>JAWWEU010000081.1:104129031-104141025 GCA_035583155.1 Acropternis orthonyx
GTTTAAAAACCTCCAGGGATGGTGAATCCACCACCTCTCTGGGCAGGCCATTCCAATGCCTGATTACTCTCTCTGTCTGTGATTCTGTGATTCTATCATGTTGAAGTTATTAAAACTTTTCTTATTTTTTGTTCTAATAACATGTTAGAAGCCTAGGTTACCACATTACCCCCACAGATACCTGTGTAGTTTACTGAACTTTTGGGGGCTTCTATTAAGTCACTCAAACATATGCTTAGTTTAAAAACAACTAACTAGTGTGAAAAAAATTATTGGACTTTGAGTCAAACCCAGTTTGTTTTTGATTCAAGTCCATCCAGTAATCCATTTGATTAATCTCAGAAATTTTTCAAATCACAAAGCAGTGAAGTGCTCAAATTCTTACTGGGAATTAAACTGTTTCTTTAAAGGTCTAAATGTGGTGATTGGAAAAATGTGTTCATGAAATTATGTTGTGCAGAGCCAGACTAAAAAGAAATACCTTCTGATCAGTTTACAGTGTCTCTAACTAAAATTGACCAAAGGATGGAAGCAGGATTCATTAAATGCTCTTGGATATGATATTTTGTCAAGTTAAGAACTGCACTAATGAGAAAACACTTTCTACAATAACAATATTAATTTAAACAATAGATAAGGGAAACAAAAAATATATTATCTTCTCATCTGATATATAAATTAAAGATTTAAGCTTGTGATTTTGGTGAAAACTTTCCTGTATAAACTCTACATGTGAGAGTAAGCTTCCTTTAGGAAACTGAACACCAGCGTCAAGAATCTGAGAACTTGGACAGCGGAACACCTGCTTTTTTCAATTTTGTTGTTCACAAAAGTTTTCATTTTAGAGAAACACAGAATTTTAAAATGCTGCATGCCATAGGACACAGAGAAAATCCTTTGCCTTGGGGATGTTAGAATCGGGAAGCCAGAAATTAGCGGTTCTTGTGTATCTTCTTTTTCTTCCACCCCACTCTTCTCTGTTTCAGTCTGCTCCAACTGAACTTGCCTTCTGGTCTCAGGGATAACTTCCTGATATTCACTAGCAAGGGGAATGTTTTTAAAATAATATCCTTCACACATACAATATGCACTTCACATGATTCATAGTACTTCAAAAGTAGCATTCCCTGACAATGAATTAAGTGGACCCACAATGAACCAACACAACACTGGCAGCAGAAATAGGGAACATTAGAGGCAGGAGTCTAATTCAGGAGCAGAATACATGAGCAGGGAAGACATTATAACACTGGTGATGCTATAGTAAAATGCCTGTGGTTGCTTAAACTGGGCCAGAGTTTCATATTGAGGTGTCTAATC
Source organism: Acropternis orthonyx (assembly GCA_035583155.1). Taxonomy (NCBI): domain Eukaryota; kingdom Metazoa; phylum Chordata; class Aves; order Passeriformes; family Rhinocryptidae; genus Acropternis; species Acropternis orthonyx. The sequence goes on from JAWWEU010000081.1 coordinate 104,130,352, forward strand.
CACTCTACTATTGAATTCCTTTTTTTGTTTTGTTTTGTTTACTTACAAAAGATAACAAAAAATAATGATGTTCATTAGTCTGTATTTTACTTTTTATTAAAATGATTGCACAGAAACAGAATAGGAGACTCTGTGAGTGACTAAGAGGAGGTTGTCCTAAGTATTTTACTCTTCAGGAATCAATCAAGGAGAACAATAAAAAGATTGGTAAAGAAAAATTTCTTCATAGGACTGAAAGTTTCCATGAAAACACAGAGTGATATTTCTCTGAGGCAATCACCTTGAGACACTAACATGGGAACTAAATCACCATGATACAGATCTCAGTAGATCGTATTTATGATACTTTTCTATCAGTTGGAATTCACTGTACGAATTATCCTCTTTTCAGAAGGAAGACAGGAAACATAGAAGGTTTTTGCGGGGTTGCTATTACACTCTAAAATTCAGCGGGTGCTCGCCTATTATTCACTGTCAGAGAAAGGAGTAACTAGCCAAAGAATTAACATAAAAAAATTACGGAAATAAAACAGTAAAAAAAAAAAAAATCTGTGGTCAGTATTAGTGATCTACTTTTCTTTTTCTTAATTAATATGCATGCTCATGATTGAGATGTGATGCTGCTAACCAGTCTGCTTGAACATAACATTCTCTCAATATTTTTATTTATTTTTCTATTTTTAATCTTGATGCACTTGATAACTGTGTAACATCCAACTCATTAAATTGGCTGAGATATGAAGAGTCCCTGTAGCCTCAACTTCTGAAGCTGGGAAATAGGTCAAGTATTACAATAAATGTTGTGTCTAGATGAAATAATAGACATCAAAAAATTAATGTACATCCAAACTAGGTTGATACAAGGTTTCTGATAGTCTCTAATTAATCAGAGCACTCCTACACATGTTCTTGAAATAGTCTTCTCAAGGTGCAAATTAATAAGCACAAACCTTCTCTGACATATGGTAGAAGCTTTTAACAAAATATGTTTCTAGCTTCCCATGAGACTTGAGCATTATACAGATATGCGGCCAATTGGTCTTACCCAAAAAAGACAATTCAATGTACATGTGAAAGAAGTGTCTTTCTATTTCATTATCAACAGATGGTTAACAAAATTGGGCTTAGATTCTGATATCCTTACTTACTAGAGCAACACTGTATAAAGTTTATGTTATACCTGAAAGAAACCATTGGGAATTCAAGCAAAACCACTGGTAGATAAAGGTATCTCTTATCAGAGTTAGAACATCAGATTTAGATTTATACGTACTAAGTCTGAGATGATGATAACTTGCTTTTCCATTGCGAGTCTGAACATGTTTATAAACACAGGCTCACAGCTAGCTGAGGTACTAAGTGAACAGACTCCACTTAGAAACACTGAACTCCATTCTAATGCCTGTTTCACCAGCTGACAGTCAGAGGGGAGGTAAGATTTTGTCTTATTCACACAGAGCCTTCAGATGAGAGACATACCTGCACAGCCTGGGCTAAGAAGGATGCAAACCTTGCTTTGTGTGCCACCTCAGGAGGCTCAGGTGGAGCCCCACCAGGGAAGCATCAAGCAATTTCTAGCATCAACCATGAGATACCAGAAGGGTCTCACCAACAACTCACTGGTACTCTAAAGAGTGAAGATGCCACAAGCACAGCATCTATGATGCATATGTGCAGGGAAAAGTTCTGCTGTACTCTCTAAGTCTAGTCCCAGTGCTGCCAAGATACCTCATCCCCTGGCAGAAGCTGGCCTGTGGAGCAGAAAGTGTCTATCTTGGCTTTTGCTTTAATAATAATAAAAATAACAACAATAATTCACCATTAATAATAATAAAATTATAATAGAAAATAGTAAAAGTCACCATTCACCTAAAATTACCTGCACTGAATCAGACAAAATGTCCATTTACCCTCATGCTGTCTTCTAACACTTATCTTTGCATATACTTGGAGCTGTATAAACACAAGAACACATGCAGCAGATGTAAAGTTCACTAGGAGCTACTCCAGCTTATTCCAGCTGGGAACTGTCCCACTATTGCTAAGCCTCCCACTGCAGACCTCCACACTCCCTACACGAAATCTCACTGCCTGCTGAGTGTACTATTTACATCTGAATGTAAACATGCAATTTAATATTGCATACGAAATTCAATGAAAGGCAAGATTCAGAATTTGAAAGTTTCTGACAACTAGTCAGCCTTTTCAATTTTCCCCCACCCGTGAAACTGCCTTTGTTCTGTTTAGTTAGAGGATATGATGCCTGTGTAATAGACTTTGCCTTTAAAGCAAGAAAGAGCTTTGTCTTGTACTAAGTTTACATGCAAGTGTAAGATGTTGAATATCAGTGGGTTTTACAGGCTCAAATGTCAAATCCCTGCTTACCAGCAAGTGTTACAGTTGGTTTTCCATAAGTCAGTGATGAGATCCAGTGAACAGCAATAACAATAATGTCAGTCAAGAGGACTTTTGCTTCAGGAAAGTACAGGGCAGCACCCATACAAAGCTGCTTAGCACATTACTACAGGCGGAAATGTTACTTACGCATGCACAAGAAAATATTCTCTCAAACAATTGAGGTAATGTCCTAGATATCATAAGAAGCTGTCTTGGTACTGACATTTATTCTTACATATGACCATGAATATTTCATGACTGAGTGGATTAAAACCTGCCTTAAGTTATTATTATACTGATCTGTTTACTACTAGAATCTTTACTGAGTCAAGTCTGTGTTTTCCATATTGTTTTCATACAGCATATACTAAACATTGTTGAGAAAAAGTAGTAACTGTGTGGAATTAATATAATGAATTGTTGTTGCTAACTGTTAAAGTAGACTGCAAACAAATTTTCCAACAATTCTTTCATGCTCAGGAGAAAAAAGATGAGTTTGAAAACAAGTTCATTATTCATGAAAGCTTCATAAAAGTTAACTCAAGCAACACCCCCACCCCCCACTCCCCTCCGATTCAAACATACATTTGTCCTCATCTCACCTCTGAATCATCTGTTCAATCTGCCCTTTCTCCATCATGCTGTGCTGAACTCATTGCTTTAGTCATATGAAATAGGGAGCTAGGAGACAGAAATGTCTTTGCGCAATACCCTGGCCTGCTCCCATTCAGAAACAGTAAAACAAAAATTATATGAAGATGTCAATCTCCTGATTATACATAAACTTGATTTCCTTTCTGTGAGGTAGGCTTACAAATAAGAATCTAAGACTCACTATTTGGAAGGAAAAAATATTTTTTAATCTAATAGTGCAGGGTCTTGATTCAACAAACAGCCTAATACTCTGTATGTTCTTCATATTACACTTGCTTTTGAATAACAGGTGAAGTCTCTGCACACACAGTATCCAATGTGCCGGTCCTTTCATGCACCTATAGCATTTTCACAGCCCTTTTTAAACAGCTACTTCACGTTGAAAGCTCCCAAAAAGCACCAGTAGAAGACAGTGGGAGGTAGACAGTGACTGGGACAAAGGCTTGAGAGTGTCTCCCAGCATGGATGTCTCTCAGGCCCTTCAGCAGCTATCCTATAAGTAAAACAGACTAAAAAACCCCCATCACACCAAGTATTAATATCCCGCAAACCCAAACATTTTAGGGAGTATATAATTTGCATTTTTCCTTCATAACTATGGACATGACAAAGGTCTAGTTATTCACTTCAAGTAACTCCCAGGAACTGGAAGAGTGTGGTTCTTCCTACCAGGTGGGGTTTTAATCATTTTGACATTAACTTGGGTTCATTCCTTTTCTTGAAGTATTTTACATTCTTTAGTTCTAGGTAATTGCTCCTCAGGACAATTACAGAACACAGCACAGCCTGGACCCCCAAAGTAGTGAAAACTCAACAATTCAAATTAAATCCACACCAACTGCGAGGCCTCAGATCCTTGAAAATTAAAATCACAGTTCTTTCTTTCATGTTGTTTTTATCAAATCAGCCTTTAGGGACCAAAACAGTGTTTAGTACATTTTATACTAGTATATTTGACTTGGAGGATGGAATTGCCAACAGTTGAAACAAGCACTTCCAAACTGAGCAATTTCTCTTAAAAACAGGATTATTAGAAATTTTATTTTAGTTGATAAAATCCTATTCATGCCACACGTTGCCTTTTCATGATACTCAGGAAACATCTAGAGCACAAAAGCAAGTGGGAGAGATGGGCTTATGGAATCTGGTTATTGATGAATGTCAGTGGAAAAATCAGAAGTGTAGTTATAAATTTTTCCTTTTTATTATCGCATTCTATAAAAACCAAGTTTTTTTATATTGCAAATTTCCATCTGATGGAGAATTAAATGTTATTAGCAATTCATTCAGCAGAGATTTAAAAATTTGCTATGAAGATTAAATGATAGTATTATGAAGAAATTATTTATGTTAATTTGCTTTTATGGCTTCAGACTGACTCAAATATAGATAATTTCAATGTACAATGTCAGAAAACCTAAAATAATTATGAAATTTATATTTTCTATTGCACTTGGTGTGGTTCCTGGGGCTGTCCTGTGCAGGGCCATGAGTTGATCTTCGATTAGCTTTGTGGGTCCTTTCCAACTCAGGATATTCTGTGATTCTATGAATCTATAATTTCCAAAGCATATTATTAGAATCTCGATGTTATAAAAATTTTGTTAGCCTGTAAAAAATTCCTTTTTTCTCCTCATTATTATAAATAGAAATAAAGTACCTGTGGGAAATATGTCTGGCATGGTGCATTTTTTTTTTTCTGAGAACACCTAGCTACAAGATATATATTATTACTTCCATTCCACTAACCAAAACTTCTCAATGCAGATTACCAGGGAAATAGTTTCTATTCATAGTTTTGCTATTTGGAGAACTGTCTGATGAAAACAGGTAACAGTTTCTGATAGAGATAGTATTATAGGTCAATAAGAAAAAAAACCACAACCACCAAAAGCAAAAGAAAAATATGGAGTTCATCATTGATGTTAAATTTAAAAGAATTCCATATGTTTTAGAGAATGTACATTTACAGGCAAAAGTTTAATTTAAGACGTGGCTACAGGCAGACCTCATGGAGTCTAGGGACAACAAAATAAAAGAAAATCTGAATTTTTCTTAGATTTACTTCAAAGTATTTGTTCCAAAGCATTCCAGAATGCTTGATACAAGTGATCAAATGTAGGTGTGCATAAAAATTTCAGTGCATCGTTTGATCTTTGATTATCACATTGTTTATTACACTTCTAGATCACAGTGCCTTTTTGCTAAATCAGAGTTATCTTCATGTCCCCTGTGGGACAGCTGGACCCTCTTGTAGCTTTAAAATTGTAATTGAAAAAGGAGTAAATAACGAGAAAAATGAAATGCCAAATGCCAGTCCACTTGAAAGAGGGAGGAATGCTTACTTGTAGGGCTTAACTGCAGATTGCCCCTGTGAAGGAAGAAGCCTGGGGTCAGAGGACAAGTGCATAGGACACAGTGGGGAAAGAAGCTAATATTGCTTGAATGAGAAAAGTGCCATAAGTTACTCTTCAATATTTGTTGATAGCAATGCTGTAAATATGGGCTTCCAGTTGCCATGGTTACAAGCCGACTTTAATACAGACTGGTTAAAAAAGTGCCTTCCAGTTATTTGTTGCCTGTTTCACATGTTCCCCACTTTTCATAATGATTTATTCCAATTGCTAAGCACTTCTTATAGAAATATTCATCACCTTCTGGGGCTCAGTTTTTCATTCTTCTTTAGCTTCAACCAGTAATTCAGGACATTGAAGAACTAGAACCAACATTTTTTTTTCCCTGCAGCAATTGCCTGGATGTTAACAGGTTAACTTTGCATATAATCTAGGGTTTATTAAGACGGGGTTTCAGCCATACCAAGACATAAACCAATATTTTCATTACTTTTTTCCCCTTTTTCCCCCTATATAAAAATATTTTAACTAATCATTAGCAAATTAGCCTCCCCATCTATTTTTTCAGAATGGTTTTTCAGCCTCAGTGCCTATTGCAGTGCACACAGCCAAGACAGTAAACTAAAGTGAGAATTCTCTTTACTATTTCCAAGTCACAAAATTTAAAAAATACAAAAATGTAAACTAAGAGAATCGAAACTTTGATTATTCTTAAAGCCATTGTAATAATCTCCCATATATATTATTATTAAGGAAACTACCACAGGGTCCATATCATAATATTAAGCACATAGAAAGGATATAAGCTTTTCCACTACAACAGAGAAGTCGATTTTGGGCCCTAACTTGGTCCCTGGACTGAACATTTCCCTTGAACAACAGAAATTCTGTGACTCTAAGTTTATTCTCTGCGCACTGGTATGGTTTGAAAAGAAAAATATAGCCTGAAAGTCAAGATTCAAATTTGTAGTGAGCCTTTTACTGTACTGAGTAACTAAAGCTAAAGAAAGGATGCAGGCAATATCAGGTCAACTTCAAGCCATGACCACCTCAAATGACCAAACTGTCTTCACATGAACATGCCATGTCACAGGAGAGGCTGAGTGGTAAGGCGCTTCCTTGCTGTTCCTCCAAATGCAACACAACTTTATCAAAAGGAGGCTTCTGGCACTGAGAGAGTCAGGGAGAGTTATTTGGTGTCCTCGATGTGTTGTCCTGTGTATCTTCAGTGACAACCTTTCAGTATCTCTCAGCATGCAATCTACTATCCTTGACTGTCTCTCAGCTTCAGTAGTTGAGCATCTGTCTGCTGGGGAAAAGAGCATTTTTAAAGTTAATCTGTATTTGCACAAGCTCTACAGAAGCTGTTTATCAAAGCTTATTAGATGCTTGAATTGCTTAGGCTTTCATATGGCTTTTATTTTTCTTTAATTATAAGCAATATACCAAGTAAATTCTTTAGCAGACAGAAATCCCCTCTGTATTATTATGGTTTTATGATACACGCACTAGTAATTCTTGGGTTTTGATGGTGTCCTTCTACATTTTTTAAATGCTTACTTTCACAGCAGGGCCTTGTTTTCATGAAACACAGTCTTTCACATTCAGTTCTTTCATGTCGCTATTTCCATCACAGATAATCCTTCCTGATCTGGTAGAGCATAGTATGGTAAAGCTATCACCCTCATTGGAAGGGATCACAGAAGAATTGCTGTTCCCTATGGACCTCTGGCAGAAGTCTGAGGGGAATCAGCAGATTGCTTCTTGGTGCGAAACGAGGACCTCTGTTTATTGGAGCATGCATTGTACATACATTGTCTGTGCTTAAATAGTGGCACCAGTCCAGAACAGGAAAAGGATTTTTCACCCAGTCTTTTGAGGAATAAATGATCACTATAGGGGATAACATGAAGAAAAGTCCTTCCAGTCGTACATGAAAGAACATCACTGAAAGGAAAGCTCTAGTTTTTCAGTTTGTGCTCACTCAGTACAAGCTTACACACCTGTATTCACTGGTGCCTTTTGCACAGGTCTGGATTGTCATTCAGTGTTCTAGATTCCTTTTTCATTTTCTTACCATCCTATTCTCCTCTTGACACAGTCTCAACTTCCTTGCCAAATAAATTTCCTTAATATCATCACTTCTGCAAGGTTTTGAGACTATTGTGACAAGTTTTCTGTTTTAATCTGAATTGCAAAGGAAATTATTATTAATAATTTATTATTACCTATGAAAAGAGTATTTGCTTTAGTATTGCCAAGGCTGGATGGGAGTGTAAATTTCAGGAAGCTCACAGTACTCCTATGAAATCTCATCTATCTTAGTAGGGAGCAATGTCAATATTTCTGACTGTCCTGTCCAAGGAATGCATTTCAATATTGGAGCAGTTGGCAGCAGGCAGGCAAATGATTGACAGCTGTGTGATGCTCTGTATTGCAAAAATCAAGTCTCCTGTTTGCCACATAGCTATTTGAGGTAACTCCAGAAAACTAACCAGGTTTTTCAGGAATCCTGTTTCTCATTCTGGACAACTGCTGCTTCAAATACCTTTCTCAGTGTATTTTTCAGAGTCAATACTTAACATCTTCTGAAAATAGGATTACTTAATCGATTTTTGAAATCTTGACCAAAGCAATCTTTGCCCAAATCAAATAAGCAGTGTGCTATTAATGCATGAAGATGTGTATTCTCAGATTTTAAGACCGGGTCCAGAAGTAGAAAGAACATGAAAATAAGTAATTCATAATTCCGTTTGCCAGAGCTGTGTGATTTAGGAGGCTCTACTCACTTTTGTCCAAACATTGACAAAATGTCAGTGTCTACTCAATCCTGTTTTACCAGAGGGTAGGAGTTACCAAGACATCCTGAGAACATGGGTAAAATAACAAGTTATCAGGAGCAAAGCTGAGCTGAGAAGTTGCTGTCACATTTCTCCAGTACATACTGGCAAACCAAAGGCTGCTGTACCTTAATGAAGGATGTGCAGTACCTCGCATTTAACAAGTGCATGAAATTATCACAGGATACACGTGAATTTACCAGGGAGTATCTTACGTACTTTCAAGTTCACTTTCCATTCAACTTTTTGACTATTATAGCTGGACCAACAGGAAAATTTATTACTGCTTTCCTCAGGAAAATGATTGTCAGTGTGATGCTGTCTCTGTATTTCAGGTGAGTTAATGCTGTTATCTTCTGATAGCTAGATGATTAACTCCTGTCATTGGTATGCTGCTTGTATGTGCTGGTTGACCTTTAAAATAACAACTAGAAATTAAAACCCACTCCTTATAAATACAACTCACACTTCAACTAGGAAATGAGCTGAAGAAATTTACACTTATGGCAGAAGGTGACATACATGTTCCTGCTACAGAATTTCAAAAGGTTTCAGATAAATCTGAGTGCCTTTTTGTATCATTTCTCTGCACATTTTTCCTGTCAGCACTAATCAGCACACCTTTCCCCGAGCAAGGAACAGCAAAGAGCAAAGGTAGAGGCATAGGAACAGCAAAAAAAAACCCCCAAAAAAACCAAAACCAAAACAACTGTTAGTAACACAAACAATTAAGAAATTGGAGCTGTAGTCAGGCAGGGAAACATCAGATTTTACTAGAATTTGAAGTGTTTTTTTCTTTGGCTGCTGTATATTTGAAAAGCTGGGTAAAAGAGAACAGTTCAAAGTAGGGAAGGCTGAAAGACAATGTCAGAATAGTGAATAGAAGAAAATTATATAGCCCAAGTTTTGTACAACTTGAACACTTAACATCTTTCATTTTCAATCAATCTTAAATCTTACATAAAAACCCTGGAATGTTAATACAATGATTTTCTATTCATCATGAATAATAAACAGAATAATTTAAGATTCAAATATCTCAAGTTTGCAAATTAGTTCTCCTGGTGAGTCAGAAGGCAGTGACCAAAGCAAATTTATCATGTGAACTGATGCAAGAATGTGGTAAATCCTTCACAATGCTCATAAATCACTGGGATTACGGCTGTGCCTATTTCCCTGAACTTTTGTTCTTTCAAGTAATTTGATTTATCTCAGTCACTCTGCAGCTATTCAACCAATAAAAAGCACCTGAAACTTCAGGTTTTCTTCTTCTGTGTCTGTGCATGCACACACACATATATATATGTGTGTACGTGGAGACTGATTAGAGCAGACTTGCTCATCACTCATTCAGTTGGTATTTTCAAGTTTAGACAACCACAGGCCAAAGAAAAGACAACTCCATTATCAAAAAGTGGAAATCCCTATTCAGTACTGTCAACAAGTTATTCACATAGAGAAGAGTGGTTTTGTCCCCACATACAACACCAGTCACTACTGAACAGCCCAAGACTGAGGTAGACTCATGAAATTTTGATCTCATCCCAACATTTTCCCTGTAATTTGTCATTTGTGAGCAAGAAATTCAATGCTCCAGACAAACAGAACATAAGAGGGGTATGGATGATGAGAGGTATTTAAGGATTTAAAAGAAGAGAGGAAGAATTCATCCTGAGGTCAATTTGCCAAACCTGAAAGTGTGTAATCAAAAATGTATATTTTATGGCAAAGTAACTATTCTAGACCAAGCTTTCCAACGCAGATGAACATTTTGAATATATAAAACAGAAAGAGAACTCAAAGCGTGGCAGTTCAAAAATGAGTATATTTACCGTTCTTTGAATTTAGATTTCAATAATTTTTGAAAGTTTATCTTCTAACAAGTGACTAGGGAGGGAGACTTTTATTCAAATACCACTGCTTTCACTGTTATTAATAATGAGGGGGTTTTATGTAGGTAATGATTATGGAAACCTTTGTCACAAATATTTCCATGGGAGAAAAATAATGTAGTAAGCTTTCTCTTCAGTTTTGAAATCTGATCCCAAAATGTAACTTTCCTTTTCTTTCTCCTCTGTTATTCCTTTCAGATCTCATACCGGAAGATAGAGAAAAGAAATCAAGAAGAAGAAAGGAAAGAAACACAAAGAGTGGAAAAAGGAACCACCAGCCATTCAACCTGAAAAATTAAATCATCTGAAACTGAAGGTTTTTTACTTGGGATCTCTGGTTAAAAAGAAGGACAAGTCTTCCCTTCTTCCACTTTCCAGACTAAAAATCCCTTCATTTATATCACAAATATTTTTTCCTGGTTTTCTTAAACCTTCTTTCCTGAGAACATTATAAATCTTCTGATGGGTTTGATAAATCCCAAAAAACTCAGATTAAGGTTTTAGTTTTAGCTAGGCCCCACTTCTGTGGGTCATGTG
>JAWWEU010000081.1:104141125-104152172 GCA_035583155.1 Acropternis orthonyx
CACTTCTTTTAACTGAAACTCTGTCACATTGGGAGGTAGTTGGCATTTTGCCAAGAGTCAAACCAAAACAATAACAATTAATTGCAGATTTTTTCAATAAAACAAGTAATTATAATAGGATATCTTTGATATGCATCTATGATCAGTGGAGCCAGAGTGAGTCTTTTCAATTATTTCAATAAGCTGTCCATCAAAGCCCCATTTTTTACTAGAAACCACTTGCACTTATCCACTTTATGATAAAAATTAAGCTATATTTATGTCTTAATAATGTTATAAATAAAAGAGATTACTAAATCCTGCAGAGGCAGTCTGTCAGTTTTAGGGATCCTTTGATGGCTACATTAGATATACCTTTACTTCTGCTCTGATAGCATGCTTAAATAGTCGTGTTATCCACACTGAGTGTGAGATACCCCAGGTAAGGCTTTGGAAAAATCCATATGCGAACAGCACTTCCCAAAGCCAAAAGGAATAAATCAAACTTTTTTTAACAATCTTGAGATACACTTGAGACTTGAATTTGTTAATTCTCAAAAAAATCAATTCCGAAGTCTTTATTAAAAATACATCTGCTTTAATTAGTTGTTATGTCTTCATTATATCCCAGTGTACTAGAACAACATGAAAGGAATGGGAGCAAGGAGCACAAGGAATAATAAGAGGTGCTGGGACTGCAATACACTTTTGAATAATTTGGCAGGTCTCTTTGCTTGATAATGACAAACACAGGAACAGACATTATCCAGCCAGCTGCAGCAATATGGGAAGTTACCTTATGAAGGTAAGTTTGATGAGAAAAATCATAGCAACGACCAGTATTATTTTAACCCATTAATCTAGAAACAAGGAAATGCTTTAAATGAGTTCATCTTTTTGCATTTTGTCAACTGATCTCTGCTTTCAGGAAGAAATTTAATAAAGAAAACCTTCTACCTCACCTAACTAAAAAAAACGTACACATCACATCCTCCTTCATTAGGGTTTCTTATAAGCTCAATTATTTTAGAGTTTTTCTCCTTTATTTTTTCCCCTTTAAATTTGTTTGGGGTTGGTTTGTGGGGTTTTTTGCTTTTTCTGTGGAAAGAAAGAAACCATCTAGCTCCCAGCACTGGAGATGAAAGACAAACACATGGTCTTGGGGCATAAGGGGCTCTATTTTCACTGCTCTTTTTCACAACAATGCTGTCGTGCCCCTTTGCCCTGCATTTCCTGCTGAGGGAAGGTGTAGCAAGATACAGCTGACTTTACAGCACAGATAAAATAGGGATTAAAAAGGAGATGAGATAGCCCACACTGGAGCATGGTCATCACAGGAGTGGAGGGAAATGGCACCAGTCCCTATCACCTCTAATTATCTGTGTCAGCCTGTGAGTGCCACAGGGAATTGCTGCCTGCCTATATTCTTAGGATCTACCAGATGGGTATTGAATACATAGTGATTGTGACAGTCCCTCCATACTTAGCTCTGCTCAGTCTTTAAAAATACCAGTACACATAGCATCATTCTTTCTGTGTAGACTTTTGAGTTGTATAGTTTAAATAATAAGCAATGCTCATGACGCTGAAAATAACCAGCCTACCCATGAGAGAGCTCCTGCGTGACTAACAGATTTTCTGCTCAGTGTCCCAACCGAAATGTGAAGGAAAATAAAATTTGGACAAATCCTCTGCATTTCATTTTCATGCCACTGGTGTTTTGTTTTGGTTTTGTACTTTTTTTATTTTATTAATGGTCTTAGAGAAATTAGCATATTTCAAACTGAAAAATTAACTTTTCTCTGAAAATCCACAACATTGCATGGTGTAAATTTTGAAACAAAACACTCATACAAAGTATTTCCTACATTTCTTCTTCTGAATGAAAATTTCATGCCAGTTTTGAGCCAGCTTCACTAAATTGCAAAATTATTCTAGATCTGCCCTTTTTTATTTGTTTGTGGGGTTTTTTTATTTGTAAACTTACAATTTGTTAAAGTGTTTGGCCCAGCTCCAGCTCTATTGAATTTCCCAGAACCAGAGACATAAATGTGCATAAGTTGTGCTCTAATCAGTTGTAGCAAAGGACCTTTCTGGCAAAAGAATTACACACAAATAACAATGTGTCGTTAAGGAGAAAATGTGACTGTCTGTACCTGTGGTTTTATATACAGTAAGGAAGCTGAGAGAATAAGTTAGTTTTTCAGATATTATAATTGTTATGCAGAACTTTTTAAACATATGTCAAATTTTGAGGCAGGCATGTCACTGTTTAGTTTGTAATTGCAGGTATTGTTTAAGATCAATACCACTTGTGAACACTCTCACCCAATAAAAGCATGGTATTGAAAATATCTTCACAAAACAAGCACGTAGGATAGATTGTTATAAATTGCAGGGCTTTCAGCTAACAGAATTTAGGCAATATTTTTCATTCAAGTCAGATCATTGTCATGTTTATTGAATGCAGAAATTACTTAAAATCCTTCCTAGAAATCTGAAGGGGGTCTCCCACTCAGAAATTCCAGATGACAGTACCATTTTTCTTAAATCTCCCAGGCCCTTTGTAATAGCTTACTTTCGCTCTCAAAGAAAAATAGCTCTTTCTGGCTAGAGTTAGTCTTCACATTTCTGATAAATTGCAAACTGATTTGGCAATTACTCTGAATTAAAGATAGACATGTCAAACAGATCACTTAGAAGTTGATCAAGAGCAAGTTAATGTGCCAGGATGTAAAATAGAATTAATTAAAACTAGGAAATGGCTGTAGATTTTTTTCCCATGAATAATTGTGATTCTGACTAAACACAAACAAAAGACACAATACATCAAATAGTTCATATCTCCATTTTTTAAACAATACTCTGCTTTTTAGAGGGCTCTGACTATTTTTAAAACAAATGAGTTTGTGCAGCAACTCCACATTGTCCATCTCTCTTCATATATCCTTGCTTACCTTGAAAATGCCCTTATGTTCTCCAACAGGACCAGTAATGTCCAATGCAGGAGCTAAACCACCATCCTTGTAGGATCCATGAAAGCTACCATTTGTTCTCTTGACATAACAGCTTTGTGCAGGCTCTGGCACCTGTTTTAGATTCGCTCAGAGTGTTTTGTTGTCTTGGGCTGAGATTTGAAAGTTGCCACCTTGGAACTGTGGTTTTATTAGCACCCTTGTAAGCTGAGTATCAACAGGGTACAGAAACTTAATTACTCATTCTAAGCCAAAGCTGATCCCCATGGAGATCCTTTTGCAGCAACAGCTTTGGCAACACATATTAGCTGGATAAATAGAGCTAACAGAGCTGTCAGTCTACTACTTTGTGCAGGCTCTGTATTCAGATAAAGTAGTTGTTTTAAATAGTTGCACATATAAATGTATAGATTGACATATACATTTGTGTATGTATTAATCATATTAATATAATATGATTAAATATTTAGGCATTTCTTTGCACTGTTTATGGACTCAGGTGTAAGGATTCTGTTTTGGCAATTAACTTAGCTAAGCCACATTCATAATAATTTTGATTATAGTTTAGAATATTCTACATTGTGTTAGAAAAAGGAGAAAAATTGGAAGGAAACATAGAGCCATCACAATTGAGACACCACATTTAACCTCTGTTGATATTTATTTTCAAGTTGTTGGCTACTGAAGGAAAAGGCTGACCCTTATTTCAAGACTGTTGATATACTTCAATTAACCACAAAGACAGTTTTGGTAGGCTCCTTTCCAGCAAAAGCTCCCCAGAACCTTTTCTATTAAGGAAAAGCACTTTCAATGACAGCGATTGCAAAATGTTTTCTCAGGATGGCATTCTGACATTAAAACCACATCATTTTCATCAAGCATAGACTATACAGGAGAAGTGTAGCTAAGTAAATATAGCTCAGTTGACGCTTCAGAACATACATGCAAAAAGGAACAAAAATATGCAACATACTGCCTTTGTGCAACTCACAGTGCCTCTCAGTTCAATTTATAGCAATGTAACAGAAAATGAAAATAAGGATTTGCCTTTTGTTTGCATAGAATGGATATTCCCAATCCATGAGCTGACAGAATTTTGATTGAAAGGTCTACTATTTAACAGGAACCTCTAAATAAAATTGCAAACACTGGTTTGGATAAAACTTTCATTTAACTTAAAAGTTATGGAAATTTTTTCATTTAGTTCTGCAAACACCCATTGAACCACAATTTTATGTGCAATATTTTGAATAATAAAGTCATCATTAACTTGTACAAGCAGTGGTACTTTTTTGTCTGGTTCTCCTGATGACCCTTTTAGGGCAGACTCAGGGAGTGAAAATGCCATGATTGAGGTGATGAAGTTCCCTAATTAAGATTGAGCTGACTCATTCCACCAGCTGTAACAGAGACCTGGTGAGCAGTCCAAAGCATGGAATAAGTTCTTGGAGTATCCACTTAACAATTTCTAGTATGATTGAATGTGACATAATACTGCTGAAACTGGAGAAGAATAACAAGTTTGAAACTCGGTGTCTTTACATACCTACCCTGCAGAAAGAGAAAATCTACTTATTCTCCAGAATTTGCCTTCATGAAATCAGTAATTTTTTCTCCTATCATAGCACTTTCTAGTCAGATGTAGAGCGTAATGCATTTCACCATGGCAAACTATCACTTTGTAAGTCAGTTCATTGTGCTTCTAACAACATTGTATTTGATTTATAATATTTGTCTAGCATAAGTAAATCTGGCAGAAGGCAATTAAAATAAAGTTCCCTAAGTTTACAAGGGTTTCCAAGCCCAGAGAAAGCTTAATTAAAGTCAATCATGGGAAAAAGCACTTAGCCCTGCAGCCCTCCACATTTGTCAGACATCTGAATCATGGAAAAGGTTAATTAGAGTCAAATGAGGAAAAAGTAAACACTAAAAGTGCTTTCTGGGGTTCATTAAATTTAAATAAGTCCAAATATGTAATATTCAACTTCGTAACAATGATCCACACACATCTCTCTCTGCTTTTTTACAATCACACGTTTTCCAAAAATTGAACTAGTATACTTGTGAAGCCTGACTCTTACTTACAGGTCTCCATGTCTCCACATTGACAGTGAAAAGGAAGTAGATGAAATTTTTATGCTCCTTTACGTCGACAGAAGAGAATAAAGCAACTTGTGTATACATATTCATTTCAAAAGCAGAATGCTATTTATTTTTTTTAAATTATTATTAATTCTTTGTCCCCTTTCTCTATATCTCTGTCATCTGGAGAATGAAGCAGAGGAAATAAACTTTAGGAATCCTACTATGATACTCTAAATAAAGTAAGTGGGGACAAGTCCAGGCCTTGGATGAACAAAAAATTATGAACAATTAATGCTTATTGAGTCAGCCAAACTGAGAAATAAGTGGACCTTCCTGAGTGAAGGACATGAGTGCTTGTGATCTCCTTGCCTGCACAAGCCTTTGGGAGAAGAAGACCCACTCTCTTTACTAAAGAAAATCCAAGTGAGACAGGGAATCTCAGTTACTCCATTCTTGAAGGAGTATGTAGAATTGAGAGCACAAGTTAAAAGAAAAAATGTTTTGGAGGAGAAATGTTATGCCCATTGTGTGTCTTCAAGAAGGCAAAAAAGGAGTGTCAAAATTTCTGAGTCTCTGAAGCATATATCTTCTCAAGGTTTTTAAGTCCCTATTGTCCATTGGATATTAATATCTCATGACAGCATTCCTTTAGATGTCTGCCTCTTGTCTCCCTTGCACAAATTAGATTCTTATTGAAGTAAAATATTTCAAAACGATCCTATCTATCAGTTAGCTTGGCTGACAGCTGACAGCTCCAGTTGCAGTGATGAGGAAGAAAAATACATAGATTGCACTTGGAGTATAATTTGCTGTAAAGTGAATAGTTTTCATTTGTATTCATCACATCAACAAACATTCTGTGACACCCTAACTAGCCTGTCTTCTAGTTTCCTCTTCATTTCTTGATAACCCTTCATTTGATTCTTTATCTGCAGTGATCACAATGATTATAAATCAGTGAGGACACTGTCATTAAAAAAACCAAGACAAGTCTTTGTCTCAGTTACACAAGTCCAGATATGACCCATTTGCATAGCATTTGGCAGGCCCACAGATACAAATGCTTCAAATGTGTCTACAAGAAAGCAGAACAGGAGACGGAGTGCCCTTCCCGTAGTGGAGGACCTCATCCTCTTCTGCCTATCATAGAGATTTGTAGTGCTTCTATACCGTCAGCACAAGGCTGCCATCTGTATAGTACAAGGTCCTGTAGGTTCTGTCTCACAGACTATAAAGCCAGAAAAGTCCACTCTTATCTCCTCCTCCATAGTGCAGTGGGAACTAGAGCACACTATTGAGAGACACATTCAACCTTGATGACAACATTTTTGCCAATGCCGAACTTTTCACATCAACTAAGTTGCTGAAATGCTCAAATAACATAATTCCTAGCAAATGACTAGTACAACTTTTTCTACTTTTGCAACTGTATGATCCTTATTCCACCCTTATGTGGTAGTCAGACAGTAGCTGACAAAACCTTCTGTGTCCCAGCATGAGCAAACACAGCCTTCCTTTATTTCACAGCTGGTTACTACACCCATCTATGGTAACCACAACTTGAAAGGCATGGACAGATAGAGAGATGATTAAAATGAAGAGCCAAAAGTGTGATCAGAGAACCTGAAAATCAACCTTGTTGAGATCAGAATATTATTGAAGAAGTTGGTTTTATTCTGTGCCTTAAACAATAAGTTGAGATACTTGATAAGTCTGATTGGGATGCAGTATGCAAATGACATTTTGCAACATTGTCGTTATTGGTACTGCAAGGATCAGTGTCCTGCAGTAGAAATCAGAAACATTCAAGTATATAATGAAGTAGAAATGCTTATCAATAAAGAGATTTGAGCAGTATACATGTTTAAAACAGGCACTTATACAACCTCACAGGGACATTTTTTCCTTCGTAACAGTCTGTCTGCACAGTTCTGTCAATGAATCCACAATTCATGCTCCTCCTTATGAAATATGAAATCTCATCCCACTTCAGTATCTTCATTCCATTTCTTGTTTTATGATCTGATTTCAGGATGCTTTCTATGATCTCAATACTCTTATAATACTTAAACTTTGACCTAATTATGTTAATCAGAGCTTAAGGGTTTCAATTAACTAGTTACAGGGAGTCAAAAAAAACTTACTGCTGTTTTTGTTTATTTGTTTTCCTATCTTCCTCTGAAGCATCAGTGGCTGGCAACATAAAAACAGAGCATTTAGTCCACTACTCTGAAGAAAATTTGTGTTATTGTTGTGTCTGCTCATAGACTGAAACCTGACCAGTTGGACAGCACTTTCTCTTCTTGTCATGGTGATGGAGCATAAGGTTAATTTATTCCATTTCTTGACCTTCTGGTGTCTTATCTGTTGAAATCATCTTGGTTTAATTTATCTTATAATTTCATAGACACAAAAAATCACAGAATGGCTTGGGTTGGAAGGGACCTTAAAAGTCATCTAATTCCAACTGCCTTGCCCTGGGCTTACTAAATCAGGTTTCTCAGAGTCCCATCCCACCTGGTCTTGAACACTTCCAGGGATGGGGCATCTGCAGCTTCTCTTGACAACCTGCTCCAGTGCCTCATCACCCTCTGAGTAAAAAATTTCTTCCTAACATCTAATCTAAACCTACCTTCTTTCAGTTTAAAACCACTGCTGCTTGTCTTGTAGCTGTCTGTCCATATAAAAAGTCCTCCCTAATTTTTACCAGGCCCCTTAAGCTACTAAAAGACTGCAATGAGATCTCCCCAAAACCTTCTCTTCCCCAGGCTGAACAACTCCAGCTCTCTCTGCCTGTCTTTGTATGAGAGTTGTTCCATTCCTCTGATAATTTTTGTGGCCCTCATCTGGTCTTCCTCTAACAGAACCATGTCTTTCTTGTGCTGATGACCCAGACCTAGATGCAGTATTCCAGGTGGGGTCTCACAAGGGCAGAGTAGAGGGGGAGAATCACTTCTTTTGACCTTCTGGCCATGCTGCTTTTGATGCAGCCCAGGATACAGTTGGCTTTCTGAGCTGTGAACACACACTCTTGACTCATGTCCAGCTTTTCATCCACAAGAACCCCCAAAGTCCTTCTCCACAGGGCTGATCTCAGTGAATTCTTCTCCTGATCTGGACTCATCTGGGATTGTCCCGACCCAGGTACAACACCTTGCACTTGGCCTTGCTGAACTTCATGAGGTCCTCCTGGGCCCACTTCCAAAGTTTGTTCACATCCCTCTGGATGGCATCCCATCCTTCAGGTATGTCAACTGCACCACTTAGCTTCCTTCCCATTGCAGACACATTGATCATCTGGACTCATCTATATTACAGTATCTGTAATACACACCTTTTGAAGACTGAATTTTCTGGCTTAACTAGAAAAAGGCTTTGGGCTTTACTTAAGGAAGTTTGTCAATTTGAGTATCTTCTGAATACATAGAGCAAACAACCTGAGTTAATTGCACCTGCCAGCCCTACATTCAGTGTATTATACCTCCAACTTTCTTCCTTGTCTGTATGAATTGAACATCTCATACCATTGTCTATAAAGCATAGCTTTCAGCCCTTTCTTTATTCTTACAGCTTTTATTTAAATTTTCTGCAACTTTTAAAAAACCCTGTTGAATCATTGACAACAAATTTGGCACAGTATCTTTACAATGTTTTCACTGTTATCTGTAGCAGCAAGTTGATGTCTTTGCTCGTAGTTTACAGTTTAAGTACTACTGAGAAAAAAAATATCCATTAAGTATTTTCTAACTGACAGATGCTGTGAAGGGAAAGGTTTATACAACCTTCAGCAGGGAGAAAAGCACAGCTCAATATCCACTCAAAGTCAGTGCCCAAAGATACCTGGTATAGATAAATAATGAACCTGAAGGGAAAAGAAATAGGAAGAAACTCAAAGACCTACCTGAAAGGAACAGTCTTATCAGCAAGAAATGAGGGAAAATGAGTGTGTTTAATACAGAGGGGACAACTTGCTATTTACATATTAATAAAAGCACTAGGTAAAATCCGAGGAACAAGATGTGTGTAATGAACAGTGTTATAAAGAGGGAGCAGAACCAAGCAATTTTGGAGAATGTGTCAATCCATGGAGTCAAAGTAGAATGGCAAATCTGAAATGAAGTGAGTTGAAAGTTACAGATATGTGATAGATTACAGATAATAATGTTGTGGCAAGGCTTGCCATGCTTACACAGTAGTTCAGCAATGGAAAAACTGAGCAAGCAGTCCAAAGAAAGGATCTTTTTGTGTATGACAGGGTTCAGTCTGTAATCAAACTTAACAGAAAATTAGTATTATCATAATTCTGAGTAGTCCTGAAGGAAAACTGAATGAAGGAAAGGGGATGGTATAACATGATAATTCACTTGGTTGATAGCTAATTTCCTGTTTTGCCAAAGGTCTACAATAATTGAAGCTGTCCAGAAATGTGGGGGACAATAAAAAGAGTGTTATCAAATATACTAATGGCAATAGGCAGTATAGAAATATCATCGGCCCCTTACAACATGAAGATGGTCACCTCACAAACAGGGACAGAGACAAGGCAGAAGGGTTTTACACTTTCTTTGCTTCTGTCTTCAACATGGAGGACAGACCAAGGGGGTCTCACAGCCCTGAGCTGTAAGACTATGATTGCAAGAATGATAGACTCCCAGTTGACCTTGAAATTGTGCAGGATCTGCTCTCCAACTAGATGTCTACAAATCCATGGGGCCTGATGGGATTCATCAAAGAATCCTCAAAAAGCTAGTTGATGTCATTACAAAACTTCTCTTGATGATTTTTGAGTGGTCTTGGGAATCCAGAGATGTCCCAGCTGACTGGAAGCTGGTGAACATTGTCCCAGTTTCCAAGAAGGGCAAAAAGCAGAACCACGGAAACTACAGGTCTGTCAGGCTCACTTCTGTGCCTGGTAAACTTATGGGGAAGATTATTCTGGGAGGTATTGAGAAACACCTGAAAGACAACACAGTCATTGGTCACAGCCACCACAGCTTTATGAGAGGAAAGTCCTGCTTACTAAACCTGATTTCCTTTTATGACATGGTAACTCACCTATCTGATCAAGGGAAGCCAGCTGATGTGGCCTTTCTGGATTTCAGTAAAGCTTTTGATACTGTCTCTCACAACATCCTTCTGGACAAACTGTCCATCCCACAGCTGGATAAACACATCATGTGTTGGGTGAGCAATTGGCTCACGGGTAGAGCACAGAGGGTAACAGTGAATGGAGCAACAGACTGGTGACCTGTCACTAGTGGAGTTTTGCAGGGCACCATCTTAGGCCCTGTGCTTTTCAACATCTTCATAAATTACTTGGACGCAGGACTTTAAGGATTCTAATAAAATTTGCAGATGACATAAAACTGGGACGAGCTGTTGACTTCTTTGAAGGCAGGGAGGCCCTGCAGAGAGACCTTCATAACTCAGAGGGCTGGGTAATCACCAACTATATGAAGTTCAACAAGGGAAGGTGCTGCATTCTGCACCTGGGATGGGACAACCCTGGATGTATGTACAGACTGGGGAATGAGATGTTGGAAAGCAGTGCTGTGGAAAGCACCCGGGTGTCCTGGTCAATGGCAAATTGAATGTGAGTCAGCAGTGCCCTGGCAGCCAGGAGGGCCAACCGTGTCCTGAGGGACATCAGGCACAGCATTGCCAGCCAGGTAAGGGAGGGGATTGTCCCACTCTGCTCTGCACTGGGGTGGCCTCACCTTGAATATTGTGTGCAGTTTGGGGCACTACAATATAAAAAAGATATTAAGCTGTTAGAGTCCAAAAGAGGGCAAAGAAGATGGTGAAGGACCTTGAGGGGAAAGACGTAAGAGAAGTGACTGAATTCACTTGGTCTGCTCAGCCTAGAGGAGACTGAGGGGAGACGTCATTGAGTTACAATTTCCTTGTGAGAAAAAAAGGAGGGACAGACACAAATCTCTTCTCTGTGGTGACCAGAATCCCAGGGAATGGCCTGAAGTTGTGTAGGATTTGGGGGGGGGGGGGGGGGG
>JAWWEU010000081.1:104152272-104169622 GCA_035583155.1 Acropternis orthonyx
GGTTAGGTTGGATATTAGAAAAAGGTTCTTCACTCAAAGGGTGATTGGGCACTGGAACAGGCTCCCCAGGGAAGTGGTCACAGCACCAACCTTTGTTCAGAGTTCAAGAAATGTTCAGACAATGCTCTCAGGCACATGGTGTGACTCTTGGGGATTGTCCTGTGCAGGGCCAGGAGTTGGATCTTTGTGCGTCCCTTCCAACTCGGCATATTCTGTGAAAATTTGATAAGTCAGTTCCTTTTGGGCTGCCTAATTCCTGCAGCATCTCTGAAATTCTGCAACCAAATTACTTCCAGTCTTTTTGAAGAAATGTACTTCTGTGTTTTGGGATATTTTCATTCCTGTGAGCAACATTTCCAGAAAATTCTAGTATCAGAAAGAATACAACACCCTTTATGGGGCTTTGATTCTCCAGCAGTGGGTGTTTACAGAGAACTACCTCCAGTGGCTAATTTAACTTTCTGCTAAAAGCCTGCTGACATGGAATTTGGAATTACATTCCAAACATCTTGATTGTTTGCAATATTGCACAACAATATAAAAATACCTTTGCAGAATAATAAAAAGAAAGTAGTACCTGCCAGCATATAGAAGAGCATGACACTGCCCAGAACACACAAGGAGTCCACAACCTCCCAAGCTGAAGCCGTACCTGTAACATTCACTTGTTTTTATAGCTTTGAGAAGATAGTTGAAGCTCTGTCCTTCAACTGCATTCACCTGAGGCAATTCACACCAGGGAAAACTGACACACCAGTACTACACCAGTGTAACATCATAAGTCAGAAAGTTTAAGATAATGTCTTTTATTTCCTCCTCCCCTGTCCCTGTGTGGTCCTCACTGCTGTCACAGAGCAGGACTGGTAGCATGTTGGGAGAAGGGAGTACTTACTTGTTGCACTGCTACTACAGACAGGGATGTAGAGGGACAGATGGGACAAATTGCATTGAGTTTGCTTATCTGTGTAATGTCAGGTACTGAAATCAACAGGGAGCTTGTTCCATGGTTGTAAACATTGCTCTTTGAACTTCCTTTGGCAGTACCTGTTCCTAAGAGTGAAGTATGACCATGCCCTGCAGAACTTCAGATCTTGATCTCATTCCACTGCCAAATAAACTCAACAGAACTACCTTTGTGTGCCTGTTCTCCAGCCCAGCACCATGTTTGCAAAGTGTCTCACTGCATCCATTTCTGTATGGGAATACAAAGTGCAGGTCCAGAACTATGGAGAAAGAAAATTTAGACATGAAGGTCTAATAATTTCACTTACTCAAGGGCAACCCCTACAGACAGTGAACATAGAAGCTAGACTTGCTAAGGTCTTTTCAGACTAACTGCATTTAACAGGTGCAGTCTTTCTTCATGAAGTGTATCATCTGAAGAGTCCCCCACAACAATGTCAAAATACCACCAAAAAGGACTTTTTCAATTCTACAAACCTATTTGCAATTAAAACATTCAGCAAAAGAAAAAAGCAAAAGTCTTTTTCCTTTCTTCTTCCACAAAAGTAGTATTCTGGCATACAAGAAAGTATCTTTCTTCCAATCTATTTTTCCTTCTATATTTCAGTGATTACTAAAGCCAAAGAAACAGGCTTTCCATTTGAATTCAGAGCACTCATAAATGTGATAAAGTATTTTAGAAGATTTGGGTATCAAATAACAATTCAATGATCTTTATGCCTGAATTCTTTTTAACCACTCCAAAATGTGCTACCCTAGTAGCTATCAAGGATTAAATATGAGAACACTACTATTTGTATGTACATTCATATAAATGCATCATTAATTACATAAACTTTTAGCTAAAAAATTAATAATGTCTTCTCTCCAAAGTCAATTATATATAAAAAAAGGATAGGAGACTAGGGATTCTGTTGCAATATAAATCATTAAAGCAAAGACTTAGAAGTTTCATTCCAACTAGATATTGCAATATTGACACAGAGTACAATTAGGAAAATATATCAGGAGCAGAAAATTCAACAATCTGCTTTCTTGGATGTGGCACTTTAATTTAGCTGTTTAGGCACCTATTTCCTCAAGAAAAGAAAACATATATTCCTAACAGATAAATAATGAAGGACATTGTAGTGTTGCACCAGTTCTTGAAAGGAAAATTACTAGGAATTCTGCAGAGGTCTGTGATGAATCATCTGGTTGTGTGACTCTTCTTTCCTCTTGTTTTCACCTAACAATTACATTAAATTATAACTGTATCAATCAAGACAGCCAAACTTGGTAGGTATGCACCAGCTTAAATTCAAAATGTTTTGTTGTCTTACATTCTTTCATGAGCAATTGCTGCATTTGATACAGGAATACCTTCACCCCCAAGACACACTTTTAAAAGTTTTTAATTTAAAAAGTACTAACAACAGTGAAGAATATGTGTGATGCAAAACATTCCACCAACCATTGCCACTGGATAAAAAGATCATGGCCAGATTTTGAAAGGTTTCCCAGAATTAAAATATTGAGGTGCTATCTGCTGAGTACATAGGATTTCATGACATTTAACCTTTTATTTCAGTAGCCCCAAGGATGTAATTTGCACTGGAAGATTATACCTGAGAGTGCACCTTCCTTTCAATATGTCTATGCAGTGTTCTAAAGACTTATTTATTTAACATACTTAAAATTAAACACAATAAACTAAACTGACTTGCCTATTAAAAGACAAATACTATCTTAATTAGAGTCTCTGGTTCATGAGAATTCCATGCCCTAAGGGTATCTATGCCTCTGCTGGTGTCTGGTTTCCCTTACGGTGGTGCCATCCCCACTCACCCTGCCCTCCTCTTTCAAACAGAATGATTCTGCTGAGGCTGATATTAGAAAATACTTTGTTGTGATGCTATGTATAGTAGCCAGATTTAAGAAAAAACCTGCTATACAAACCATTTGTGCCCAAACTCTAACTTAAGCAGTAATAAGCTTTTAACAAGCTGAAGAGGAGCTAAGCTCTCCAATATCTGCTAGCTGGACTCTTCATTTGCCACAATATCAAGGCTGTGAATCACATAGTAGAAAACATTTGCATGTCACCTCTCCAGGTGTTTCATTCTGCAAGCTCTCCAAATACTGGAAAAGAAACACAGAGTTGCCTTACAAGGGCAAAGTGAAGAAAAAAATTATGCTTGTGCAGACTGTTGGATTCTTGTTGAAACAAACCCTGCAGCCCTGGGCCCAGTCCCAGACACAAGTATCAGGAAGAGCTTTGTTGGAAGGAATCCTCTAGAACAGCTGCTGTCTCTGACAGATGTGCCAGTGCCAACACAGCAACCAGAGAGCCAGTTTCCATAGTGATTGCAAACTTTGCCCATGTTCCTTCAGTGGCAATAAGCAGGCACTGACTTGCTCCTTGTCAATGCAGTGTGCATATAAGCCTTTTAGAAGCAACAGTCTATCGATACAGGCACAGCAGCTAAACTGACACCTGTGACACATCTCATTTGTGTCTAGTCTCCTCAGGGAAGAAAAAAACTCATTTTCTCTCATCTCTTTCTCAGTATCCTGCTATTTTAATAGCCATGCTATTATTCGGGTTTTTTATTATTTCAGGCTTGTAATAGCACCTAACACTTTCAGAAACTGCAGAGTAAGGTGACATTAATGTTAAGTGGCATGAACAGCAGCAACAGAAAAATGTGCTGAAAATCTAAATACCATTGTGCATTTAGATAATAATATTGCAGTTAATCAAAAGCTGCTACTGCAATACCTTGCAAACTACTGCAAGACATTACAGTGTTCATTGCCTGTGTGTGGTTAGTCCAGTGCACGTTTATTTTTCTGTAATGCTCACTAAATGTTATCAGATGTGTTTGACCTTTAAGATGTGATATCTCCCTCCTCTTTATCCTTAATTTCCCTTCCCCTTTCTTCTCTTCCCCTTTAATTTATATGTGCATGGTTTCATGTGTGCTGTTCAAAAACCCATACCAAATGAGTTAAGTCAGGGTCACGCACATCAACAGGATTATTTGGAGTTGAAAGACGATCCACAGTAAATACTGTCCTCACCCTAAAGTATAGCAGAGGTGCTAGAGAGC
Source organism: Acropternis orthonyx (assembly GCA_035583155.1). Classification (NCBI taxonomy): domain Eukaryota; kingdom Metazoa; phylum Chordata; class Aves; order Passeriformes; family Rhinocryptidae; genus Acropternis; species Acropternis orthonyx. The sequence continues at coordinate 104,156,328 of JAWWEU010000081.1, forward strand.
AAAACTATAAAGCATGGCAAGTGATGCTAGGAGATGGCAAAATATAGGCATGAAATAAATAATAATGGAGATAGTTTACTTGCAAAATGTTCATAACCTAAAACTGAAAACATCTGTGGTGTTGCCTGACTCTGTGTGAATTGCTAGGAAATATGGATGGTTTTCTAGTGCTTGAACACCCAAGGATAATTTGTAGATTTAATCACCAGCTTTGTTTTGAAGAGATTCACAATAGCTTGTGTTTTGGTCCTGTTGATCTGTGTTTGGTATACCACTGTACCGAGACTCTTTGGATTTTTATCCAGTTTAGGGTTCAGAGAATGGCTTTTGAATTTCCAGAAATAGGGGGTTTGATTCTGATGTTTGAGATGTGAAATATGGAAAAATCAAGAACTTCAGATTTTTCCAGGGAAGGAAATTACTGCACATCACCAATATCTTGAGAGCTTCTCTATTGGCTTTTGGAAGGAAAGTAGCTGCTTACAGTGCCAACATCTCCTTCAAACTCACTCTCAGTGGAAAAGAGAAAAGTACCTCTCACAGTTACACCTCTCAAACTTACCTGCTTCCTGGAATTTACCAACAAGATACAATCTATGTGACTAAATACCCCCAGCAGACCCAGAAAGGACACCCCACAGAAAGCCAGCTGGGACTCCAGTGGGGTAATTTGTTTCTGCATGTTGTCCTTGAAAGTTCACTTGCCAGTTTCCAGGGCAGACAGTGAATTTGATTTTGACAGACACTAAAGTGCATTGAGGAAGAAGGGATTGTATGTCAACACAGTTAGAAAGAAGCTGAGAAAAGTGTTGATAGCCATGAACCATAGACACCTCAATTTTCTTTAATCCTGCTTCCAATGTCTAGTTCAGGTACAGATATTTGCACCTGCAAAATGAAAGGTTCTACTACAAGTTGGAAATTCACCCACTGGATGTAAAAGAGGAAGAAAAAAAAAACCTGAATGGACTTGTGGACAATAAAGTAACTCTGAGCTGTGCTCTGTGGCTCTGAAAAAAAACAGAAAACCAAACCTGCAATCTTAGAGTGTGAGATAAAGTATTTTCCAGAGCAATAGAGAAGAATTAATGCTTTAGTGTAAACTTTTGTAAACCCTCATTTATTACAGACCTTATTCACCTTCAAGAAACATTTTCTCCATCTGGAACAGGTGCATGGAAAGACTGAAGATAGAAGGAGAAAAAAATCCATCTTGCACAAGAGAATGTAAGTGCTTAACTTTTTTCACCTAACAAAATGAAGGCTGAGAGGAGTTACTATTGCAGGCTATAAATATTTCAGGGGGTAAACGTTAAGAAGTGTGGGGGAGCTCAGTGTTAACACTAATTGATATGACTGCAAATTGGCTATGAATTTTAGGCTGGAATAGCAAGAGACAGTAAAAAGCGAAGGATAAACCAGAGAATATGTCTTGTTTGATGTGGGCAATATATTTTTCCTTAAATTAAAGATGATAACAAGCTCTTTGACAGCTTTCAGTGTTATCATGAGAGAGAGCCCTGCTGCTATACAAGATTTTCCTCTGCAATCCTTCAAAAAGCAAATTTTCACCCATTATGTCTGCCTCTAGTGTTAAGCTGCTGAATGAAACGTGTTCACTTGAAATTAGATTCATATTAGAAATCAGTTACCTTGCTCAGGATTCAGTTTCATTAAGGATTTGTACATAGGAATTACCATCCTATATAATTACCATTACAAATAGGTCTAGACTTGCAACCCTCTATAACAAAGCATCTTGTAGCCTACAATCAAATGGAGTAGGAGTCCTCTTGATATCATCCTTAAATTGCATAATTGTGTGCTTTGGTTCACAGACAGTGTTATTTTGTTCAAATATCCTCCCTTCCAGTATATTGTTTCTTCAGAGTAACTCTTTCAGTTTCACTTATTTTAATTAAAAAAAAAAAATAATGTATTATGTAATTGTATCACCAGCATGGCAAAGAAGACGTTTACTTACTCATAGCATCCACATCTGCTTTGTATGAAAATCACTCAGTATAGCACTAAAGACAGATATTATCCTAAGCTTTAGTTCAGCTGATATTTACTATGTTGGCTGATGTTAATTGCAAAGTCAAGAATAAATTTATCAGTGGAGCTGTTTTACCATTCATCACATAACAATGTATTCAATTTCAGTAATGATTTACTTACTCACCTGGGGACTTTCCTTCTTACAATAGTGGTATAAAAGGCCAAACCTAAAAATTAATTCATAAAGATATTTACAAGTTTTCCAGCCTGTACCATTTAAAAAAAAAAAAAAAAGAAAGAAAGAAAGAAAAAAGAAACCCACCCCAGAATAAAAAAAAAAAGTTATCAAAAACCCCCCAGTCAAATCCACAAACTGAGCCCTACTTACCCTACTTAGTCCTCTCAAACCTTGCAATTCAGCTAGAAACTCTATGACACTGCCTTGAGTTCTGATTTCTGCCAAAATGATAGACTAACCACAACACATCTTTTTTAATATTTCAGCAGCAGAGAGACATGCAGATGAGGTGCAGGCCACGCTGCAGTGAACCCTTTCCCTGTTCTGCACCGTGCAGTCTGTGCAGGCAGCATGTTCTGCAGCCCAGCACTGGGCTCCCAGGCACAGCACTGCCCCTCGCAGCTGGGGCTGTGGGTTTGCTGAGACATCACCATCTTCTCCTATGCTTCCAGTACCAGATGGGCAGATTCATTTTGGTTTCTGAAGTCACTCCACCTCTATTCCCTGAGAGGAACCTGTGAGCAGGGTGATAGAAAGCATCCTCAGGACAGCAATTTCCTCATTGCAGTAACTGGAAAAGTCCTTCCTCATCCTCGGGCTGTCTGCTAGCTTGTACAAAGAACAGCTTTTAGCAATAGAAACCCAGTTGCACTTTTTATTTTAAAACTGCGTTGAGATTCTGACATTGCAGGACTCCAGGACTGAGTCCTAGCATATATGCAGCTGAAATGTTTATCTCTCTAAAGCACATGCAGATATTGCCAGATGTTACTGTGAGGTAGATGTATTAATGCAAACTGTTTGGGGGATTGTTTTGCAGCACACTCACACTCCGCAGTCTAGAAAGGGCTGTATTTCAAGTATAGGTTGGGTGGCATACTAACACTGAAGAATTCCTTTTTCATGTAAAACTGCCTCTCTAGCTCAGCTTCCTGAGTCTTGCAAAGGCTGTTACAAAAAACAGTGCAGACATACTGACAATTGCTCAGTCTCAGTGAAACGAGACTTTGCAAAAATATTTGCAAATCAGGATATAGGGGCATTGAGAAGAAGATAGAGTTTTCCCTGAAGTTTTGGATTTCCATTGCTGTTCTGGAAACACTTTGAACTGTAAATTGAAAATTGATGAATTCAGGTTCCTCAAATTTGTTGTATTGTACTCAGAAAGATTTCAGTCTAAATTTTCCCAGTTCAAATGAAGAAGCAGAATATTACAGTACGATTGCTAGGTATAATATCAGGTGTATAAAGATGAAACGTTGCACATAAATACTTAGTCTTTGAAAATATACAGCATATAAAAGTAGTAACATGCTAAAAAAATCAGAAGCTTGAAAGGCAAATTAATTAATAGAAATTAATAATAAATATGAGATTAAACTACACTGTCATTATTTTATAAGAACTGGTTCAGAAGCCAGGAAGACTGGTAGCATCTTCTAGATTTGAGGGAAAAAAACTTAAATTTCACATTGTAAAATAGAGAATGAGACTTCCTAAACAAAAATTTACCTCCCAAAGCACTACTAAAGGAATACTTCATTATTGTTTTTAGAGGCAATAATAATACACCTGAGTATCATGCAGGAATAAGTTTTTGGTGAAAAAAACACAACTTTGAAATAATCCTATGACAATATCCTCAGTAATTATAGAGGAATATGGAATAATGCCAACTATCCAGAGCTATATTGTTATTAGATGTGAGTTTTCAAACAGAACGGTCAATTTGCTCTGACAATTCCTGTCCTTTTTCTCTCTTTTTTTTTTCTATGATAAAAAACCCCACCCTAAATCAAGAGACAATTTTCAGCCTTATTTGTACCTTTAGCACAAGCCTTGTCTGTTACTTAGGATCACAGTAGAGAGTTCTTATTTCATCCCCTAATGCAGATTCAACAGCCTCTTTGTCAAGGTTGCCAAACACTATAATGATCCTCTCAGCTCCTTTCAGCCTGATAATGCTGGAAGAGGTCACTTTTACCTCATAAATTAGGAAAACAAACCTGGCAGTATTGTCCTGACATGCTAAGGCTCAATGTGCCATCGGGCCACTGCTCACTTTCACACAGGAGTAATAATGCACGTGATTATATAGTAGAAAGCTTCTGCCATCCTCCAGCTTTGGAGACAGGAAGGAGTTAAAGAGGTGGGACGTGTAAGACTGTGGGCAGAGGGAAAGTGTCCTGCTTTTTGTAGTTTGAGGCAGGCTCAAGAACACTGCTTGTTTAGTCTCATCCTGCAATGAAGGAACATTGACTGCAACAATGGCTTATTGCCCTCCCAAAAAGTAGCTTTAAACCAGCAACTTTCCCTAGTTTCCCTAAGATGTAGTAGAGAATGGAGTTCTGAGATGGCTAAAAATTAAACAGCTTGTTGGAGGAAAAACAGAAGATGTATACTCTCCAAAAGAAACAGATCATGAGTTCCAAAATTTTCTGGTTCAAAATCCAAAATTTGGCAGATTATTCTTTCCTACTACACATGCCTCTAAAAGCATTACAAAAATTCCCATGTGGAAGTTCCAGTTAAACAAAATAGATGTTCTCCACTGCTGTCAGTTTCTTTGTATTTTCTTATTTCCTTCCACATGCAGCCTCACACTCCCAAAAGTTATTTTAAATATTTATAACCATGATTATAGTTGTTTATTTAAACTTTCAAAAAGACAAACAGTCATAATTAATTTCTTTCATGTATATGGCAAAACTGCAATTTTTCCCAGTGCTGAATATCATACCAGTAACCTCTACCATGACTACCATGCTGTCCTTTTCTGGAAAGATAGGTTATCATGCAGAAAGGCAGAATATCTTGTAGGGTGGATAAAGAAAGGACATGTTTATGTTAATGTAATACTCGACCCCTTTTCTTTGAAAATCCCTGGGGAAGTTAACATGTAGCTACAAATTCTATTGTCCTTGAATGGAGACTCTTAACTAGTATATTTGCCACCAGACCAATGTTTAAACCAAAGTGTTTGTAAAGTCAACAGCTAAAAGATGTCAGCCTTTTACAATATAGTTTTGAAAGGTTGTGAGATATTTGGGGAACGTTCTTTAAAATTTATGTGTTGCTCAGCAAACTGCGGAGTAAGAAGAGGACATAAATAGTTTAAAAGGAGACTTCTGGTCCTTTAAGAGGTGAGACAGAAGTCTTGTATTTATTCCTCAGGAAAAAAAGCTCTGTAACTATGATGAATGCCAGATGAGACAGCACGATTCAAGGAGTAAAGAGTCTGACAGGACAGGAAAAATTAATCTAGGCTTTTTACAACACTGGAGTCCTCAGTCTGCGCTGACTGGAAAGATACTCAGACTTGTAAACCAAATTGCATTTTTTTACATGGCATTCACGTTCACCAGAGCAGTGGAAAACTAGGTCCTTTGCTAATAACCCTGGAGTTTAATGCAAGTTTTCGAAAGAATGAAAGCTTCTGCAGTAGGCTAGCAAAGGTGTTTTAGTTTTCTATGCTGTTTCTGAAAGGTTATACTTGTCCCATCTGTATTGCCTCTCCCAGCTTTTAGCTGGCATGCCACTGTCTTCCCAAGGAAGAGCACTGAAAAAAATCCACATCTTCTTCATCCGCTTAAGAAGTGTACATCAGAACATAAGGGGATCAACTTCAGTGATGGGCATAAAGACTCCATTACTCCTCATCCTCGTTTCAAGTCTGTCACAATTTAGGTTACCTATAACCATACTTATGCCACCTAAACTTCGCACTGTAAATAGACTGAAAGCACTAAGCTATTTCACATGAATCTCTGCATCTTGTCAATATCTCATACTAAAATTTATGAGTGGAGCCAAGGAGAATGAACAGACTCCTTACAGAAGTACACTAATTTAAGGGAAAGAAATGGCATCAAATTATCATTAATATATTACATTTATGTATTGATGGTGCCTAAACCATGAAAAAACTGAATTCCTTTATAATATACACTGTATAAACTCACAATATCTGAGAGCCACAATCAGTAGCCAGATCTCTCACTGGTATAAATAAAGGGAAAATGAAGTTGCAAAAACCCCTGAAACTGGAAGCAAATGAAAACAAGGATAACATAAGAAACATAAGAAGCTTAATATTGTATATATTCAACCTGATCTCAGTATGAGAGTGTTTTGAGATACTCATAAACTATTCACATTGTACAATTACAGTTTTTGATTTCCCAGAGGAGTAAAGCTGTATGCTCCTCTGTTGTGTGTACCTTACTTCAAACAGAGATCATTTCTGCAGCTAATCATTAGTTCTACATAAACTTTATTATAGTTGCACCTAAAGCTCTTTAAAATCCTTCATGGTTGAAAGATTCAGTTGGATGGGCCGGGAAATTTAAACCTTTTTATATGCCTCCCTAAGGCCTCTAACTCTTCTTAAATCAAGACTTTCTTTCCATCATTTTCAAAACACTCAAACTTCATTTTCCCACTTATCACTTCAATCTAAAGAAATATCATGTATTTGTCTTTTGTTCTTCTCCATTCAGGGGTAGATAGAGAGCCCTTGGGACTTACAGGACCATTATCTTTCCTTTTGCTTGGAGAGAGATTTCATGAGAACCTTTAATTTCTGTCTTGTAAGGTAGGAAACAATGCTCTTCACCACCAAAATTTAATTTGCAGTATTGTGGTCATCCTTAAACGCACAAACTTTATCACCACAACTTAAAATTAGTGGTGCTTCCAGACTGCTGTTTAAAGGTCTCCAGCTCTCATTTTCTCACAGACCAAACTTCACCACAGAAAAGAGAGCTGCTAAACCTAGTATCTTGTCTTCCTGGTTTTAAGTCCCACTTGTCTCTGTATTTTCTTACTTCTGTCTATATTTTCTTCACCAAAGTGTGTATAGACCACCGATTGCAGCTAAGTCCCTTTCAAATTAATTAGTTTGTGTCACAAATCTTTTAAAAAACATCAACCAAAAAAACACCAGCTGGAACATATCTATAAATTAGGTGTCTTCATTTTCACAATGTCATAGGAAATTTAATGACTGAGGTACTGCACTTACATGTTAATTCATCAGTCCTCTGAAATATGGTATAAATAGTGAAGGTTTCCCTCTCTCCGTTCCACATCTATCTTTCTGAAATTCTTGTCTTCATGATTTTTCTTGATGATTTTGATATATGTGTGTATATATATATATATATATATATATATATATATATATATTTCAAAAAATCTTATCTACATTTTCAAGAACACAATCTTGTTTTAACTCAATTATGCAAAATTTTTAATGTATGTAAAATGAAACATGAGATACCTGGTGTTAGGTCTCTGCCACCAGAAAATGTCAGGCTGCATAAGACAGGTTGGCATTGTTAATAGCCACATAATGGAGCAACAAAGACTCTTGACCAGTTCACACCAACATAAATTACTGATTGGACTTATTAAAATGTTCATTTGTTGTTTAATTATAGTTTTAAATGATAATTTATGTACTGTAATATCTTATTAAAATTAAGAGATACATGCATGACTATTAATTTATGAGTTACCAGATATAAAACATAAGGAGAAAAATTCAGGTAAAAGTATGTGGGTATAGACCTTAGTCATACTAAAGTCTCTCCATCTGGGCTGTCTGCCAAAAGCTGGGAGTCTAAAACAGGAATTAATCCAAAGATCACAGAGAGGGTAATATTCCTCTTAAATGTCTTCATCAAAATAATTCTGATGCCTTTAAACTGAACAACATCAAATCAGTTTTCTGGAGGACTAGAAAGTACTCATTCCAAACACAGAAGTAGAGATGCAACACTGCTGCAAAGAAGAGGATTCCCTTCAGGAAGTATCTGGCAGATAGACCCATCTGATGTGATGAGTCCCCATCTGTTAGGATGGTAGTGATGAAGAGGTAGTCAGGAAACTGCGGTGAATCCATCAGCAAGTTACTCAGGCGAGTCCGAAGTCCTGTGATTAATGTTGCTGAAGGCATTTTTGCAGAAGTTGTGAGAAAGGAAGAGAATTGCAAGATATTGCAATTTGCCATTAACTTGACATTCATAAAATTGGTATAGAACAAGAATAAAGACAGAAAAACTGGAAGTTTCAGTCCAGGTGGGTAGGGAAATGAAGTTTAGGTTCAACAATGCAAATTAATATATGTGAGTGTAACTAATGTCTCCTGCTCCAGCACCTGCCTGAGAACTCAAGAAAATTGCTAAATGAAAGACTTTGGAGTAAGCAGGAAGTAGGTGATGGCAACTTTCTGATAAATAAATCTGTCATAATCCAGAACAATTAGTTTTTGCATCCCCAAAACAAACAACCCCAGAGGAGGAGTCCTCTTGCCCCTTCTCCCTAACCTAAAAGAGACCAAGTGTGAAAGACAACGTCACAGCAACCAGTTTGAAAAGAACTTTGCTACTGATATTCCTAGGATATCCTGAATTTCTGCTCAGATTTGCACACAGTTGCACCAAGGCTCCAGCTGCCCATCACAGCCGTACATGCACAGTGGTGGCTGCCTGGTCCCTGCTGCTGTGCACCCTGCCAGAGGCTGGGTGGCTGCTGGCCCAGTCACTGTGGGCAGCTCATCAAGCAGAAATGGGAATGGGAAGGGACGAGTTCTCCTCCAACACACAGGAATCACAAATTTTGCTCATTACAGTGCCACCGAAATGGTTCCCACAAAAAGCTGATAAATTGTAATTGATCTATCTTACATTCATCCTGCTATATGATTCTACTCCCCATTAGTGCTTGGATCTGTTTCTTACATATACAAATACATCTTACTTACAGAAACACTTTTGCAGAAAGTTCCTGATGTAAAAGTGAATTGATGCAGAGTGACAACATGGCCTTATTACATTTTATAACCTGGGAGGGTATGAAGAAGCAGTAAATGTTTTCCCTCTCTGTGATTTGGGGAAGCTATATTTTATATAGGTTTTCAGTTATTTTTGACCTGACAAACACTCAGATATGTATCTCAAGGCATAAAACTTTCTTAAAAGAGAAAGTTGTTTTTAAATTTTATTATGCAATTCATGAAACAGCATGAACTCTGTAATAAACTATCATTCTACTCAGGAAACTCATGGTACTGCAAAATCCAGTTCAACATTCTGAACAACAGGGGAGAGAATCTGCACTGACATAGCAATTTATTACAGTTTAATATATAATTAACTGTTGAGTAAAAAGCATCAAACGTAATTTGACAAAGTAAAAAATTGTATCCACTGAAATCAATTTAATTTTTTTCCCCCTGTATTACCCTTTTGCCAATAGTACTGCAAGAAGTTAGGCTGCTTGGTTCACGTATTTATTGTGACTGAAGTTCCATGAAATTGTTTCACTTGATTTGAACACTTAATCTGCTGCTTAGTTTATGCCTGTGATAGAAGTGCTTTTACCTAGTTATCTTTGACAAAGGAAAAAAAAAGAAAAAGAAAAAGAAAAAGAAAAAGAAAAAGAAAAAGAAAAAGAAAAAGAAAAAGAAAAAGAAAAAGAAAAAGGAAAAGGAAAAGGAAAAGGAAAAGGAAAAGGAAAAGGAAAAGGAAAAGGAAAAGGAAAAGGAAAAGGAAAAGGAAACAAAGAAAATGAAGTTTGAGAGGTTTCAAAGACTTGGTCTTGGTAATGAGGGGAACAAAAGGAACCCTGTTCATTTTAGGAAGCCTTTTTTTTGATAGAAGCAAATTCTCCCCTTGAAGCTTCATTGTTTATATAAAAAAAAAACAGGAATAAAACAGATACTTTGTAAGCCACAAACAAATGTAAGTTAGACTGAACTCTCTGAACTTCTGCCTGTTTCCTGAAAGGAAGGGTTTTTATATATATCTTTGCAGCTGTTTATCTCTGTATGTCTGTGGGTTTGTGATGCTAGAACTCTCAAAAGCAGGGAGCTTAAAAGAATACATGGGGTTTTTTTCCTCTTGAGATCATCTGTGGAATCAATTCTGTTAGGAGAAGTAATCCAATAACAGCAGTAGTCCATGACAGTTTGATTAATACTCAGTTCTTGATATTTACACAGTATGTCTGGTTCTCTATATTTTACACATCAGTCTATGTTGTATGGGGACCATCAGAAATCTTTCTGATGCTGTTTAGTGTCTACTTTTGCATTTGTGCTTCTATCTTAGTGATACATTGAGAGAATAAATAAATAAATGTCATTTGTCTAGTCATCTCAACAATGTACTCTAAGATGAATGGCTTGAGTAAAATGAAGTCATCTCATCCACTGATTTATTTTCCCATCTTTCAGCTAATTCCAAAAGCTAAATATGAGCCCCAGTGCTCAAGGACTCTCTGATTTGTGACTCTGAGTCCATAAGACAACAAATGAATTAAAACAAAATATAAATATTAAGAATTACAAGAGTCGCGTTAGTCATTAGAAAACAAACATTTTTTATACTATTCACAGCATAAAAGGCTTCACTTCTCATCCTGCTGCTGCTAATATCTTTGGTACCTTCTGAGAAACAGATTCATAAGCAGAATGAAATACTTGGAGAAATGTGAGATGTTGCCTCAAATTATAATGTTCTTTAATTCTTTTTCTCCTTTCTTTTTATTTTTATCAAGTATTTCCAACTCAGCTGCCTCTGATAACTACTACTGTGACAGTATTAGAGGCCACTAACTGTTTAGATCTTTCTTGATCAAAGCCAAAATATTGAACTCTACTTCCTTCCCCCTCCCCCAAAAAATCCCACACCAAACTCCCAAACTAAAAAAGCCCAGGCAAAATCAATTTATGATATGCTTGAGTTAGGTATCCTGGTAAGATTGTTTGCTCTGCAAGCGAATTGTCCTTTCTTGAGATAATTAGGTCCCAAGTTGATTTGTTCTGTTCTCTTTTACAAAATGTATTGCATTATTAAGATATAGAAGACAGCAAAGCCTTTCACAATGGACACATTCCTCTAACAAATGAATAGGCTTGCAATTTTCTGGATGGAGCTGATAGACAGAGCTTGCACTGGCATCACCAGAAAGAGCATTATAGCTTAGGAATTGATAAGATATTCCTCATTAGGAGGAACACTGATTCTGTACCCTAATTTTTTAGTATAGAAGTAATGTCTTTCCATCAGAACAGGGAAGAATTAAGTAACACAGAAAGAAAATGGAATACCTATCCAAGAAGGAGTCTTCATGTGCTCTTTAGATGGGGATTGTTCTTCACAACCAACTTCAGTACATCAATGTGGTTGTTTAGATCTCAGTGGGGCAGAGGCCTTGTCCCTGTGGCAGTGATGCATCCTTCAGAGGAAAGAAAGAGGTCTGACATACCCTTATGTATACCATTCCTATTGAATAGCTGAAGTCAGCCCCTAACCAGCAGGTACATTGTACTTCAGGAGCACTGAACTCTTGACGAGAGGAGGAGGCAGAGGGCTTGACAGGTGGTCTGAGTCATGTTGCTCTTTCAGGCTGGTGGTACCTAAGTATGTGCTCTGGTGATGAACAGAGAGGGGAACAAATGAGTTGATGAAAATGAGGCACCTTTTTTCTCTTTTACTGAAAAAGGATTTGAAGACCAGGAAACAATTTACACTTCTAGTGTGAATTCATGTCGTACCTCTTTAGACAGCTTACTGTAGTGACTAACATCTGTAGTGATAAAAGGTCTGTTAACTCCTGTTGTGTGAAAGGAGTGGAAGCGACATCTTCCTCGGATCCCCCAACCATCCTGATCACGGTAGAGACATAGAAATCCTGGTCTTCCTAGAAAGGTGGACCTCCCAAGACACATGGAAACATAATTAGAATCATCGAATCATCTAGATTGGAAAAGACCTCTAAGATCATTGAGTCCAGCCACTCACTCAGCACTGACAAGTCCACCACTAACCCCTGTCCCTAAGCACCACATCTACACATCTACAAGCCTTCACTTGAGGTGCAACTTGAGGCCATTTCCTCTGGTCTTACTACTTGTTGCTTGGGAGAAAAGGTTGACTTCCACTGTGCCACCACCTCCTTTCAGGTAATTGTAGCGAGTAAAAAGGTTTCCCCTCAGCTTCCTTTTCTCCAGGCTAAACAAGCTCAGTTCCCTCAGCTGCCTTTCGTAAGACTTGTGTTCCAGACCCTTCACCAGCTCCATTGCCTTCTCTGGACACTCTCCTGCACCTCAGTGTCCTTCCTGAATCGAGGGGCCCAAAACTGGGCACAGGCTTCAACGTGTGGTGTTATCAGTGCAGAATACAGAGGGACAATCACTTCCCTGGTCCGGCTGGTCACACTATTTCTGATCCTAGCCAGGATGCCATAAGCCTTCTTGGCCACCTGGGCACACTGATGGTTGATGTTCAGCTGGCTGCTGACCAGCACTTCCCAGGCCTTTTCTGCTGGGAAGCATTCCAGACACCCTTCCCCCAGCCTGTAGTGTTGCATGGGGTGGTTGTGACTTCTGTGCAGGACCCAGGACTTTGCCTTGCTGAACCTCATCCAATTTGCCTTGGTCCATCAAGCCAATCTGTCCAGATCCCTCTGCAGAGCCTTCCTGCCCTCCAGCAGATCAACACTCCTGCCCAGTTTGGTATCATCTGCAAAATGACTGAGATTGCACTCGATCACTTTGTGCAGGTCATTGATAAAGGTATTAAACAGGATTGGACCAAATACTGAGCTGCGGGGACACCACTTGTGACTGGACACGAGGTGGATGTAACTCTAATCACCACCACTCTCTGGGCCTGGCCATCCAGTCAGTTTTTCACCCAGTCAAGAATACACTTGCCCAAGGCATGAGCAGTCAGTTTCTCTAGGGGAATGCTGTGGGAAACAGTGTCAAAGGCTTCACTGAAGTCCAGGTAGACAATATTCACAGCCTTCCTCTCATTCACTAAGCAAGTGGCTTTGTTATAATGATGACTTAGAACTTTATATATTTGTATATATATATTTAAATATTTGTATATTTGTAAATTTTTATATAGCTGTATAGCTTCCCATATTTGATGTAGCAACTAGCAGTTTCTACCTCTGTGCTACATTGTTGGGGGTGCAGTGGACTATGAGACCTGGCTCAAACACTTCACGCGTTGGACATATGAAGAGGATCGTTCCGGAC
>JAWWEU010000081.1:104169722-104192905 GCA_035583155.1 Acropternis orthonyx
ATAAACGTTGCCCTTTTGAGCCCACAACCTGCTGGTGCTTGTGTGGTCACTGGGGTCTCGGTCAACGGTCTCCCGCACTACATTCCTGAATTTCTGTGTTAAGGGTAAGAGAGCAACATCTTGTTTGGGACTCATGTACCAGGACTAGAATAACAACACATACTGTAGTCAAAACAAGATGGAAGACCCGGGGACCTTGGAGAAGCTCCAAGGAGGGAATGTGACGTGAAGATGATGATGGTGAAGAAGTAGGGGATCTTGAGACCCCTGACTCAATTCTAGGGAGGTGTGCCAAGGGACAAACCTGAAAGAGTTTCTGGGGATGGCACCAAGGTGGTACAAGGGTAGACAATTCTTGAGTTGGATGTAACCTTTAGTTATGGTAATTAAGTAGCATTATAAAATTAGTAAGCACCCCTATGCAGCGCACATGTCAATATACTTTTTGAACCTGAAAATCTTTTCAGTAAAGAACTACTCTCTACTTTACCCAGACTAATATTGCCTTGAAATTTTTTTCCTTGATTTTAGGCCACATTAGAAGAAGATTAGGTTGGCCAAGCAGGACCTGCTTTTCACAAACCCATGTTGGCTGGGCCTGATCACCAGGTTGTCCTATACATGCCACATGATGTGACACTCAAGATGATCTGCTCCATAACCTTTCTCAGCACTGAGGTCACGCTGGCAGGCTTGTACTTCCCTGGATCCATCTTCCAGCCCTTGTAGTAGATGGGCATCCCATTTTCAAAGCTCCAGTCAAAAGGGACCTCCCCAGTTAGTCAGGACTACTCATAAATGACAGAAGGTGACTTGTTGAGCACTTTTTTCAGCTCCCTCAGTACCCTTGGATGGATCCCATTTGGCTCCATAGACTTGTGTGTGTCCAAGTGGTGTAGAAAGTTGATGACATTTCCTCTTGGGGGCTTCATTCTGGTCCCCATTCAGGTCTTACTGCTCAGGGGGTTCAGTGTCGAGAAAACTGGCCTTACTATTAAAGACTAGGCAAAGAAGGAATTAAGGACTTTGGCCTTTTCCTCATCCTATGCCCCTATATTTCCCCCCACATTCAATACAGGACAGAGATTCTCCTCAGCCCTCCAATTGCGATTGCATTTACAGGAAAAATAATAATTGTCTTTTATTGCAGTTCTTCTTTAATTGGGTGAAAAAAATCAATAAACATCTAAAGTTCCTGTATGAAAGGTGAATATCCCATGATTTTTTTTCCTCTATCTTAAAAGTAGTATAAGAATACTGATAGGCTAACATTCTTCTGCAAACAGCTTTGCACACTAGATCATGTTGCTCAGTAAAACCCATTAGATTATTTTTGACTAATGTGGGAGACTCTTAATATGCTGGAACTGAAACAAGACATGGCTTTGCAGTCAGTTCAGGGTACCACATGTTTTAGTTTGTTTGTGTCACCTTTATGGAGAGGTTGGGTAGTGTTTCATCATTTTGGCCCACAAGTCAAGTCAGCTTCCAGACTCTATTCATACACATTTTTATCTCCTGTATCTTGCCACCCCTTAAATGATTATTTATTGGCACAAAAGGGTGTAATCTTAAATTGGTTAAGGAACAACTGAGTTTTCCTCCTAAGAAATTCTAAGTACTCAGGAAGAACAGATAATCATTAGAGAGCAAACTGACTTTCACTAAGGTGTATTAGATGTGATATATCTGCAAATTCGCCAGGCAGAGTGATATAAATGTCATTGAGTTGCCTGTTCTTACCAGTGCGAAAAAACAAGACCAAGGAAAATCCTCAGGTACCAAGCTCATTAGAAACTTTACATGACATATGCTGCTATGTATTCTAGATGAAGAAGTTTGCAAATTAAAAAAAACACACAACAGCCTAAAGCCTGTATAGAAAGTTTTATCATCTTCTTTCTGTACCTATTTATACATTTGAGAAGTAGGAACTCTGCCTTACTTGGTGCTTAAAAGATTTCATGATTATGTTTTTCCCTTTCTTCCAATCTTTTGAGACAGCTTCACAAGACCTTTTGTGTGATAAGACCCTGTGGAAAAATATTCCCCATGGAGCCTGTACATGGACAAGTTGCTGGTGTTAATTACACCTGTGGGCCTTACTGCTGCTGCTGTGGAGCAGCCCTTGGTGAGTCGTCTCTTCCTGTGCTCTGAGAAGTCAAACTGCATTACGCACAGAATTAATCACATCTAACATTCATAAGTCCAGGAACAGAAATTATTGCAACAAATGTCTGTTAATATGCAAATGAGGCCTCTCTTGCTTTAAGCATCATCCTGTAATTATTCAGCTGTTTCTCAAGTGTGATTTATTGAATCAGCAATTTGTGAAGATGGAGTGGCATAACCTAATTTACTTGTGTAGCTTCATTAATGGTTAAGGGGTAGAAATATGCATCATGTCATTATTCACAAATAGTGTTTGTTAGCACTAGAAGTTGATATGGGTCATTTAATTTGTCTATGCAAATTCACTTAGACCATGTTTTGGAATCAACAGCTCTTCAACAAGCTTGTCTCAAATGTTTCCTGCAGCATTCCTGCTTGTGGCTTGGGCATTTAGCTTAAAGACAAGCTCTGACAAAACAGAAACAGCTGGTACTAAGCAAAAATTAAATTCTTATATTAATTGAGTAATACCAATATTTAGTAATTAGTGAGGAACTGATTGCATTCCTTGCTGTTGTGCCACTGCTGAACACAAAGTTAAATGAAAACTGTATGTATTTTAGAGGATGAGACAACATGTAACCATCAAATTAACTGTGTACTGTAATTTCATTCATGACTAATAATATGCTGGGAATCTGCTAAAGACAATAACTGATAATGTTAATCACAAAAAGAGACATAATATGTCCAGCTTTAATTCTGTTCTTTCTCTTGTTTTGCACTGCTGAATATCTCAGCTATAGGAATGGTGGGTAATGCAGATTAAATGGAAAAGTCATGGTCTACAAACATATACCATTTTTTTTATATCACAGAAGTCTTTATATTTTCATAATTTTGTTCTGTGTGTGAATCCTTTTTCATCAGTGTTCTCATCTCTGCTCCAGATGTCAGCAAAATTTTTTTCCACAGTTTCTCCACTTACCCCTTTCTTCAATTTCTGTGTAAGTTAATTTTGGCAATATTGTTATCATTTTTTGTGTGGTGCCAGTCAGGCAAATCTGTGTAAATATAACTCCTCAGGCAAGATAAAGGATGATTTCAGAGTACTCTCCTGTGGTATTGGTGAACCCTTTACACAGGAAAGTCAGATCTTCTAAAGAAAATCTTTGGGTGTGTCATTGTGGGGTTTTTAGCCAAAATTTTTGGAGCAAAAGTGTTCATGTTTGTCTGGGAGTGACAGGGCACAGCCAGAAAAAGCAAGTCCCTTAAACTTTGCAGAATTTGTCATTGTAAAACCTACACTCACAGAACTGAGTTATGAAGAACAATTTTTTTTGTGATTTCCCCCATCAAGTACTTCTTCATTCGAAGAACTGGGCCTTTGATTAACATGAGATTGGCTATAGCTTCAAAGGTTATTCAACATAAAAAAAGTAATGGTGGAATTTGGCCTGATTTAATTAGAAAATTTAAAACATATTTTAAGAAAGTATTAGGAAAAGTGACCATGGTAAATAAACCTTGTTCTTGCTAAAACCATGAAGTTTTAAAAAGATACTTGAAATCCAGAAAGCTAGGTAGCAACCAGCCTTTCAGACCTCAGGTCAGGGGAATTATTATTCCTTTCTTTCTAGTAAAGTCTTTCAAAACCTCTGACTTTGTACTGGCAACAGAAACACTCATTATTACACATGACAAAGAACTCTTTCAAAATATCTTGTTAAATCACCAGTTGAGTTGGGTACTAAGTTTTAGCGTGTGGGAATAATGACAGCAAACTGCTTAGCCATGTGTAGTGGGTGCTATCCCCTTACAAAAGGTCAGGGGAAGATTACACGATCCCAGTTAATAACACACATCTGAAGCAATGACCCTTACAGGACCATCAAAATTGCAGTGGTCTGTTGACAATTCTGTTTTGTTTTCTAAACCAGGCACTGGCACTCAGGTTTGTATCCTGACACAAGAATAGTATGAGATGACATTAAAAATACAGGTCTTTTGTTTTACTTGTTGTAATTACTGTAAAGGAGAAAATGGGGTTTATTGACATCTTAATAATTGTTCAGGTTTTCATAAAGGGTGACAGTGAAAAATGATGGATAAGGAATTTGCTGAGAAATATTTTTTCCTTAGAAAGACTTATTCCTTTATTGGACTGAATATAGTCGTCTGGCAACCACAACTATAAGTATCTTTTCATTACGTGATGCTTTGTAGTAGGATTGTAGTATTCTTATTGTCAGTACTGAGGAAGGTGGGAAGTAGAAGAGAAATTGAGATGTGCTGGGGAGCTGGGCAACTGTCTAATGGGCCACACAGTCTCAGGGATATATGAAGAGTTCATTTGAGAGTGAAACTGGGGTACGAAATCCCCCAGAATGTTCTTAAAAATCTACTGTCCTGTCTTTTTCCCCCTTTCCTTCCTGTTACTTCTCTAAGTGTTTTCTTCTGTCCTTTTCTGATAACTAGAACAGAGATAGATTAGATCTTGGATGTCAAGGGAAGCAGACCTCTAGCAGGGTCCTCAGTTCCATATATCTCACCACCTTCTTACTTGTTGATATGTGACACTTTACCAAATTACAGTTTCAGTGAAGGTAAAAGGGCTGACATTCCTGATCTTGATTCAAATGAGAAACAATGTTGTTTGAACATTTACCTGGCCAGTTCCTAAAAGCAGAGAACTGCCAATTGAGTGTTTGGAATTCACAAGGGTTCAGTGGGCAGGAGATGGTTGGCAACAAGTGAAGTTGTACTTTGTTCAGTCTTTTCTCATTCCAGTTATAACAACAATCTGGTCTTATTGGGTACCTGTGTCAACTTCTGAGGGACTTACTTTTGAGTGGAAACAGAGAGCAAAATGGTGCTGGAATCTCCTCTAGCTCCAGTGTCCTCCTTCTCCCTTGCACTGGTAAAGTGGGATCCACCAGCACTCACATGTGCAAATCCCTGGGCCCTGCTCCAGCACAGTGAGGGAGAGGGAAACAATACCAATTGTGAGGAGCAGGCTCAACATGCTGCTTCAGCCATCCTCCTGTACTGCTGCTTGAGCAGCCCTAGGACCTGTAGGACAACAGGACAACAGGCATAGAACTAACATTGTTATGTTACTATACACAGTGTCAGAAACTAATAATTTTGTCATCCTGCAGTACAGTGGACAATTCAAATTATGATATTCCTGGAATTCCTACAATACCATTGCCTATTATTATGCCATTTCTAGTTTTGGCACTGCCTTTCCTGGGAAAATTACACAATCTTTGTACTTCATTTTCCTCCATCAAGAAGCTAATATAATTGTAGAATTACATTACATTACAGTGTTATGGGGACATAATATATCAAATCTTGAAGCAGCACACCTGCCTCTGAGCAGAATAGTGCTGCATAGAGTAAGATCTATCTCTTAGTGTTTACTGCCTCAGACATCATGCTCCCCCCCCATAGCTCCTCTGCTACAGGATACACAAAGCCAGCTTGGGTTTCTCTGTACCTGCAGTCATCAGACCTTCAATAGTTTACACAGAATCACAGAATATTCTGAGTTGAAAGCACCCACAAAGATCATCAAGTCCAGCTGTTAAGTGAATGGGCCATACAGGGATTGAACCTGTGACCTTGGTGTTATTAGAGCCATGCTCTAACCAGCTGAGTTAATTTTGATTTACAAGTAGATCAAATTGAGTGTTTGTTGCTGCAGAGGAGATGGATGGCATGCAGAGTCACAAGACCGTGCTCATGAACATGAGCAGGCATCCAGATCAGCAATTATCTCTTGCAAGGTCAGTGTACTCACACAAAACCACACAAACCCTACAGCAGAGTTATGTTACAATCAGAAAAGGGCTTTATTGAAGATAAACAGATAATAACTAACCTAAGACCATACGATATTGGTGTTCATTATGACACCAAGGTCAACACAGTTTCTGCTTGCATTATAGTCTCACCTCCCCCTCCTTTAAACCTCCACCTCAGCATTTTCATAAACTGAATGACTGCTAGCCCAAATGTGCTACCTGTACCTAAATAGAAAGATAGTAGGTTCTTCATGTCACCTGCACACTTGGATGGGATGTTAAGTTTCCTTATGCTACCTCACCAGATTGCCAACAGCATAATGATGGACAGTATCTGTTTTACCATAAAATAAAGCCACTGCTTTAGTTGCATAGAATGCCTCTAAATGTCCTGTATGTAAAGCCTCTGCCTTCCAGTCTTCTATACAATGCAGCAGGGGTACCACTGGTATGAGGGAAGCTATCTCTTTAGGAAACCAGTGGTAAAAGTATTTAGCTCCCATCATTACACCTGTGGGCTGCTCAGCCTCATGAAATTGTTTGAATTGGTCTCCTGCTGCCCCAAGGCATCCAGCAGTAGCTTGGAACTACTTCAAATACACAAAATCTGTTTGTTGACAGCTGAGAAATTTACTTTGAAGAGTCCTCCTTTTGCATGGACCCAACTGTGGTTTTGGTCACACCCAGTAAAAGTCCAAAATCACTCCAGCGATGTTACTCTAAGGATATTTCCTCATATTTCCATGCATTAGAGTAGTGGTTTTATTTTTGTATTCTGTTCATTCAGGTATCTCATATTCTATTATTCTGTTATCAGTAGGCAGGAGGAATTTGTGAAGGAAAGGAGCGACTATGAATTCATTGTTCCTGAGAGACACACTTTTATTTTACATAGTATTCAATTCTGCCATGGGACCAATGTTCTACACAGATGGACTGTGTTACTATGATACTGTGCAGATCTGGAAAAATCCTTGGTAAAGAGAGTTTTTGAATCCTCCAAATTACACTCAAATACACAACCTGCCACAAGTGGCAAATTAAGAAAATATAGGGTAATACAACACCCAATTAATGAGAACCCTAGAGTAGTGAATACAACCAATTTAAACCAAGGGGTCAATGGCAGTTACAGCTTTTATAATTTCTGAAGATATTTAATATTGCACAGGGATAGAAGACATCTTCAGGATCTTGTCCTTTATCATTAAAAACCTCAAACCACAGAAAAACCCCAAAACAAACAAACAAACAAAAAACAAAAACAAAACAAACCCAAACAGGTGAAAGTCAAGGAAAAAGACCACTTTTCTCAGCAACAAGGAGAAATAAGACCCTATTTCACTTCTAAAACTAATATAATGGGGAAATTTGACAGCTTCACTTCAGAATCAACACACATGAAACAGAGTCCAAATTATAATCTGAAACATAACATAGAGAAGAATGTACTTCTTAGACACTCAGAAATGATTCCCTGTCTTTCCAAAGTCAGCTTTAATGAATGAAAGCAGAACCCAGAAAAGAGAAAGTAGAACATGGAAACCTTCCATGTGTCCCACACCTTGTGGATCCCTCCCTATGTGGAGTACCTGGAAGATGCTACCACTTTGAATCAGCATCTTGCAACTCTACCAAGCTGAATGTTAAGCAATGAAATAGAAGATCAAGTTCTCAGCATTTAAGATTCAACATTTCAAATCTCTTGTGAAGTTCAGAATTAATCATAGGTTATTAATTACTGTATTAGTAGTAATCACAAGATACTAAATATATATGCAGAGGAAACTGGAATCAAATATCTGACAACCATTCATAGATGCTTTCCCATTTTACTCATTCTCTTTTGTCTTATTATCATATTTCAAACTGTATAAATTTTTTATTACTGTAATATAAATAAAACATAGTTTGATGCCAGTGATAATTCTAGTGCTGACTTCGAGTTCTCCCCTTCAGAGACCTAGTATTATCTCTGAAATATAACCGAGTATTGTAGAAGTTGAAATCTTAAATTTTAGTCTCACTCAAACTTAAGATTCAAAACAAAGAGTGGGTTTAAGGAAAAAAACCTATGTGTCTCCTTAAATATGCAAGTATTCCCCTTAGTTAATTTCAAATCTTGATTTTTCAGAATAAAGTAGCAAAAGTGATGTGCCTTCAGATATTTTTGTAAAGTTTTGACAATCTAATGTCTCCAGGGGTATATATTTCATGTTAACAAATCCCTGAATTATTATCCATTCAATGAGTACAGGTAGTTTACATAAAATTTACATAAAATCACACTATTTTGTGCAGGGGTTTGTTTTTTTACCCCCCACTTTCTCATTCTGTTGAAAGATGGTCCATAAATCAATGGTCTTTAACATGTTTTCTATCTTCTTTAGCTCTCTTTAGAGTTTTTACAGTGTATGAAATCCTTTTGGAGTTACAAATTTAAATTAAACATTTGCTTGAGACAAAATTGCCCTCCTGTTTTCTTGGGGAAGGAAATACAGGTTTCTAGTTTGAACCAACCTGAGATTTTTTTACTGTTCATAATCAAACTGATTAAACTGTTTCCTGCAGAGTTAAACTGAGTCAGTCCATCTGAGCGTCACACTCACAAAAGAGCCTCTCTACTTACGTGAATCACAGAAACAGTGACGTAAAGGAGTTTTCTCTGTCATTATATGCAGTTTTCAGAATATCCTTTTGTGAGCACATTTTGAGCTGTTTAAAGTGAAATCACAATTTAGTGTTAATTTTACTACTGTTAAAAAACAGTCAAAGAAATATTATAAACTTACTTAAAAACTGACTCTAACATAGTTTCCTTTCTTTGACAGATTATCCACAATTAAAGCAAACATTTAAAACTGGGTATTGCTACTTCAAGATTAACTTGTGAAAGAACAAGTATTTTATTTTTCAAATTAAAACATTTTAATTAGGACAATATTGGAACTCTATCCCTTCTCAATTATTTTTTTAATTAATTGCTCTGTACTAAACTACTGTAATCCAAGAATCGAGGTTTTGACCTTTAAGAAGGTAACTTACATGTTTAAACAATTTTTATACACAATCTTAAATAGCTGAAATTAAAGCTTGTTGATGTTTGCCACTATTAAGGACACTTCAGGAACCTTCCAGACTTACCACAACTTTTATTGAGGGTATTCAGAATATTAAGTACATCTCCAGTTATATAATATTGTAAATATGAGTTAGTCATATTTGACACAAGGCCATTATTCATATTTTATATTTGACAGGAACAGTAATGTTAGCAGAGTGGGATGAATCAAATTTATTTTCTCTAAATCCAATAGAAAGAAGAGTATCATGGTTCTTTTGTTATTGTAATCATGTGCCTTTTGAAGTTTATCCCCAAAATGGTTAAAATTAAAGTTAGTCGATGTAGTCCTGATGTTTGAAGCAAAGGATCATATTTGCATTTTTCACAAAACCATACTATTTGTCCTATTTACTTCTGTATGCTTATTTAAAGTACACTCTGTCACCTGCTTTTGAAGGTCCTCCATAGACAGCCTGGAAGATTCCTTCATTTCCCAGTTCCCTTAATTTAGTAAAAGAATCATTACCTGTCAGTATAAGATTCTAAACAGTGAGTTACAGATAAAAAAAGAACTGAAAATTAAGTATGTTCCCATAACACAGGAAAGTTTCTTTGAGTCCAAGACATTCCTTTGAGAGATGTGGTTACTGCTCATCACAGTCTAAACAGGGAGTTATTACCTGCAAATTATTACCTCTTATAAAAAAACAGGGTAAAAAAATGACACATGGACAAAATGACCATGCTCCTCTTCTTTCTCTGCAACCAAGCAATCTCTTGTCCCTCTGCAACCCAAAAGTAGCCCTTACTCATCAGGAGATGCCCCTTTCCTGGTAGAGAGCAGAGGATTATGACCACCTCAACCTGCACAATCTAAAAAGCTTTTCTGGGTTTATCTAGAATGAGCCTTGGGTGAGATAACAGCTCCCATCCCTTCCTCAGGTAAAGTGAAAAAGGAAAAGGGAGGTCGATACCTGCCTGGGACTTGTTCCAGCAAAAAAAATGCAGAGGTGGCTAGTATAGGCATCAACCCCCTAAGCCCAAATGTGAAAGTATGGGCTGAAACCATCTCTTCTTTCTCTCTTGCTTGCTCTTCCTCACATACAATGTATGTGTTTGCAAATAAGACCTTACAAGGTGACACACCATGCACAGGCAGTTATAATGATCATTTAAGGAGCTTACTCATTCCTGTGCATGTCACACAGCCTTATCATGGGTCATAAAAATATCACATTTATATTTCATACCTCTTCAAAAGCTTTAGCCAGGGTCTAACCCTGTTCTTCCAATGTTAAAACATTAATTAAACAAGACTTTTTGCTAGATGCGCCATCATTGCTGATCAGGAAAACTAAAAAAAAAAAAATCATTAAAAGTGTATTTCTTTTTTAAGTATTTCAAGTATTTTCCTATTTTTTTTTATTTTCAAGTATATAGCATTTTAAAAATGCATTTCATTGCTTAAATCTATAACAAACATTTAAGCCTATTGATAATATGTAATATTTTATCTGAACATTTTATGCTTATTTCTGTGATAAATGGTAAAAGGCATTTGATCTATAATTTTATTTAAGCAGGTGGGTTTGTTCAAATGCTTTAAATGATAACCTATTTTAATCATGTGAACCAAATACAAACTATATACTTTAAGGACAAAAACAAATCGATAATTTTGCTGGCAGCTTTACAGGAAGAAAGACCAGCCTCTTTCATTTTTATGTATAGTTTTTCAGATTTACTATGCAAGAAGTACAAGCATCTGTACAGATAAAGAGGTTCTCAGAAAGGAAGTTTCATTAAAACAAAAGAGAGAAATTATTGATAATTGCAACCAAAAGACCCGCTCTGCTGACCTTTCCCCTGTAACTGTGGTCTATACTCTGATGTTTCCTTCCAGTGCTATTCTTCTTGTTGGGATAATAGTGAGTGTCAAAGGGGAACTGGTATAGCTTTTGCTGTGTAAAAAAAGGGCAACAGAACTTATATAATGTTCTTCTTTCTCCCCCACAGTGTATCATGAAGGATGTAAGATGTGTGAGAAGCAAAGAGCCTAAAGCATCCTTTATGTAAAATTAATTGAAAAAGGGCCAGTAAAGACGAAACCCTGCCATTATCTCCTAGTGAAAACGAAAAAAAATAAAAAAGAAAAGCAGATATTAACAATTTAAAGCAAGTGATTATATCGAGAACTTTATAATTATCCCATGTTAAATAAATCATCTTTTCGTCTCCCCATGCAATATGGCATCAGTACGTATTGCAGTAAATTATAAGACATAAGAATGCAGATGAAAACCTGAATGCAAGTGAAAGGTGAGTTTCTTGAGATGCCAACATCAATGTGCATTTGAATTACAGCACAGACACACATTAGTATAAAGCCCCACAAGTTCTCCGTCAGTGTTCATTACTGATCTCTCTCATCTTGCTTTTCTCCCTGCTGAGTTATTTCACATCCCATCTGGACAAGCCTCTGTTTTTTATGCAGTCACACACAGAGATGGTGGGACTGTTTGTTTTGGGTTAAAGAAGACTGTGCAGGACACAGATATTTGATAGCTGCAGTATTCTGTTCCTACTCCTGCTATTAACCCCATGGCCTTGTTTTTCACCACAGACATGGTTCTAGGTCTGCATGTTTCTTCTGTGAGATCACCTATGTTGCTGAAAACTAGGATCAGAGGTAAATTAAGGAAGCTGGGACCTGAACAACTGCTCTCAATCTCAGCTGCACACATATGATTCAAATGGTACAATACTGGACCACCCTTTCTGCTATTAGCATCTTTCCCAGATTCAAGTGACACCTCCTGAGTCAATCTCCTAATCATTCCTGCTTCGCTCCTCCTTCACAAGCTCATACCATTTCACCACTCACACAAAGATTTTATGAAGGTTGTTCTGCTGAATACTTAAAATCTGTTCTCTATGAATGTCTGGTGGTGATTCTTCCCCTTTCAACCATCATTCCTGTATTCATATATTGATTACACATGCACTCATGACATTCTTACATCTAGAGTAAACTCAGGTAGTTATCAAGGGTTTTTCCTACTGGCGAAATTTATTTTAAAATGTAAGTGTATATTTAAAATCAAGCACCACAGGAACCACTGGTATTCAGTAACGACTTGACATGTTTGGAGATCTTTTTCTACTCAGTGTGGGGATACTTTGGTTTTATGGATGCTAATTGCTAAAATAATAATGCTGGTTAGCAGGGATTGAGTTATGAATCTACAGTCAATGAAATACATGGTTTTAACTTGAAGCATAAGAATAATTTGCATGAATAATTTTGGATCTTTTTTATAAAATGGATGAGAATAGAATAACTAAACTAACTTGCAAGTGCAAACAAAAACGATAGTACTTAACTATCCTTTTTGTATACATTGTAGTCAAGAAAAGCAATGTACTTTACAAAATTAATGTCAGAATATGTAAGGTCTCTAACTTCCCTACAGTACATGGATGGGGAAACTGAACACCAAAATAAGTCAGAAAATTTTGCATAAATTTTGTGTATCATAGGTGCACAATTCATGGACCAAATTAACATCTCTTGACTTAGCTATTTGTTCAGATAATGAACTCGCTGCCTGTCTTATAAGGAAGATATCTGAGTAGGACAACGGAATGAATAAAGCTTTCCTTTTACAAAAGATCATTACTTCTTACACAGATACTTATTAAGTCATTAAGGTTTTTTTTTTCCTTTGTAAGGAGTCAGCATTCTGGCTTTTTGAAATACAGTGACAAGATAATTGTAAATCCTAAACAAACCCAGCATTAAATCACTGTATATCCTAGACTGCTAACAACCTCCATAACATAATGACAAGTATAGACGAAACATGCAAGATCTAATTCATTACTTCAGTACTTACAATAAATATGCCTTGATTTTTAAACTGTTTGTAGCAAACACATAATGTGACAAATAGGGCTATAAAATTTTATCTCCTGGGAGGATACAGATTTTCTACAAAGTTCTCAAAAAAAAAAAAAATAAAATCCATGTATTAAAATACATTTTGTACAAAATACATTGATCAAATAACAGAAAAAATTAAAATTGTCTCTCATAGTTGGTGATGTTATTTCTGAAAAGCAGGACATTGCCAAAGGACCCAACATGGGGTTTCTTACCCATTTAGGGCCTCAGTGAAGTCAACGGGCTTGTTCATGCACCCTTGAGCCCCACGTAAAATTCTAAGCTGTGCAAATTGCAGAATTCATGTTTATGGATTTGTCTCCACTTTCACATATTACTAACTGAAATCATTATGTTTTATAGCAAGACATGAAACATCTGTTTGCATGCCATTATGTGTCCTTTCATAGATGAATTAATTTATCTACGTGAATAGTAAAATGACACACAGAACAAAACAAGTAATGAAATGTCATGAATAACTACATTTTAGTTTCTTCATTTTTACTTAGAGCTATTTCACGATAATATACAGACCTTTTCAAATATTATCTGGCTTTTGGAATGAAGACAATTTTTTGAATGAATAAATTCTGTTTTGTGACTTTTTGGTGTTCCTTACTTTGTGTGCTTGAAATTACCCCACTTTGCTTCTCAGGGTTCAATGGAACAATGCAGATAAGAGAAAGGAGATGCAATAGAGTGAGGTGTCCTGAAGGGAACACAGAGAGAGGGAGGACTCATTGGTGGAGCTTTTTTTTTTTTGCCTGGCTTTTTCAGGATGACAGGAGACCCCAAGATCAAAGGCAATACTAAATATTAATGAATGCAGAAGCTTCAGGAAAGGAGGTGAGAAAAACTGATTGTCAGCAGCTGAAGACAGAAAGGAACTCAGAAGGGAGTTGAAGACACAGACACTACAATAGAAAGTAACTTTGTTTGCTAGCCCTGAAAGAAAACATAGACAATGGGAGAGGACCACATCTTGCAAATAAGAGGAAGAATTAGAACAGTTGTAAATATATAACCTTCTTTTATTATCTTGCTGTGAGTAAAATGTATGTTTGAGTCAATAAAAAAATATATGAATACAATGACAATTATGTGAATAAATACATTTGAATGAATAAAGCAAAACTTCATTTTGAAAAAGCCAGAGAGATGCAGGTAATAAAGATTCAAATAATGGCTTCTCCTACAATCTGGATAAGGAAACTGGAGGTGAATCTGAAGGAAGTACATCTTACAGAAAAGAAGTCTATAACAGGGAAAGATATGTTTATAAAAGCCTAGACAAGAGTAAGAATATATAAAGCCTCCATCAGGGAGAAAGTAGCCAGAATTGAAGAATTTGGGCTCCCAAAAGTTGAAGAAAAGTTGAAAATAAGGAAAAGTTGAAAAAAAAGGAAAAGTTGATAAAAAAGGAAAAGTTGGAAAAAAAAGGAAAAGTTGGAAATAAGGAAAAGAGATTGGTTAGTAAGTAAAGCTACCAGCTGAAAACAGCAACTGTTGTAGGTGGTCTGGCTTGAGCATGGGGTTTGGATCAGATGACCTCCAAAGGACCCTTTCAGCCTCAGCCACTCTATAATTCTGTGATATGGCCAGTGTAACACTCACTGTAAGGAATCAAACCTCTAATATCAAAACCCTTTCACACCTGGAAACCTAATAAGAAATCTGAACAGCACAGTGTCTCACAGTGCACATTGCTGGGGAAAGCAAGTTTTGTCTGGGGCCAGGAGCAGGAATGACAGCTTCCTTTTATTGTACAACACCTCCAGAAGGCTTTCACAATCAGCTTTAGTGTCTTTGCTTGGGTAGTACACCCTAAAATCTTTCACATAGTTCTGTGAGTATAAAGAAGCATTTAACACGAATTAGTCAAAATGTGCTGACCTTACATTAATTGAAACATGTGTTTGTCATACATAAGAATCTGAGCAAGTTAGCCTCAAAAACAGGTTAGTTTTTGCAGGGTGGAGAACAGTGTCCTGACAGTGCCACTGGAAACACGGTGCCTGAATCAGGTGCACTCTAAGGTGTGACTGCATTTGCAGCTATGTGCTCAATCTCACTTTTTGGTCTTGTAGAGGTTCACTTCAAGTGACATCTCCAAAGTAAACATGATGCCCGGAATACCAGTTTGAGGGGCCAAGCAGGTGCAGTGGTGATGCAGCATGGGGATGCAGGCAGATGGCAGCTCAGCAGCCCACCAGCACCCACCTTTTGTCCTGGTCTGCACAGGTTACATCTGTTATACATCCAAAGAACAGCACATCGTGCTACCAGCCTATTTGTATGTAGATCTAAAGGTCTGAGGTATCTTCCATATATGCTATTGTATGGTTGTTTGCTAATGTTTGCCACACAGCTCGTGTGTGTTCATTCACAGAAGAGATGGCCGAGAGCTGAATCACAAGTACCCTCCAGCCATGGATAGCTCATTCTAACAATTAAGCCAAAAGTTTATTTATGTGGTTCTGAGATCATCATCCTTAATGTACTGTACCTGATGGTAATCACAGATCCCAAGACAAATGTTGCCCAAGTGGAGCTGTAACAACAGTTACAAATAAAGCTTCAAATCTTATTAGCTTGTTAGAGGAGGTTTTCTCAGAAAGAATTTCCCTTGGAGAGTACATACAAACTTTGACCACATTTTGTGAATAGATGCATAATTTACAACTAAGTTATGATTAAGGGAGTTAAGACTCGTCTGACAAGAATGAATTGACAGAAATGAAAATATAATTTTATCAACTATACACAGTCACAAAACCTCTTCCCGTTACCCGTATGAGTCAGATGTTGCCACAGATTATATTTTCATTCATTACCATTACATCTTCTTTCTCCCTTGAATCCCTTTGTCTAGTTCCTAAGCAACCACACTAAGGTTCCTCTTCAGAGACAACCTGTAGTCATGACCCCAAAATGGGATTCCTTTAGGTGAATCGGAAATGGTCTTGGGAATTTCAAATGTCTGTCACAGAACCCCATCAGGAATGGCGTACCTTGTGTTAAATGCATAAACCAGAGACACCAACACTCAGAAAGAAACTAAATCCAGAGACTTTTCCCAAATTATGCTGTGGATATAATTGTATTGGCTTTTAAGTTATCTCACATAGTTTAACTTTGTGGCCTTCCAGATTAAAAATGACAACTTATTTGTCATCTACTTAGTAGATATAATTATAGTCACCCAGCAAGTGGCTGTTCAACTGAATGCTACTTGTATAGCAAGACAATTTTTTCAATGATTTTTGAGGAGGTAAATTGTTAAAGATTATAAAAATCTTTACTCCAAAGCTGTCAATGACTGTCAGTTAGGATTTACAATAGTTACTTTCATTTGCCATGCCTCAGTTTGCTATCTAAAAGCAAAATGTAACATTTTCCTATCTCATAAGGAGTGAAATTCTCGAAGTTTCCTAAACAAAACCAAGATGCACATGAAAAAAATACAAAGGAGAAACGTTAGCAGTATGATAACACTTGATCTTTTTGTTCTTTTTGTTTTGTTTTTAATGGACACACTTCATGTTAGGCAAGAACAGACTAATTTAGTTATAATTCCACTCACAAATGGGGAAAAAAAAAAAGTCTGTTTCCACACACATATACCAAAGCCTGTACCTGATATCTTCAGAAACACCTCATGCCAGTAAGGTCCTGTACCATGGTTAGTTACATCCTGTGCATTCCTGATAAATTTATCTGACTGTACTGAACCTCCCTAAGGTTTCAATAGTTTCTCAAAGGAAAAAACATTCCTGAGATTTTAACAAATGTCCTGCAACAGTCTTAGCAACCAATGTTGTTTGGCAACATGCTCTCAGACAAAGAAGAAACTTCTTGCTGTGACAAAGAAGACATACCAAATTTTGGAGAGAATGAACTTCTTTTTATCTGTCTTCTTGATGGCATTCCAGAATAATATACACTGAATTTCTCTTTTCCTTTCTCTTCATGGAAGGAGCCACCACATGAAACTTTGAACTAGGATTGAGAAGCAGTAGTAAACTAATTTCATCTAATAACATGTGTCATCATAGCCCTTTGGAGCAACAAAGCAATAAGGAGGAAATGTTTGTCATCTTTATTTTACAATACAGATTCTTCATGTCTTGCTCACAGTGTAGTTTTCAGATTAGTGGTGGGTACATAATTGCTACAATACTGCCTACAGTATTACATTACATTCTATTTGTATAGTACTAGTTTAAAGAGAGATAGAAAAGCCATTTAGGCTCTGAAGTTTCAATTTTTCCAAAATTAATTTTACTTCTTTTGTCTTGGTTCTCAAATTGTGCAATGAATGATATTTTCTTTCACCTTTTTATTTCAAAGCCCTGAATGTTGGGTGGGTTTCTTAATACTAGCAATTGTCATGATTAATATGTCTCTCCACTGTGGTGCTTCTGGTTTAGGCCCTTATCCAAACTTCTGTTTCTGTTATTCCCTGATCCCAAAATTTTCTTTATTAGTCAACTGAGACTGATGTTCCTGTGAATACAGCATCCAAGTCTATATAGTTTTTCATGGCTCCACAAATCAGCTTATTGCCTTTTGTAATCAATCTTTTACTACTGCAGACAAGAAAATTTACATTTTTTTATGTAAAGCTTTCAGACATTTATTTTTATTTCAGTGTCATCTAGGTCCACTCGTCTTTTAACACTACAGGTGGGGCAGGAGAACTTCCAATTCAACTTCGCCACCTCTCATTATCTATCACACACATCTTATTGACTCATACTTACTCTGATAATGGCCTTCTGTATTTCCTCGGTATTCTGGGTTTCCTGAAATATCCAAATCTGTTTAGCAGTGCATCATCTGCCTTTGAGGTGTTTGGCTACCACATTGGAGGAGCTAAGATTGATCCTATCACTTACGCTTCTTTTAGGTATTTCACTTTTCATCATTGCTCTTCAAATCCCTCACTGTGTAAGGAGAAATGTGAATCAGTCCATACGGAGCACTGAGTGAAAGCAGCAAGATTGCTTCAGCAAGTAAAGCTATTTATGAAAACCCTCCAAGACATTACATTATGCCACATTGACATTTCCCACATATCCAAATCCAAATGCAACAACACAACTTGTTTTTTCGTGTGTGCATGTCTGTGTTTGAATCAAAGTCATGCCACATCCAAAACTGAAAACATTACAAGGGATCAAGCTCCCATGAGCTTACTGATTAAATAGAACACCTCCCTTTGAACCACAGGAAAAACCCCCACAAATTCAAAGCCCATAGTTCTTATATCCATGTAGTGGTTTCAGCTGAGATAGAGTCAATTTTCTTCCTGGCAACTGGTACAGTGTTGTATTTTGGATCTGGAATGAGAATAATGTTAATAATACAGTGATGTTTTAGTTGTTGCTGAGCATTGCTACACGAAGTCAAGGACTTTTCAGCTTCTCATGCTCACACATCAGCAAGGAGGCTGAAAGTGCAGAAGGAGTTGGGAGGGGACACAGCTGGGACAGCTGACCCTAATTGGCCAAAGGGATATTCCGTATCATATGGTGTCATGCTGAACAATAAAACTAGGGGTGAGCTGGTCGGCTGAAGGGTAGTGGCTTGCTGCTCAGGGACTGGATGGGCATCAGTCAGCAGGCAGTGAGGATTTGCACTGTGCATCACTTTTCCTGTACATTCTTTTATAATATTATTACTTTCACTTCCTTTACTGTACTAATCAACTATCTTTATCTCACCATATGAGTTTTACTTTTTTTTTTCTCCTGATTCTCTCCCCCATCCCACTGTGGTGGAGTAAACAAATGGCTCTGTGGTATTTAGCTGCCTGCCAGATTAAACCACAACAGTTTACCAAATTTCATTATTTCTACCCCAGGTTTCACAGTTTTCAAGCTCTCCTGAGCTGCTCACCACCTACCTACAGGACACGGTCTCTCAGGAAGCACAAGGATGGAAAACCAGGAGATACTCCAGCGGGAGGGGGCAACAGCACTCCACCTTTCCATGGGAAAGTCTAACTTCCCTTCAAACTCACAGTCTCCAGGAAACAAAAAGTTAGATCACCCATTTAACAAATATTTGGAAAATTGCATCCCCAGCACTAAGAGGCTAGGCCTAACATGGGAACCTGAATAAACTGTGCAAAAACACGAATATCCTTACACTGATGGTTTTGTGCTACCACTGCAAGAAGTGCCCTCCATTTTCACGTTTTGTTTTGTCAGGATCTCAAATCTTCTAAAATCTGTCTAAGGAACTCTCACCTTCTGCCACTCTAATTCCCTTTTCTGCTTTTCACATATCATCCAAATCCAACTTCCTCATATTGCTCAGTTTCAATATCTGCTGCTGGGACAAGGCTTGGCACAACCTCATTTCCCTGGACTTCTGCATTTGCACAACAAGGAAAGCTCAAAAGTGCAAAAGTGAATACATTTACCTGGGGCAGTCAGGGTCCAAAGGAAAATGTATGTAACACCTAGACATACACCTAATAGAATTGAAAAAAGTAGTAGCTGTGACAAAGAAACAAGGGCAGACATTTTAGGCTCCTTAGTCCCTTCCTACTTTTGAGTGAAAATAGTTCTTTCTACTGCCTTATACGTGAAATGTGCAGGAAACATCCAAATATCTTATTACTGATTTTTAATGCTAATGATAAAAGTATTTTTTTCTGCTTATAATAAAATCTGCTTTAAACAGTAGATTAAAAAGGACAGCATCTGCTAAGGTTATTATGAAGTAAAAAGGTTATTATGATATTTGTTTTCATAATTTGCACTTTAACGTTTTGTGTTATCTCTATAGGTATGTGTCTCTTCCATGAATACGCAATTCTATTTATTTATTTGACTAAAAAAGGTTACCTTTTATTACATATTCACACCCCAAGAGATTTGACAGCACTGGTATTATTTGTTTTACTACAGAAAATGACACAATAAATTTGAAAATTAGCTAGACTTAAGACAGAGACAGAGAGATGGCAGATTTGAAAGCCAGGTGCTGGATCACTTTAAGTACTCAGCTTAACTCAGTGTCATTTTTGGCTGTTTTATGAGGTGCAAGTTTTCACAAAATTACCATAGCTATATGTGCAGCCCAGCAAAACAATTCTGAAAGATGTGCATTTCTTACTAACATGAAGATCACCCTCAATTGCTTCAGCCAGGTTCAGAAAGCCCAGGCTTGAAGCAATTAACAGATATTTTTCTTTTCATTCCCTTCTCTAATAAATAAAAATATTAAAATCCATAAAAGTGATGTTTTAAAGTGCAGTGTTCTCAAATCCCCTAGAAACAGCTGGATTGCTTCTCTTTTAACTTGGAACTCCAACTGTGTACCTTCACTGATCTCAGCAAACTTATCCTACCTGTCAGAGGAAAAATATTTATGATCAACTTTTTTGTACGATAATGCAAATAAAAATAATGTAAATTTGTAAATATAAATCCCATTGTTTTGAAAAGTCTTTAGTAAAAATGAGAAGGAAGAAAAAAATGTCTCACAGGAAAACAAATTCAGAAGAGATCATACAGCATTCTCAGATTTTCATTTTTCAAAGAAAAATCAGTACAGAAGTTTCCACTGAAATATTTTTTTCCTAATATTTGCTATGCCAGCAATCTCTCCTTTGAAATCTGACCACAATAATTTGCATTGAAGTGCTCATGATGTAGGCTCAGAAAATACTGTTACCAACTATCTGAATCAATTAAGAGAGAAAAGGATTATGCACTACTGGAGAAATATACCTTTGCTGTCTTGATAAATCTCACTAGTTTAAAATTAGCAGCATCTCCCTGTTAAGTTCATTTCTAGATGGCTTGTACAATCTGCAAAAAATTTGAAAGACATAACAGTTTAATGAGTGACAGGAAATCAATAAAATTTAAGAGGAAACAGAATTGGCCAAAGAAACCTGAGTGTGTCCTGGGGAAGAGTGAGGTTGCATCACTGGCAGCTCCAGGAATAGGAATGGGAAAATCATAACTTACTGAACAAAATGCTTTGTTTGACATTTCATATTATTTAGTGTGTTTTTAAAAGTGACAATTTTTAAATAGAAACCTATTTTGCTTTTTTTGTTGCTGTTGAGGCATTGCCATCCACTGTCCTCAGGACACGTAGAAGCCAGAGAGCTTTTGTGCCCCTTCAGAAGCTGAAACTTATAATCATGACAGAATAAACTCCTCCAAAGGCTAGGCCTGAGAAAGTCCAGGACAAGGAAAAGCTTGAAATATATGGGATACATATTTTGCTTTCACCCTGGCAGTAATAAAAGCTGATTCCAGTCTGGATGTTTGATCGCATTTGCTGTACAAGGGTGTCTACTGAGTATATATTCCTAAAAGTTCAGCAAGGTGTTTGTGGTTTGCTGAAAGACATGCAAAATGCCTGACTAGATGATTAAAATAATTGCTTCTAGTCTTAAAATCTATGAATTTTTTAATAAAATAATTTAGATAAATGGGAGATGAGGGAAAACCCATCTGACTTAGCTTAATGACGCCTTTGTCTGAGTAATTTGAGGGAAACAGAGCAAGTTGAGTGTAATGACTGAAACAAATCATTAATACAACTTTTATAATGTCTGTATAGAAAACAATGTGTACTGTCAGTTCTGTCACCACCTGAAGGGGTCACTAGGGGTGGGTGTACATCTTGGTGCACCCATTTGTTTTCTTTATTAAGTATTTTAAATGGGAAAATCAGAAAAATAAATAATTAAAAATATAATCGAAACCTCATTAAAATTTGGGGGGAAAAAAGTGCATAGCATTGAAGACTTTTCCTTGATCATTCTACAGTGCAAAAAGATCAAATTCTATATTGTGCATGTTATTTCAAGGAGGTGATATGGCAGTTGCCATGGTAACAAGACTTTTTTAAAAGCTAAAATAAAGAATGTTGCTGACCTGACCCATTGTAACAATAACTCATATGACCATGAGATTCAGGAAGATAGGATAAGTTAGAGAAAAAAAAATAAAAAAAAAAAAAACAACTAGAATTGTATTTAATCTTCTAAAGAAGTTTTTTCTCTTTTGTCTACAGATGAAAATAAACACATTTGGCAAATACCTTCCAGAGTTTTAAGCAAATACATATGTCTGCAACTATGTTGCACTGACAATAAGTAAGAAAACACCAGGATGCTTTCATTTACTGCAGGTAAGGATCCATCCCATCTTCACAGTGGAATGGATTTTTTGTTCTGCAAAGGTTAGATCAGCAGAGCACTGTGAGGGGATATGGGGCTGCAAGGGTGTGTATCCCTCGATTACAGGAGCCTGCCACTACTGCAAGACACTTTTGGTGCATAAGTCTACAACAATGGCGCTGAGCTCTGCAGCTGAGCAGAGAGCCCTCACCTCTGAGTGTGAACCCATGGCACAGAAAAGCAGAAACATATCCTTCCTCCACGACTAACTCCCAGCCTGAGAGCTGTCTGGTGCTGGGGAAACAGTGGTGTCAACCTCTGCTGCTGCTGGCTGATTGTTCTTATTTCCTACTTTTTCTTCCATAGATGAACATTTACCTGAAAGCCTGTTCTGCCACTGTTCATGAAGAGTTTACAACTTGGAAGTAAGCAACCTGTCGATCTTGCCAAGAGAACTATATTCAAAAAAGTACATTATGAAATAGAGAAAAAACCACAGTAGCATCACCAATGACAAAGTTACTAAGCCCACATGTCTGAAGATCACCTATGACAACCAACAGCAGTTTCACTAAGCATTCATAGTGATCTACAGAAATAATATCTCATCAAAATTTCATAAGCTTGTTATGGATGCACAGTCATAGACTAGGACAGTGAAGTCTCTGTGACTGGACAGTAGTCACTCTGTCTCTCGGCCCTCAGCCTCATCAGGACTGCAGGCACCCCTCTGTTCTGACCCAGGCACCTCTCCTGGCTGCAGGAATCATCAATAAGGCTTGCTATCAATCCCAAATGTTTTCCTGCCTGGATGGGTAGGTAGACTTTTCTTTCAAGTTTCTTTCTCTTTGATTCATTTTGCTTATGATGAGTTCTTCAGGTGTATATTAAAATTTCAGACCACCTTTGGCTTTTGATGACAGTGTAGTTCTTACATGTGCATATATATTTATAAGAACACATGTACACACACACAAATATGTATATGCAAGCATGCATGGACAGATGAATTTTTCATTGTGCTGGTTTAAAGGTAAACCAGAAGGAGGAATGAGTCTAACTCACAAACAGATTACAAGTCAGAATTACAGTTTA
>JAWWEU010000081.1:104200295-104233269 GCA_035583155.1 Acropternis orthonyx
CCAGCACCTCTTACCCTTCTTTATACTACGACTAAACAATATTATATTTTGACTATAACATGCTCTAATAGCTATCTAAATACAAGGGTCCTTATACAGAATGTTCTAACTTAATATCTTTCCCTTACCACAAAAACAGGCTACTTAAATGTAACACAGAGGTAAGGATCTTGCTTAAGTATGTGGTACAGGGGTTACAAGCTATTTCCAAAGGCAAAAGACTATAAGACTATAAAACTATATAAAAATCTACAGCTACATTAAGGCTTACGGCAACACTACAAGGCTCAAAAAAGTACAGAACTTAGCTAGCTGAAATACCTTCAAATCAATCGGTAGGCATTTCTCAAGTCTCACCTATAGAAATCACATATATATACAGGATCAGATAGTTATCCTCAAGAGTTATTTGTTGTTTATCTTAAATCTTTTCTGGTAAAATTTTAGACTGTAAAGAGACAGGAACTGATTAAAGCTTTATGCACAAACATATATGCAAAATACATTTAAAAGCAAGCAGATATTGAAGATAAAAAATCTGACACCTTGAAAGCACACTATGCCGAAAGAAGATTTCTAGCAGAGCTGCACAGAAGATCCTAAGGTACTTGTGACTCTACCAGAAATTTTACAGTGATAAATCTACTTTGACTCCAAATGGGAATATAAATAAAAATAAAGACAGAAAACCTGGTATGTCTGAAGTCATACTGTGGATCTGAGCAGAGAGGGACTTTGACTGGAAGGTTTCCAGCTGTTCTTTCAGTAGTCTATGGAGCTGTTCAGCACCTCCATTTCACGGGTCCTAGGTATCCAGAAAGGAGGGCAAAAGCACTGTGGAAAATGTGACTTTATGGAGGAGTTCAGGAAACAATTCTGTTGTTGCTGCAGTGGTCTTTAATAGCATTAGGTACAAGGTTCCATTTCTCTTCCCAGTAGCCATTCATTAAACTCTCTAGCTCCTCGGATGAACAGAGTAGGTGCATTACCAACAAGTCTCATTCATTATACCAGTCTGAGTCACTCTGTAGGAAAAAAAAAAACCAAACCAAACCCAGAAGATCACTGAACAAGACACATTTCTGTGGGAAAAAGTATGTGATTATATATCACAGTAAACCCTTCACTGGGATCCATTTTCCTTTTCTATTTGTAAGCTAAAGAGGAGAGAGCACTCAAATAAGGATTGCTGGCCACATTTAGATGGCATACTCATGTTACCAAAAGAGATGGGTTGTACAAACCAGTATATCTAAACATCTCCAATTTTTGGTAGTAAATAAAAGAATGTCTAAATAAGAGGAGTGCTTAATCATTCTATGTGCCCTAAGCACTCTGGAGAATAGAGAAGATAATTTATTAAGAGGCAAAGAAGAAGCAGAAGACTTTCCAATCATGAAGGGACATTATGTGAGCTCTGGGACATGATCTACAGATTGCAAATTCTCCTCATCCAAAGGATTTTTAGAAGGAGGTTTTCCATATATAGGTCAGAAAACCTACACAGATACTTGGTCAAACCAAAATACAGAGTAAAGAATCATTTCCCCTCTCTTCCAACATAATTTTTAGTTTCATTAGTGAAAACAACCATGATATATTATAAAGTATTATACCATTGGGTTTTGTAGGACAAATTAGCTCCCCTTAAGTCACTAGTGATCATTTGATTTCTGACAAATGAAGATTTGATTGTAGAAATCTCTCTAGCTAGTACAAAATCAAAAAAAAAAAAAAAAAAACCAAAATATTCCCCCACAATTATGTTAAAAAACCCAAAAATAAAATAAAAAGCTTTTCTGACTAACCATCAAAGGATAGAAAACAACTTTTCAGCCAAGGCAAAATAAGAGATGTAATGAAATATCTCTGTTTCAAAGGCTAGTTATGGGATTCCTGGCAACAAAGAGGAAATATTCTAAGAAGGAACCCAACCAAATTACACCATAGCAGGCAAGGACAACTGTCCACAAGTACTTTCTTTTGACATAATTTATACTTGCAGTAATAGTTTCTTCAAAAGACATATTTTCTAAGTACAAGTTCACCCAAACACAATCAAGGTCGCAAACATCTTCTGTGTATGTAAACTTTTTGGACTTTAGCAAAGTTTTTTTTCCTTATGAAATATCCTCCTGGAAAAAATGTCCAGCTTACAGCTGGATAACCACATTACACAATGGTGAACAACTGGCTCACAGGTCAGACAAAAAGGGTTATAGTGAATGGGGTCACATCAGGCTGGTGACCCATCACTAGTGGGGTTCCAAAAGGCTCCATCCTTGGCCCAGCTCTCTTCAACATTTGCATGACTTGGATGCAGAACTCAAAGGAATACTAAGTAAGTTTGAGGACAACACTACATTGCGAGGAACTGTCGACTCCCTCAAAGGCAGGGAGGCCCTGAAGAGAGACCTCGACAAAGAGGTGGGGAATCACCAACCACATGAAGTTCAACAAGGGAAAGTACCAGATTCTGCACCTAGGACAACCAGGGAAAGCAGTGCCATGGAAGGGGAACTGGGGGTCCTGGTTGATGGCAAGTTGAATCTGAGTCAGCAGTACCCTGGCAGCCAGGAGGGCCAACCCTGTCCTGGGGGGCATCAGGCACAGCATCACCAGCCAGTCGAGGGAGAGGATTGTCCCGCTCTGCTCTGCACTGGGGTGGCCTCACCTTGAATACTGT
The DNA here is from genome assembly GCA_035583155.1 of Acropternis orthonyx. Taxonomy (NCBI): domain Eukaryota; kingdom Metazoa; phylum Chordata; class Aves; order Passeriformes; family Rhinocryptidae; genus Acropternis; species Acropternis orthonyx. Next base: position 104,202,982 of record JAWWEU010000081.1, read on the forward strand.
GTGCAGTTTTGGGCATCACAACTTAAGAAAGCCATTAAGTTATTAGAGAGGGTCGAAAGAATGGCCATGAGGGTGGTGAAGGGCCTTGAGGAGCCATAAGAGGAGTGACTGAGGTCACTTGGTCTGTTCAGCCTTGAGAAAAGGAGGTTGAGGGGAGACCTCACTGCAGTCTACAAATTCCTCGTGAGGGGAAGCAGAGGTGCAGGTACTGATCTCTTCAGTCTTTTGACTAGTGACAGGACAGCAGCATGAAGTTGAGTCAAGGGAAGTTTAGGTTACAAGCCAGGAAAATGTTTTTCACCCAGAATGTGACTGAGCACTGGTACAGACTCCCCAGGGTAGTGGTAACAACACCAAGCCTGACAGAGTTCAAGAAGTGTTAGGACAATGCTCTCAGGCACATGATGTGGTTTCTTGGGGTGTCCTACACAGGGAGAGGAGTGTGACTCAACGACCCTGATGGGTCCCTTCCAACTCAGCATATTCTAAAATTCTGTGATCTTCTGTTTTAGGGGAATGTTCAAATATGAGATGCTTGCAAGCAATTATTTTATAGACTGACTCCTGAGCATAGCAATCTGTTATTGCTCTCTTACACGACTAAAAATCTTGACTGCAAAAACAATTAAAAAAAATATTTTGTCTTCCCTCTCCAGAATGAAAATGAAAAGACGAGATACTACAACGTGCAAAAAGACCCCAGGACCTTTTTTTTTATTTTTTTAATGGCTTTCTATGGATTGGATGTTTTATTCCTTCTCATTTTCTTTTGGAAGCTAAGTGTGAAGTTCTTACGAAAGTGATGTCAAGCTGCTCATGTAATATAGTTCTTTTCCTCCCACCATCGTGCTCCTCATGATTTTTTTTTCAAACTAACACTGACATAACAATTTAAATAAGCATCAGGTTACTAATCAAAAGTGAAGACTTTTATAGAAATCAACACAAACTGAAAGATATAGCTTCTTTTAAGAACAGCAGTAATTAATGAGGGAGATAATGCAGGCAATCCAACAAGACAACTGTTGAAAATTAGGCATTGGAAAATGTTATTATATTGGAGGAAATCTGGGTCTGACACGATTTTTAATAAACAACAGCTAAAAAATGCATAATATATGCTTGAAAAGAGATAAAATTGTACCACTAACATTTTTGGAACAGAGATAATTTTAACATTGAGCTTGTAACCAGAAGATGGAAAGCTGTGAAAAGATTTTCAGGTAGCTTCCGAACTTGTTGGGCTGGGCTCAGCTTTGCTTTTATAGGCAGTAATGCATGGCAGAAGTTGTCTGGGATACAAAACAGAACAAAGAAGGGAAGAAGGCCAGACTTGGAACCTGAGTTCATTTGCATATGGAGCTCACTCATTTCCATTAGTCGGTTACTCAAACACACAGGTGTTTGCACCCCAAAGTACCTGCTTTAATGGATGAGTCACCTACAGATTCAACAGGAATGGTCAAGAAATTCAGAAACAAGCAAAACAGAGGGGGAAAGGTGTTCAAGGTAGCTGTAAGTATATTCTAGACACACAGCTTAGTAGATGGCATAAGCAGGAAGCTCTTTCATGTGAATTTGGGGTGCGGGTGCGAAACAGTGTCTGTAAGTTAGAACAATGTAAATCCAAAAATCAGAGTGAGTCACCACTTAGAAGGACATAAGAAAGGCAAGTGTTGGTCTAAAAATAAATAGGTAAAAAAGAAACAAATGGAAGTACTGAAAATTTTGTTTACAGGCAAAATTGTTAATAAAAAATGGCAAGAATGAGATGAGTATTTATGGCTTATTTTACTTCACTTCTCCTTACAGGTACAAATATATTCTTCCCCTGTGGTAATAATGTACTTACAATAATAACCAAGGAAGGTGGTGAGGCAAAGACCAGAATAGAAATCTAAATGGAGTATGGAAAATTGGGTCTAAAATTTGCTTCTCAGCTCAATCATCAGCGATCTGTGTAGAGTGTATTACCTGAAAAAAGGTCATGTTTAAAGATGAAGGCAGTCAGGGAAGCACTGCTCAGTACAGTTTATTACAGCTAAGCAGGAAGCTCCTGGCAGAACACAATGGAGACTGAGCTGCTGCACACCCTGGCCAACAAGGCAGAAGTCTGAAATGAATGCCAGCAGGAGACAATCAAACATAATGGGACGACATGTGTTCAGTGGCACCAGGAAAAAGAGCGGTGGACTGTGACAAACACCTTCACCTCCATCATGTCCCTCTGGCAGTATCCAGGCAATGGTTCTTGCAAAGAAAGGACAATTCCTTACCTGCTTTGCCAGAACTTCCCTGTCTGAAAGGATACAGAGCAGGTGATGCTGGGTTTGGGTCTGGTGCTTTCTTCTCTCCTGAAAATCCTGAGAGAGCAGACTCCTCTCAACTAACCACTGCCTCCTTGAGAAGCTGGATGTTCATGCAGTGCCCCTCACTACCTGCAAACTGTTGCATCATTATACATCTATCCCAGAATGAACAGGGGTTGATCTCTTGCCTTTTATCCTTCTATGGCTAGAAGTCTGGGAGAAGTTTGCTAAGAGAAGATAATGAGGAAATTCAGTTAAAATGTGATTTCAGCATTGGTTGTAAGAAAACCAGAAAACAGGAAGGATGGAGATGATCAGAAGAAGAAAAGAAGCATAAATGCCAGTAATGCAGCAGGACACAGTTTGTGAGAGCAAAGCTGGGGTACTCTGCAAGAAACAGCTCTATAGTAATTTAGTATATATATATTATATAGTAATGCTGTCCATGAGTAGTGTCCAGAGTGAAAACAGAGTGCAAGGAATTTTACCTTCTTACAGCAAATAACTGCATCTATTATATCTTTTTTCTGAGCGTAACACTTACCATGTCCACTGAATGGAAACGGCAACATGGCCTGCTAGGGCTGGTGTCCTTTCAATATGACCTGAGTGCAATGAAAGAGCAAGGTCAATTTTTGTTGAAAGCAGAAAATACTCCTCTCATCTAAAGCAGACTGTTTTTGCAAACCATGCCTTATAGAGTAATTAATCTTCTAAGATGAGCTCTGATTTTACATTGTTGTTTAACTTTCCATGTGGTAATTGCACAGATTTCTCTGAGCTGGTAGTGACCCTATAGGAACCTTGTCCATACTAAGACAGTTGCGATTCAAACCCAACTGTACAATGTTTTGAGAGAGAGAAGGAAAATACAAAAAAACTCAGATAGATGGACAGAAAAACAAATTCAGGTGAAGTAATGCCCAGGTATTGCTGGCTTTGAGAGCTAATGGATTTGGTTCCCTAAATAGGCATTGAAACAATAGGAAGGTATATTGCTGTGCAAGTGGAGAATAACAAATTTAGTAGCTACATTTAATAGCCAACCTTTCAGACAACCATAAGCCCATTAGCCTGACCCTGTGTTACACAGGGCTCTAGATCAAACTGTGAAGGAAAAAATAAAGAATGGAAAGATGAAAAAGCATAAACTGCAGCAGACTAAATGAGGTCAATTTCATCTCTGTATGAAACAAGGTAATTACAGATCTAGAGTCTATATGAACTTCAGTGAGACATTTAAAGCAGAACACACTGGAGAAGACAGGAGCTATTTAGATCACAGAGCGAGTAAGGAACTGGCTAATGCAAAGGAGTGTCAGGTGATATGAATTTTGAGGCATTGCCAATACCTGAGGAAGATAAGAATATTTTATGGGAATAACTGAATGGTCACGAGGCTTCAAAAGATAGAAATAGTTTAAATTTAAAAGCACAACGTGCAAAAGTGCAAATCATGCCTTAGTAAAAAGATAGCAAAAATGTCTGCTCCAATCTGACTCATCATCAGCTGAGATCTAAAAATGATAAAAATGTATGGGCAAACCAAAGCTTTGTTAGGAGAGCTACAGTCTTCCAATGTGTTGCCACAGGGGGGAAAAAAAAATCAAAAAAAAAAAAAAATAAAAAAAAAAAATCCAAGGATTTAGCAGTTATACCATTTCCAGGGGAGATAAAGTTGTGCTAATGCATTGTGGAAATTCCAAAAAAAATGCATAATTCCATTCATTCACCCTCAAAAAAGACAGAATCAAACTGTAATGAGGAAAAGAAATAAGCCTGTCTTATCAAGTGAGACTGAACAGCCTCTTCTGTTTAGCTTAGTAAAATGAAGCTTGAAATTGAACACATTTTTGTAAAGTGGGGTAAACACCATGAAAAAAGCCTGCTACAGTAGTAGCAGAGTCAGGGGTTTGAAAAGAAAACAAATATACAAATGCCAAATGCTTTTAAACTGCAGATAAGGACCAGTTATATAGTAAAATGAATAAAGAAGGGGCTAATTGGAAGTATGAGTGAGATAATGAAATTTCCTTAAGACACAGATTTCGAGACAAGTCAATAAAACAGAGTTTTGGAATAGCCTTCTAAAATTAGGTTACAGGACTAGAAAAAGACCAAAATTAAAAACTCTAACACATTTAAGATAGAATTCCAGGGGTTCATGAAAGAAATATTGATATGGTTGACTGAGCTAGCAGAAGACTAGCCATGCTGGGCCGTTGTAGTTGTACATTCTCATGTTGCTTCTTTAGAAATATGTACCCTTATGCTAAAGCCTTCAAAAAGCCACGAGTAACAGATTTTTAGAAACACCTGACCACTTTCTTTTCTAAAGAAAGTATCTAAACCCTCAAAGCTCACTGACAAATTTAGAAACTGCTTCACCGTGAGCAAATACATCCATCTTTATTTCACCTTTTTGACAGTTATAAAACAAAGATAAGGAGGAAAAAGAACTTCTTAGCCATTCTCTATTCTTGACATGTAGGCCACAAGGAATTAGATAATCCTCCTTCTCCTTGTTAAGTGTGCAACATAGCCCTGTGATTTATACCTTTTAAAGGAATCTGCAATGAAAAATCTTTCCAGGAGACCCAATGAAGGCCATTACGTGCACTTAACATGCAATTAATGTATGTTTCAAATTAGTGGGTTTCATTACAATGCTCTGCTGTTATGCTTATCTGATGTTTCCTTATATGAAACAATGAAACAAAATAAATGAACGCTTGTTCAGCAGGAGCTGTCAAATTAGACACGGTTACAAAGTAATAATTAGGGAAAATGGATCACAGTGTTCAGGTTTCAGCAATGATTGTCCCTCTGTGGGCCATTAACAAAATCTAGTCGTTGGATCTGCATGCAATTTTAATGAAGCCACAAGTAAACAAACTGCAAAATGATGTGGGCAGCAGTTCGCTCCCTTTATGAGGCAGATTTTCATGGTACTGGGCTACTCCTCTTTTCCTGTCCTTTCCTCCTCATGCCAGTGGTTCCGGTTAGGGTGGATTAAATTATGATACACTCTCACACTGTGAAAAATGGTGGTGTCTTCTGACCGCTATAGTACAGGTCAGCTGCAATTCTGCCGATGGGATAGGCTGCATTTTATTTATTTACTTACAAAAATGCAGGAATCATAGGGATGATCTCGAGATGCTGTAACAAACCTACAACTCCCCAGGTGAAGTGCAGGGCTCTGGTGCAGGGCAGTTTGATGCCAAATACCAGGGCGCATGCAGGTCCACCGAGTCACCTTTCCAGAGAGGTTTTGTACCGATTTCTCCTCTCCCGATTGCCACGCAAGGAGAAACCGCAGCTATTCCACCTCCCAGCGCTTGCAGGAGGACGGAGGCAGTGAGCTCCTCTTCTGTTTTTAAAGAAAACTTCCGGCAGGTGCGCTGGGCTGCCCATGAGCAGGCTCGGGGGGCTGGCATGGGGTGACCCCCAGGGATGCTGCGGGCGCCGGAGCGCTCTGCACTTGGCAGGGAACGGCGCTTCGCTGCCCCATCTGGTGGCCGCGGGAGGAGGAGAGAGGCGGAGGGAAGGAGGAGCAGATCGCAAGGAGCCTGGGGCACACTCTCCCGGGGCCGCTTGTTGTTTTAACACTTCTCCCCAAATTAGTTTATGGGAGGTCAAAGGGGCTTCGGTGCTTTCGCTTGCCTTCAGCTGGTCTTGAGTGCCTGAGAGTGCTGATAGAGCTAGTGATGTTGTTTATTAGGTTCATTTATTTTCTCAATAAGCATCTAAAAGGAGAGATGAATCCCCTGCTTTCTTAAACAGCCATACCATTGCTTTCAATATCTCTTATACTCCTTCATTTAAAGACTCAGAAAGTGTTTCTGTCTTTTCCCAGAAATTTCCTTTGGGGAATCTACTGACAGATGTAAACTGGCCTTTACATTTGGCCTGGAGTGCCCCACTGCTTCAGATTAGTTCATAAAATGTCTGGAATTGAAAACTGTGCTCTGAAAAATATTTTCATAGGTTATAAGGAAAGGAATTTGAGTCCTAAAATTATTTAACTTATGGAGAACTTTGAAGAAAATGTTCCAGTTACTGGGTCTCCTGTCCATCACTCATTTTTCGCAATGAGGGAGCTGAATAGGCCACTCAACAGCTTCTGTGTTTCCTCTCTGAGGCATCCTTGGACCACCACAGGGTTTGCAAAGCTGCCACAGGTAGAGCAGAGATTCCTTCTGTCACCCCTGGGCAAAGGCTGCCCATGTAGAGTGCTTGCTTCCCCCTGGATACATTCAACAAGACAGGCAGCAGCACAAGAGGCTGGAAATAAGTAGCCCAGAGGTCACATGCAAAGAAATCTATTCATTGTCACTAAACAAAAGTCATTGCTCTGCCTAGAAAAATATCCTCAGGCAATAAGCCAGGCAGAGAGGCCATTGCAATGAGTGGGAAACTGCTGTGAAGTTGAGGGGACTTTTTTCCTCTTGTAGTGATCTATGTCCCTGGGACGCTGCAATGTGTTGTGGTAGAATATGTGAAATCACAGCTGATATGGCAAAGCAGTGAGTTGCAAAGCTCTGGAGGTAACATAGTGGGAAATAACTCGTTATGGGTTGACTTTGAGTCAAGCACCACTACCCCAAATGTAATTGCAAGGCATATAGCAAATACTGAAGTTTGAAGTATTATATGTACTGACACCTGCGCTGAGCCAGCCAGTTTGTAAAGTTATTAAATGTCCACATTTTGTTTTCTGTTTTCTTTAGATGTTTTTGAAAAGTTTTAGTCTGAGGCACAGTCATCTGTAGATATGTTGGATGAAGCATAACTCTTGTGACAGGGATACAAATTTTGGGAGGCAGATGCCTGATGAGAAAAGAAAATCCTTGTCATTGCTTCACTTCTACTTGATGACATTTCCACAATATTACCCTAGGAAAACAGCATACAGAGCTCAAAGTCACATTGCCCTGGCTACTAGACATACACCATTCACCTGCAAAGCCCAGGTGCAGTTCAGCCCATATCTCCAATGCCTCCAGATCCAGCATCACATTATACATTTTGCTGGATTCCTGAGCATGTTTTCTTATGCCATATGATGTGGCCAGTCCTGGTGGTGGGCTGCAAAGCCTGTCACTATTTGGATGATATATTTCAGATTCATATTTGATAAACTATTGCAAGAAGAAGGATGACTGGATGAAAATAAGTTCGATCTAAAATTCCTTGAGTGAATTCAAACTGTAAAACTGATAGAAAGTTGAAAACTAAGACTGCGAATCCTTCACACATAACACAAAATTACTTTTAGTGATTTATTTTCTCCAACCTCAGATTAAGCTATTTCTCCTTATTCTAAAAGTCAGGAGTTATTTTACTGTCCTTTTCTATTGACTGGTTATTCCGGTTTTGTTTTAGTTTTTTTAAAATAATTCTATGATGAGATGAGACTGAAGATCTCAGTGCCATGCTGATCCCACAGCAGTGAAGTAGTTTCACCGAAAAAACCACCCTCCTCACCCCAACCCTCCTGAAAGTTTCTTCTACAAGAAAATTGCACAAGCATTGCAAAAGACATAGGCTTTGCAAACAAGATGCAGATATCAAAAATCCAAGAAGGAAATTAAAATGTCTTTAGTACCTGTCAGGAGTTTACATTAATCGAAAGCACTGTCTCAGAGTTTTTACAAGACTTTTCCCCTCATTTCAGCATTAACAAACCCCCTAAAATTAAAGGTCATATTTAGGCAGACTCATTAAAATATATTCTATATAGTCAAATAATCATAAAAATACACACTTCTCTTTTAACACTGCATGTCAAACCTGGAAGATTCTAAGCTTTGGGGCAAACCCTGTCTTCATTATAACCTTGCACTGAAACTCAGCTGTGTACCAGGACACTCAGCACCAGTCTTTCCTTGCCCTTTTTTGCCCTTAGTGGAAAGGCAGTTGGCCAGGGCAGACAGGAGCTGTAACCATTTCCCAGCCTAGACTACGAGAGGACCTTGGGCTTGTAGCAAGCTGTAGTGCCCTGCCACAACTCAGTACTTGTATAGCCACCAGGTCCTACTTCAGGACCAGAAATACTCAGCCCTGTCCAGAGACACAATGTGCCTTGGGTGAATTCCCTGTCAGACCCCTTGAGAAGAAATATAAAACAATGTCTTGCTTTATTTCAGTATAATTGGATGGATTTAATTCCCACTACAAGCTAAGTAATCCTCTTCTGCTGGTGGAAATAGTTTTCAGTTTGCTATTAGTACTGTATTTTCTAGAAAAAAACTGATAGAAAAGTCAAATAGGTATGTCTAAAACTGACATCACACACAGAAATTCAACTACAGGAAACCTTTGCATATTCCTATTAAATTCCCTTTGCCCGTCAGGGATTCCTATATCTACAGAGAAGGGCCATGCACTGAAAGGAAATACAAAACCTTATCACCTTTAATCTTTCACTCCTAGTATGCTACATGACCTACTATAAAGACAGAGTATTAAAACATTCAACTGTCCCTGTGCCAGCTGAGCAAATTCTCTCTTTTGCCATATTTTTTTTTATTTTCTCACCGACTGTTCTCTAGTAGATAAAAAGATGGTGCTTCAAAACACATATTCCTTGAATTTATTTGTAAGGGAAAACAAGCTGGAAAGATTCCTAGGTCATGGGCCTGTACTGATGCACTGTACAGGGTTTTTCTGTAGTGGGTTGCTGTGAGTAAACAAAAACAAAGAAAGGCAGCATGGCACAAATTCTGGTTCCTTTTTTGAATCTACTTTGTCTATAATGCACAGTTTCTGGTGGCAACACAAGTCACCATTCCCTGCAGGAAACTTAGAACAAAGCAAGGGTCTTATATAAAATATTCCATGGGACTTGGTTTTGTTGCTTCCTAGTGGAAGCAGGTCTGTGCTTTCCCAGTTGTATGAATGCAGACTTCTCTTAAATATGTCACTGTCTGCTGCCTGTTTGTTTCCACTACAAATTCTCCCTTTGTAACTGACAGCTAAATAAACCATTTGATATCACTCTTAAGTTAAAGCCTACTGCTGATCAGCTAGTAGGAAACTAGTCAGATTTCACTTGCTTGGTTTTTCTAACTGAGAATTTCCTGCTACAACACTCATTTAACAATGTGTATCCATGGAGCACCAGCTTAGATACCACATTTTCCCTTATTAGTTAACTCTTTCTTGGTCTACATTATTTGCAGAATACTGTGTCTAAATGGACGTCGTCTGCAACTGAATTCCCACTGAAACAGAAGAATACAGGATATGAAAAGTGAGGCTAATATATGGCACACAGACAATTTGCTGACAACCTGATGGATGACTTCATTGCTGTTGTGGAGGAAACAATGTTATAAGACTAAATTCAGAATGTAAGTAAGCCTGGAGGCTGTCAAATTTACTGTGGCTTGCATCAATTCTAAGTAAAGACTCAGGGTATTGTTGCATGTCAAACACATCTAGATCTTCCAAAATCTGAGTCTTCTGAGTTTCCTTTATCTCTGCCTGAAACTCCCTTAAGCCAAGAGCTATGTGTACTTACCTTCCTACATTTATTGAATTACCTCATTTCTTGCCCCAAAGAAGCAACAAATTTTCCAAAGGCTTATAAACAAAACCCAGTTGGAAGAATTACACAGGTAATGATAAGAATTATAAAATTATAGTTGTTAATAACTTTATTATAATGAAATCTGTAATTATAATTTCAAAAAAACTATAAAAGGAGGATATTCTTGCTCTGAAAATGGGAGTTGTACCAAAACAGGTGCTCAATTAAAAACAGCACTGAAATTTGTCTACCTTAGTGAGGAAACTGTTGGCCTTTTGCAAGCTTTGTAAAGTCTGAAACCTTGGTAAATGACAGGTCATTATCTTTTTATACAGTTTAAGACTACCTAAGGTTCAGACACCATAAAGGTATGGAGATGGTGGGTTGGTCTTCCCCAGAGCAGACAAGCTCTGCCCTTGTGCAGAAGAAAATACACTCCTTTTTTACTCCTTTGGAAAAGCATGCCCAGACTGGAATTGCACATTCTGCCTTCACAGAGAGTTTTAAAAAAGAGGATTTAAGAAACAGAATCTTTCTGTCTGAAGTAAAATCCCAAATCTTAAATATTTGAACATCTAAATGTAATTACCCTATCCCTGGGGTTAGTGAGAGTCAAGTCTGGGTCCAAATTCTCCCCCATGCCAACCAGACCTCTGCATCCATAAAACCCTGAATTATGTTCCTGAAACCTCAGGTCTGAGTCATCTGTGCTCTTAGCCATTCAACAATTGTAAAAGGAAAATGTTCCTTAAAAATATTCATCATCCCCCAATGAACTGGTGTGTTTGCGTTGCCAAGAAACTGTGCTGCATCTCTGCACCTCCGAGACCCACGGGTCAAAACCCAATGTCAACATAAAAGTTTGAGAGTCCAGTCAAGATTATGGTACATAAATATTGATAAAGAAAAAGGTGGAAGAGGGTGTGTATCTTTGTCCCTCTTTTTTGAAATATTGTTGTTCTCAATGATGTTACCAATAAAAAAGTCAGGTGTTTTTCAAATTCACAAGACAACAACAGACGGTTTTCACCTTGCAAAGACTTGGTTATTCAATTTTCAGGTCAAGAAGATATTTTGCAGCAACTGTAGGAATACCTACAGAAATCCCAATGAGTTGGGTCTTGGTCCTCACAGACTTACTCCAGGTGGAAACGGAGCTGGTTTTCACCAGCAGCAGCAGATATATTCCATTGTCTTCCCATGTAAGTGTAATCTCTTGATGTCTTCTCTTGCCAGTTGCTTTAGTGTCATGGATGAAGTGATGTACTTCTCTCATTAGAAGCAGCAATATGTTTATTGATTCAAACCAGTGATTTAGCAAAGTTTGATAGTAAATTTTACAGTGATTTACCAACACTCGACGGCAAGGTACTATATAGCATAGTCAGCCAAAACTGTCAGGGAGACCCTTCTGTTGAGTAATGAGATTTGGAAAAGATCCCTTTGCATTCCAAACACCTTCTCAGAGAGGAGCTGAAGTGCATCTGGATCCAGACTTAGTCAGATAGCATGGAGTGGATTGCACCCTTGCTCTGCACCTTTCTTGGGTGGCACTCAGGTCCAAGGCTGAGCAGAATTAATAGAAGGGCTAGATGAAAATGAGCTTGGCTGCTGAGTCATGCCTCTGCTATGGCATTCATCAGAGAGGCAGTTGCAGCCAGGAGAAATGACATGAGTTCCAGGACAGATTATGGCAATGTGTGTATAAACCTGGTACCATTTCAATAACCATTGAATTGTCTGTCCTCCAAAACAGGCCTTGAAGGGGTTAAGTGGAAATAGGGACTACACTGGGAAATCTATGTTAAAATGGGGAAATTCTAGCTAATAGTTAAACACAAGAAGATTAGAGAGTCAGATCATATAAGAGAAATGAGATAGAGAGGAAAATAGACTAATGTATTTCTGCACTAAAGCTCCCGGTATTTGCTCATCACGGTTAGGAGCAACACAGAACTTCACCAAGGAAAAGAATCGCAGCAGTTTATCAGGCAGATGTTGTGCATTTGTCCAAAACCTCACTAGCAAGAGGGAAGTAGGTGAGGGATAGGGCAGCTGGATAGCACAGGAATATCACCTCTGTCAGCAGCTGAGCAGGATTAACCAGAGGGTTGAAGATTTGTAATAGAGATCCCAGTGTGGTTAGTACAGCATTTGCTGTGAATGCAGAGCAGAAGCACTGTGGAAGCCAACACCGTGGTTCAAAGAATGATGTAGCCATTTCTCACTGATCTCTGAAACAACAATAAGAGAGGACAAGATGAAAGTAATGCAGGAGGCAGAGACAATTCTTCAGATAGAGATAGCCAACACGGAGGAAAAAGTATCAGTCTCTGGGTCTAGGTGATAGATTTTGTGTTTCGTTTTGTAAATCATATATAAAATTTGTTATCAAGAAACAAGCTAAAGCTTTTAAATAGTATGTTGCCAAGTTCAAGCGTGATCAAACATATCTTTAGGTAAAAATCTAAGTTACCAAGAAGGTGATTTGAAATAATCATGCAAGCACAAGAAAGCTATTAAGCCCTTGATAGCTCTGGCAAAGAGGGCAATAAGGGCTTATCCAATTTGTATTACAAACAGTGAGAACCATCCTGTTTTAGATTGCATTATACATTGCCCATGGAGTGATTTATTTTATTGAGAGATTGTAGCAACTGAGACTGTAGTAAAAAGGGGAATCACTCTAGGCAATGCTGTTGCTTCAGTGTGTGACACACCATGATCACGTATTTCTTTCTTGTGCTTCCTCATCAATAACTTCCCATGTAATTAACCAAAACTGGTGAGACGTGCTCAAATTAGACAGCTTTAAAAGCAAAAGGATTTGCTTTGGTCAGTGGCCCCTAGCCAGTGATCTCTCCAGTGAAGAGAAAGTACTCAACAGCTGAGAGGCAGCAGCTGAAAGAAGTGGGGCTGCTCCCCCATATCCAAATTCACAAGCTCTTGACTTTAACAGTCAAACAGGCATAGTTCATGCACCATAATTTTTGGCTTCAAGACCAAGTTGTCCTCTCTTGTGTCCTTTCATCTCATAATTCTCATTCTCCCTTAAATTCTCCTGCCAGGAGGCAAGCAGGTAGCATGGTCCTGCACAGCAGGTCACACTTGGCAAGGCTCCTCCTTGGAGGGGACAGGGGCTCAGGAGGACATTAATGCTGTTCCTTCATTTGAGTAGATTGTTGGCTAGAGAGCACCTGGTTTAGTCTGCTTTTCCTCTGTTCCTGGCACACATGTGCTCCCTCTTGGTTGCTGCTGACCCCCAGTTTTCTGTCAGAGAGTGGCAAAGAGGTTTAGGACTCTGTATGGTCTTTGAAGGCACTGTAGTTTGGAAACTCATTGATTTGTGGAAAGAGAGAAAAATTAGAAAGTCCTCACATTTATACCCAGCCTGTCTGAAAAGGCATATCAAGCTGCCCATGGAGATTTTACATTTCATCCCCCCAGAGAGACTGTCCAGTAGTGAAATTACACTATATTAAATGCTTATAGCTATTTGGAGATGAGGTAGGGAAAGGAACACCACCAGGGTACCAGGACATCACCTGTGGTTGCCAGTAAAGGTCAGGTAAATTGTCTATGTCCTGAAATATGAAGCTTCATCCAGCTCCTCAGTTTATGGAGAGTGACTGTGATCTCACTATTAGTAGCCTACTAGGTGGCATTTGATCTACAGAGGTGCGGCAGAAGCCGCTCATGCCCTTTCTCTTCCACTGACACATGGCTGCTCCAGAGCATGATTCTTCCATCCAAGAACAACAGTCAAATGTCCAGCAGGAGCCCCTTCATGGCGGGACTGTGGTAGAGAGCCCCAAGCATCTGGTTACCCTCCCTCTGCAACACTAAATATCACAGATGAACTGGGAGGGAAGACACAGAGGCTGCCCTGGTAAAAAAGTCCATCTGCTCTCCAAAGGACCCCATTAGTAATGGCACAGCTGCAGCAGCACATCAAGTACAAAGCTTAGCTTATCTAAAAGTATGTGATGTTGTTTTACATCTCCATTTCTTTTATAAATTGCAGAAAGAGGGGTCTGTAGGTATCTATAGGAAACAAGGTCAGCACCAAGGGAATAGACATCAAATATTGAAAATCATGTGGACATAAAATGTGCCAACTTGGGATGGAAATTTCTATTTTGGGAACATATTAGAAGTAATGCAAAGGCTTTCTGTTTCACCTCTTATGCCCCACATATACTGCCTTTCTTGACATTTTTCCTACAGCCTGATGTCCCCTGGAGAGCTGGCTGGGTTGGCTGTGTACAATAGGTCAAATCTGACAACATATGTTGGGAAAACAGGGTTTCTGCACTTCCTCCTAGAAACAAGGAGGTAGACATAGGAGAAACTCTCCTTTTATTTACAGGGAAGCTGTTCTTAAGCAAGGCTAGGAAAATCTTGACAAATATTTAGTCTGAAAATTACAACAAATGTTCAAATTATTTACCTCTAACATACTGTCTCTTTTACCTGTTCTGCTTCTGCAAATATTCATAAAACAGAGATTTGCTGGCACAGCTACTTACAGGAAAAGAATATCAATATAATATGCATGAATATTCACATAGTCATAAAATTCTACATTTTCAAGCACCAATATGTACACCAACACATGTATTAAGGCACATGCAAAAAATAATGCCTTGTGACTTCTCCAGACAATTGCAAAGGACTGAGTGTTCACAAGGTACCGTAAGTGAGCAGTCCAGAGACAAATCCATTAACATTTGTAGAATGCACTGACTAATGCACAATTTTAATGAAATGGGATTGTGAAGCTATTTTTATTAATGACATTTATGAATTAAAGTGCTTCTTCAAATTGCTATCTCACATATGAAGAAACAGGTTATAGTGATGGAATAAATTGCTATGTAATACTATCTGTAGTTCTATTTTCTCTTTGTAGTAGCACCCGTGATTAGCTCCTTTCCAGCTGTCGACGATGTGTCTGTTCTTCCAGAGGACATAGGTTCCTTTGATCTCATGAACTATCTGAAACCTCAGTTGTGCTTTTTGTGTGAAAGGTGGGATTTCTTTTTTAATCTAATGTCTTCACCTTAATCATTACAGTATTCTTATATAGCAAAAATTTAAAAAAATGAAAACAGAAAAAATATTTTGGGCACTTGAAATGCACATATCCTTGAAGCAGGGCATACAAAGAATACTGCTTAAGAGTGATAAGGGGCTCAGTGCTGCAGAATGCTAAGGATGCTGTAATATTTAAGGAGATTCTGAGGCAATTTTATATACAACTCTACTATCATCCCTTTATTCCCTAATGCCAGCTTAATTCTCAACTGAAGTGCAGGTAAGAGCTCTAGCTGATAATACCGGAATACTGTCAATAATTTTCTTTAAGAAATGCTCTAAGACAGTAAAACTGCCTGTTCTTTATGCAAACTCTCTCTCAAAAAATGCCCACCTAATATAAAAACTACCAGGTAATAGCTAGTTTCCCTTTAAACAAAGCAAAACTTAATTTTCCTTGGAATATGCTGTGATTTGCCTCCCTGCCCATCTTTCCTCTACTAGTTTTCATGCTTCTCTGCCTTGGAACAACTGACTGTTTTTCGAAATCCCCAAACCTCTTCACTCTGAGCAAGCTTTGTGCAGGATCCCTGTTCCTTTGGCAATCAAAACACACACTCCTTTAGCTTCATTCAGCAATGCATGCAGTTGTACAATACTTTTAACTGCAATAATGCCTCAAAACCTTCCATTTCATGTTAGCACAGCTTTTACTGCACAGCCTTTCTTTCCACTTTTGGAGTGAAATTGGAACTCTGTACCTGAAGACCTAACACGGTATCCCATTCAGAGTGCTAGGAAACATATCATTGTCTCCCACCTGAGTGCAGATACTATTTCAGCAATGTCACATTGATCATACTTTCATTTTTAATCTAGCTTTTGAGTTCTGAGGGATCACAGCTCTCACATAAGGGAGGTACCTGTTATCACTGTGAACAATTACTTCATCAGTATTTGCTTTGCCGAAGTTTTGCATGTCTCTCAGTTTATTTACAAGCCTCTGTAAGTGTCTAAAACTCTAAATACTTAGACCCCTGGAGTATGGTGAAAACAAATTCAATTGGTAGTGCTAAGTCTGTTTGCCAGGACTCTGTAGAATGGTCTACTGAGGTTATACATTTTGTTCTGCTTAGCCTGTCATTTAATTTATTCCTGGCTTGCATAGATATTCAATATTTTACCAGTGTTTAGCTCCCTGTACTAAATGCAGGATCTCACAATGTTGCCAAACTTTGTACCTCACACGATGGTTATGCAAGGGCCATTTGCTGGATGGAAGAATTTTACAGCCAAGATGTCAGTCTGCATTGTCCCCTACACTTTGTTCAAGTCCCTTGCGATGTGTAAACTGGCCAGAACCTGTTCTATATATGCACAGGATTGATTTTTGGAGAACACAGACCACACCTGAGATCTCCGTCACAGCTCTTCTTTCTGCTCCTCCGACAGATTGTAACACCAGCCACTGTGCTTACTTTGATATTTGTCTACCAGGTGTGGTGGGTTGGTGCCCACCAAGACATTCTATCACTCCCCTCCTCATTTGGACAGGGGAGAGAAAATATAAAAAATGCTTGTGGATTGAGGTAAGGACAGGGAGAGATCAGTAAGCACTTGCCATCAAACCAAAACTGACTTGACTTGGGGAAGTTAATCTATTGTCAATCAAATCTGTGTAGGATAATATGAAAATAAAAGCAAATATTTAAATACCTTTCACCCAACCCTCCCTTATTCCCAGGCATGACTTCAGTCCTGATTTTCTCTTCCTCCTCTCCCCACAGCAGTGCAGAGGGATGAGGGGAGGGGGCTGTGGTCAGTTCATCATACAGTGCCTCTACTGGGAGAGGACTCCTCACACTCTTCATGAGAAGAAGAGTGGGTGCCTTCCATGGGGTGCAGCTCTTCAGGGACAAACAGCTCTACAGGGTCACAAGTCTGGCCAGCAAACCTGCTCCAGCCTGGGTTCTTCTCTCTCGGGGTCCATAGGTCCTGCCAGGAGTCTGATCCAGCATGAATTCTGCTCCCCTGTGGACCGACATGGGCTGCAGGGGGACAGCTGCCTCACCATGGTCTGCACAATGGGTTGCAGGGCAGTCTCTGCTCTGCTGCCTGGAACACATCCCGCCCCTCCTTCTTCACTAACCTGCATGTCTGCAGAATTCTTTCTCTCACATCCTCTCAGTTCTCTCTTCTGGCTGCTCTTCTGCAGCAATTTTTGCCCCACCTCTTCTTAACTACGTTATCCCCAAGACACTACATTTATTACTGGTGGTCTCAACCTTGTCCAGCCTTGGGCTTGGCTGGCATGGGAAGGAAGCTTCTGTCAGCTTCTCACAGAAGCCACTCCTGTAACCCATCCAGTACTAAAACCTTACAATGCAAACCCAATACACTATGACAGAATGGATATGCAATGGGGCCCTCTGAAGGAGAGCTAGTTTTTTAAACCATAGCAATCTTATTGTTATGAAGTTTTGTAACATTTGTACCACAGTTTTGGACCGTCTGGAAAATTTTTTATATCCATGATACATAGGTAATGTTTCTTGCATGCCAAGCTACAAGAACGTTTCTCAGAATAGTCTAAACTTGTTTGTGCACAAGGAAGAAAAAATACATTGTTTTCTTTCTTCATAAGATCTGAAATGAGGAAAAAAAATAGATTCTGCCATTCAATAATGTATTACGGTTTCAGGCAAAAGGAATCTTATTTTTCTCTTGCTGTTTCTTTCTTACAGTATTCCTATTTCTTCCTTACTTCTAAGAAAGTCATAGTGAGACATTTAGTGCTTTCCTTACAGTATACAGCAACCTTTTTGGTTAGTTTTTTTTTTTCCCCTTTGGTCAACTTTTTTCCTCTGAAGTCTGACTGATCTTCTTTCTTTGTTCCTTCAGTGTTTCAGAGAAACAATTCAGCAGGGTCTGTCCAGGAGTACAGTCTTCTATGGCTTTGTATACTCAGTGACATACATTATTTTGGTTCTATTCTCATGTACACCCAGAGTACCAGATAACTCCTGTTCCAAAGCAGTCTCTCAGAACATGCCAGATCCTGTTAACATTATCTTATTCCATACCAGAATGCAGGAACAGTTTCTGCAAAACTTAAAGAGAGTCATTGATCTCATAGAGAATAAAATATAACCATCAAATCCCATTACCATTTTTTATCCACATACATTCATTCCTGTCATTGATGAAGCGAACATCAAAAAGTTATCATGCAACTTGACATGAATTTTGTTGTGGACTGTGATTGTTACATCGGTGTCAAATCAGCAATGACAAATCTACCAAAAGACACTGGAGAGTCTGATCTTTTATTTCTGCACAGTCTTACTAATGTAATGAGTTTGAATAAATACAGCTTTTCTCTTTCTGTTAACTTTTCAATTAACCACTGTAGTCAGGCTAAATGTGGGGGTTAAAAATCAAAAACCCTAAAATATTATATGTGTATTTCCTTGCAGTTTTCTCTTCTCGTTTGAGTGTAATTCTATCCTTCCACTAGCATTATTTTATGAATTGTAGTTTCTTAGTGGAGTAGATTAGAGACAACCTTGGCAGAATCTCGGTACTGGAATGTATTTATCCTGACAAAACCCGTGTGAGGTCAGGAAATGCCTCCCATACTCCTGGCAGATGCAGAACTGAGACATGGAAAGACTAAATGCTTTTTCTTAGATAAGAAGGAATGTCTGTGGTAGAGTGGGGCACTGATTTTTTTAATGTGCTTCCCAGTGAAATGCCTTTCATGGGTGGTCACTGGAGTAGATTGTGAATCCCTGTTTACTTCTAAAACATGTTGATGATATAAAAATGATTTCCCTCTATCACTCACACTGCTGAAAAATAGCACTAATATTCATGCTGCAGGTGCAACAAGTTCAGAAATACACCACCTAGAGAGCCAGGACATGGTCATGCCATCCCTATCAGTCTCCAAAGAGGGCACTGAGAAAGGTATTTTTACAGGTCAGCAACGAGCTATCTTGCCCACAGACACATACAGTGTTCAAGATTTAGCCAAATTCAGTTCTTAATAAAAAATAGGCTGAAAAGGGGAAAGTATGAATGAGTATACTATGGAAAACAAACCAAAATGTGTCATTTCTGTGTCAGTTGTTATTGGTTGTTAAAGTGTCCTGACAAATCATGTCATATATTGACAAAAATTAAAACTTTTGTTCTTCTGTGGCATCAGCTGCAAATGAGAAAAACAATGGACTCTGCATTTAGGTTGAAAATACATTTAGTATGAAGGATTTTCTTTTGCTTCTTCAAATTCTATTTTAAAAAATAAAGAACAAGCCAGTTTAGCACTTGAGTTTTCTTCAGCATCATTATGATAGTACATTCTTTAGATAGACAGGGAAAGGACTACAGTCTTATAATGCCTGCCCAAGGCCACATATTGAATCAGTGACTCAAACTGGGTTAGGATTTAGGTCCTTTTGGATTTCTAATCTGTCATACCATTGCCCACAGGAGTACCACTGTATTTTTGGTGAGAGATTGAGAACATCTCTAGATTAGCTATCATTAGTTTTTTAAACCTCTTGAAAATACTGTGTAACTTTAGCATATTAGCATTGTTATTTCCACCACATCTTGCTAGGCAACACCTCTTACAACAATTTTTGTAGATTAAATGATTTTTTTTTTGAAAATTTCTTTAATATTTTTAAGTCTGTGAGGGGAAATAGGAGTTCATATGTCCTACCCTCCCACTAAAAACAAGAGCCAAATGTTTAAATACAAAATCTTAATTTAATGCATTTTAAGCAGAAAAATACTATATTTGTGAAATTCAACTTTTACACTTACCAATGGACATTCAGAGCAATGATGTCATCAGTCTTTAATGGATTTATAAAAGAATATTTACATTGCAAAACCAATGCTCTTAAGCTCCTTTTGGCTTCAGCAGAAGTAGGAGTACTTAGGCTACTCTAGCAAAGACACTTAAAAGGCCTTGTGAAAATCAAATGGTGTTAGCAGTCTTAATGTTTTTTTTTTTTCTTTTCTGTGTATGGGAGGGTACTTGCAGAAATAGTAATATTTCTTACATTTAAATTATTTGTACCTATCTCATATATTATTCTTTTGTAATGTTGAGTGGTTTCAAGCCATCATTAGAGAGACATGTAGTCTTCTCAGATAGCTCTCACTACAGTTACGTAGTATTCTGAAAATCATTTCAATAGCACATTCAAAAGGACTGTACTCCAAAAATTTATACTGGCAAAGGCTAAGGATTTCTTTCTTAATAACAAAGCCTGAAAATCTATTTTTCAAAAAGAATAATTTTTCAATAATTATGGTAATAACTTATCTTTTAATGTTTTCCATTCAGACACATCTTGAAAAATATCTTTTTTTTTTAACTGATCTTCATTCAAAAACTCATGAAAATAAAAGTCTTTTGCTTTCCCTTGTTGTTTCCCCCTAATTATCACAGGAAAAATGAGGCAAAGGAAATAGCAAAACTGTAGATTAAGTTCTAAAGCAGTAGTAGAACATACAACCTGCTTTTCAAAACCTAAAAATATTGTTTCTATTTTTATTTCATTGTTTTCTAAACTGTTAGAAATAATTATGCTACCCACCACATACAATTGTAATTTACATCTTATTTGTGATGAAAAGATAAGTTTTATCTTGAATTCAGGATTTTGTTCATTCTTTCAATCTCAGTATGGAAAAAACCCCCATGAGATCAATGATGAAGCAAAAATTGCTTATTCAGTCTATTCCTTCCCGTCCCCCCCCCCCCCCCCCTCCCTCCCCCCCCCCCCTTTTTTTTTTTCTGGCAAAAAATGCAATAGCTGGTGACAGGATGAGAGGACATGGTCTTAAGCTCTGCCAGGTGAAGGTTTACATAGGACATTAGGTGAAAATTTCTTCACAGTTATGGTGATAAGACATTGGAATGGACTGCCCAGGCAGGTGGTGGAGTCGCTGTCCCTGGAGCTGTTTAAGCAAAGATTGAATGTGGCATTTAGTGCCATGGTCTACTTGACACACTGGTGTTGGGTCATAGGTTGGACTCGGTTATCTCAGAGGTCTTTTCCAACCTAATTGATTCTGTGATTCTGGGAACTACTAGCAAAAAAAATCCAAAACATTTTTAGTAGGAATTCTAAGACTATAGGGAATTGCTATTTTCTTACATTATCAATTATCAGGTCTTTTAATGATTTTACCATAACCTGTGCAGTGGAATGGGCTGTTCAGAGGGTGGGTTTCTAACTAGTGCTGAGGCTTGCTGCAATATCTGCCATTCAACCCTCAGCAATAGTGGCATGATTTGTCAATGGGAGAAAAATCCCTCCACAAAACTGATGGCAAGGGTTTTTTTTTCACTGCCCCACAGAGACAGGAAGATCAGGTCATGCCACTGCACTTCCCTGTAGAAGATTTATATTCAGGTAGGGTCCAAGCATGGGCACTGCCTAAATGTCAACAATCCACTTCTTACTCTTGGGTGTTGCAGCACTTCACACAGTATGAAATCAGAGTGAGCCAGCTCTGTTTCTATTTTGAGATGTACATTGCTATCTACTAAGCCCTACTGGGTCCAAGGTGGAAGGACAAGATAAAAGCTTTTCAGCTTTACAACACGTCACACACGGCTGATGAATGAGATTTAGCGTCCAACATCCCTCTTGTGTTTGGTCTACTGCAGGTACAGCAGAGCTAACTGATCCATCATTTTCTGAGTCATAAGTTGTTGTTGGCTCATGTAGCTCGTGCCTGAGTGAAGGTTTCCCAGTGAGTGGTAATACTTGCTGAGCTCATATCTGGGGAGATGCTGAAGGTAACAGTCTGAGACTGACATTTAATAATGAGGTGCAATTCACAGATGAGGGAAGACCACCCATTTAGGTGATCTGTGACTGAAAACGTTCTGCTTACCATTGGTGGCTAAGCTGCTTTTTTAAAATCTCAATTTGAAAGAAAAAGGGTTATTTTCTGTTCCCACTGTAAATAGGTGTTTTGTCCTGCTATATTTAAGGCCAAAAGTCTCTCTTTTTATTTGTGTTTTCACTGTTCAGCAAAGTTGCTCCATTTTCTCATGATGACATTTAATAATAGAAACTACTAGGAGCTTTTTTGATACAAGCTCTGCTCTGATTTATTGCACAAGAATATGCTCATAGGCAGCTGAGGGTAAGTCAGTCTGCAAGTACAGCAACTCTGGAGGTAAGCATCATGAGTAATTTGAGAAGGCTGAAATCTTTCTGATACTAACATAATCAACAACACCTCAAAAAGAGAAAATGGAAACATTTTGCACAACCTATTTTCAGAACTATCTCCTTTCCTTCCCTCCATGCTCACACTAGGTTTATTTTTAAATCTGCAGGCACAGTAGTGCAATTTTCATAACTATGATAGTCAGTGGCTGTGGAATAGCAATTTACATCACACTGGTATTTTGTCAGAAGCAAATGCGAGTCTTCTTTATAAGGAACTTACTCAATTAGCAAGCTCATATTTAATATCCTCCCTGGTTATATTAATGTTGTATTTAAGATTTAATGCAATTTCTGTTGCAGTATAACCTATGCAAAGTTGTCTAATTTACAACCAGCCTGGATACATAAATTACAGAAATCATACAGGCACTAATTTTCAACTGCAAACTCCAGGTTTACAGAGTATCTTAAGGGCTTTCTTTTACAGCAAATCTCAGAAACATCAAGGTACATGCAAAGATTTAACAAGAGTTGTGCCTTCTGTGATGATTTTATTTCTTCTATTCTTTACAATTTCACTGTAAAGCCCAATATAATAGAAACATTTCTCTGCTACAGCCTTGAGAAAAAAAAGGGATTTTGACCTCTGGGGTCATCCCTGCGTGATCCAGACTAATAGATGAAGCCCATTACCATGGATACTTGATCCTTGGTGATTGGGGAAAGAGAACAACAATCAACATCCAGGTTTAAAGCTAATTTTGAAGGAACATGAGAAACCAAGGAAATCTGCTGTGAGTAAGGATTCACTACTGTTCAACAGAACTTTTTATGATAAGCAAAGGGAGAAGGTGACAAGACAGCTTGCTGACCTACGCACCAAACTCCCAAGCTGTAAGGAAAGAGTCCTTGCAGATGTTCATTTGTGACATCACCTACTCAGCCAGATGCTGCCCTGTTAATGAGCATCAACAGTGGCAGGTTGGTATCCAGAACATCAGCATGACCAGGTGAAAGTCAGCCAGAGGAAAGCAGTCAGTGCCAAGCCCCTCAGGTACCATTGCTGTAACAGTGACAGAGCAAAACTGAATGGATCAGCCTGAAGTACATGCAAAACTACTCAGGTAATCAAATTCATCCTGCTTCCAGTAGAAACAATCTGCCATGTTGCCTTCATCTGCCAACCTAAATGACTCTGTTATTCCAGGTTTAAGACTTCACTGTTTATACTGCATTCATTAAAAAAACCCAAAAAAACCCAAAAACCAAAACCAACCAAAATAAAACAACAACAATAAAATCCAAAGCAAAAACAACTCGACAACCCTCAAAACCAAACCCCACTGTTTTATAGGAATACATAAAACCTTCATGTGAAACAATATGTGTTTTCCATCCCCTCCCTCCATTCCTTTTGTCATAGCACAACACAAACGAGCAGGAAGTTCTATCCATGTAGCAAGATATCATGAGAAACTTCACAGTTTACAAGAGATCTATACAATGCTGGAACAATCACTGGGGAAAAAAATGGCATGTGTTCTAACAATACTGATCGTGTCTCACATACAAAGATTTTTGTCTGATAAGTGTGCTTTTAAGAAATGTGTGGGCAGGAGGAAGAAAAGAAAAGTCAGTATTTTTAAATGAGTACATGTAAGGAGAGTAATTATGATGAAAAATTACTTCAACGAAATCTGATGTAAGAATGTGCTGCTCTGATACCAAGATGAAAGTATGGTGATCAGCTGGGAAAAATGCATGGGAAAAATGCATGAAGGTCTTACATTAAAATAGCAAACTACACCAAAGTGGAGGAGCAACAAAGGAAACAGCACTTTCAGGACACTATCAAAATCAGTAGGGAGCATTCAAATCAAGGCCAAAAGGACACATAACTCTGTTGTCTTCAGCTTTCACCCTGCCATCGAAGGAGGGCACCCTATGGTTCACCTTCAAGGGAAACATATACCAATGTTGTGCAGTTTGTCTTACTTCTTTTGTTCCTTTACAGTAACATTAAAAATAGTGTTTATTATAAAGAACAAAGCTAGAAGTCCTGAGCGACATAGGATTGTCAGTCATAAATTGTGGATCAAATTCTCATTTATGCAAGTCCTCGAGCAATAGAAAGGGATGGACACCTTGGTTTAATGTACATTTGCAATCACTTTCATCCTCTGCTTTCAATACAGAGAAAATCCTTAGAATGAATAGTAGGAGCCTTGACCTCTTTTAGATCAGCATCCAACGAGTGGTTCTTGGATTGAACATGCCATGCAAAAAAATCCCACTTACAATAAATGAGATTAAAATGCTCTATGTCGCAACTTCCACATGTACACACAAAAAAGCCCAAAACAAGCCTTGAAAATCCAGGAGATTAACGTGCAAAGTTAAGTTAAACTTTAAAAGTTTAAACTAATATTGGTGGTTTAAATAAAGACACTGTGGCAGTGCAGAACAAACAGGTTCCTCAGTTGTTATTTCTTTTATGATTACATTTTTGTTGGGTTTGGTTTGTTTTTTGTGTTTTAGGGTTTTTTTGTTTGTTTGTTTGGGTTTTTCTGGTTTTTTAATTAAGAAGCATGGAGATGAAATGTTTGCCGTACTTTGCTGTAAATGGAAAATTTTGAGTTTTAGTAATAAATGGGTAACAAGAACAAGGCACGTTGGAACGGAGTGTGCACATGCTTGTGTAGAATGATCCAAACCACTCAATTCTCATTAAGAAAAAGCAACCACTAAACATTTGAATATATTTTAAAGCCAAAGATTATGTTTGCTGCAGTGTGCGTCTGCAGCTTCCTCTGTGTAGCTCAGCCAGATAGCTTTCAATCCAGAACAGAGCTCTCTCTTCCCAGCTTGCCAATAATCCTTAGGCAATGCCACGAATTATTTTCATTACTGAATAAATAATAAATCCTCACAACCAAGAAGCTACCAAAGATGTAACATGCACCACCATCATGAGAGCATGTACCACATCACTTGCCTCTCTTCCCTGTTTCTGTGTGGTGCAGAAGAAGTCTATAGTTAGAGTTTGCTATTTTGCGACATAGTGTCTGAAATTAATTAAAGGTTTGGCACTTTTCATGTGTTATGCAGATATATTTCCCCTGTTACTACATTCTTCACCACACATTAGGTGTTAGAATGCACAGCACATTGCAGGAGAGATGGGTGTTGTTTCTACAAAAATAAAAACTGTGAAATGGAGATTTTTTAATGATTTAGAATAAAGCATATTTTTGGATCATACAGATAATCTATGAGACTCTCTTAAAAATAAAAAAGCAACAACTTCTGCCTTCTTTTTCTACTTATGCTGTAATGATTTAAATTTCTCAAAGCATATGGTGAGAATCAGAATTATCCTTTCTCCACCTACTACTCACAATTTCTTGCCTACTGATTTCAGCACCTAATCTGTGGTGCTAAAACCAATTAGTGATGCATCAAAGGTTTTTGCAGTTGTAAGTTTTGGACCACTACAGAACATTAGCACATGAGCTTCTCATTATAGGCATAGATATATGTGATCTTTGATCATGTGGAAAAAGATACATTCAAAATACGTTTTCTTTGGCAACCTTACAAATCTCCTAATTGAGAAAAAAAGCTAATTATATAGTTCCTTGCAAGGCTGGAATCTGCTGTAATAAGGAGGAATCTGCTGTAATAAGGATTGTAAGCAAAAAACAAGTTGTAAATTGTAAATGAGAAATTATGATTTTGCTTTTTTTCTTTTTCTGAAATTTTTTGCTTTCAAAAATTGTAGACTGTTGGTTTTCACAAATCATATGCTCTAGAGAATCGTTTGTGGTTGCAAGGATGTTTCTGGGTTAATATTCTGAAAAAAACTTCAGTCCACAGTTGTGCTTAATTTTTGGCACAGAACAGCCTCACCAAAGTCAATGAAATTATGTCATGCTGACTAAAATTCAGCATAAGGTGTAGATTAGTAAATGCCATGTTCTTCTATTGGCTGGTTCCCAGTATGTGTCTCCTATTTGCATGAAGTATGTGGACCTAAAACAAGTGCTGAAATCGACAGTGAAGCAGCACATTGCTTTAGTGCTCAGACTACTTGACAGGCTATTCATTTTCTCCTGCCATTCCCCATCCCTCCACAAAGTCCTCTAATAGTCAGATTTAAAAATAACAAATGGAATGCTGCCATTTGATATTAGATCACCAGGAACACTTATTTATAGTCCTTCTCTTCCCCAGAGAGGTATTTTTCCATCCTTTGGAACCTGTGCCCAAGCCTGGCGCATATTAGCCTGTGCTACCTTTGGCAGAGCATCAGAAGAGAAATAAAAGCTGTTTGGAGCTAATGGAAAGATGAATGGACCGGGCACATTTAGTGTGAACTGTGGCAACCATGCTCCAAAGTAGGCTGAAAGGGCAGTCTGACAGGTCTGACCTTTGCTTCTTCCCTTTTCCTGCCAGGGTGAAGAAATCTGGTCAGTCTTAGGACAGGCAAAAAAAAAGGGTGAAGGGAGAGAGCAGGGGACAAGGGAGAGGAGGATGAGGAGAGAAAGAAGAAGAAAGGGAGGGAGAGAGGAAAGCGAGGGAAGGAGGGAGAGGAGAGACAAGAGAGTGTTCCTTCCTCCTGCCCATGAAATCCCTTGGGCTCAAACAGAGCTGCTCAGATTGGCTGCCAAGGAAAACATTTCAATTTCAGACAGTCACAGAATTACACTGGAATTTCCAGCATAAGTAAAAGCATTATCTAATATGCAATGACTCGGAGAAGGAAATAGAAGCCCTTTACTACAACTGCAACACTTTGCTACAAGAATTACAGAAATCTGTTGGAGATTTTTTCACTCTTGAGCTTTCTAAACACATTTGCAGGGGAATACTTCTTATACTAGAAGGTATTTTTGGGATGAAGGATGCAAAGATTTCTGATAATGCATTCTCATTTTTTAAAATGCATATTTCACTGATGAAGGGACAACACCAGGGGCAAAAAATGGATGAATTTTAAATGTACTGAAGCTTTTTCTTAACTTGTGTTCACATCAGGTTTAATCCCTTTTTCAGGTTTTGAACTATAATAATACTCTTCAAAGTAGCCTTTGGGGTAAAATCAGGCATTTCACAACTCCTTTTCCTAACTACATCTCCCACACTTACACTGATTAACAACACAGAATGCCTTCTACATCATCTAATTTATCTGCTAGGATTCTTCATGTCTCAATAATGTCCAGAAAAGACTCTGATATAATTAGGGTCACCATACTTCAAACATCACTGGTATAACCTGGTGAAGACCACAAGGAAGTCAATATTGGGATCTTCTTTTCTGGATTGTTTCTCCCTATCTGTTGAAACCCCTTAATAGAACTTGTGAAATATCTACATTAAAGCACAGTTAAATAATCTGATCTTTTTCTCCATCTCTCCTCCTGAATGGCACAGAATGAAATTAATTCAAACCATATTTCTATGGTTCAGGGGCAGACACACATATTTTTATATTCCTTCTCCTTTTTCAAGACACCCACAGCCTCCTAATTTCATTTTCCCTCTATGCAATAAAAATGAAATAACGTACATTTTTTAAAATTTAATTCCTTTTGCTCCTAGTGTGCCTATATGACATGACAGTGAACAACAGCACATGCCAAGAAAAGAATTACATGGCATCTCTGTATTGATTTGCCTAAATATATCTCTTTACTCAAGGCAAAGTTGTTTGCTTGGATATGGCTGGCAAACCAAAGTGGGTTTGTGCACCTCTTTTACTTATATGCAGTTAACTATGTCTTAGAAGAGAGCAAGATGAAAGGTATCCACAGAGCACCATGCACACTTTTAGGTATCTTATTCATATGGAGGAAGGTACTGTCTTGCAATATGTTTCACAAAGTGAGCTGATCTGGGTATGTAAACCCAGACAGACAAGTAGAGCTGAGCACCGTCGGAGCAGTGTGCTTGCTGTCTGGCTGTAGTGAGGAGCACTTAACTGAGGCAAAGGTCACAAAATGCAGCATTTTTCTTTGTCTGGGAGAACTGGAACCCAAATCTCTTTCAACCCCAAAAGACTGCCCTAATCATTGAGCCATAAAATATTTATTTTGGTTTTCTTGTGTTGAAGAAAACTAGATGCTATCACTAATGCATGAGGCAACACCTTGTTGCTATCTTCACATGTCCAGTGCAGCAAAAGGAACAGAATAACTGTATGCCCAGTGTGGACAGAGCATCTGAGATCAAGTTCTCCTGAGTCATGAGAGAATTTTATGTAGCAGACTGGAATCATACCAGAGCACAGCAGGGTAGTCTCCCATCCAAAGGGAATCATGGCTTCTAGCTCTGTCTAACAAAGAAATGCTTCCCACTAGAGAATTTGCTAAGTGGGGCTCATCTTTTCTCATCTGTATTGGGCCCAGGTGGAGAGGGTGTGTGACAGATGAGCTGGGCAGACCTTCCAAGGCTGCGCCTCTTTGGTGGATGGCCCTGGGTGGTACCCTCAAGCCAAATAAAGGACCTTTCACATCTACTTTTTGGATTTACAACTCCAAAAATGCAAAGAGGGAAAAAAAGAAAAAAATACTCCTGAGAATCTAGCATGTTGCTGTCAGCTGGAATTTCCAAAGCCACAGTGTAAGGCAATGACAGATCAAGATGCTCAGGTACCTCCATTTTTCTCTCAGTCACCCTCCGCTGCCCAGTTCATGTTTCTGACCCACGGGATGTTGCTGCTGACTGCCTGGGGAATTTTTGGGATGAGATGACCCAACATAGCAGACAGTAGTTGCACTACCGTATTATTAAACTTATTTGTGGCAAATAATTCAGTATAAGTATGTTGCTCTCAGATTAATTCCTTGCCATGAAAACAAACAAACAAAAAAAGGGATCGTAGAGTCCCAAAATCACTTGTTTGTCTATTTTCTCACATACTCAGTTTCTGTTTGCTCAGTCTTATAGGAGGAAAAGAGAGGAGAGAAATTCAAGGACATGGGCCACTTATGACCACTGTAATGAGGCAGTGTTTAACCAGCTCATAAAGTTAAGCAGTGAATAGATGCATGGAAGTTAATTCTACAGTTATAGCTTGCAAACTTGGAAAACATCCAGAGTAGCCTTGTGTCTTCACTTAAGAAATTGAAATAAACTGTGCCATACGCACAAACACACACACACACACACACACACACACACACACACACATATATATAAGCAGAAGGATGTTCGTCACACCAAACATATTCCAAATGCATTGTGTTGGTACTGGTTAAACATAAAACATTCAAATTTTGAAAAGACTGTGGTGTTATTTATTACATCACTTAATTTCTAACAGATTTCTAACACAGCACTTTCCTACTAATAGGATATACTTATGCATATATTCCCTCACCCTCCACAAATTGCCTCTTAATTTAATTGGGTTTCATATGATAACAATTCTCTTTAGGTAGATTTTATACATTACTTTTAGAGGGTTTAGTGACAGAAACTGTGTAGGTAGATCTTGGATATTTTTTAGTTTTCATTAAATAAAGGGGGGGGGGGGGAAGACAAAATATATTTTAAAAAGCAAACAAATCTATAATCTTGGCAGCTAAAAGTAAATGATAACTCTGAACTCAACAAAAAAGAAAAAAATCCTGAAGTTTGGTTACAATGGAAGGAGATTTACTCTTGTGCAAAAGTAGAAGAGGAAATAAGCCAAGCTTATTATTTCAGGAAACAAAGCATTCAGCCCAGTTACAAGAACAGAACTGTTCATTTTCATACAGAATATCCCAGCCCACTTTTTTTTTAAATTACAGACTTCCTTCTGCTCTGCCATACTAAGAGGTTTTTTGTTTTGTTTTGTTTTGTTGGTTTTTTTTTAAAGCAGGTGCAGAGGAGCCTATTTAAACTCAATCACACAGGAAAATCTCGTAATGCCCCTTGTTTTTCTCAGCTAGGGAGACTGTTTGACCTGGCAGTTGGAGATTCCATCTGGAATTCCTGCTGGGGTTTAATCTCCTCAGCCTCATCTGCACTCTGCCACGCTCTGGCTCAGCTGGTACCATGGGGAAAAGCTAGGCTTGCAGCACTGTCACCCAGAGAGTGTGTCCATGGGGGCATCAAAGGGAGAGAACAGTACGCTTCAGCCCCCTCAGCAGGATCTGAATTCACTTGTCTTCATTTTTTTCCTCACCCTCCCCCGCCCCCTCCCCCG
>JAWWEU010000081.1:104234459-104315416 GCA_035583155.1 Acropternis orthonyx
TCTCCTCGACCCTCCCCTCCCCACCATGCTCGCTGCCCCCCCCCCCCCCAAAAAAACCCAAAAAACCAAAAACCAAAGCAAAACACAACATAAAACCTCCCAAAAATATTTTAAATGCATTAACATCTTCCATTGATTCCAAATTTTCTGTTATTTAAAATTCTGCAATGACTGATTTCTGTAAACATATCAGCCTGTAGCTTGCTCAGGAGATAATTATTGTATTTATTTTTTTTTATTTTATTATTATTATTATTATATTCATAATTTGTTATCCATGTGGTGGGGTTGATCCTCTGAATAACATGGTTGTCCTTCTGCTCAAGACTCCCTGATTTGCATTGGGGTTTTCAGATCATCACAGCAGAGTGTTGGCACCCGTGTTTATGTAAATGGATGTTCGCACATTTTTTGGACCATTCTTTCAATGGATATATTTAGAGAAAAAAATCACACCTCTAAATGGTTACAAACAGGTACTAGGGGAAGGTCACAAGTGTTGTTTATTAGGGGAAAAAATATCCAGTGGAAAAATGTTGGAATGTATTGATTTACCAAAATTGAAAAAATTGCTCCAGAAATCAGGGATGGTTGGGAGAACTCAAATGGCACACTCCAGGTTAAAAATCATCTCCTTTTCCTTTCCCAGCCCACCAAGGAGGGTCCCCAGTATGCCCTGTGGGCATTTAGAGGCCACATGGCTTGTGAAAGTCATTGCCCGGTGAGGACCCACAGCCTCTGAAGCAGCAGCCTCCACCCTTGACAGCTGTGTGGCACCTGGGAAGGGAAAAGCCCTGAAGCTGCACCCAGCTTGGTTTGCTCAGAGATGCTGAACCTGGAGAAAAGGGGCAGATGATGCATTGTAGCTGCCAGAGGAGGACACACCCAGGGTTGGAGACAGTTCCCCTGGGAATCGTTTCTCTCCCCAGCTGCAGCTGCAAGCAAGCATGCAATCTAGCACAGTTAGTTACCTTGCTTGCCTGCTTCTGCCAGGCTCCTGCAGTGCTTAATCATCTGCTCTGACAACTTGGAGATGACTCCAGGGACCAGCCTCCTCTCACTCGCACCACTAGAGAGGGGGGTTAGACTTGTGCCTGGAAAGTAGGGAAGAGCTGCGAATTTCCCTTCACTGTTTCACCTACATGTATACCAACAAAAAGTGAGACAAGAGGCATGACTGGGTTTTCTTCTCTTCGTTAAAACTTTTCCTGAGTATTTTGCTCAGTACAGTCCTTTGGGATATCAAGCATAGAGGACATACACCCTAACTCTGGGGAGAGATCTCTGCATCTTTGCAGAGACCCGTCAGACAAGACCAATACCACAGATGTCTTACATCTGTGATCATCAATGGGATTTGGAGATTTTAGAAGTGGAGATTATGTGGGTTTATCATTCCTGCTACATATCATAAGCTTAAGAAATCTTGCTTAAGTTGACTCACTCCTGGAGAGAGAAAAAATCTGATATAAAGATGAAGACAAACCAGAAGCATAAACTAATTGTAGTACTGCATGTGTACAGAACCACAAAGCTCCTGAGTTTATCCTTCTCAATTAAATTTGGAGTTAATATTTTTAAAGAGGTGTAACTGTGGTGGTACCTATCCCTCATGCTAACCATCTAAGCAACGGCTTTAATCCCATTGTTTTTTAACCACAAGGTTTCTTTTCCTGAAGTATGTCTACATTCAAAATAGTAGTGACATTATCAACACAGATTAAAAAATGCAAAAAAATATTTAAATCTCTTAATACCTATGCTAAGTGATTATTTTCTTCACAGAGCAGTTAAGGACCTAAGATAATGCTGCTTACACTATCATTCCAATTCACAAAAAAATCCCAACATGTTATAAGGATGAATTCCAATAAAGGATGAAAGTGCCAAAAGCAAGACTGAGCAGTTAAATGCTTAAAACCAAAAACCAAAACAAGCTGTAATCCATTTGTGATTCCCTTTTTGACCACAGCTTCTGTCCAGTATTTACTTCTGTGTCCTTCTTCACACTCAGACTCTTCCAGTCCCTGCAGCTACAATTTTATTCTCTTTTATCCCAAGCCCAGTTGGGATCCAGAAACAACCCAAGCTGTTCAGCCATTACACTGTCTGCTCAAGTACTGGCAGCCTCTGTCTTCTCCCTTCATCTTCATTTTCTAGCACATTAATACGCCTTGATGACTGCTTCCACTGCCTGGAGGGGCAGTTTCTGAGTCTCAGTCTTAGACACACCTGCTCACCTTGTAAGTTCCTGATTCCTTGCACCAAAGTCACAGTGCTCAGACTCCCAGCAAACCTTTCAGTTTTTAGCTCTTTGCTGTTTTCTGAATATTCCCATTTCCACAGGCCTCCTTTTCTCTCCAAGTCCTTCAAACCAGCTAGTTACAGACTTCCCCCACCTGCCTCTCCCAAACCTAGAACTGTGTTTCATTCCTGCTTTTCTACCTTGTCCTGCTGTGTCGTGGGTATCTTTCTAAATTTTAGGTACCAGTGGAAGAGCCATGGACTGTGCAAAAATAAATCTCTCTCCTCTCAGTCCTAGTGCTGGTCCTTATGAGATGGGGGCTGCAAGTGAAAAATTACTTACAAATTTTTTAAACTTTATTGAATATGAACAGATTTTAATACAATGGCAAAAGTGCACAAGACTAACAAATATATTGCAATGATAGCACAGAAGGTCTACTGCTTCTTATAAGAAAATACACAAGATTTTAATGAGGAAAAATGATCCTCTTTTTGCCTTATTTTTGGAAAGGCTAATCTATCTGGCCTATTATTTCTAAATAGACAAGCCAGTTTAGCAAGAAACAATCCAGTCAGTTTCTCCAGAAATGCAGACATGAAAGGACATATATGTGTACCTGTAAAATAGTCTTTTCAGAGATGGGTATTTTTTGTAGACTATTTCTGGTGTTTAAATCTTGACTTGCCGTCTCCCTTTCTGTCCTTATTTCTCCACTACATTAATTTTGCTTTGCTGTTTTCTTTCCCTCGTCTTCAGACAGGTTCTTTCATGAGACTGGTGAGAGCCTACCAGCCCTGTCAGGCATTCTCCCTTTCCCCTTTCAAGCTGCTACTCTTCTTTTTCCTTCCCATTCAATGGAGGATGATATGGCTCCTGTGTTTGCAGCCCCCTTTCCTTTCCCCAAAGGATACACGCAATACAGATTTTCTCAAGGCACATTAGGACTGTAGCAGTCCAGCAGAGTCAGGATGTTGGATTGTAAGCTCTTGAGGACAAGGACTGTACTTGTGTTTCTCAGATGTCTTGAAATTATTTTGCCACCTACATAATGCTTAATAAAATGAGCAGTGGTGTCAACACACCTTCCAGTTGCATCCTTTTCTGTAAGCTATTGTTGCCTATATTACATTGCTAACTTATAGTTTACAGCATCATTTCTGTCTTTATTGGATTGAGACTCATGACTTTTTCAGCACCATTCATATAAATGATGTTATAAAATCAGAAGAATAAAACCTTTTTAGTTCCACGAAGAGAGATATAGAGTGCAAAGCACTTTTATTGCAGTTGTATTGATTTCAATTATTCCTGTAACAAGACTGTTACCTGACATATAACACAGCCAAAACGAGAATTTCTAGTTCATCTGCAACATTTTGGCTTTCCTTTACTTGTAACATAACTATTTAGGTAAGTTTGCCAAGTTTTAATACATACGGGTGATGACCTAATATAGGACATACAGATGAGATGAAGTCTCAGAGTAACTTGCATATTATTAAGCATTGTCAGTATTCTTAAATTAGAGCTACATATATCTTGTATAGAAACACATACAGAAAGTACTGCTTGTGGAAGTGAGAGAGAAGTAGAGGTCAGATACAACTTTTTTAAATTTGGATAGTTGAGCTATAGGCTCTACCTTTTCTTGTTTACAAATTGAAAAGAAGACTTCCTGGAAAATGTTTGTGTCTAAGGGCATTTTATTTGGATATTAATTTTTATGAACCTCCCTCCTCTTTTATTTCTTTGTAATTCACTGATTTGATGTATGTCTCAATTTTCCCCATAATTCTTAAGTAGGAGGATTAACAAAGAAAAATGTGTTTTCCTGTCACAAGAAAAATTGCTTGTCTCCTGAATTTCCTTCGGGTTATGAAATCTTCCCAAAGAAAATGATATATACTTTTATATTTTGTCACAGGCAGGACCCTATGCACTCTTGTAAAACTGAGGATTTTAACAAGTTTTCTCCTTGAAGAAGGTTATCATCCCCTAAAAAAAATTAAATTAAAAATTAGAATTTGCAATGTGCCTGAAACCATAGCATAGACAATTGGGGACTTCTGATTTTTGGACTCAGTGATGACTAATTAAATGTCAGACTTCACAAATATCACTAATGGTACGTTTAGCAATTTTTATTGCTTATTCCGTTACAGGCTTCCCACACTTGGTAACTGATGAAATACACCTATGCCTGTTGCCAAAACTTCCACCTTTCTACTTTCTCCAGCAGCTCATGAGAAGTAAACTTTATTGATACAGACTCTTGAATACAATGAAGGGTAAATAGAATGTAATATGAATATTTCAAACATCGAAAATCTTGTGCTACATTATTATTTGTAACCTTTAAATGGTAGAAAAGCTCCATTTTCATTTACTTGAGGCTGACTGAAAATGCAGGAGAATACAGGTTTAAAGCTTGACTTGCTGCAGAGCACATAATAACTTTCACCTATCAAATAAAAGGCCTTCATTAGGTTGTTGCTAAGACCAAAAGGCAAAAGGAAACAGTCAAATATTGAGATCAGCAGACAGAATTAGCAAACTTAAGTAACGTTTTTGAAACTGTCCCCCTAAGATCCTCACAGAGAAGCTGTGGGCTGGATGAGCAGACACTGAGGGGGACTGACAAACAGCAGAACAGCTGAGCCCAGAGAGTGGCAATCAATGGCACAAAGTCTAGTTGGAGGCCAGTGGCTAGCGGTGCACCCCTGGGATCCAGCATCATTCACCACTGTCACTAGTGATCTGGATGATGGGGCAGAGTGTTCCCTCAGGATACTTGCTGAAACAAAACTGGGAGAAGTTGCTGATACTATTGTGTCCTGGTCCAGAGGGACCTCAACAAGCTAGAGAAATGTGCTGGCAGAAACCTCAAGTTCAACAAGGGGAAATGCAAAGTCCTGTACCTGAGAGGAACAGCCCCAGTCACCAGCTCGTTCTGAGGACCACCTGTCTGGAAAGCAGATTAGCAGACAAGGACCCGAGAGCTCTGGTGGACACCAATTTGAACATGACACAACAATGTGCAAAGAAGGCTACACAGGTCAAGGGAGGTGATTCTTCCCCTCTGTTCAGCACTAGCAAGGCTGTACTTGGAGTAGTGGATCCGGTTCGGGGCTCCCCAGTACAAGAGAGACATGGACATACTGGAGAGTGTTCAGCAAAGGACCATGAAGATGATGAAAGGATTGGAGCATCTCTCATGTGAGGAAAAGTTGAGAGAGCTGGGACTGCTCAGCCTGGAGAAGAGAAGGCTCAGGGAGAACTTTTCAATGCATAGGAACACCTGAAGGGAGGATTCAGAGAAGATGGAGCAGCACCCAGAGACGGAACAAAAGGCACTAACTGTAACACATCAGGTTCCCTATAAACATAAGGAAACATTTACTTTTTTTACTGTGAGAGTGACCAAGCACGGGCACAACTTGCTCAGGGAGGTTGTGGATCTTTCCTCCTTGGAGATATTCAAAAACCATCTGGACACAGTGCTGAACAACTTGCTTTAGGTGGCCCTACTTGAGGAGGGATTTGGACCCAGAGAACCCTTTCAACCTCAGCCATTCTATGATCTGTGATTCTCTGAAAATTTCAAATTAACCTCCAAAAGCTGGTTTGGTGCAACAATAAGGACATAAAACAGAGGATTTAAATACCTGCCACTGGTGCCATTTCTAATACCTGTGGCTTAGTAGCAGGGTTATTGATGTCTTAATCTGAATAATTTTTCTTTCTCTTCTGCTATTATATTGTTTTCTGAATCTTCAGACAATTACTGTAAATCAATATATTCTTCTCTTTCACTCCTTTAATCTCTATGATTTATAAAGACTATCTAGACAATGTACTTTCCTTACCCAAATAGCTTAAAAGGGGAGAAAACAGTGATTTCTATTTTTTCTTACCCCAAATTGACTTATGCATATTCCAGTGTCAGGAACAACATCTGTGTTTTGGGAGAGCAATTGTCACTCCTGGTGAGACTGTGCAGATGCTCAGGTTGTCACTTTAAACTAGCAGAGATCCCGGTCCTCAAACACCGTATCGGTTGGCAGGTGGCTGAGCTGTGTTCAGCAGGAAACACACATAACAAATGTGGAAAGATCTTGACAAGAGACCAAACGCTGAAGTAAGCTGGCAGAAGTACAAAGAGAAACAAGGAAGGAAAAGCACCTGAAAGACTGAGAAAAACTAAAACTCATTTTTCCTAAGGGCCTTCAGGGAGTTCCAGTAGCACTGAAAAGTGCTCCCTGCAAATGTCCCATACTGGTACAGATTCCATGTGGAATGGCTCATGTGAGTTCAAAACCCTTTCTGCTGCAGGGAGGGAGTAGGGCAGAAGATGGACAGTACAGACATAAGAGCCAGCTCTGCTTCCACCTGTATCATTCGATATATAGGAGGATTATGATGTCAGTCACTGTTTCCAAAAGATCCTTTCCACCCTCAAAAAATAACTGACTTCCTTTTGTCAACCCAGAAACTCGCTTGTGAGCAGATAGGAGACAGAAACTCCAGATTTCTAGCAATTCAGGTCTACCAAGATAGGTAACAGAATAATAATATTTTACTCTTCCCAGTATTCTGCTTAGCCAGGTGCTGCCCTATGTGTGATGGCTGGAGCTAGGCCAACCAACAGGCTCACTGCTGGATTATTGGAAACATTTGTACACAAATTTAGAGAGCCACGTTCCCAGCTTGGGCTTATGCTTCCAGCAACACAGTGCTTGCTTCCAAGATGAGGTTTGGACATTTTGGGGAAATTGGAAAAAATCTAAGGAGGTGCTTTCATAGTCCTAACAATGTTCAGTTTTATACTTTATACATTAATTACTCAAGGTTTCAGAGCACCCAGAGACATTGGCTCTGAGGTTGCGCTGCCTTTTCTAAGTGCATGAAGAATCTTAATTCCTTCATGAGTTGTCGAGAATAGAACATTTGACCCCCTTACACTCTTTCCTATCATAAATCGTGGCAATGGCTGTGGAAGAAGTCCCTGCAGAGTGCCTTGAGGTGTTGCTGACTCATGACTGAACACTACTTTGAAGTTTTACTGCTGTATTTTATTTTTCAGGGAGTAAACAGGGTAACTTCAGGAGGAATAACACTTTTGAAAAGCAGTACAGTAACAACAGCCAAATGCATGTGATGTGCAAATAAAACAAAGCAAGAAATTAAAAAGTTGGGTCGCAACTGTTGGATAAATCTTGTCATGGTGCTTCTAGAAACCTCCTGCTATCTGCTATCTGCTTTGTTTTCCCAGTGCTATTAATGGCTCATACCTTGCGAAACTGGTTTTGTCACTGACAGTTGGGTTGTGTGATGCACATACTAGGATGTGGTGTGCTCTGCATTCTGAATGGGAACATGCTTTCTTAGCAACTCACTAAAAGGCATATTTTTAAGAATATTTTGGAAAAATATAATTCAGATTGTGCTGCTTGTTTTTATCATTTAATGGTGGCCTTCTTACCTTTCAAAGTCTGCATTGTTTTGTGTCAAGAAATCAATCTCTTAAATACTTGCAACGTGTCATGAAGCAATTCATTTAGACCTGCATTTCCACTCGCAGTCTTGGACCAGTGTCAAAAACCTGAGAGAAAGCCTTTTCCACGAAGAAAGCCATAATGAATGATCAGACAGTGCTCCATCTGAGGGTAACTTGGAAACTGAGAGATGGGGACTTTACAAAAAAATGAATAGAATCCCATACAGGCACTGAACATTCTTAACACTGATATTGGAAAAGACTTGTCCAGACCAATTTATCCATTCATTCCACATGACAAAAGCAGAAATACAGAGATACAGTTACAACTAACTCAGAAAATAATCCAGCTGACAAATACTGTGAGTTTCACATAAGAAAGCATAAAAAACCATTACAACTCAAACAATAGAAGGTGCTGAATATTACAGGCACATTGCTTTTTTAATCCATTTTTTCTGTGTTTCTGGATAGAAGGAACTGATGAAGTAGAGAAACAGAGGCAAAAGAACATAAAAAATACCAAAGGTGTGAAATGATAAAAGGTGTGAAAGACCAAAGGTGTGAAACAGAAATAGGAAAGATCTCCCAAAAGAGAGGAAAAAACACTCACCCATCAAGCATTGATTGTGACTCGCTATTTCATTAAAGGTTATATGCAAGGTACCAGATTTAGTAGAAGAGAGCATGGGAGCAAGTAGAGACGGACTAATTTAATTTCAGAATAATTCATGGGTTGAAAATTAGGTTTCATTTCCACTTAAATTATTCAAAAATTATGATCAAATCCATTTAGTGTTTGGGAAATAATTTGAAAGGGGGCAAAGAGACAGATTGACTTGCCGGTGAGGCATTGTCCCCCATTGCCTTAAGCAGCCAGGGATCAGGGCACACACCCAGGCCAGGGTGAGACACCTTCTCTTGATACCCTTCTCCTGGTACGCTTAAGCACACAGGTCCATGAATCAGGAGTATCCTACCTACCTACTTATGAGGTTACAAAACTTTCGAGGTGAAGACACTCTCAGTTATTCCTAATAAAGTTCAATATACAACAATTCAGTTATTATTAGGCTGAAGAGTTGCTAGGACAATTGCACAGGCTGGGGATACCCAGTTTCTGGACCCACCTCCAGTGAACACCATTTGCATCTATAGCAGAAACCAATGGCCCTCAGGTTCAGGAATCAGTGTCCAGAGGCACCCTGCATGCCCCAGGGCCTGTCCCCTGTGCATTTACATTTACATGAGGAGCCTGACTGATGCATGCTGCACTCTCCTGGTGCGTCTGCCAGTGTTTTCTTCTAGGGGAAACCAAGGTACTGTGGAGCAGTGTCCTACCAGATCTCTGTCCAACAAAGTGAAGGAAAGCAATGGGACATATGTGTGGTCTTGATAGACTGGAAAGGTTCCTCAGCACCACAGGTTAGCAATAAAATTTTGAAATATTTTTTAGCTGGGCACATGGCTCAAAATTGCTTAAAAAAGAAGAAGCAGGTAAAACCAATATCCTCCACATTTTAAGTTCATTAATCATTATTGGACAGCACTGATTTTGTTCTTGAACACATCTAAGTGTTTACCTATTTGAGGTCATATTATTATTTTGATGTTTAACACACACCTGAATATAAAAATTTCACTTAACATCAAAAGGCTCATTACATATCAAGCAAAATGACACTTTTCCAGGTATTCATGTAGCTGTAATTACACTGTCATCAAACTGCTTTGCTTCACAGTTTGCACAGAAAAATTAATTATTCTCACAGATTAACTAGCAAGCAATATGTCAAGATAAACTGCTTGAATCATTGCAAATTATTGTATTCATTCTTATCAGGGGTTTATTTATCTGCAGCATTAAAAGAGGATATTAGCTCTGTAACACTTCTATAAGCAGACTGACAAGGTTGCATTTGTAGAAGTGTGTTTCAAGCTCTCTCAGAGCCGGTTTTCATTTGCAGATAAGTTTACAATACTTGAAAAGCCTTAACTGAAATTTTTCCAGTGTGGCCATCTATTTCAAAATAATTTTTTAGACACACACAACTGTGTACACACCCAGCTACAGCTGTAGCTGAACACTTTGGTTATTTCAGGAAAAAAAAAAAAAAGTTGATAACCTTCCCTCTAAAAGGATGCACCTTTACACCTGGAGTCTGTGCTTAATATATTACAAGGGGGTATTTTCCACAACAGACATATTGCTTTTAACTTCTTCAAAGTCCTAGCTGAATATGGCTTCTTATTTTTTAGAAAAACCCTGTTTCACACATGTACCAGAGAAACATCCTAAATTATTGCTGCTGAAAACTACACAAAAACATCCTGTTCTGGGCTAAGTAGGGCATTTACCATCTCTGGACTGCATTGGGCTGTACTAGGTCTGGGATAGGTACAGGGAATCTGTACCCTTCTGCCAAGGTCTGTATGCTGCCATCACATTGTTTCTGCCTGATCACGTTCTGTTTCTTCCCTGCCCCACTTACTGAGCAACACGGGACTATTGGGGGCTGTGAAGTGAAGGAAAGTGTAAGCTGCAGGACTCTGTCCTCTCTCCACGAGTGTCTCCTGCCTGGTTCTTGCCTTACCTCCCTGTTTTTGCATACATAAAGGCAGTTTCCTTGCACATCAGTTGTATCCTGCCCCTAAGAACCTGCCCCTTGCATTGCCTCAGATATCATACCAAGGAAAGGTGCTTAAATTTAAGCAGCTCATTATCTGGGAGAACTGACTTAAGGTCCTGGTGCCTGATCTGTCTGTGCCGGCTGGGACTGTGCTTTAAATGTCTAAAGTGAGAGTTTAGGTTGTTATCCTATGGAAAGTTTAAAATTACATGTCCAAATGAAGTGGATAGGTTTTATATTCATTGCCTTGGCTCCTAGGCAATAAAAGTGAGATAATACCTCACAGGAATTGTGAAAATGAGCAGATTAATTATTAATACATTACCAGATACACGGATTAATTCCTTGAGCAATACAGTGACAAATGGCATTGAGAAGCATGTAAGGAAAGGAGCAATTCTGTCTATAGTGCATAAATAGTATTTGGTACATTGGATGTGAGGAGAAAGAAGGTTGAAGACTAGGAGAAAATAGGGGTTTTTTGAATACATAGCTCTGATCTCAGCAGCATGGTTGCCAACCACTCAACAAAGCAGGGCATCTATTGAAAGATTTAAATGTGCTTCTGTCCTATGAGTGCAGGGATAAGTGAAGATCATGTAGATGGATTTAATTTCAACATTTCCTAATGTCTAGGTGTTTCTTTTTGAAATGTGAACAGTATCCTTAGCTCATTTTGAATGTCCCCTCCAAAAGAAGTTAAATCCCATATTAAGGATAAAAAAGACTCTCCTCTCAGCGATACTATGGGTATTGAGGTAAGATCTAAAAATGTCTTAATTTTTTTGATGGTATCAAACTTGTATTACTTCACTACGTGTAGGATAAACTAATAGTTGCAGTGCTTCCTAGACACTTTCAACAGTCAGCAGTACTGAAATGCTATGGGAACTGGGCATCTCAGGAACTTAAGAGCAATTAAAATTATTGATAACCTAATCTCAAAGTTGGATAAAAATCATCACAGTACAATGGATTAATTTCAGAAATAGTCTTGATTTTAACTACATGAATTACCATCTCCTCAGGAATATGAATAGGACTATGCAAAATGCTGCTTAAATCTCTAATTTCTCTTCTTCATTCTACTCCAGTTGTAATTTAATTTTAAAACACCTTAAAATGTTGAAATCTTGTGAGATTTACGTTACATCTGGTTGAAAAACCGGAATAAAATTCTCAAAAATGCTGACAGTATTCCCTTACTTCCCTTTTGTGTCCAACTGAAATAAAATGAAGGATATCTAGGGTTTTTTTATAAGCTTTCTTTTTTTGCTTTCTTGTTTTTATCACCTTGCCAGTTTTCAAAACTTTTTCAATGGAAAAAAAAAAAGCCACTCAGTGGCAGAATAAAGGCTTGCATTATTTCCTTTATTTACAGGACTTTTTGTTTTTTTACTTTAGAACTCAGATTGTTTTCAAGAGTTGCAGAATACAAATGGAAACATGAAAGCTTTTCTTCTGTAAAATTCTTACCAATTTATTCACAAAGGAAAAAAGTATTCATATTCATGCCTTTTAAACCTTTAATTTTTTTAAAAAATATATATTTTCTCAAAACTATTTATTCCATCCCCTAAAAAAACTTGGGCTAAAGAGGTGGGGCTATTTGCCTGATTAGAGCCTAGAATGAGATATTTTTATCAGCTTCATATCCACTCCCAAGAATATTTTCTTTCTACACTATTTTTTGAATTCTGACTTTAGCAAGTACAATTATGAATAAAAATTCATAATGAGATAGAAACAAATACATTCAATTTAGAGTATAAGAAAGCTTTTGGCTACCAGTGATTCGGTTAAAGGTTGGCCACTGAGTTTCCATGAATTTCCTCCATAATCTACTGTGCTAGCATTTGCAATAATATATTTAATTTTAAAAATATAATGGAAGATTAATTAGAAAAAGCAGATAAATGGAGATGAGATAAGAATAGTTGAGTTATGCATCCTACAAGGGAGCACAGGCTGACTCTAAGAGGTAAATCATCTTCAGAAGAAAGCATGTTCATATCCTGCACAGTGGCACCAGATTCTTCCTCTTCAACATAAATCTTGCAAGTTTTGATTATAATCAAGCCAATGTGATAGGGATGAAAAGAATAAGCACTAAGTGAGTTTAAATTCCACTATTATACTTGTAGGTTGTCCTCTGTGAACTTCACTCCTTGCAGAAATAGAAGTTTGATGAAGAAAAGGGGACTGAGTAGCAACAAAACACTCACCTTGAGCAAGTAGGAGGATAAAATGAAAGAACTCTTGACCTGGCAAGATATTCTTTGTGCTTTGAAAATTTCCTAGGGCAAAAACCCACATCTATCTGATAGATCCTCCTAGCAACATTTGTGCATAAGTATCTTATAAATCTGTGTCTCCTTGAAAAATATTTGCATAAAAGACAAAATGTTATTCAGTTGCTGACCCTCATGAAGAAAAAATTAAATTTGTGGTGCACTAAAGAATGTTTTTGATAGGGGAGAAAAGTATTTATTTTATATGTTTCTTAGGTGTACAAACAAAAACTATTGTGCTGTAAAGACAGTTTTTGTGTTTACATTCACATGCAGTAGTCTCCACATGCAGAAAAGACATGCTAGCTTGTAAATGTGTGTTTCTGTATCTGGTGTACATTTTTGCTTCATTTTTTGTTGAGTCAGCTAGGAACAACAAATGCACCAAAATACAGACAATAATTAAGTAAATAATCCTCCTGAGTAAAAGCAAAAAAAAAAAAAAAACACCACAAAAAAGAAAACACCTCTCAAATACTCAACTGTCTTACAATTCAAACATTATACAGGCATTTGGTATGACACTGA
Source organism: Acropternis orthonyx (assembly GCA_035583155.1). Lineage (NCBI taxonomy): Eukaryota > Metazoa > Chordata > Aves > Passeriformes > Rhinocryptidae > Acropternis > Acropternis orthonyx. Next base: position 104,247,654 of record JAWWEU010000081.1, read on the forward strand.
ACAGAAAAATCTTTCTGGAAATCTATAAATGCACTCCCAATTCCTGTGGGTCTGGATCAGGCTTAACGCAGGTAACTATAGCAGCAAATAGTGAACACTAAGTAATTCCAGTTGTGCAAAGCATATTGAAACTAAACTTTGGGGTCACTTCTGTGTTTAATCGTCACCAGATGTCCTAAAATAATGTAGAGTTCAATGAGGCCGTAAGGAGGAAACATCTGAAATTTAAAAATATAGATTCAAAATATCCATTGTTCCTTTCTTTTGTCCTGAAGCAGTCGTATATTTTATGAGTACTTAACTAGAGTATCTTCCTCCCTCCCTCCCTCCCTTCCTCTCTCCCTCCCTTAACATCTCTCTAACTCTCTCCTTTCAGGTGGATGCTTCTGTAAGCAGCACATATTCTTCATAAATAATTATAGACTTTAAAAAATATTTTATCAACTATGTATGTATTTTTTAACGCCCATCATAGACAAATTGCTAATTGTTTGCCAGCAAGTGATCATCAAAAACCGTGTCCTGTGAAGAGTTGTAAAAACTTTCTGGGAAAATGCAAAAAAGCGAGCAAATAGTGTGCACCAAGCCCTGGGAGATATTACAGAGCTGTACAAATGCATGAGCAGAGGAGAAACATGGTAGTTTTGAATCACAAACTGGGAAATTGCATACGTACAGGGAGGTACAGAAACACCTTAGAGTCATGCTGCTTTCTAAACATGAATGTTGGTTACAGTGTCAAGGTAAAATGAAGATGAGTTGTCTCTTACTTCACTCTGAAACCCCAAGTGATGCAGCAGTCTATTACGTATAACCACTAGTATGCTTGGAGGATGAGTCTCAAGTTTTTCTGCTTACCATAAAGAAACACTAAATAATGCAATTACCACACAGGTGGGTCCTCATGCATCATACAGGTGCCATGCCTGCTGACAGCCCCAGTGCCTTTAGGACAGTCAAACCTTTTTGAAGAAAAATGAACTTGCAGTCTTTGGGAATGTATGTGGCAGCAAGGAAGCACAACCTCCAACAGAGACAAGAGCACTCAGAATTTTATGTAGCCTCAGCTGTGTCAAACAGCCAGCTCCAGTTTATGTTAAAAATCTCTTACAGCTGGGCAAGTGTTTTCTAATGGAAAAGATGTCTAAAAAGTATGAAATATTGAAGTGCTTTTCTGAATCACCAGTTAGTTCTACAACCTCTTCTTCTACTTGTCTGCACAAGATAACTCTGCTAACAGTTTAACATGGCAAAAATGCACTCAGTCAGTGCTCAAACCTTGTTGTGGTTTGTTGTAGATGCTGGTTTTCCCCTTTGTGTTAACTGCTTGATGATGGATCCAATGGTGGGAGTCAATCCTTACTTCACTTAGAGTCACAACAAAATAAAACCTCTTCCAAGTATTTCTGTATTCTAACACTAAGGAATGTAAAAGCAAAGTTTTTACCATGAATGGAGAGGGAAGATCAGATGCTCATCAAAACTCTCATACACTTCCTCAGTGCTGTGGGTTTCTTTAGGACAGCACTCAAATATTGTGGCAAGTCCTCAAATTACAAACATTTTAGAGTAACCATACTTCTAAAAATGCACTAGTTTTGCTTTTCCCATGATGTCATCCACGTGATATGAGTAATTTTTCACAATTATATCTATTTTACAACATTGATAACTAAAATATTTTGATTCAATGACTTCTCACACAAAAGCTGTACTGTTTTCTGTGCTATGTCTCTGGAAGAGGGATCTACTGGAGGGGTACCATATCAGTCCCACTTCCACATGGAATTAATTTTGGCTTCTTCCCACAGGTTCAAAAAACTGTATACTGCTTATCTGCATTTCCTTTTATTAAACCAAATCCTATCATAAAAATAATCTTTCTATAATTATAATCTCTCATGTTTTGGGTAAAATTCTCAGCAGAAATAACAAGTTCCCAAACTATTTGGCTCTTGCTAAAATTAGATTTAGATGTGAATTTAGATTAGAATTAGATTTAGATGCTCAGGTGAAATGAACTTTATTCAAATGCAAATTGAACATGAACCAGCAGAATAAATTGCCTTGTAGGTTTCTGTTTGCCTCTAGTGATCATTTGCCTCTAGTGACCATTTTCCTCTTTCAATTTTAGCTCTCATGTCTTATGTAGGTACTGAAACACAAGTACAGAAACACAATGAAGAAGTTTGTTCATTTATGGATTATTGGTAAAATAAATAGATCAGATGTATAGCAGATTCCTTTGGGAGCTGGAGACTTTTAGATTCTGAAACTTCTGGAGATTAGGTGAAAAGAGTAGTGCTGTCACTTTCACTACTTCTCAAAGAATTGTTGAATTAATTGAGAAAAAGATGCCAAGATGGCCACTGTTTAATTTCTACAGTTGTGGAAAAGAAAGGGTGTCTCTTGATGTTTCTTTACCCTTATTTTCAATGCATGCCTTGAAGCAGTTTTTCCCACTAACTTCTACAAATGGCAAAGTGGCAATACAGAAAAGCAAAAATTTTACAAATAAGAGAGTAGCCAAGTTCCAGTTTTAGGACGAATCTTGTAGGTCCTAACTAGGAGATGAGAGGATTTATTTCCTGCAAACCTGCATTTATAGAAACAAAGTAGAGGTTAGAGAGGCAAAATTCAAACTCATACATCAGGATTTGGTTTTGGTTTATATAGTCTCTACTTCTTTCTAAGAATGCCTTTCAATGAGAGATTGCAATACAGAATTTTTAAACTATTGTTTAATTTCTATACTGAAGATTGAGGGTTGTGTTGAAATATGATTTTGTCTTTAGATTTACTTTAATTGAGGCACAATTAAGAACAGCATTCACTGCAGAAGAATTTGTAAGTATTTTGAGCACCATGATATTTTCCGCAAAAGTTTAGGCTGCAAAACCTGGTAATTCTCTTCTCTCCAACATTTTCTTCCCTTCACTGAGTTAAATATTAAGAACTAAAATGAATAGAATTACAGGAAAACACTAAAGAATGAAAGAGTTGTAGCTTATCCACAGAAGGTCATGTGATAGACTCATGGGAAGAATTTATTAGTTCTAGTTCAATTTCTAAATATTGTCCATAATAAATGAGACTTGTAAATTGTAATCTTCTAGTCCTTCTGAAGGTAAACCACCATAAATATATATGTCAATTGCTATTACTTGTCAACACAATGGGTGTCTTTCCATTATCCCTTTCCAAGGAGGGGGACAGGTCAGATGTTCATGGACACAATAACACACAGAGATAGTCATATCCACAAAAAATGAAGGAAAACAAAATGAAGTATAGTTGTGGTGGGGTTTGGGGTTTTGGGTTTGTTTTTTTTTTTTTTTTTCTTGGCAGGGGGGTGGGTTGGTTTTGGGTTTTTTGGTTTTTTTGGTTTTTTTTTTTTTGTTTGTTTGCAAAGACAACAAGCATGAAGTCATCTGTGCCTGTCTAAATTCAGCCAAAACCATCTGCCAACGAGTTGCAGCTAAAGGGTAGAAATTCTAATCGTGATGCAGAGGAGTTAGAAGGGAACGTGGGAGCGAGGGCCCAGGCAATAAGCTGTGGAGATGTGTAACAGTTGGCTGAAAAGGGATGGGAAGCAGTTAAATGAATGGGGACCATCTATTCTTACCACACTTACACTGCATGAACCCGATAATTAAATGAACAGTTATAGTGTAATGTACTGCAACAAAGAGCAAGGTTTTTCAGATTCATGCACATGCTGTGCTCTTGCTCCCATTTATGTTGTCCTCCTCCTCAGCTCTAAACCATCATAATTAAGAAAATCACTGCACAGTGAATTTGTAGTTCTCTACAATTATAATTACCTGAAATCAATGCTGTTTCTGAGTTATGGTGGCATCATAAACTGTTTGATTGCCTTAATGGAATTATTTATCATTGCAATTATTTATTGCTTATCACATCAGCTCTTAAGTTGTTCCTTCCTATTGATCATATTAACCTGCACAATTTAATTTTTATTTATGATGCCTGGATTAGAAACACGTGAGGGGAAAATGCAGATTAGTATCTTTTTCTCTTCAACAAAGAATGTTTTGGGAGACAAAGCAACAAACACAGGATATAAGAGCATAATGGTTAGAGCCTGCTTAAACCAAAAAGTAGGTTCGTTATCTGGGTTATTGCAAAGTAACTTCTACTCCTTTTCCCAATGGCCAGAGATAACACTGGTCTTTCCATGATAACATCTGAAATTTTTACTGTAGTCATAAATGGGAGAACTATTAAATACAAGCACAACTACTGAGAAGATGCAGAAAACCCAAGAACTGAACCTGGGCTGTTTGGTATAGTGGAATATTTTAAATCACTTCAGAATTATTACCACTATACATACATACATACATATATATATACATATACACAAACACATACATAAGATGGTAATGTATGTATATAGTTGAATATAGTATGCCAGAAGCTCAACTAGGATTCAAGAAATCAGTAATTCTGTTTCAGCAAAGGTTTTTCCTCTGAGATGTATTTTTCCCCATTTGTTTTCTAAGAGCCATCATCCTGGGAAGTTCCTTTTCCCCAGAGTTATGGCAGACATGCAGCACAGAGGGAAGATGACACAATGAAGACTTTGGTCCCAGTCCAGGGCTCCCACTTTCTATGTTGAGCTGAGTCCCTCTTACATATAATTTATCTCTTGCATTTTTAGAAAGGTGTGGTCTAGTCTATCTAGAAAGTCATCTTGGCTATTTATGCCTCTGTTTCCCTGTCTCCTCCCTCTGTTGACAGCTGAGAGTCCAAGCTATATGGAGGTGCTCATCTGTAGAGTGTCTGATAGAGTGGCAAGTGAAGGGCCACTGCAACGTAATGAGAGAATAACAATAAACTTGACTGTAAGGGAAATTATTTGGTGCATAACTAAAAATCATTCAGCAAGCAGAGAAGGTTGATTTTTAAACTGCAAACAAAATCTCCTAGATGGTCCCTTTCAGCCTCTTGCGTTGATCTAATTATAGGAAAGCTATCATTCTACCAGAAGCTTTAAATATCATAAATGACTAACACTTCTTATGGTTACTGTGTTGGAACAGAACTTTGGAAATCCTTTGCAGAAGGAGGTTATATATAGACAAAAATTTCAAACAGGAACTCAGATTTGAAAAAAAATAAGAAATCAAAAACAGAGAATCATATTTATCATGAGTTTAATATAGATTCTTTCTGAAGAATACTTCTAGGAATGTTATGTTATTCTATATTCTCTTCAACCATACTCCAGTTTGAACTAGCCGTTTTTTTCACAGATCCTGTGGTTTCTCAGGGATGACATTCCAAAACACTTCAAAGACAGATGTGACTAGACCCACTAATACATTTCATTGCAGGTTCTTGCCTCATTAGATGCTGTTCATGAAGGTTTCATTACTGAGTGAAAAATCCTGATGAAAAATCTTCAGTATTAATTTTATTTTCTGTTCTATTTCCATTGACTCATTCTCTGTGAGAGCAGGTACAAATGTCATTTGTATGTTCCAAAAGTCATTTCACTTTCACATGCCTCTTCAGAAAGCATGAACCATCAACTTTAAACCAACTAAACCATCTTTGTCGATTTAAGGGATTATAAACCAAACGGCTCTCTTGAAATAATATGTTATTCTTTTTTTACTTGCTGATCAGAAACACCTACAGGCAAAGCAGATACTGGTTTCATGCAAATTAAAAATCTCAAAACACAAATTTTCACAGATAAATCCATCAAATGAAAATAAAAATAATTTAAGCACAACAAAATATACCAATACATTGTAATTAGCTATTGAACTGTATAAATTAGAGTGATTCATTTGTCTAGTTACAGAAATAGGACATGTCAGTCATCTAGTCTGCTTTCCTTCAACTGCTAAAACAATTTGTGTTCACCTTGAATGAAGCACTTGTCTGATGCCAGGCTTTCACTCTATTACTTGTTTAAAAAAAATTAAATGCACATGAACCGACTTTTATTATGCTATCATTTTTTAATGTCACAATTTGATTATTTAAAATTATTATAAATATATAGACACATATTTTAAAATAATTTAATAGCACCACTTACTACTATTACTACTACTACTACTACTAAAATATCACCTACTATTCCAAGGCAAAATAGAATTGGTACTACCTATGCTATATGATAGTAGTGAAGATTTAAGTAGCAAATACTGTCTTAACTTATTTGAGTGGTACCTGAGTTTTTAGCCACAGTAAACAGAAGAGTATTTATTCAGATGGCAAGGAGCATAAGGAGATTTTAGGCAGAAGTGACTAAAAATAAATACACAGATAAAAAGCACTACTGAGATATTCTGTTTTTACTATGCAATATTTCAGAACCTCATTTTCAAACTACTTATATTCATTGAATAGATAACTTACCAGCTGGCTGATCAGGAAAAGGGTTAAGCTTCTCAAGTAACAAGGACTGTAAAACGTATGCTCTAATTGCAAATCTGTGTTTTAAAATTATTGACTTCAGCATGGGTTGAAGAGTCTTCATGAATCCGTGCTTGAATTAGGAACCCAAATTATGTTTTCTGAAGGATTCAGCTTGAGTAGCTCTAGAAGACCTGGGTTCTCCTAGCACTGTATGTGATTTGAATGTCACTGCCACAAACCTGCCACTCTTACAGCATCAAAAACATGTCCATTTATTTGCTGGACTTCTTGACAGTGTCTAAAGTCTCCCTTTCCAACTTAAATTGACAAGGTGTCTATCATAACCAGCAGATTGCTTCCTGGCCTGATTTTCTGCAATGAAATTGATTGTCTGAGCATTGTGAGCTTTAGAGTTTTCTTTCCACTACTGGAGTTTTTAGTGATTACCAAGTAGCCACTCTAAAGCATGAGACAACAACTAACAGCAGTGGTAATTCTCTGACTTTTGCCTTGCTTCCTAGATTTCAACACAGCTTTTGTTTGCAAATATGACTCTATAGATTTTTCTATTCAGTCTTACAAGCAATCAGGTGCTTCGTTGTAGCTCCATGAAGTGTTCTGGAAACCTTGCAAGGTGTCTCTCATATTAAATATAGGCTACTTGATTTGACCCTCAAGAACAGCAAGCAACATTGGTCATATTACCCAGCATCCTGCCCAGCATCTCTGATCCTTTAGCAAGAACTTGTCTCCTGCATCTGATCAGTCAGCCCATTAATGTCTGCTGTTGGTGTGCTGTGTTTCCAAGAGGCAGCATTGTGCCTTCGCCCAAGCCCTTGCATTTGTAAGCAGTCCTATAACACCATAAAAATTGTCTGAAAACCTGTCTCTCAGAAATGTCAGAACAGACAAAACCTTGCTTACTGAAGTGATGGCCTCCTTGTTGACTAATCTTCCCTCTTCAGACTCTGACAGTTCTATCCACCTGTCTTTGTTCATCTCTCCAAAGAGACAACTCCATTGTGACTCCAGTCTAGAGGTGTACCACTAAGCAAGCAGTGAAATAAAAGAAGGACAACCAACATTTCCTCCTTGTGTGACAACATTTTCAAAGACTTACTGACCTCCACTTTTGTTTGGAAAGAAAGAGCAGAGAGAGCACAACCTGGAAGGTGTTTCAAGACCATGGACCTTGAGATGAAGGAGGTATTTTTCTTGAGATCCACATGATAACATTTCTGTTTTGCAGTGAAATAATAATTAAGGTGCAATCCTGACCTCAGTGCATCCTAATGGATAACTTCCAAAGTTCTAATTCAGAATATTAGCTGAGGTTAACTGGACTTTTGTTTTCAGCAAACAGGAAATTAGCATGCACATGAAATTAAAGTGGAACTTTAAAAAGCAGGAAAAGTAACAGCTTGACAAAATGGCAAATACTTACCGGCAATTAAAAACAAACAAAAAACCCTCTCAAAAACAGAGCAAGCAATATAAAAACTAATTTCTTTTCATTTTAACAGATTATAAATTAACTGTTTTATTTTATCATTTCTAATGTATTCTTATTTTCTTCGTGAAATTTTCCTTTTCACTTTAAAATGGCTTAAGCCTTAGTAGGCAAAAAAAAGCATTAAAAATTGTATATGGAAGTAAATACTGACAGTTTATGTCTTTCACTTAGTCTCAAAGTGAGAAATTGAAGTTTTGGTAGAATGGAGAATTTTGTTTAAAATTTCTGAAGTTTCTGCTCTGATCTAATGGATACTCCAGTTCAATATACCAAGCCAATAAATCCATTTTTGATACAGCTTTGTGATTAGTCCAAGTCTGAGGCATCTAACTTCCTACTCATTCTAGTGAGCCTTTGCAACTAAAGGTTTATCTCAAATGCGGCCTTTTTCATCTCTGCTGAATACAACTGCAATTTGGAATAGACTTTATTAGCTCTGCCTAACTTTGGGGAAAGTTAACAGTATGCTTTAATGACCAGGTTTGGAGTAAATGAATGGATTTTAACAAGGCATAAGATTTATGAAGGGATAAATATAGATTCTCAGGAAGAAAATATGAAAGTATGAGAGGCTATTAAAGTTACGATTAAAGATCAAGGAGCAAGAGACATGGTAAGTGATTCATCCTACAGCTAAGGAGCATGCTTTTTGTCTAGCACCGATTATGTCTGTATTTCTTGGGATGCAGAGCCTGTACAAAAAAAAATCAGGACTTTTGCACTTTCAAAAGATACTCCTCCATAATACTTGAGAACTACCTAGGAAGCATTTATTAATTGCTGGGAAGAAATGTTATGCCTAAGAGCCCATAAACATTTTAGAAAGCAAATCAAGAAATTGAAACCCGTATCAAAGAACTGCCTTTCAAGAGACTGCCATGTAAACACGTATATTAGAATAAAAGTTATATTATTTTATCAGACTAAAGAGAAAGGGAAGATAAGTAAAAACATGAAGTATAAGAAAGTGAAATTCACTTGTAGATGTTTCTGGTTTACCACCAATTTTATCGCCATTAGATAGGATGCTAAAAGTGAAGTATATTTTAGAAGGCTACTTAGAAGGGGGGATGTTTTGTGACTGGAAATGAGAGTACTGCCACAGAAAGAATAGGGTGGAATATCAAATGATCCATTAGATCAAAAAGATGTTTATATCCTCAGCCACAGTTGGAGATGTAAAAATGTAGTTCCCTTAAATAGGCAAAGAGTGGAAATAAGTAGTGTGGAAAAAAAGCTCCTACAAAAAGATATCCTGCATTTCCTGTCTACTTCAACCATCCCCAAGTGACAAATGCAGAGACAGTCTTATGACAAGTAAAGTTTTGACAGATTTTTTTGCATGAGGTATTTGCATGACTGGTGTCAGAGACTGGATTTATATCTCACTGATTCATGGCTCAAGTCAATCACTTTGTCTGTGTGTGTGTGTGTGTGTGTGTGTGTGTGTGTGTGTGTGTGTGTGTGTGTGTGTGTGTGTGTATAGTGCGCCAGGCCTCCAGTATGAGTGTGCACAGGGTAAGTCTTGCAGCCTAGACAGTCGGCAGCCACATGGCATGAAGGTCACATGGGGCACCCGACAATCAATAAGGTCTGCCTGGTGACCCCACCACACCACACCCCTGGAGTCCCTGATTGACTGCAACACCCTCCACTTCAGTTGGGGGGACAGTGAGTGGTCAGTGAATGAGATGTCCCACCTGAGGGGAGCAGCCACAGTAAAAGAGGCACTCAAGGGCTCTCCATCTTACCTTGGCCTGCCCTCCTGGAGTTTGCCAACTTGTGACCTCTTAGTGGTAACTATATTTTTCTTTCTTTATTCTTCTCTCAGTCGCTCTTTCTTTACTATTTTCTTCCTCTTGTGGTTAACTTAAACACCTACTTTCTGTATTTCATTTAAGTTGTAGGTATTTCACTTAAGTTGTAGGTGTTTAGCTTACATTGTTTGTTGGTGTTTGCCTAGTACCTTGTTATTAAGTGCAGTGCTTCTGTGGAATATTTTCCTTCTTTGTATGTTGCTCCTGTAAATCCTTTCTGCGAAAATGTCTATTTTCTCACCAATTTAAAAGAAATCTCTTAGAGAAAAGTGGGTAGTTTTTTCTCCAAATGTGAACTGGAGGTATCAAAGAATCAAAGGCTTTGCAAGAGTTTTTGTGGGTGAAATCTCTTGAAGTCTGAAATTAAAGTGTGCACCCAGTAAAGCTTGGAGCTTCTGGACCAGAGCACAACAACTGGTGGTGTGTCAGTGGACCCAAGCCACGATGCTGTGCACAGCTTCTCGGTGGTCCAGAGACACTGGAGTAATGCCTGCTATCCACCAGGATTTAAGAAGCTGAGAGTCAGATGAGAATACTGTGAGTCACACCAGTAATTATCACAATGATCTTTTACGAATGAAAATGCTGCAAAGGAGGAATGTCTTCAACATGACATAAAAGTAATCTGTGGAGCATACAGGTCTTTCCTAGTTTCTATAAGGCAGGAGAAAGAAGAATGAAAATTAATTTCCTTTTAACTAACACAGCAAATCAGATACCCATATATATATTTATATGGCTATTGTATCCCTGAGCAATATTTCTCCCCCACTGTTTTCCTATAACATAACATTTTATATGTACATATTATTAAGTACACCAGGGGATCTACCATTATGCTTTCAGTAACTTGCAATTTGCCATGGCAATTCTCCTGACTTTTGAGTCTTTATATATCTTCCTTTCTTGAGAGTCTTGAAAGAAACCTGTGAGGTGAATTGATCTTCTGTTGTCAGCACACAGGTATTGTTAGCATGCACTTGGCTACTGTCTTTCCTGGGAAAACCTGCCCAGCAGGGTGATGGTATATATCCACCAACATGATACATGTCAAACCAATCCCGGAAAAACTAAAGCTGCTAATAACCACTAATTGGGTGGTTTCCAGTGACAGAAGAGTTCATTGCATGCACAACCTGCTCCCTGCACTTGTCCAAGGATTGTTTGGGAAAGAGGAAAATGAAGAGTGAACAGCACAAATTGCCTTCAGTTTTCATGCCTACTGTTTTCATGCATACTCAGTCTTGGGCAGGGAGTATGTACTGTGGACTGAGAATCCCTGGATTTACAGCAGATTAATGGGTTTGACTGCACACTTTTAGCATCACCATAAACAGGAGAAGGCTGAGGTGTAGGCTCTTGGTTAGGAAGGCTCTAATTCCATCTCTGTAAGAGTTGCTATTTATGTGTGATTTTGTTTGCATGCCCTCCAGGGTGTGCAGGCGTAACAACTAGATTTCATTCCTCACCTAGGCTGGGATTCTAACCCAGCTCATCAGAGGGAAGACTGCCTAACAAAATCGTGAATAATAAATAAGGCCAGACAGTCTTCACAGTGCTACCTACTATTTGGTTGACATGGAGAACAGTTACTGCATCACTAGTTCATAGTGTAAAGGCCTGTTCCAGGCACTATCATAAACCCTCTCAGTGATCAGAAACAAAAATTTCTCCTGGATGTACATGACAGAATTTTCATTCCATCATTCTGCAGTAAAAATTCAAGGAAGATATTACATCATATTGTATACATTGTAAAGTATCACACTGTATACATAGTAATGTATCACACTGTATTATGCATAACATAATATCATGTTATATTATAAGGTGTTACGTATGTAATGAAAAATCTGAATTGTGAATGTACAATTGATATAATCAATAGCAGAGTTGCAATTAGAAGACATTTTAGAAGCTTTCACAAACAACAAAAATTGAAAAAATCTATAATGCCAATATTCTATATGTGATAGCATGAAAGCAAGCCCTAGTCACCAACTAGGCAGAATTACAGCATGTAGAAACAAGCTTCTATCATATCTCACACAACCCTTTAGGTCTCAGTGTTTCTCTTTGAAACAACACTAACAAGCAAAAGTAAAGGACAAACCCGTCCTCCTCACTGTTTCTGTTTGTTCCTTGCCTTTTATTTCTTGGAAAACAGTGCACATTCTTAAAAACAGAAAGCCATTCACATCAAGAAAAGGGCAATAACCCTGGGAAAAGAATTGATAGTGCATTTTGTAAGACACGTAGCTGTAAGATCTCACTGGTGAGTTGGGGAAAAGAAAAGTTAACCACGGAAATCAATGACACCAAAAAAAAAAAGGTAGGATTCTGAGCATCCCAAAGTTTAGAACAGTAATCTCCTAAATTGCATTCATGAGGTCCTACCCTCCAATATAAAACTTGTAAATACTACCTGGGCTCTCCAAATCAATAAAGATTGATGCAGAAAGAGATACTGCTTTCTGTTAAAGAAAGACATGCAGAAAAAATGAGAGAAAAGATGTTCCATTAAATCCTACTTTTATTGTTTTATGAAAATACTCATAGTCTTGAAAACTGGTTCTTCTCCATGCATATATTTAGTGACTTTTCAGAAAATACATTGAGTTATTTGTGCAACCAAATGAAAATGGTATACAGTTATGCTAAAAACTTATATGAATGAGAAATACATTCTGCTAAGAATAAAGTTATAACAGTATCTACACCTGGAAATTTAAAATAAATTGGGAAGGAGACTGCTTTAATCCTAAGAAACACATTCTAGAAGGTAAATTTGAATTTGACAATTATATTTATGTCATAGCATGATGCTGAAGTGAAGCAACATCACTGTGGTAGGTATGATTTGTGTAACCAGAGTTCAAGTCAGGTGCTTAAGTTCCTACTACAACTGACTTGTCAAAGACATCAAAAAAGATTAGAAGTCCTCAACAAATTTTGAGATGGTGATTAAGAATTGAAAAAACCCAAACCAACCAAATAAATAATCCCAAAACTTAAACCTCAAAAATTCTGTTATTAAGAGAAGCTTTTTCAGGGTATGAGAAGTTATACATTACTAGAAGTACTCATTCAATAATTCTTAGGAAGTCTAGCATCAAATTGAATAAAACAAAAATATTGACAGTTGCAATATTCCTGATTGTGCTAACTTTTATGTTTTCATATGTGCTACATACATGATTCTCTTCAGGCTGGAAGCAAAAGCAAATCTCTAAAGTCCCTATTGGGAAATGTAAAGTAATTTTAAAATAAGAAAACAGAATTTAATATTAGCTCTTGATGCTTCCTTCTTAGGGTCTTTGAAAATTATAAGCACATTAAATTGTTGATCTAGTGTTATTAAACTAATATTTCATTTTTGTCTTGCAGTCCATGCTTTAGGAAAGCTTTATGAACTCTCAACAGTTTTTCAAAGGCTGGTTACTTAGCACGGTGGATCATCCTGCCTCATTATTGCAAAAAATGGACAATATTCGGTAAAGTATCGCTGACAGCAGATTTGCGTATATTGTTAGGAAATTGAAACAGAAGGAGATACTGAGTTTCATGTCTTCTTCGAAACATTTCTTCATTGCTGTCACCAACCGGCTTTCAGCAGCACAACTAATTAGTTGTACTAAAGCCTTCTGCTGTAAGAGTTACTTCACTTCTCTCCTTGTTTGTCATCCACCTGTCACAGCTTGTGTTTTCAAACTGTGAATGCTCTGGGACACAGGCTGGCACACAGTGTATGTTTGTGCAGCATCTACTACAATGAGTCCCCAACCTGGCTGAGGATTACCTGTGACAATATTTATTTGAATAATTATAAACCCTAGGCCTGTTAGACTTCTCTGAAAAAAAGCAAAATGCACTGGAGCAAAAGATGTAAATATTTTCCTCTGCTTCATTGATGGGATTTAGTCAAATGGTGCATAAATTAGCATAGGCAACACAGTTTATAAGACATGCTCTTGCAAGAAACCACAGAATCAGCCTAGAACATGAAATTTCATTCTTGGGGAAATCTCAAAGATTGTATAGTTCTAACTACTTGTGCTTCAATACTCAAAAATTAATGTCCCAAATATTTTTCTTCAGGTGGGATTTGAAAAGATGTGTTATTTTGAAAAATGTTTTTAATTATCTCAAATGGCAGCATGAACATTACCTGCATGTTATTTTATTTAAATTAAATGTTATTATATGGAAAAGCTAAATTATCACACTTTCACTACAGTGAAATTATTATACTTTCAAACATGTATAAACACAGTTTCTTGTTTTTCCATCAGGAAATAAACAGTCCTGTCATTAAATGTTTTGACATTTACGATATTTATTTCTGGTTAAGTAACATAAAAATGTGAAGATGGAGGAAGAAATCAGATACATCTCTCCTGATTTAATAACTCCATGACAATAACCTGGGTGGTTCAAAGAGGATATAAATTGCAATAAATGTTTGAAATTTAAGATCTAAAATTGAATATTAAATTTTTACCTTTTGTTTCAGCAGAAAATCTAGTTGTTGATCTGAAAAATTACTAGAAAGATGGGAAAACAGGACCAGCACATTTTTCCTCACTGTGATGCAGATGCATCTACAAGGTTTTGACTATGAACCATTTATATTCGGCATAGTTTTGTGTTAAGCCACATACACCCAAGCTATAGGTTTTGTAATATTAGGTATTTTATTCAGGGGCACTTTTCAATTGTGAGAGCTGAAGTTTCTTAAGGACTACTTTAACTTGAATAAAATTTGGCTACCAAATAGACCAACTGAAAACTAAAAACTTCCTCACTTTCCATTTTCGAGTTGCTCTTTGTATTCTTGCTACATCTCAATAACATCCATGCAGCATGAGGAAGTATTGTATGTATAAAGTCAACATGGGCTCCCAATGAAAAGAAATTCTCAGAGGCTTACTGCAGCTTGGTCAAGTATCACAAGCATCTGAAATTACTCTTGTTAGTAACAACCGTGCCTGAAGATAGAAGTGCAAAAAGGCAATGCAATTCACCAGTTCATATGCTCACATGTCTGCTAAGTCACCTCTTCTTTACAGAAAAGACTAGATCCTCTGGTCAATAGCTATCCCTGCTAGCTCCCTGTCTCAAAGGGCTGGAGAGATAAGTGAACTTGGACTGCACTCAGAGCTTACTGCTCCTCCTCCTATATACCTATATATTTATATATACTCATTCTAAGAGTAACCTAGGATATTATATTATGCCTCCCTGGCTGTTTGGCTAAATTTGTGCTTCCTCTCTTGTGAAGGTGCAAATACACAGGTACTACAGGGAGGAATATTGTCCCACACCTCCAGAGTACAAACCACCCATGCTCTTAGAGATGAGCTCTAAGAAAGTAGACACATATTTTTTCATAATTTTGATGTCTTTGTTTGTACAACACAGTTGTTCAAAGTTGATACCATCTTTTGTACCTGTAGTTCCAGTTCTGAGATGGCTTAAGTCATAAATTACCTCAGTGAAATGGCATCCCATTTACCATTGGGTTTGTTTTGCATTTTGATGTATAGGGAAGGGAAGATTCATCAGTGTGTGTAGCTGTTGCCCTAATGGCTCTCACAAGAGCCATTTTTTACCAATAATGTGCAAAGCTAGATGGTGATGACTATGAAAGCATTAGACCTCTACTATAATCCTTTTACCTAATGGTTTCAAAGCAAACAGAATACAATAAACAAGAATCAATCAACCAACCAACCACCCAACCACCAACCCTAAGCTGAGTAGTCAAATGGTAAAAGACCTGAAGTAACAGGAAATCTGGAAATGTCAAAGGCTACTGGAGCAAATCTAAATAGCCTTTCACATTAAATCTGAAAACACAAGATGACAGTGAAAATACAGGTAGACAGAAAATCTGAGGTGAATCTGAGGCAAAACATAAACTCTAGGAAGATGCTGGATTAACACTTAAGAAAGTTGTTATAGTTTGCAGAGTAAATGAAGTTACTCAATGAAAAATTAAGTTTGCGTAATGTGAACCAGTTGTCTGATGTAGAGATATAAGCCAGCTATGAAAAGGAAAAAAAATGTCAGAAGGAAAAAGACCAACAAGAAGCCAAGTCAGAATCTCCCAACTACAGATGGAACTGAATGCAGTGTGGCAAACATCATGATCCAAGACACTATCATGTGTCAGAAAGAGAGGCACACTGAGGATTGGAATAAATTTACCAGTGTTTACAACTGTGGCACCACACTTAAAGTAGAGGATGACCAGAGCAGTGGATAATTTTGTAGCCAAAAGCTAAAGATTATAAATCTGAAAACTAATGGGATATGAGCACAGTCCTCAAGTAAAGTGAAAATATAACACTGGAGGAAAAGCCACATGTGTGGAGGGTAAAAGGTTGGAACTCAGTATAATTAACTAGTAAATAAGAAGAAAACACTTTATAGAGTGAAACATACCCTATGTAGAATTATGAAGAACTTTCAGTAGTCTGACGAATTAAAGAACTGGAAAATTTGAGAAAGTCATGCAGGACACAAAACTATGCTCAGCTGAAGACCAAGGATATGTGGAAAAAGAAAGGTCTCTAGCCTATGGCTGAAGTTGAAACAGGAGACAGCTAGACTCACTGGGAGCTGTAGAGCAAGTTAAAAAATGATCAGCTTTGTTTTATTGGCAGTATATGGAACTTCACCTACGTAAAGAACTAACATAATACTAAATAAATCTGTGAAAAGGAAACATTTTTATTGCCTACCAGGGGATAAATCCTTGGAAGAATGACACAAAGCCCAGATAGTAGGCTTTGCCAGACCTGCACTTGGCCAAGGTGACTGTGCCTACATTGTCCTCCTGGACACAGGAGCCCAGAGGAGTCACCAAGCTGGCTCCAGACCCAGTCCTCTGGGACACACAGCTTGGCAACAACGAAGAGCTGAGGAAGATTCACTGTGTTCCAGATGAGGTAATTAGAGCTCATCCAGTATATTCTGGATTTCTTCTTTTAAGCAGTTTCTGAGCCAGTTTCCATGAATAAGGGGCAGCTGTGTGCAAAAGTATTCTTTTGTTTAGGAAAGGTTTTCTTAGGTATATATGAAATTTTAGCATTTTTCGCTAAAAGGGGAAGTATCAAAGTCATCTTATGCTGTCATAATAAACATATCCTTGGCACGTATGCTATACAATAGATTTGCTCACTGTGAGACCATCTGATTTATTTGGGTTGATGTCAGACAGCCAGGTAGGTTAGACACATTTTGTCATGAACAATGCTAGATTGTCTAGACAAAGATGCTGTTCCTGGCTCAAAAACAGTGTTTGCCTACAGATCCTTGAGATGCAGCAGAATAGTCTGGTACTACATTAATGTATGATTGTGTCTAAACGTGTGTCATCAGTGTGTGCTGGCATACCAGGCTTTATTAACAAAATCAGTTCATTTAGTTAGGATTCACCTTTCTCCAAGGAAAGTAAGTACCTTTATCTGGTACTCATTAAACCACATCTTGAATAGTACTCTCAGTTTTGGTTCCCGGTACAAGACATTGGTAAACTGGAGTGAGTTGAGTGAAGGCCACCAGAATGGCTTGGGGCTGGAGCAAAAGTTCTGTGAGCAGAATTTGCAGGATCAGAGCTGGTTCCACCTGAAGATGACTTTGGGAACACCTAACAGCAACCTGTCCATATCTACAGGGAAGTTAGCAAGAATGCAAATCCTTGTTATGGAGGGGCATGGTACATGGATGACAAACAACAGTCACAGACTAAAATAGAAGTTCCAGCTGGGTCTAAGGAAACAAATTGTCTAAGGCTCAAGCATTAGAAAAGGCTGCGCAGGAAGCTGTGGAGTCTTTGCCATGGAGGTTTAAAAGACTTGACTCAACAAAGCCCTGAGCAATGGTCTGAATGCTGAATTCACAATTAACTCTGCTTTGAGCAGAATATTAGAGTGGACCTTCCCAACCTGAAAGGTCCCATGGAAAGAGATCTTCCCTGTTCTTACATGATTGGCATTGGATTATGCAAGCCACTGAATCTTTCTCATTTTCTTAAGAAGGTTCTGAGTGCAGAATACATCCCTGAAGAGTATTCAAATTATAATGTGGGAAAATGCAACAATTCTGACTGCAAAATGCTAGTGGTGAACAGAATTAATTACAGGATGTCTTCACTGATAGCAGGAAGACTTAAGATTGTGACTTGTAGAAAATATCCAGCTCTTTTGACAGTCAGATCACATTTATTTAGGAGTCAGTGTTGATTAAGATTCTAACTGGAATGGTCCAGGTCTTTAAATTTTGACCTTCAGTTCACATGGTCTATATTTTCATTTTAAAGGGCTCTATCTGATTAATCCAACATGCATTTTGTTGTATACTTAAATGCTTAATCATAAATGATGAAGGAAGCTGTAGGGCAGATTAATTAGTCTTTTTGAATGTGTGTGTGTGTGTGCATTAACATTATTGAATGGTTTGATATTGTTTATTTAAGTCCACAACATAATTCTTTACATTGATTAGGTACCATGCAGGTGCCCCTAGTTCAGCTATTCAAAGTTACGGCTGACATCTAAGTCAGATGTAAATCAGAGGACCAAAGTTAAATTCCTAATTTGCTTATATAATTCATGCATAAGAGAGGATACTTTCATGGAAGTCAATCAGAACATCATTACTTCACCTATATTAGTTTGCATAGCCCACTATCTACTTACTAGCTGACAGTTGTCATACCCTGTTTCTGAGGATAGCCAGTGTTACTGCTCTACATGATAGGAAATGCATCAAATAGACCAGGCCAGGATTATTTCAATTAAATGGAATAGGCATGGAAAAGTTCCATACACTTGATGAAACTTATCAGGCTCGATACTCCTCTTTTTCCCCTCTGAAATCCAGCAGGAAGCCTTTCTGCATAGAGCATTGGTTGGTACACAGCAAACCTATTGAAGACACAGAAGTCACAACTGCAGGCAATGTGATTATGTGGACTTACTGGAGGACAGACCTCTGCTAGCAGGTTATATACCCACATCTTCCATTTCACCCAGAAACCAATTGTGTACGCTTTTCACAAATGCTGGGAGTCGGTTTCATTTCAAGTAGGTGTAGACACTTGCAACGTGTATGGGATATATCAGAACTGCTCTGTTAGATTCCCTTTATTGTCAACAGGGAGAAGCTGGTACCAAGAAAAATGATTCATCTGACCTGCCTTAGAAATCTTCTGAAGGACAGGATGACTCATACTTCAGCAAATTGTATTACCCTCCATTGATAGGAAAAGAAGTTCTGACAAGTAGCCTGACTGCAAGTAAATCCCACACAAGAAAACAACACTCATCCATAAATCTGGAACCAACAGAAGTCTTCTAATAAAAGGG
Source organism: Acropternis orthonyx (assembly GCA_035583155.1). Lineage (NCBI taxonomy): Eukaryota > Metazoa > Chordata > Aves > Passeriformes > Rhinocryptidae > Acropternis > Acropternis orthonyx. Next base: position 104,266,757 of record JAWWEU010000081.1, read on the forward strand.
ATGAACAGCCTCATTCCTACAGAGCAGCCAGGTTTGCAGTGTACCTGCTTCAGAGACTATTAAAACAAACACAGAAAAGGCAGTATCACAGTCCTATGATCAAAATCCCAAGTCATACGTTTGAAAATCAAACTTGTTTATATATTAAAAGTATTTTTACACTGATAAAACCACAGGACATGAAACATAATTTATTTTTCAGAATCATTATATACCTAAACCCTACTATATTAACTTTATAAACCTGAACCTGTATTTGGCCACCAGACAGTACCACCCCTTTTGAGTAACATCACCATTAACATGCAAAAGTATAGCTTGCAGAAAGTAGACAAAAAGAAGGAAAGTTTCTTTGGTGGTGTCCTTGCTTCTCCCTGGGAGGGCAAAACTTTGGAATATAGAGGGTACCACTATAAGCAACAAAAAGTTCATAACCAGCTCATGAGTTCACATGTCTTTCTGCTCCTGGTCTTTCATCCTTATAGATAACTATTTCCTAGAGCCTTTCTTGAGGAGTTAAGTAATTTGGTGAAAATCTGTCTTGATCTCTACTTTCTTTTGCATTTTTTTCCCCAGATGAAAAATCTTAGTTTTGTCTCTGATGTCTGTAGAAGAAAACTAAAAAACTTGATTGGAAGAAAATGCTCAGCCGCAATTGAAAGAAATACACACAGAAGTTCCAGAGCTGCCCTGAAGGCCTGCAAAGCTGCCAGGAAGTCTCCCAACCACAGAGCTCAACATCACACCTTGCCTTAACCCTCTGTCCTCTCTCCATAGCACTCAGCTCTGCTACAATTCCAGCTGTCCACAGTGACCATATGAGTCATCGCAGTTTCAGCACCACATAATCATGAAGGAAGGGATGTAAAGGAGTAGGTTGAGGCTACAGGGGAAAATGCACACATTCCAAAAGAAAATGGAAGGCAGAATGGTAGGGATGGGCAATTTGACACAGTAAGTGTGGTCACTGAACAAAAACATGACACAGTACACCCAGAAAGTTGATAAGGAAAGAAAAAAATTGCCCTGGATGTTCTCCACAGTGGCAATGCAGAGCCCTGGTTGTGACAGAGAGGGTACAACAGCCACATGGAGAGGTCACTGCCTTCCCCACAGCTGAGAAGAGTAACCAGAGAGAAGTAACTTAAAAGGAAAGGGAGGTCAAAGCTCCTCTCAGGTTCAGCCTTGATGATAATGATGGACATCCAGAAAACTGCAGGCTTGTCTAGAAAAACAGCAGGAAGTTTCACAATAATTGAGTCTGGATCTTAATTCTTTATTAAGAATAAAGAGAAATTAAGCTTCTTTTCAAATACTGTAGTCCCAGAAGAATGATGAAGAGTTTCCTTCTTTCTCAAGGGTCAAGTAAGGGAGAAAAATCTGCCATTCTGCTTTCTCACAACTTAGCACATGGGCATCAAAATAGCAATGCAAGCATCACCAGAGGTAATTACCCTTTTTGATCTGAGTGGCTGATCAGCACATTAGGCTGATCCTGATCTGACTGAAGCACAGCGAAGTGAAGACATTGCCAAACTTGGCTTGTTCCAAGCTGTTTGCCATCATCACTTTGCTGGAGGTCACTGACTTGTGGACCTGCTGGCATAACTATTCAGTTAAGCTCTCTTTTCTTCAATAAAAACAAGCCACGTGAGCTAATACATCATAAATAAAGGGTCTTCTCTAGGCTGAACTGTTGCAACTCAGCTGAGTCTTGAGGTGGTCGATCACCTGAGCAGTCACACCAGCACTGCTGGGTGTCTTGAACCTCAGCTACCTCTGGCCAAGGACTGTTTCTGTATTGAGACTGGAGACCCCAGTCCTTTCCTTCCTTTCCTTCTCATGCTGCTGAATTTGGTTGACCCTGGTTTTAGCTGGTTGACCCTGAGATTAGCTCAGTGGATTAGAACATGGTGCTAATAACACCAAGGTGGTGGGTTTGACCCCCATATGGCCCATTCACTTAAGAGTTGGACTCGATGATCCTTGTGGGTCCCTTCTAACTCAGAATATTCTGTGAAATTTCTAACATCTCCAAGCCTCTTCCCTGATAACACTATACCTACAAACTCTGTCTCTAGGGTTTTTCCAGGTCATATTAAAAATATCTGATTTTTCTGCTGGCTTGGCTGTCAGCTTCTCTAGTGTTTCTGCTGTCTCAAGCCTGCCCCCTCCCTGGTAGCTTGTCCCACAATGCTCATCCTTCAGCACAGCCCTACTCCTACCTTGTTCAGATCACTGCAGCTGCTGTGCATTTTGAGTCATAGTGCCCAGTGCTTGCTTTGGTTGTCTGCTCAGTAAAGAAGCTTAACTCCTTTTTAGAAGGGTAGCAAAGAGCATGGGTTCTTCAAGGAAATAGAAAATTAGCTGGTCCTTGTTCTGTGTGGAAACTAGGCACAGACAATTACAATAAGATAGAAATTTAAGGATCTCTCTAGTCCAGGAGGTATGGTGACCTGGGTTTTGTAAGGGACACTGAGAAATGTGCATGGAGCATTCCTGTGTTTAGGAAGTTTTCCCCATTCTTCCCTGTGGACTCATCCCCCTGTCATTAATGGGTGATCTAAAGAAAAATAGACTATTTTTGTTCTCTGGTCTGAGCTGTCCTTTCCTTGTGTCTGAAGTAAAGCCTTGTGCCTGACAGGCCAAGCCTCCTGGCACCTTTCATCCTGAGCCTCCTGCTGTGGGACTAGACTTAACAGGGCTGTCCTCAGCTCCCAGCACTGCAGTGTGTACCTTTAATGTGAGTCTCTGGCTCATGATTTCACTTTCAAATGAGATACACAGTAAAACTTGAAGTGACAGAGAGAGACTTTCACAGAGGTACATGCTGTTAAATATTACAGCTGATTTCGCCACAAAATATTCCAGTACTGCTGTGTTTCTTGATATGTATTGCTTGGTAGGATTAAACTAAGAAAACACAGAATGAATGCACACACTTATAAATGCAGCAGAAATAATCAATAATTCTCTGTTCTTCCTGTTTTCTGATGTGTACCTCCTGACCCCAGTCCGTGTTGGTGTAAGAGGCTCCAAAAACGTATTACATTTCTGTGGAAAGGTTTAGATAGTGGCAGGGGCTACAGGGGTGGCTTCTGTGAGAAGCTGCTAGAAGCTTCTCCTGTGTCTAGGGGAGGATTAGATTGGTAATAAACTAAAACAATTTTCCCAAGTTAAGTCTGTTTTGCCCATGATGGTAACTGGTAAGTGATCTCTCCCTGTCTTTATCTCCACCCATGATCCTTTTGCTGTATTTTTCACTCCACTGTCCAGCTGAGGAGGGGAGTGAAGAGCAGCTTTAGTGGGCATCATGTATCCAGCCAGGGTCAACCCACCACAGCGTCTCACACAGGGTCACAGGGAGAAAGCATTGTCCCTGACTGAATCTTCTGCCATGAGAATTCTTGTCTAGTTTCTCAAATTCATATAGAGACTGAGCTGTTACCTGAGCTTTTGTTTTTTTCTCAGAACTGAATGAAAGATCTCAAACTTCTTTAGTGCAGTTTTCATTTTTCTTTGCATTGTGTAATCCCTCTTTGCTGAATTCAGCCCTATAAAGCTGTTCCCATTTGTTTTTATTAAGCCTATCTCCTTGAAAGGCTTCCTTGTATTGACAGCATATAACATTTTCTCCCTGAGATCTCTTTCTTCTGATGTGAAAACTTAGTGCTCATTTTTAATATTTCAAGCTGTATCAACAGAACATTCTTCCTTGCTTTCCTCAGAAAACTTAGTAACTATTTGGCTTTGATCTTTTTGTTATTGTTATAAAATCAAGTCCAGGAAATCTTCAAACAACATTCACTGGTTCAGTGGTTTGAAACAGAGTGAAATTAGAACTGTATTTTTAAATACCCAGATTGTATGAGTTTCAATGAAGCTCAATTAATTTTACTTCTTTATTTGTTTACTTTTGTTTTTATTACACTAATCAAAAATTGAAAAATTTTACTAAGCACAGGTAAATAAGTAAACTTTTTATCGGTCAGGTGTAAAAATGCCAAATCAATATAATCACTTTCTTGTTATCTTTCAATCTTAAAAACACAGAGGAGTTAAACATAGTGGAATATAAGACAGATAGCATAGAACAAACAGGGAAAAGGGAGGCTGAGTGGTTCTTTTTATGCTCTAAAAGCCTTCCTTCTTTCAACTTTTTCTATCCCAAGTCTTCTACAAGCGTGACTGGTTCCTCCAGAGCTGCCCCTAAACTATGGGAAATGTGTGGCCATATAAGTAAGGTTTGCAAGAGTTTCTTCTCAAGAGATTCTACTCCTGTTGAGGAGGAAAATTGTGCTCTTCAATCTGAAAAGGAGAGCTTGAGTAAAAGGATAGCTGGCTCTAGGCTAAACTGACTGATTGGTGTGAGTGGATACTTACCTGAGTAAAATGTCTTCCATACTAGACTCAGCTTTAGCAATTGATTTCTGGTGGGAACCTGCAAAAATCCAGCCATGCCTGATGAAGTCTGACAACAGCACACTGAGTCCTTCAGCATGCACATTATCCTCAGCTAGATATCTATCTGACAGGGGTGTCTCCATAGCCCCACATGCCCAATGGTGTTGCTTGTATTAGTGTTTCCAGTGTTTCTTGGTCTAAAAAAGCTTTGATAAGAGTCATCATCAGGTTTTATAGAGCACTTGGACCTTGGTCAATCCTACTATTTGTTTCTTTCCTACTAGGTGAAAGCCTCCTCACACCTTTCCTGTACCCTCAGCTTGGAATGATATCATCACTACAAGTTTCACATGAAGTAAACGGCCCTTGTAGCACATCTAGTTTTCCTTCCAGTACTCACTTATCTTCAGATAAATGCTTCTAACATGGATCTGCTATGGCATTAAACTGACAGGAAGAAATCCAGATAAACACATAATAACTTGGCACGCTTTAAATCAACCTGACTTTCAACCTCTAAATTCATCTAGGTATTCCTATCTGCTTTGTGAACCTGCTCTGGAGACATTACTCTTGTGAACACAGCCACAGTGCATAAACATCTGCACAGACATAGACTTTGTGTTTGCTCTGGTTGCCCTCTAAAGTGTTTGCAGTGCCTGGTCTGCTGATGATGCACATACTAGTCTACCAAGGCAGGATGGCTCCGTGCTTGAAAAATCCCAGGCTGCTGCCTTCCAGGAACAACTATGCCTGATGTACATGTGCCTTTTCCTAATTCTACCCATCCACCAAAATTGCCACTTGAAATTGCCTTTAAAAACCATAAGGCAGAATGCAAGCAAGAGATGTAGAGTGTGCTGCTAAACTTTTAGCAACCTGCAAGGTGTCTCCTCAAATCAGTGTTGGATATGAGTTGAATAGGGCAAATAAACATCACCACATATTGAGTACTTTTAACTTCCATGCAACACCTTCTATGTAGAGTATATATCACACAGGAGAAATAAACCATTTAAAACAAGCTCTACATGTGACTTATATGATTGTGGCAGGTACCTTTCCTGCCAGAATTCAAGTTGTTGTTACGGATCTTGACATGGAAATGCAAAGTACAATAATAGTGGTGTCAAGATCTTGGCAAGATAAAAAAACCTAAAGTACGTATGTTTGTATATTTATTATACTGCTTCATGCAATAAATTGTTAGCAAACGTTTTTACAGTATTTTCCTTTCCATTACATCACCTACAGTACTCAGATATTGCTTCTCTGTTGTTTGTACTCTTTTTTCTTAATTTCAGACTCATTTTAAGAATGGAAATTCTTTCACTAGAGGAACAGATTAGTCACATATCTGCTAGAAACTTGTTAGGTACAAGACATCAAATCAGTTCTTCAGAGGGTTGAAATAAAAAGGTGACCACCACCATAGGAAGAGTTCATCCAAGTTTTATTGCTGCAACTTTTTATATCTACTCTACTCTCCCACTGCATCACTGTTTCTCTCCTCTTTTTCTTTTATTCCTGCCCTTGTTCTGCTGCAGCTCACATGCTGGCCCACAACCATTTGTTAACACCACCTTTCTAGCCAGTCCTGTGATTCCTGCTTCCTTGGCAAAAAAGTTATATCCCTGTCTCTACCTCCTGGTCCTCTGCCTTGAATCTTGCACCCTCTTCACAATCTCTTCCTCGTCATTTTGTTCCCACAGGCCCAGCAATGGCCCAAGTTAAGAAGCCTGCATGGACCAAACAGACAGGAGCCTGAGCTACCTTTTCTGGCACAAAGTTGAGACCCAGCAAAGCCAGTTAGTCAGCACTCAATGTTCATTGCCTCCTCCTATGCAGAAACTGCAAGAGCTGGGAGCTGGTGGGTGACCGTTTTTCCTTCTATGGCTACAGAGTGCTGTATGTGATAGATGAAGTTTTTACAAAGTGTTTATGAACTCAGCACGGCATTTCCAGTTCAGCAGCATTCAGTGTACTTTTCTCCTCTTCTTTGCAGTATGATATGCCAATTATGTTCTTGGAAAGGTATAGGACAATGGCAACATGCAACTTCCAGAATTTACCAGGTCTAATTATGTTTTTGTCATGTCATGCTTTACCTCATGATATTACATTATTTTTCTGAGCTCCCAGTGTCCTCCTTATTGAAGTGAAAATTTACTTTGAAGGCTCAAAATCTTGAAGATGGTTTTTAAGAGATATTGTTTTATTATTGCAAAGAGTCACTATTTTTAAGGCAACCACATAGCTCCTGACAGGCCACACATGAACAATTTTGAAGTTTAAGTTTGACATAATTATAATTCCTGTTTATACAATGATCTAAGGGACTGGAAGCCATAAAACTTGTTACAACCCAGGAAAGTGTACTGACCTGTAGAAGTGATAACCATAGTAGATATAATTATCATTTTTTCTAGTGCTTTTGTCTTCCTGACAAGTTCATCAGCCTCATCTACAGAGTAGCAGTAAAGCTTCCTTCAATGCTTCCTTCATGCCTTCATCCTACTTGACTGGAATTGGAGTTACCTTTTGACTATATGCTAGCATACAGGAGACTTTTAATTCAAGGTCAAATGACAGTACAAATAATAGATACTAATGGCATAATAGTTCTTTATGATCAAATATGATATTGCCTTGTAAGTTTTATATTAACCTTATTTAAAGTAAGGTTTATATAAACCTTATTTATATTAACCTTAGGAAAATAAATCATATCCTGGTCTCCACATAAAATGTTTACAAGGGTAAGCATAACAGAATTATACTTCTTAACAGGCATTTTTAATATACAGGATCTGTAATCCAATTGTTTCAGTACAGCTGAGTGTATTATTTACTGACATTGAAAATTCTAGAGGATAAAGGCATGATATAGAAATTGCAATGGTAAATTATGGCATGTCTTTAATCCAAGGACTCATACACTCTTTTCTGCTCCCGAGAGAATGTTAAAAATATAAAACCTATCTTTCAGTGTAATGTAATGTAGTGAAATGCAATGTTTTCTCTATTTGGGGGAACTAGTAGCAGGAAAATCAGTGCAGAACAACCTGATTCCTCACTACAATTTAGTGAATAATGTGAGTCATGTGTAAAGCTCCATGGGAGTAAGATTTGTTTGGGCTAGTGATACAAAAGAGATTCTGCAAGTGGATTCATCCGCAGCTTGAATCCACACAGAACCCTCTTGGAGGAGAGAAACCAAAACAATAAACCTCACCCATCAGCAGTGTGGTGTGACTAACAGCAACAGTCCTCAGGTAAACATTTGCACAATGGAAAAAGAACCAGCCTATTACAACTGCTTTAGCTATGTAAAGTCACTTTGTTGAGTCTTTCTTAATCTCCCAACAATGATGGGAGGAAAGGCTGTGTATAAAGAACTGTTTTAGACATCAGAACACAAACTAAAAGGAGACTGTGATGAGAGATACAGGATGGTTTGGTTGTACACTGACATGTGTCACATTCAGTTTCAGCCAGATTCTGGCCCATACTTGTGGTGATTTGATGAATAGAGACTTCAAGATTTGATCATATATACCTTAATATCACTGGACATAAGAGATTTTGTGTCATAATAATTCTGCATCATTGTGGAGAATTTTTGCCTTTAAAAAAGTTGGGCACTCTTTCTCAAATAAAAACCAGACAAATCATGTGTAATGTAGCTGTTGAAAGAAAGGTTATTACTAATACAAATAAAATTACTAGGGCCATGTGAGCAAACATGGGAACAAATGCATACCCATATGGGAAGCCAGCACTGGAGCTGAAAGCTTATGAAAACACCTGCATCTAAATTTTGCCCTTAGGCTTTTCTCCTTGTTATATTTCCAGAGGCTTAGCCAAAATCTGCAAATAAACAATCCAATCAAACTGCAGGACTTCTCCAGGAATTCACTGTGTCCATCTGTTTGTGAATCAGTCATAGGCAGAATGAAGTAAACAATAAATACATGAAGATACAAATAATAAAACTTCACTGGAGAAACAAAAAAAAAAGCATCACTTCTCATGCCAGAACTGTGATGTGTATTCTAAAACTGGCAGCATTTTTTACGTTTATTCTGTGAGAAAGGAAAAAGGCAGCAACTCAGCAGGCTTCCTGTGATCTCTTTACAGGCACTTCATCATTTATTGTTTATTCCCTTTTTATTTCTTCCGTAGAGCAGAATTTTTCTAAATGTTCTTTATGCTATTATAATTTCCACCTAGTTTGAATGCTTGTAATGAAAGGAGTCCCATAGAATTTAAAAGAAGATTCTTAACTCTGAAAAGTTGCTAGCTGTTACTATTAAAAAAGCATTTATGAGGAGATAGTGAAAGAGTTTCAGGGGACTTTTTAGTGTTAATATTAAAAGATTAAAGGAAGAAAATTCTACAATTATGTCAAAAGTTTCTACAGTGTAAATGTATGATTATCTCAGTACCAATGAGGATAGTACAATAAAAAGTTTAAATTGAAGCAAATGGAAAAACTTGTTTTTCTATTTGTTCACATTATTAATTTAACAGCAGTCAGGGTATCATTGCTGTTTTCTCTACATAGCTACTTTTATCCTGCTGTGCAAACCATTCTCAAGAAGAGCTCTTTTTCTGTCATTCACCTACTGCCAGGTTCCTCCTTTTCCCCCATGAACACCCAGAGACATTCTTCATTTCCCAAGCAGTCCCTGCTATTCATGTTACTCAAAGGCAGCTCAGAAGTATAGACAAACTGAAAAACTTTATAGTGGATGAAGGCAAAATAGCTAAACCAGTACAGTTCAAAATTTTGATAGTACTGAGAATGGGAAGTGCTATCGGAAAGGGATGGTGAAAATTACTTTTGGATGGATGAGGTTTTTGATGTGGGAAGGAAGTCTGGAGATGTAAGCAATGGTCAGGATTAAGGAATTCAAAGGTCATTCTCAGACTTTCAGAGAGATTTTTCAGGAGAAGGATGAAAAGATTTCTTCTCTGAGATGCTTTTCCTCTCCTCATCCCCTCAGTTCTTCAGTATCACCTCTATAGACTTCTTTTTCCTGACACTGCAGAGACTCCCCATTCCAAGTCTAGTCTTTCTTTAAGGGCCCCCCACAGCCATCCTAACTTCTCAAGTGTTCTCTTCCCTCAGTTTCTGCACTTTCTCCTCCCATGCCTCTCCAGGAAAGTTTCCTCTCCTCTGAGAAATCTGTATCATACATCCAGCCATGACACTCAGACCATGATAAAATTGGCCATCTTCAAATGTGAGGTTGGGACACAATATTCTATGTTGCAGTTTCATCTCATTCTAAGTACTGTGAAGTCTTTCCAGCAATAGCTACTGTCCTGCACATCCTGATCCCACCCTCAACTTTAATAACAAAGGGCTCTGAACACACAACATGAGGGCTGACTGTTCAAATTAAGAAAATATGCTCTAGTAGAAACTAGCCTAAAGTGTACACTCTGTTATTTCAAAATTGCATTCAAAGAGCAGTTGACAAATTTTTATCATTATATAACTAGAAGGGTGTGTTAAATCAGTCTCTGAAGGGTCAATTCTAAGCACAGATCCGTGTCACAATCATGTCTGCCTTGGAAGAGAGAATAGGAAGTGTGCAAGAAATCTCTCCCAAGTGAGGAGTGGTTACAACCATTCAAAGAATTTAAAAAAAAAATTACAGAAATTGTCTAAAATAAATAACAACTCAGTGTAGGAATAGTTGACTGCATGAATGCTCTCATGTTCTGTACATGAGTAAAGAAACAATTAAAATGAGCAGATTAGGTGTGAAAGACTATTTAAAGTTTTTTTTTTCTTTTGTATCACAAAAGACTTAAAGTGAAGCAAAAGAAATTTAGGAAATTATTTTCCAATGGCAACTGTATTTAAGTGCTGGAATATATTCTTGGGAAAAACAGAAACTGCATCACTGGAAGTATTTAACCACTGTTTCCACTTGTTGGTCAGAGGAAGAACAAGATAACCTCTCAACATCCCTTCCAGCCTTGATGTCCATCATAATATAATCACAGTAATAGCAGAAAGCACAGCTTGCTGCTACTTGTGAAATGCATCTCTATTTCATCTAATAATACATCTCAGGAGCAGCAATTTTAATTTAAATGCTAGTATTTCAATTACACATTCTTATCAATAAAGTCAAGACAGATCATGAAATCTGGAGAAAATTTGTCAGCAAAAATGCAGCATAATATCAATGATTTATTTATCTGAACAACAATGTAATGTCCTCATTTAAAATCACTTAAACCCCTCAATACATTCTATTTATCATTAAGAAATTTATTCTGTTTTAAGATAGCAGTTTCCATGAAAAAATCTCAGGCCTGGTTTGCCAAATGTGGTCCAGGGACCATTCCCAATATACAATTCGTGTGCAGCCCTCTGGATTGGAGGTTGAAATGGTCTTTTGGACATTATTCATTCCATGCCAGCAGATCCCAGTGCCCAGTAAATTAAACTTATCTGTTAGTATTTCTTGTATAAATGTCACCTGTTTGGCATAGTCATTAACTTGGGTTTCAGCTGGTGACTGTAAGTATAAATATAAAAATCAGCATTGAACAAAATATAATATACAATGCAAAATAATACTCAGATGTTGAGTTTCACTACCGCAGCAAGTACAATAATCTCCAAATAATACATCTCACCATTTCTTCTACTGCAGTTCTAAATAAAGTTGTAACAGGTTTATTTTTAAAATCCCATAAATCCCACTATTATGAAGTGCATCTACTCCCATGAAGAAATTATGAACCAACAACCACCAACAAACTTCCTAGATTTGCCTTCAGATTGGAATGTTTTGACATAATAGCTTTAAAGAGCATTACTCAACATCTTACTTAACAGCTTTTTTTAGAAAGACACATCAGCAAACCCACACACTGAAACTATAAATGATATGAGGAAATGCATTTCAATATCCAGGCTCATGAAAGAAATGTCCAAGGTGGCTAAATATACCATAGTCTTTAGGAACATTACCCACAGCAGAGCATGGTGGAGCCAGGACTCATCTGAGGATCAGTTGTAATAAGCCAGAGCAATTATCCACAACATGAGAGAGCATTTGTGAAGAGCTTCTCACAGTATATGAAAAACTCCCAAATCTCAACAGGAGGAAGAGAAAGGATTGCATGTCACCATTACCTAAAAGTGAAATACTTATTCCAAGGATTTTGTTTGGATGAAAATTTGTCAGTGAAGTGCGGGGAAAAAAAACGGTCATGACTGATTTACACATGACAAAACAAAATGTTATGACTCTCTTCCTTTTCAGTGAGCTCCAAAGGTTATATTGGACCAGATGTCTATGGGATGGGAGAGAGGGAAAAGGAGGGAAAGGAGAGGAAATGTCTTGTAAGCTGTAGGGCAAAGCTTCCTTCATAAATATACTGGTGAAAGGAGTTTTTCACACCACTTGGGGAAATATCTCCATAGGCACTCTATATAGTCAATGGGAAAAGGTTGACAGAAGTTTACCTTGGGACACTCTGCAGTTACACCCAAAACACACAATTGCATGATGCAGAATACCATGGGGTCAGGGGCAGGGAACTGGTCTTCTGAAACAGGAAAATATGATAAACTCTCTTGTTGTCCAATGAGCAGATCCAGAATTAACACGCAAGGGACAAAGTCTTGCAGGTTAGATGGAAGTCTGGCAGACCTGTCTCTCTTATGGAAATCTGATATACTAATCAGCAAGACTAATCATTAATTTTGGCTCCTTCATCCACACCCTGGCTCCTCTTGCCTTCTCATCCATCATGTTTCCTTATAGGTATATAAGAGACTCCAACGCAGAATAAATTACCCAGTTCCCTTAAACCCAGTCTCTTTGGTTGCCTTTCTTGCAGAGTATCAATGTTGACGTGAAACTCTTCTCTAGTTTGTCCACAGGCTTTCTCACTAAAAGAACTAATAGAGTCACATCAAACTAGAGCCTACAAGCAAGTTAGCATGTATGCAGTAAAGACAATGAGTGAAATAGAACCTTAAATGAATGCAGAAAGAAAGTAACTTGACAGTACAGTTGAAGCCACAGATCTGGGGATTTACTTTACCAATAGGTACATGTTTTCTTTGCAAAACCTTGCATCAAGTTTAGCCAGAAGATCTGCAGTAAGCTTGCATTTCCCACTTCCCAATATTAAATTTTGACATGCCCTGATTGTGCCTTAACAAAACTCAAAGAGGTCAGCATTTTGTTTGATTATACCATCATTCCAAAATGGCTTTCAGTGAAACCTCTGCAGAACCAAGTAGCCTGTTAGAACACATAGGAGGACCTTCTGTAAGCTTCAGATTATCTTAAAAGAGGGTGAAATATTGTAGAATGAGAGCATGGAAAAGAGAAAAGAGGGCCAGCAGTGCCTGACACAACCAGTGGAAAAGGAGAGTTTTGAGGAACCACAAACACTATTCTGCACAGGGGAATTTTTTCTGTTATATTTTAAAACTCTTCCTCTCTAGCCTCCTCTTTTTATCCTCCACAAAACAGGATGTAGGAAAAGACAGTACAGAGAAGCTTATTATTTAAGTATACATATCCTTTGGATAGAAGGGAAAGAGGAATATGCAAAAGAACTAATTTATTTTTACCTTTGTAAAATCAGCTGTGAGTGTACTTTTGCATTTCTCTTTTTTTAATTAAAATCTCATTTACATCACAATTCTTCTAATGGAGGTACAGGTCAAAATAGTTTTGTATCAGATGGGATCCTAAAGCTAAATATAATTTGTATATTTTGTAAATATCCAGAAATTAAAAAAATTCATTCAAACATAATGCACAGCATTTAAATAAAAACACTCTAACAACTACTTGTGCTATCATAAAGTAAGCTCAGTTTGCATACCTGAGAATACCAAAGAGCATAATCCATCAAAGGAAAATAATCCTCTGTTGTGCTACAAACACAAGTCAAGGGAGTATAAAACCTCTGTAATGTCACAGTTTTATATTAAAACATAAATGTTAGCACCAGGATAGATTTTACTTTCAAGATACAGATCTGTATTGCATTGCCCCTGGGTGAGCTCATTACATGCCAGGTCGACTCAGGTTTGGTTTGCGATGGATTTCAGCAAGCAGCTTTCTAACTGTATGAGGGTGATGATGTGTGCAGCTTTCTCTGGCATGAAATCTCTCAATAGTAGAAATTTCCTGGGTTGATAAAGACTGTAGCCCTCACCAAAAGAAAATGTGTGCTTGCTCAGCCTGCATGGCTTCCACTGGTAGAAAAATTTTCACAAAGCATAAAATTCTAGATGCTGTGATGTGAATTACAGTTTGGAACAGAAGGAAAGTGTATTGACCCAAACTAATTGAAGCTAGAGATCCAAACTGAATCTCCCTTTTAGAATTTGAATTTTAAAAAGTTTTATCTTGGTATAAATCAAGTATACAATTTTACTTGTAACTGTAGAGCACATAATAATGCAGGCAAATAAGGAATGTGAGATATTCTTATCTACTTCAGTAGATTTAGCTTATGGGGTATTAAACCTGGATTTCACCCCCTTTTGGGGAGAACAAAAGTTCAGCAGTAGCACAAATTACTTATTAACTATCCAAAACATCTCACAATGTGCATGTGTTAAAACAATTAGGATCTCTTTAGATTCTAATCATCTACAATACTGAAAGACCACTATGCAATGTTTTCCTCCTAAAGAAAAGTACCTGGTTGGAAGACAAATATTCTTGTTTTCTCTACATGAAATGTTCCTTCTGCACTTATGCAGATGTCATCTCAGCATATAGGTTCATCTTCCAGAGGCTGTCATCTGGGGAGAAGGAAGGACAGAGGAAAAAAGATGTGAGATGAGAAGCGCTCAACTTTGCCCCACATGAAGTCAGTGACTTCAGAAATCCAGACCAAAAGTGATATGTAACATGGATCTCAAGGAAACAAGAATTTTTATACTTAGATAATAATACCCTTTCTTGCATTTGTTATTGTTTAATGACTGAAGGGGTATGGCAAGAGCAAAAGCAAAGTTGACGGGAGGCAGGAAAAAAAAGAAAAGGATTAGGGAAACAGAAGGCTGTTCTTCAGTGGCCAATAGTTCTTCATTTGTCAAGTTTCTGATGGGGTGTAGGACAGAGCCTGTTCCGATAAAGGCCAAGGAAACTCACCGAGGTGACTGAAGAGAGGACACCTTGCTGCTGCACCCATGAGGGTGCCTTGTGTTTGAGGATGCTTACCTCTGCCTTCTGGGAGGCCATAAGCTCTCCCTTAGCAAGAGAGCTCTGATAATGGTGGGGAGAAAGATTCTGAGCATGGACTTGGAGCAAGAGGTCTGCATCTTCATGGAGGTCTGCCTCAGCAACCTTCATCATGCCTGAAAGAGCTAAGCATTCTTGGCAACAACTGGGTGCTAACAGAGGATGCAACAGGGTGGTGGTGACAAGTTATAGTGGATCTTCCCCTATAAATTTAATCCTCTGCGATGGACACTGCAGGAAAACTCTCGTTTATAGATTCTTGGGCACCAGTACCTGGAAACAGATAAGGAGCAAAAGCTGTTTAGCAGTTCTGAAAATGAGAAGGCTGGGGGGAAAAGTGCCCAGCAGGTAGGAAAGCAAATCCGTATTGACACTCAGTAGTCATCCACTGAGGATGAACACAGCATTCTAGAATTAGCAAAATAATAAAACATTGTTGAAGGGTAGCAGAAGGACATCCAAGTGTGTGTGATTCATTTCCTACTAAATCAATTCATTTAGTTTAAATTTAAGCAATCTCCCAGTCATCACAGTTTCACAGTATTTGGAGGGGTTTTGGCTCTTATGTAACCAGCACATGCAATATAGAAATGCACTGTGATGTTTCACCTTTGCTTTTAATGGCAAAATTCATAAGCTTTCATTCTTTTAGAACCAACATTTTTTTTAAGGTAATACCACTGCTCTGTACACCCTTAAATGGGGAAGAACACAGAGTGTTGGTTTCTGTCAATGACAGATACATACATTTTGAACTCAAAAGGGAAAATCAAGAATTACTGTAAGATAAAACCTACACAGTGTGAAGAAAGCTTGTTCCTACTTTCCAAGTTAAATTGAATGGGAAACACAACATTTTTAATTGCCTTTGAATGTCGTTGTCCAGTGTGGCTTACCATGTCTGCTAAGGGTTATTCATATTTCTAGTCTGAAATATTTTACCACCATTTGGCTCTCATTATGTGATTCTCTGTTAGACATAATAAAAGCCTATTACTAGAATTTTTTTTCTAGACGGTAAATATTAGACGAGTAATTATGTAAGCCTCCAACCTGATTTTCAATGTACTAATCGTTTTGAGTTTCCTTAGGTCTTCTAAATAGCATGTCTTTTCTGGACATTAAATGATTCTTAAATACTGTTCCAAAGCCCATCAAACTTCTGAAAAAATACAGAGGGCCTAATAAGAGGGAACTGAGCATTTTCTACAGAGTTAAATAATCTTTTCCATTCTAATTGAGTTGTCTCTACTTTGTCCAAAAATTGCATTCATCTTCAGGAATACCAATTTGCTCTGGCAGAATACTCTCTACCTAATAGACTATCTAATTTTTAGAACCACTTCTTTACCAGAGAAAGACCAAAATTTCATAAAAATAACATTCTATTTTTATTCTAAAGAGCTCATGTTTGTCTCCATTTAAATTAGAGACAGTAGATCCTCAGAATTTCCCTTTGTTATTGCTATTATTTTGTTACATTTTTGCATTTTATGTTTTTGTTGCTTTATATTAATGTAAATGTAAAATATCAGTGGTCTGTAATAAAAATTCATAAATGGTAGCACACCAAGTCATATTACAGTGATATCACATATACTGTAATGTCATAGTTGTTGTAGGATACTATTTATAGGCAATGCCTCAATATATCAAATTATTTAATTATCAGAAAACAGGACACTTTTATTTTTAGTAATAAATAAAATTTAAACCTGTCATTTGCAGTGGAAACAGAACTTATTTTAACCTGTTATGTGGATTGCTAAGGCTTTTAACCCTGAAAGTTAAGGAATGGCATGAGTTAACAGAAATTTTATGATTCCTTAAGCCTTTTTTCCTGTTTTCCTAAACTCGCAGTATAAGCCTTGGTACAGAAGACGGATGTCAGAATTGCTGTACCTGCATACCACTTTAGCTGACAATTTCAAAGAGTGGTCATTACAGACACAGGACATAATTTACCCAGATGTTTTGCTGTCTACATTACTGGAGGTTGAGATGTTCATAGCATAGTAGAGTTTCTACAGAGGGTCTGCTGGACTTTCACCAACTTTATATTGCATCCTTCGCTTTATTCTTACTCATGGGCAAAGCTAGGAAGTTGTCTTTGCATGGAAAAGTAAAATGCTGCTTGCTCTGAATAGCTAGAATTTTACCTACTGGCAATTTTACCAGAATATTAGAAAACTCAAACCACACTGTTGGATAGGAGATAGTGTACCATTATGCTATGCATTTTTGCTGAGAACTGTCTGAGAGCAAGTAGAAAATATGCCAACTGAGCCAATGCACCTGTTTTCAGGTTTATTACATTTAGCACAGGGGAAAACAAGAGAAAATTCATAATAAAACAAGCTCAAGCTTTATATTTTAATGGGCTTTGCTGAAACTAGGACCAAATAAGACTCCCTAGCCTTTTCTCATGGGTAGTGAAAGCTCAGGTCAGATGGCAATGAGGAGAATAAAGGCTGTGAAAACTCATATTAAGATGCCAAAGGCAAAGCCTATGGAAAATATTTAGTTAATTAACTATGGCATTATAAACTTGAAAAGAGCCTTATAGTGTTGGACTCTAATAAAGTTGATGAATATGGTATACCTACACTGCACAGTATTCTTAGACTAGAACAAGAACTTTCTAGTATGTCACTAATTTTCTTTAACAATAATGTTTTTCTTTTCACTTGAGCTAAAGCCAATTCCTTTTGTTTAAAAGAAATATCGTTTAGTTTTGCTTTCATGACCACAGTTCACTGTCCCGTACTTTCAAAGCTGAAACAGCTGAATCATCTAATGAATTAATCCACAAATACTATTGCAATTGTTTCCTCCTAAAAAATCATGAGTTCATAGTTACAATTTTCCTAAAGATTTCTGTAAATTAAATATTAAAGTCTTTTTAAAAATATTTTTTTTTATAAATCAAATTCTGAAACAAGTTCACATTTTCCAACGAGAACTAAACATAATTTCCATAAATTGTGAATCCATGTTTTTCAAGAGGACACAGTAACTCAAAGACTTCAGGCAGTGCTTAGGTTAGAGAAAGAAAGAGGTAAGCAAAGGTATTTGAAATTTCTGTGCTTCTATTAGTTCATCAGTTCAGCTCTAGAACGCAGCCAAACAGCAGCAAGCAGCTTTTCTCCAATTCATACAGTAAGTTGCCTTTATTTTCAAAATAAATTAAAGCTTTCAAAAGAAGATCGTTTGCCACTCATTTTGAGATAAAATGTAGGGTTTCAAGTGATATTATCCATGGACAAAATAACAAAACAGGAACCTGATGGAGGCTGGAGCTAAAATATGTTATGGCATTGAGCAAGGACTAGGAGGGGGTCAGAAGATGGAGGGATAAGCTGCCACTGAGCTGTGCAACGGTAGAAGTGGGAGAAAGCACTCTTACTCAGCTTAGTAGATCCCAAATACCCTACAGATACTTCTACAGACCCCACCTAAGACAGCGACCTTTTCCCTTTGTTAGAACTATGCTTGAACAATGCAGCTCCTTGGAGCTGGAATCAGGGGACTCTGGATGACAGCAAATGAGCAGGGGAGAGATATCATACCAGGGGAGGAAGAAACTGTTGTGCATTTATGACATGAAAATGTGGTGATGGACTTGACATAAAAATCCAACAGACCTCTTAATATAGGAGTCACTTGGCACAAATGCTTATTTCAGGCCTCAAAGAAACTAAAAATCAGCTAGCCTTGCTATAGTAAACTTGGCATACATGCATGTTTCTCTCTGCTTTGCCTCCCTCCCCATCAGCCTTTTGGTTTGGTTTATTTTTAAACACATATACACAAAACAAAATTGTGCAAAATTGAAATCACTGTTAAAGAAAATGCATCCAGTGTATATCTAAAATACAGTCATCTCTTCTTCTAATCTGAAACCCAGTTTTTCTGTTTTCAGTAGTGCTCAGTACTCAGAGGTCTATTTATTTATGTACATGATGTAAGAGAGAACCTTGTTTAGTTTACGTCTTTCATGCTATTTTTAGCCTAATGACAGTTGAAATTAACTGGATTTACTTTATTTGAAATACTCACATGTACCAAAGTCTCCAACAGAAAAGCATATAAAATTAAAACCTGACAGTTCCATTGCCCTTAGCCTGTTAGTCATTCTGCGTATGAATAATAACTTTGTTCACCTTTCCAAAAACAAAGAATTGTAAAGGAACAATGCATTTGGATCAGCTCCTTCTTCTAAAGTACATTCTTACTGAGAAACTCCATATGGTGGAAAACAAAACAAGTAAAGTGAAAACCAGTGTTATGCAATATCTATTAAAAATCAGATGAGTCATCACACAGAAAGTTGACGGGACTGAAAGAAACTAAAACCCAGCTAGTCTTACTATAGCAAACTACCAAGATCTGAAGGAATGTTTCTTGTTTGGAAAGCTGTTCCCAATAATGGGCTTGACATTTACCAAATCAACATTATAAAGACAGATCAAATTTTATTTGATAATACTTTTGCAATATTTTTAGGGAGATAATTTCATATTCAGAACTCCATTTAAATGTTGAAAGAGTAAGAACTTAAGGACGAATGCATATTTAGATATTAAATATAGCATTTACTGGGAAAGGCAAGACAAACAGGATTAATGTCTTCAGGATCAGTCTTGTGTAGTATGTTAATTCTTAGTACTGAACTAAAGGATTTTTACTGCTGGAGTTACTATAAATGAGGAGTTGCTATAGCTAAGTCTGATTATACTGAAGCTAGGCCATGTATCTAAAATTGGATTGAAAATATTCATATAATTTTACAGAGTCAGTTTTCCTTTGCCAGAAAGGCTCATCTCTTTCTGAAATTTGGAGTGGTTCAACTCTGGTTTAAGCTTAAGGAGCCAATGAGGCAGAAACATTAAGTACCTCTTTTAGGGTGTAAAAGCGGTTGTTCATCTTCTGCCTCTTCCAAGGCCAGGGGAGGGAAAGGAGGTAAGGCAGGGAAAAGCAAGAGGGAAAACACTTTGTGTGGGCTAATCTGCAGGGTGAGGAAGCGGTACTATCTCCAGCCTTCCCTACTCAGCTAAAGGAATTATTTCAGATACAGAATACTGAGTTTCTGAGAACTGTGCAAATAGTAATAAATTGTGCATAGTGCATAAATTGCACAGAGAACTGACTTCTCTGAGGCTTCTGCTAACTTCCTCGGACTTTGTAAGGAGGCAGCAAAATACACATGTATTTGCCTCAGAGCTTATCTACACAGGAAAATGAACAGTATCTCTGCGTATCCACATGAAGAGCTATTCTGGAAAAGCTATTGCGGTTCCTGTCAATTTCCTCAGGCAAATAAAATCCTTCGACTGTTAATATTTATTTTGAACAGCAGCCAGTGAGAGTGTTATCAGAGCATTACCGTTAAATGACAAATTAGGCTTTCTCCCCCTTAGAAGCAAAATTAAAATGTCAAATACAAGTCAAAACAGTGTGTATATGGCTATGAAGCTGCATTTTGCTGCATCGGGAAGAAGAATATAACTGCCAGCAACAGTTAGAAGGGCTGAAGCAGTTTATTCAAATAAAAGGTTGTCATGCCCTGTTATCCTTTGAACAAGATGGTAGAATTGAGCCTGCTATTAAAAAACCTGAAATTATAAAATATCTCCTTGAAAACACATTTACTGTAACTGATGGTCACCAAGGACTTTGTCAGTCCTTAAAATGTAGGATTTTCATTTCTTCTGCCACTCATCATTACCCTTTGTCACCTTATTTGTTCTAGCCAATTTAATTCATTGATGTCTGTTGCAAAGATCCTTGGTGTGATTCTTGGTGAGTTTGAGTCAGCCTACTACATAAGTGAGTGTAGACCGACAGATTGTCAGATGCAAGTTACTCTGTCTTTTTGAAGCTGTTAGATATGGATTGGAGAAGAAAGCTGCCAGAAGACTTAAAAAAGAATCTAAGTATGGACTTTTACCCCCTAAAATTCAAGAAAGCATGCTTCTGACTTCTTTGATTTCTATTAAAGACAATTAAAAGGATGTGATAAAAAATAAAAGTTAATTTAAAAGAGGGTAAACTTTTCAGTTCATTGGATGCCCTTTTAAGATGACAACAGATCAGAATTTTGTACAGGACTTATTATTTTAGTTAATAGCACTTACTAAACACCTGACATATCTACAAGATACCCATTGCAAACCTGAAAACTGCTGAAACAACTCAGTTTTCAAAATTTCTGTAGGTATCTGAACGTCAGCAAAGGAGCATTGCTCAGTTGAAGCTTGCCAAATTTTCAAGCAGACTGAGAATGGATTTCAAGTGAGCCCTGAACCAAATGTTTTTGCACTTGAACATCAGAGTTTCAAAGCAAAGTCATTAAAATGCTCATAAAGCTAAACAATGTAGAATTGCAGTTCTCCATTCCTTAGACTGCCTTTGGGCAGGAGTAGGAGGCACCAGTACCCCTCACCTCCTGCAGACAGTGAATCTGTTTCTTCATTTGTGAGTGGAACCTGAGAGCTCAAGGCTAAGCACCAGGAAGCACAAATCCCTCTTTCATATAAAGTGAGAGGAAGCGTCTATGTTAATTCCCCAGTCAAATCACACAACTGAGTCTTTCAGGGTTGTATTGTTAGACTCATAGAGATAACTCTGTTATGGTGAGATTGATGGATCACTTATTCCAAGTAACTTTATTATAAGGTAGGGATTAATCCATCTTAAAAACAGACAGTAGAAAGAATTGTCAAGCATATGTATTGGGGTATCTTGATCTGTTACAAAGAAATATTTAGACCCAGAAGTAGTCAAAGGGGAAATCAGGAAGGAATATAGGAAACAGCACCTTCTGAGGAATAGGTCATAGGCCAAACTATTTCTTAATGAAGTCTAACTGATGAGACATGGGCAAGGGATTCATTCAGCCAAAAGAAAGCCATCTACACTGTGCCAAATGTATAATTTTCCCTAATCTTTGCAGACAGCATCTCCAATTTAACTCTGAGTGAAATGCAGTACAGAAACAAGACAGAGTCATGACTGTCCACTAGGTTCTGACTAGTGAAAGGACAATTAAATTTGCATGGTTACCTTGGTATGAAATGTACCCCAAGGGTCTACACAGACCACAGTCCTGTCTCTGACAGGGATCAGTAGCTAAGGCGCAATGCCGAAAGAGCAAGAGAAGAGGATATGCACAGCATCATATGCCCCTGAATTACTCTCCCAGTTTCATGGAGTTGTAACTTCAGATGGATTACTCTTCCATTCATTTGCTCACTTATTTCCTTTCTCTTGCTATTTAGTTTAAAACTCAGTGGAGGAAATACTGATTTTTTCAGGCATGAAAGGCACTGCAAAAAGTCTGAGAAAACACAGGACTAACAACAGACGCTAGTTAAGGAGGTTAAAGCTGTTTGCCTTGCTAGACAAAGAGAAAGGGGAAACCAGCACTCATCCTAAGAAGTACTTTGTTTCCTTGCCTTTTAAGGTCTTCTCTTCAGCTCTGGGATTTTTCCTCAACTTTCTGTAACCCTGAGGGCCCAGAAGCATACTCAGTATTGTCCAAAGTCCAAAAAAGAGCCCAATTATCCTGCATCTGCTTGGGAACTAGTCAACCACTGTATTTCATTCATCTTGATTACAGCAGCTGGTTATTTCAAGGCTGCAAAGAGAGTTTTAAGGACTTAAGCTTGTTTAATTCTACAAAGACTGGAAGAAGATGTGCTAACAATCATAAAACATGTAAAGAGGCACTCCAGAAAAAATAATGTATAGTTTTTCCTCAGTGTTGTATAGGCATTGAAACACTGAGTTTAATTTGCAGCATTTCCCAGTGGCAGTAAAATCTCTGCAGTACAATGTCCTGGGAATCTGTGGAGTCCACATCACTCAGTGTCTTTAAGAACACATTAAATGGACGTTTCATAAATAATCCAGGTACAGCTGATCCTGAGTTAGGACATGGTTTTGGACTAGCTGACTTCTTGAAGTCTGGTGATTTCAGTGATTCAGTGGTCTTCTACCATGGTAGTCACAGCCCTAAGTTTTGGTTTAGTTTGACACCTTTCTGAAATACGATTTAAAAAATAAGTTGCTCTTGTGTGGTGTCACAAGGAAGCTGAAATATTTCCTCTGTCTCATCCTTCTATGGCTTCAGACTCTGCTTCTTGGATATATAAGTTGTTCTTGTTCTACATTTAAATGTGAGAAGAAAATTAAGCTATAGTCTAAAACAAATTTTCACTGCTGTGTATTTCTTCTTCTGTGTATGAGACCTGGGGCACAGGTTTCTGTCTCTTTTTCTCATATATTCTGAACCCTAGGTCTCCAAAACACACCATACATTTTCCACCACATGGTTTCCTTCTCTCTCATCCATTTAAAAGGTTTTCAGTACCAGGAATTATTTATTAATTATTCACCAAAGGAAAAGCCATTTACATTGCATTCACAAATGTGACCAGCAAAAAGCAGCAAAACTATACTCTTTAAATAGCTATTTATTTAGATAATAACTAACTTATACTGTTTGTCTCCAGTCAGGTATTCAAATCAGAATAAGCTATAATAATAATCAATCTCAAATCATTGGTGAAGGAATTCCTCTCTAATGAGGCATGAGTTGAAAGTGCTGATGGTCTTAAAAGCCTGCAGCAAATTCTGTCTTGCTTGTGTGTTCTGTTCTGCAGCTGGACAGAGGCCAGCTATAAATATTCTGCCTCACACATGAAAGAGACAACTTCCAGTCTCCTTTTCTGTAGGGCCATTATTTGTGATTTATGAGTATTTGCACAATTACTATCATTCCATAAAACTACAAGGAAGTCTGAAAAGCTGTGGAAATCAGTGCAACAATGAAAGACAATCCTGAAATTTCAAAATTAATGATTTCCTGCTTTGTTCCAATTAGGTTGTGGATTGAAGAGTGTCAGTTGTAAAACAAGTAACATTACTACATACGATTTACACACTGCAATTATTTTATTCTTAGACTATCCAAGTGCTAAAGATTTTGCTTAAGTTAATGAACAAAGTACAAATAATATCAAACATCCCATCAAAAATCGAGATAGTTCATTAATTGCAGATGAGCAGGAGAATGGACTGAACAATCAATGGCTGTTATTCACAATTAATTACAATGTCTGTAACATGTAACTTGACTTAAAGCATCAAAGTTTGTGGCACCAAAAGTAAACAAGATGTGATGTTGTAGCAACATTTCAGATGTTACCAATTTGTATACCAAATCACTATACATAATTTTCATTATACTGGTTTATTTGGGTGCACAATTTCTATCATCTACACGCTGAGAGAAGTAAATGACTACTGAAAAAGGAATACTGAGGCATACTTTTGGTATCAGAAGGTTAATTAATGGTAACCAATTCATTGCTTTGATTTGTCCGTGGGAGCAGAATTTTTTCAGTTCAGCAGTGCAAAGGCACAAATTCCACACTATGAGCCGGCAAAGAGAAAACAAACAAACAAACAAACAAACATACAAAAAAACCCACCTGAAAATCATTATTATTGTGCACAGGATCCTGTGCCACAGTAACTGCTTTCTTCTCACTGCAGATGGAGACAGTGCAATGTGACAGCATGATGTTCACTGGCGTGGTGGCGGGGGTATCACTGCAATGACCCTTGTTGATCCCATCTGTGAGCGGATATATGGCTATGGACCCAAAGGCTGCACAGAGTAGTTTCCATAAATACATCTTCCTGAGCTTCAATGTCAACTTTATTTGTAACTGCTACACTGTACAAAGCTGATAGTTTGACTGGGTCTAGAATGGGAAGAGGGTAAGTCTGGTGACTGAGCATCACAATTTTATTTTTTTTTGCCAGGATTTTCCTAAGAGCAATCAGTTTCTCATTGCATCTCCTGGAGCTACTTGAGTCAAATGTATAGTAAAGTCAGTGGTATCTCTGTTTAAACATGTGTTTTAAGATAAGGATAGGTGTTATTCAACTGCCAGTTTTACCTGAACTTACACAAAAGTAATACCAAAACACGAAAGAAATATCTGGTCTTACAGATTCTTTTAGAGACACAAATATTTTTGGATCGGTCAGGAATTTACAAATATGTTATCTAAGTTTTTTTGTAATTTCCTGGCCTGCTATGATTTAAATACAAACATGCAGGTCAGAACAAAGTCAGAGGAGACTCAGTGTTCACTTCAGCCCATCATGTACTTCCTAAACCTACCTTTTAATAGCTAAATTCTATCCACTGTAAAATACTGCTTTATTAAACAAAAACTAACAGCATGCCACTAATGCCTACTACATAAAAGAGCTAATCACATGGCTTAGGAGGTGTGCAACCTTGACTAGAACAATACATTGGCAATCTCACCAGCTGATCATACAAGTATAATGTCATATAAATTTGCGGTCAAGTAGAGAAAAGATGCAAGGACACAGGATTGTGCATTACTCATTCTGCAAGCAGAGTTGAACTGCAACTTTTAACTCCAATGTGCACAAATCCTGTAGCCAAAGATGAATAATGCCAGCTTCCACCTAAAGGTTGTGCTGGTTTCTATCCATACATCAGAGAGGTATTTTAATTTCAAGTTCATTTTCAACATTTCTATGTTGAAGAGATGTGGATTTACATATATATACATACATATATTTTCTACATTTTAAAACCTCAGTGTTCTCCTCATGGGGATTTAAAATTTATTTTTTGAACAGTGACACATTTCACTACAAAAATAACAATTGTCAGAAATAACATATTTTAAGTAAGTGTCTTGAAATAGTGGCTCCCTATATAGGAAACTAAAGGTTAGTTTTAGCCAATGTAATCATTAGCTTCTAGTCTTCTAGACAGTAACTAGAGCAGTATCTGTCTTATATAATGGAATATTTCTGACAGCTTCAGGAGAGATAATGGTACTAGTAGTCAGATAACATCAGAGTCATTTATCCAACATTATTTCATTCATCTTCCACTCCATCACTACCAATAGAGTGAGAAAATGTCTCTGCTATATAAAGATTCCTAAAACAAGAAAAGTTGCTTACTGTATCTCCATTACTTGTGCAAAAATAAATCTCCTTGATTTATCCTTCCAGCAATTTACCAGGATTGATATGTCAAAATCTCTAAGTTTCTTAAAATTTGGCATCTCTTCTAGACTACAGAGGGAAAAAATGCCTGCGGACTCTGAAAGTTCAAAGGCTTTTTATTAACTAAAATCATGGTTTAATATGTCTCAACTGAAAGGCAAGAGTCCAGCTGAAGAGATCAAAAGATCATCTTCATGGAGCAAACAAATCCATAGCACTGAATTACATTAGCAGCAAATGTGTTTTACAACTGAAATTGTGTGGAATTTTTCTTCATTTGTTTGTTGGGGATTTTGGTTTGTTTTTTGTTTGTTTGTTTGTTTAATTAAGCACTTTGCAAGTCCAATGTAGAAGATGGGACTGTACAGTATAGGCAGCACCATCATGCCTTTCAGTGCCAAGCTGCAAGGTTAAAGCTACAGAAATGTTCCAGTATGGTTGAAAAGGAATGTACTAACACTGGTGTGCAACCCTTTAAATCCATGACACTGACTATGTTGGCACTACATTTATACTACGATTGCATTTCTTTTCCAGACAGAATTTCTGTTCTTGAGAGAAGAGACATGTAGAAAAATGAAACATTTACGTTGCCAAAGATAGTTTTTTCCAGCTGGAACTACTGGGGATATTTCACATAGCTTGGTTTGTCATCTTAAAGATGCTCAAGTTAATTACTATCTGCTATAGATAGTTTTCTCGTGAGCATATAAAAAAACGTGCTGCCAAGAAATGTAATGACAGCTCTGCAACAACAATATTTAGGGCTGAATTTGTGAACTGAATTATGATCAGAGTTGCTACTACTAGCTTTCATGACATCTAACACACATCTACACAATGAATATAGATCACTGAGCCTAGGCTATGTAATAGGATGCAGATAGCAAGGTAGATGCATACTTCAAGCAAAATCACTGAGGTTCCTGGAGACAAGAGGAGTAACACACAGCACACGGCTTTTCCTTCCTTGTCACAACTATTCTCTGGTGTTTACAAATCAGAAGCTTGTTTTTGCTCGGTGCTTGAATGTCCTCCACAATTCAGAAGCCAAAACCTGTCTCTTTCTTTTCAGCACCTGATCTTCAACTTCAAACATAGTTACAGAAAAGTTAAGTACTTTGGGATAGTTCTGGCTTTCCAAAGCATCAGCTGAACAAGAACTCTGTAAGAGTTACACAGAAAGAAGCTCATGGCGTCTTCTCTGCCAGTCTCTTGGAGTGTCACCACTTTGGGACTTGCTCCACAAATATGGCTGTAGAGTTTTATTCCATTCTCATCAATACATTATTTGAAGCAGAACCCATGGGTAAGACATTGATCAGTCCCTGTTCTTTTTAGATCAAAATCAAGGGCACTCAGAGTTTTTTGGGTTTTTTTGTTTGTTTGTTTTGAGCCCATTCACTTAAGTATTTATCATTAAAACATTTTACAAATACAAATGAAATTCCAAACTGTTAATATCAAGGTAAGTGATTATTTTACAGTTGGAAGAAGTGATTGAAACATTAAAACTTTGAGCCAATACCTATCCAAATTTAGAAACTACAAATTCAAATCAGTTAGTGAGCCTGTGTGATTCATCCAGAAACTATGCAGTTTTTTAGTGAGGATAAGTGGATGAGAACAGAGAAATCTTTTGGCCAGGTAAAGTGATATGTCACCAGTATGTCATACAGTTGTCAACAAATTAATGCCACAAGTAACTACAAAAAGAAAGGCAAGCTCATATACTGGCTACATCCTAGAAAGAAAAGATGCATCACCTAGACTTGACATATTAAAACACCAATAAGGGGAAAAGCTTCGTTTTCAATATTACCATGAAAAAAAGTGATAGAACAAAACAAGTTTCTAAACTTACTTATAAAATAAACATACATCCAGAAAGATGTACTATAAAAATCCAGTTTTCTCTAGTATAGAATATCTTCTGGTACAGCGCTGGGAGAGGCAGTCTTCACAATGCAACTATCACAGAAACAGTAATAACTTTAATTAAATCAAGGGTGTTTTAAACTAATTAATTGTCAAACCCAGAGAAACTCAAAAGTATGTGCTGAGGGCTGCCAAACTCCAAATACAGGGATGCAGACTACACAAAATATGAGCAAATTATGGTTTAGCGGTGTCAGACCTACTGAACATTGGGACTGCAAAATAGAACTGCTCCCAGGAGTCAGGATGTATGTAAGCTCTACAGATATAAAGTTCATCACTACAGCTAATACAGTGTTTTTTAAGACTTAATTGCAATTAATAAGTGTTGTCAGAGTAATAAACATGAACTATTTAATTAGTTTGTCTCTTTGCAATTACTTTCTTAAATGCACTGTGGTTTACTCAGTGATTAAAAAGATACTAGCAAGTATTCAACATAAACTATTAAAATTACATTTATGATGAGGATTACTCTTTCTCAGTGCAAGGCTTAGAACCTGCATCACATCATCAACTTTTTTTACGTTTTATCAATTAACAGAAGTTTACTTCCATTTCTGCATCTGAGCTGTCTGTTACAACTCCTTTTCTAGGCAGATGTAAGACGGTACCTGTATTTTATTGTGTTCCTGAGTCCCCCAAGTTTATCCCTGACAGTGTCAGACATACTTACTTCATTGCTTACCCCACCTGGCTGTGAACCTTTAGAGTGCAGTGCCGTTTCCCTGAAACCTACAGATCCAGCTTGGTCTGAGCCAGCACTGGTCTTTTCTCCAGAAGTCAGTATGTATTTTTAGGCTTCTTAAAAGACAACATGTTTTTTTGAAAGAACTAAATATTAGAGGAAAAGGAGATAAACAGTTTATGCACATAATGCTGTCTTTGAAAGTGACCGAAGCAGACTTACTTCTGGTACTTAAGGCAGTTTCTCTGTACCTGTTTGATATATCACAAGTGAAATATATTTCTGTAGAAAAGCCTTTTCATGTCTTGCCAGAAGTTTTGGTTGCTGTTTTGTTCCAGTTTTGCCTTTATTCTTCCCTATGTCTTGGCTTTGACTCTTCTTGAACAAGAAACAGTCCTGCAGGCTACAAAAATCATCACAGTTCAAAAGCTCTGTCATTACTATAAAATAACTTTTACCTGTTTGCTAGTTCATTTTAAAACTGCATTTGCTCTTGTTGTCAGTTTTGCTAGACAACCCCTCCTGAGCTCAGTCACTGTGTTCACATATGAACTTCCTGACAATTGGGCTGGAGTCTGCAAATTGCTCTTTGTACTTTCAGATCCACCACAGATATTTTAGTCTGCATAATATTTTTCTGTATATGTTATATATCTCTGGTATATTCAGCCCAGAGGTCCAAATTTTTGTGTTAAACCAACGAAAGTAATTTACAAACCCCCTCCAAAACTCTAGAGGGTCAGATATTCAGTCAGCTCCTGAAAGACTGATAGAAGGTTTTCCAAGAAAAAAATTACTATCTACAGTAACTTTGCTCTTTGCAGTTAAGACCATAATATCTACTATACCTCCAAGTGAAAGTAAAATGTTAAATGTAATTGTTAAAAAAATTGTGCTAGCAACAGTAAGGTCAACATTCCATTCTAGATTAATGACTCTGCCTGTTTCAGCAGCCAAAGCCCCTAAAAATTCCATTTCCCCCCATACCCTGGGGCTCATTAGAAGGTAAATGTAAAATATTTATCTTGTTTTTTTACAATCCTAAATAATAAAATTTGACAATGTGATAACAAAGTGTTCTATTCAGCATATATACTGAAAGAAGAAATTAGGAAAACCTTATCTGTGGTACTTCAAAAGGAATAAAATAGGTAGAGAAGCTTGATTGTTTTGTTGAACCCCTGCAGGATCCACCAGGTGGAATTTTGAGAACATTTAAATGGTTGAAAACTTGGAAACACAGACAACATTAAAATAGACATATCAACATCTGCTCTTCCAAGGATTTCCTTAACCACAGGGACATACGCTGCTATGAGATGCTCTCACTCTCTAGACACTCATAGCTTTGTGACCATTAAGGCAAGACAAAAACACTGGCCAGACTGAAGAACAGCAAGAATGAACATGACTCTGAAGTTTGATTAGAGCCCTAAAGTATGTTGAAGAAACATTTATTGATCCCAAAGGATTGCTAATGTCCACTAACCAGAGCTATCCCTCATAAATGAAATAAGGTGGCTCTGAAGCAAGGAATGGACCTTATCCTAACCGCAGAATTATATTGCTGTGCTTCCTTTGCTTCCTTTCCAGTGTCTGCTTAAGTCTTTTATGTACCCTGAGAGTGGTCAAGAGATCAGGAAAAGATAGCTACATGTAACCCAGAGTTAAGCTGCAGCATTTTAAAGAGATATGATGTGGAATCACATTTTGTCTGCAATTCATCTTTTTCTTAAACATTGGGGTTGTGAATAGGCCACCTGTCTTTATTAAAACTCATTCTGTTTCTCTCAATAAATGCAATTAAAATGTAATTTGTCTAGTTTATTTAAAAACATTTTTCTGATACAACTCTAATAACTTAATTTGTAACTGGGCATGAATTTGACAGCTAACAAAGAAATAAATAATTAGAACTACAGCAAGCCGCCACACTTCCACTCTTCTGCTACTTAAAGGCTTGAAAACTGTGTTAGAATTAGTAGTTAATGAGAGAAAAATATAGTCTCATTGGTGATTCTCTCTTACTGAATTACAGAATCATTACAGAATCAGCCAGGTTGGAAGGAAACCTCAAGGATCTTCTGCTCTAGCCTTCTTGGCAAAAGCACGATATAGACATGCTAGATGGCCCAGCACCCTGCTCAGCTGAGTCTTGAAAGTATCCAATGCTGGGATATCCAACACTTGCCTGGTGTGATGGGTTTGATAAACCCCCCCAAGAAAACCCTCAGATTAAGGTTTTAGTTTTAAATAGGCCCAAAGCCAAATATAGCTAGGCTCCAATTTCGTGGGTCGTGGTTAGGGACAAGTATCAGCTGACTTAAGTGACCAATGAGGTATTTCATGCCATCTGATGTCAGCTCGACTATAAGTCAAAGAGCAGCGCCCAGTGTCCCTCTCTTCTCCCTCTGGCCGTGCTGAGAGCACCTCACTTCTGCAGCTCAGAAAGATGAGGCCTCACTGCTCCTGTGCCGAGATATGCACAGCAGTTTTGCTCTTTGGGAAGTAAAATACTTTTGGTTTGTTTGGGTTACTCTTTCCCTCTCTTTGGGGGGTGTTTCTCTGGGGTTCTGGGTGGTGGAATGTTTGTGTGTTGCTGAGAGGGAAGTTTCATAAGTTATTGTTGGTTTGTCTTTTATATTTATACATATATATGTTGTAAATTTGTGTAAATATAGGTGTATCTATATATCAGTTTCAGTTTTAAGGGTTTTTTTTCCTTCACTCCTTTGTTGAAACTCTGCCGCATTGGGGGGTGGTTGGCATTTTGTCAAGATTCAAACCAAACCATAACATTATCAGTGTTTCCGCCTGGTTTGATAAGGGACCTGGGAGTTTGGCCACCTTCCCGGAGGTTGTTTATATAATATATCTAGCTATCAGTTTTGTTTTCAGAACATCTAGAACTATAAATGTAAACAATGGTAAGATGCTGGATGATTATATTAACCCTTCTCTTGACTGTCTTTGTGGGTTCAGACACCTTCCCTGTGCCAAGACCCCAGAAAAAAGGGTATAGTTTTTCCCTTTACCTGAGTTTGATTTTAATCTTGATTTCAATTTTGGTTTTGACATAAATGGCCCGAGGCATCAATACCTCATTGGTCACTTAAATCATCTGATACTTGTCCCTAACCACATGACCCACGAAATTGGGGCCTAGCTATATTTGGCTTTGGGCATATTTAAAACTAAAATCTTAATCTGAGGGTTTTTTTGGGGGGGTTTATCAAACCCATCACACCTGGGTATATTATTCCACTGGCTGATTTTTCTCATTGTGAAAAATTTACCTCTTGTGTCTAATTGGAATATCCCCAGACATAACTTGTACCCATTCCCTCTCATATTTTCCATGTGACTCCCTGTAAAACAGAAGTCTCCATCTTCTTTGTCGCCACCCTTTAAATACTGGAATATGGTGATGAGGTCTCCCCGAAACTTTCTTTACTCAAGGCTGAAAAAACATGGTTCTCTCAGCCTTTCCTCACATGGCAGGCAGGCTTCCCAGTCCTTTGGTCACCTTTGTGGACCTTCTCTTGGCCCTCTTGAGCCTGTCCACATCTCTTTTGTATAGTGGGGATCAAAACTGAACCTGTGTTCAACCTATTCCAGGTATGGTCTGACAAGAGCTGAGTAGAATGGGATAATGACTTCTTTACTTCTGTTGCTGATGCCCTTGTTGATGCAGCCAAACATCCTGTTGTCTTTGCTGAAGCAGCACCCTGTTCACTCCTATTGAGTTTGCTGTCCACCAGGATGCCCAGGTCCTTCTTCACAGAGCTGCTTCCCAGCCCGGTAGATCCCAGCCTGTGTTGCACACCTGAATTATGTTTTCCCAGGTGCACAACCTTACATTTGTCCTTATTGCATTTCACAAGGTTCTTGTTCACCCAATCTTCCAGTCTATCCAGGTCCTCCTGCAGGGTGACTCTCCCTTCTGAAATGTCCACTTCCTTACTCAGTTTGGTAACAGTAGCAGACTTAATCAGGGTAAACTTGAACCCATCATCCAGATCACTTACGAAGATATTAAACAGTGCCAGTCTCAATATTGATCCCTGCAAGACTGCACTTGTGACAGGGTGCCAGTTTCAAAAGGAGCTGATCACTGCTCCCCTCTGTTCAGACAGTTCCCCACCCCCTGCACAGACCCCTTGTCCAGACCATCACACATCACTTACTGCAGGAGGAAGCTGTAGGAAAGTGTTTCAAAAGCCTTGGAGAATGCCAAGCAGACAATATGCACTGCTTACCCCACATCAATGGAGCAGATTACTTTGTCATAGAAGGTGAGCAGGTTTGTCAAGCACAATTTGCCCTTGGTGAATCAAAGCTCACTTTTCCCACTCCTGAGCTTTATCTGACTTATATGAGTCAAAATAGCAATGCAAAGCCCAAAGAGGATAATAAAACTGTAGGCATTTCACTAGGAATCATATAAATCCTCTATCATTTCTGGTTTAAAGTAACAAAACCAACAGGCTTTATTAGAAAGTTAAAAAGGTCAAATCCATTCCTGATGCATTTTCTTTACTCATATGTCCTTGTAAAAAATAAAAACTGATAGTGTTTGTCATTTTGCAAAACCAACAATTAATATAAAATTATTCAGCTGTTAACATTTGAGGAACTAATCTTATATACTAGGTATTTCTTTTACTTCAAGCTCGTTAACACTATTACACATGCCTGTAAGTCTATTCATGTACAGACTCTTCTTAGGAAACTGCAACAGGAATTACACCTAAGCAACAAGAAAACAGATGCAATGACATGTGGTTTAAACAAAATTATTTACTTATTACTTTCAAGTAGCCAGGCAAGGTCTGTCTGTGTTTTTCCCCAGCTTCCTAAAGCCTTCACTCTGAAAACAATTTTAAATAATTAATAAATCCAGCTGAATTCATGGGCTGTTCATAGGTGAATACAACTCACAGCAAAATAAATTTAATGTATATCCTCTTATGAATTATTCATTCTGGTTTAGAAAAAACTTTCTTGAATGAAGAAAAACCAATGGTCTTTCAGTGTCTTAATTCAGATATGCATTTTAGCAAAAAAACTTTGCCCTCAGGACATAGTCTAAGCCAGGCAAGTTTTTTTAAAAAAATAGTATCAAACTGACATTCCTGCTGTCACATGTATGCATTTGGACATACATGAATTATAATGACATCTTATTTGTAGTTTATCTAAAAAGCATTAAGAAATATGTTAATTTATACAGTCAGGCTGCAGCAGGGGGAAAAAAACTAACAAGACAATGCCAGAGAAGAAACAGATGAAAATATTATGAATAGCATATTCATATGACTCCTAATAGGTATATACATTCAAGGCTTAAACAGTGTTGGACTTTGATTTGAACTATCTATTTCCAGCTGAACAAACATATTATTGTAAAGGCAGCCTGGTTTCCAAGTTACACTGCTGCTCAGCCTCGAAGGCAACTTGGAAGGAATGGATTGGAATACAGAATTTAAATGCAGAGCATGACCCAGCTCTCTGCCTGAAATGAACACAAGAATATGGTGCCAATCTGTGTATTATCATTATGCAATAAGGGCATAGGAAAGTGAGCTTGGCTGAGTCTTGCAATGAGTCTTTGAGAATTCAATCGAGGGGAAAAACATTGATCCAAGGCTTGATATTTCCTGGTCACAAATCACAGTAGGTTTTAAACAGAGAATAGAGATGCTGGGAAACAAGACAATGTAGACTTTTTCCAGCACTGACTCAACGTGTTAGTTATAATACATGATAAAATTTTATTCACAGCTTCAACTGAACTTCACATGAAACCTAAGGTAAGAAGAAATGGCTATAGAAAAAGAAAAATATTTTGAGGGTACTAGTAGACTTCTGAGAGAATTATTGTTATTAAGAGAAGCTGAGATGCAAATGGTACAGGTTACAGCAGCTCAGCAATAGGCATGAAGCTCCAAGCCCAGCTTTTGTAAAAGAGGCTGTTAATCTAAAATTGAATGTCTTATTTAGCAGTCTGAAAAGCATTGAGAACAACAAGATAGTCACTGTGGTAAGGCAGGCCTAAGACATTTAGATCAAGATTCTCCACTTGTGTAGTTCAGTTGGAAGAGCTGATGGAACTGCAGGGATCCACAAGAGCAGAGGAATTGCCTTCTGACACCACACTTTGTCACGTCTTTCTCCCAGTCTGCAGGTAACTGGTGTGGAAGCCCTACAATTCACAAATTTAAGCCTCTGAAGTTAGGTGGATAGGATAAATATTTTTAGAGAAAAATTTCTGACATGTTTGTGAATAGAAAAATACAATTATTCTTCTAATTTTCTAAGTTTTAATTACTTATAAAGATATTTCAGACTTTTCAGCTCTAGTCCAATTTTGCTTTTTAAGCATTTAGATCCATGATTATTTTCTGTACTGGTTTAGGGGTTTAGAGTGTCATTCCAGTTATGTGACATCTACTGTTCAGGGAGTGTTCTGATGCTCAGTTGTACATTGTGTGTAGCAGACCTACAGGAATATGCTCACCAGACACATTTTGGTAAGTACTTTCGGATAACCTTTCTTCACCAATCTTTCAACTGTGTGTACAAGTCAAGCAGCAAAACTGAGACAAGGGTTCTGGGAAGAAAAAGTTTGGAATACCTTTATTTCCTGAGTTTGAAAATTATCTTGTTCCTCCCACACCTCTGATCCAGTGACAGCTCTTAAAATGAGTTGGATTTGTTTCCACAGAAGCAATCATAACCCTGTTATATTGAAGTGTGAGGAGGTTTTATGCACCAGTACTAATCTTGTAATATAATGCTGCAAAAATTAGTTATTGCCAGTGAAATAGCAATGGTACTGTCAGATATCAGAAATGCACCTCAGTTTACCCATCTGAAAGGTTCAAATTAAAGGCTGAATCCATAGGATAAGTGGGTTTGTGGCCTCCTTCTACAGAGAGGCAGAGGCTGTCCTGACCATATGGAAGGCAGCAGTCTCTGCTGGCTTACAGCTTTTCACCCCAGTCACTGAATGGTTATTTATTTTCAGTACAAGAAATTGCTCATAAGAAATACCTAGATGAAGTCTAGCCAAACTACAAGGAGCTCTTTTATCTTTGAAAAGTGAAAGACTGTGTAAATAAGAGAATCTGAAGTTCTTGTTTTTTGTAGAAGGGTGAATAAGGATGATGTCATTGGCACAGTATGTGAGCAGAGCAGTCAACTTTTTAGTAATGTGAAGTGACAGTCGAGATAGCTCACAAGTATTTTATACATTTCTTTTTGGAATAGCATATAATCACACTTTTCTCATATTCTGACTGGGAAATCAAAGTTATTCATTAAATGTATATGTTCTGCAAACAAAATTGCATTGGGAGTGATATTTTTGCTAGCTAAAGAAACACAAAAATGTCTGTTTTCACTTCCTCTTTTCAGTCAGAACTTGTTTTTTCTTCTTTAACAACTTAACATTCACAAATTAACTACACCTACTCATACTTAACAATTACATACCTGTAGTTGTTCTTAAGATGTACCCACTGCTTGTTTGAGGTATGAAATAATCTCACAATTGAAGCCATTCAGGGGCTTAGAAATCATAACTGAAGTGGACAAGTCAGAACTTATTTGAGGTTTGATATGGCCTGATATGCCTGTGTCCTGCTCCCTCACTCAGAATACTGAAATTAAGCCCTTTTCCTGGGAGGCAGACTGAACTCAACACAATGTTTGTATTGAACAGCTAATGGTGGCAGCCCAGCAGCTGGACATCTGTCTCTCTAATACAGAGAGAGCAACAGCAGATCTCAGAGCTCATCTTCCAGTCTTCAGGCAATTTCTGGGGTGCCCTAGTTGGAAGCAGCAGCCAGATGAGTTAGCATTCTAGGGTGATGCTAAGAAACGGTCTGCCTCCCATTCAGTCCTACAGTACTCCATGAGGCAGGCTGACTGCCTTCTGCCCCACTGTAGAAGGCTTCCAGCTTCCACTGCCTAAATATTAGGGCTTTACATTTGAATTTGGGAAGCAATCTCATGTACAACTTGCCGTGCAAATCCCTGGTTTAAGGAACAGAGGCTGAAACACAGTCTCCAGTCTTCAGATAGCTAGGTACTTGTAGACCCTCTGAACATCCAGGCTTTTAATGTAAGGAAATCTAAGGACACAGGAATTTATTAGGGGAGCTATCTTACTTTCTCCATGTAGAGGCTTAAAAATACCATCTGAACCAAACCGTAAGCAAATACAACCAGCTACAAAACTCAGCTACCTCTTCCCTCAGACATCTTCTGAAGTTACTAGTCCCCATAATGCCTGCTCTGGTATACAAAAAACGCCAAACAGAATGAAAAGCAGGAGGGTTGATCATTGCCTAAATCCATAGTAGCAAACAGTCACAGCAAGGACTGTTTGACCAATGAACTCGCCATTCATTCCCTCTGAAATATCACTAAACTTGGGCTGAGAATCCTGTTACTATTTTTAAGAAATGCAGCTTGTGAGTGGGAGGGAGAAGAACCAGATACAAATAAGAAAAAGAACATATGGGGCAGCATGTTATGCTGGTAACAGAAGAACAAAAACAGTTGGATTGAGAGGTTGTCTTGGCTTAACTCCTGACTCTCAAAATCCAGCATTTCCATAGTTTGACCACACCAGTTCTAGCTGTTAGAATTGTCTAGGCTGTCTATACTAGTTTTCTCATAAATTTGAAAATTAAGGTCTTTTGAACAGAAACAGATCAGACACCACTTATAACCTATGAACTTTCAGATGGTAGCACAGCCATAGGTCTAAATGTTGCAAGTGGGTTCTTCACTGCAATCACACTGAATCCCAGATCTAAATTTGATGGACCCAGTTCAACTTCAGACAGACATGATTTCCGCACACTTTACAGTAGTAGTTATTCACTCGACACAAGTTGAATAAGACACAGATAATACAGTGGGTGCAACTGTACACACCCCACACCTCCCACCCCAATTTCTCTCTGTCTATCACCAGTCACATTGCTCAATCTGCAACTCTGTCTGTCTAACACAGTCCAGAGTACTGGTGAGATCCCTCACCTACCAATCCAGCTTCAACGCTGGAAGCAGTACAGCATCATTAACATGCCATTATAACCAGATTAATAAGCAGAGAGCTAGAGACACTGTCCTAGGTACAGATAATACAGCTTTCTTGCTATAAATGTTATGACTGCACTGTGTAGCATTAGGCCTTGTGATAGAATAGTAAGTTCCTGGAGCAAGTTTAGGGCTGTTCAAGTGATGTTATGTTGCTTTGCATCACTGATAAGTTCCACATCCAGACAGGCACAACAGTGAAACAAAAATGGAATTTTTCAGAATACTGCTGGTTTTTCTGCATCTTTTCTTTCATTTCAGTATTACAATTAAATTCAGTGCAATACAGTTGTATACTTGTTTCAGTTGCATAAACAGAGACACTGACACTGGTGAAAGAAAAGAAGATGTGTACCAAAACACAAGCATGCATGCACACATACACACAGCCTTGGCAAAGTGCCAAAGTACTGGACTCTGACTAATAGTTACTATGACTAATAATAACAGATCAGTCACATAAATAACAGCTAAGGCTACAACTCTGTCAGATGCTGGAGACATGGTTCCAGTTCCTTTGACTGGAATGTGAAAAATGAGAAGAGACTATTTCAGTTGAAAGGGACATACAACAATCACCTAGTCCAGCTGTCTGATGAATACAGAGCTGAACAAAATCTAAAGCATGTTGTTAAAGGCATTCTCCAGTTGTCTCTTAAATATTGACAGGGTTGGGGCATCAACCATTTCAGACATCCAGTTTGACCACCTTCTCAGTAAAGAAATGCTTCCTACTGTCCAGTCTAAACGTCCCTTGCACAGCTTTGAGTCATTCCAACTATTCTGTCACTGGATCCCAGGAAGAAGAGTTCAGCACACCCCTCTCCACTTCTCCTCCTCAGGAAGCTGTAGAGAACAATGAGGTCACCACTTAGCCTCCTTCTCTCCAAGTTAGATAAGACCAAAGTCCTCAGCCACTCTTCACAGAACTTGCCTTTCAGCCCTTTCACAAGTTTTGTTGCCCTCCCCTGGCTGCATTCAAGGACCTTCACATGCTTCTTAAACTGTAGGGTCCAGAATTGCTCACAGCCCTCGAGGTGAGGCCACACCAGTGCTGCACACAGCAGGTTAATCACCTCTTTGATCAGCTGATCATTCTGGGTTTGATGCACCTGAGAACGGGGTTTGCCCTCTGGGCTGCTTGGGGCACGTACTGCTGGTTCACACTGAGCCTGCTGCCAACCAGCACTCCCAGGTCCCTCTCTGCAGGACTGTTCTCCAGACACTCCTTTCCCAACTCATGCTTGTGCTCAGCATTTCTCTATCCTAGATGCAGAATCCAGCATTTGGACTTGTTAAATTTCATGACAGCATTACAAGACTCCAGATCTAAACCATGAACTCAGTGCATCTTCCACATATTTCACAGAATTAACTAGGTTGGAAAAGACCTCTGAGATCATCGAGTCCAACATTTGAACTGACACCACCTTGTCAACTAGACCATGGCAGTAAGTGCCATATCCAGTCTCAAATACCTCCAGAGACCGGGAATCCACCACCTCCCTGGGCAGCCCATTCCAATACCAAACCACTCTTTCTGTGAAGAACTTCTTTCTAATGCCTAACATAAACATCCCCTGGCATAGCTCAAGACTGTGCCCTTTTGTCCTACTGCTGGTTGCCTGGGAGAAGAGGCCGACCCCCACCTTGCTACAACCTCCTTTCAGGGAGTTGTAGGGAGTGACAAGGTCACCCCTCAGCCTCCTCCTCCCCAGACCGAACAATCCTAGCTTCCTCAGCTGCTCCTCAGAGGACTTGTGCTCCAGACGCTTCACCAGCCTCACTGCCCTTCTTTAGACACACTCCAGCACCTCAATATCCTTACTAAATTGAAGGGCCCAGAACTGGACACAGCACTCGAGGTGCAGCCTCACCAGCACTGAGTACAGGGGGAGAATCACATCCCTGGTCCTGCCTGTAACACTATTCCTGATATAGGCCAGGATGCCATTGGCCTTCTTGGCCACCTGGGCATGTGCTGGCTCACACTCAGCCTGCTGTCAATCAGTACCCCCAGGTGCCTTTCTGCGTGGCTGCTCTCCAGCCATTCTGTCCCCAGCCTGTGGTGCTCTGTGGGGCTCTTGCGGCCAAAGTGCAGGACCCAGCACTTGACCTTGTTGAATCCTATACTGTTAGAGTCAACCCCTCTATCCAGACTGTCCAGGTCCCTCTGCAGAGCCCTTTTACCCTCCAGCAGATCAACACTCCCCCTCAATTTTGTGTCAGCTGCAAATTTGCTAATGGTAGACTCAATCCCTTCATCCAAATAATCAATAAAGACATTAAACAGGACTAGGCCCCACACTGATCCCTGGGGGACACCACTGGTGACTGGATGCCAGCTGGATGCAGCACCATTCACCACCACTCTCTCTGGGCCTGGCCCTCCAGCCAGTTCTTAACCCAGCAAAGAGTGCATCTGTCCAAGCTGTGGACTGCCAGCTTTTCCAGGAGTGTGTTGTGGGAGACAGGGTCCAAGGCTTTGCTGAAATCCAGGTTTCCTATAAACTCACATGCCCATGGTTTTACACAGTAACCACTGGTGCACGATAAAGGATGCTCACATGCAAGTGGCAAGCTGGAAGAGATAGGGACATGCCTAGGCTCTTCGAAGGGCAGTGCTGGAGATAGCTCAATCTATCTCTACAGAGATGAGTGTTAAATCTTCCTCCATCATGTTCTGCTCCCTGACACCCCCCCAACCTCCAGACATCCTAACCAAACTCAGCCTGCCAGGCAGCACTTCTCCTCCTCCTCACACCTGCTCAGTCAGGCACCATCCCAAGAACCACTCTTGGTGGTGAGGGTGGTGGGAATTGTCAGTTTGGCAACACAACCTTAACTATTTCTGCCCTTACTGCTTCTTTTTCTCTCTCTGTCGCTGTCTTCATCTCCGTCCTTTAGTCTACTCTCATATGAATCTACCTGGAGTACTGCATCCATGTCTCTGGCTTCCTCAGCACAGAAAACACATGGAGCAGTTGGAGCATGTCCAGGGGAAGATCATGAAGAAGATCAGAGTGCTGGAACACCTGCCATATGAAGACAGGCTGGAACAGTTAGGACTGTCCAGATTGGAGAAGAAAAGGCTCTGGGGACGACTTATAACAGCATTCCAGTACCTAAATGGGGCCTAGAAGAGAGCTGGAGAAGGACTTTTTATAAGGGCGTGTAGAAACAGGACAAGGGGTAATGGCTTTAAACTGAAAGAGGGTAGGTTTAGATCAGATATTAGGAAGACATTCTTTACTGTGAGAACAGTAAGGTACTGGAACAGGTTGCCCAGAGAAGCTGTGGATGCCTCATCCCTCAAAGTGTTCCAGGCCGGGTTGGATGGGGCTTTGAGCAACCTGATCTAGTGCAAGGTGTCCCTGCCCCCAGTAGGGAGGTTGGAACTGGGTGATCTTTAATGTCCCTTCCAATCCAAACCATTCTAGGATTCTATAATTTTATGATTCTATGAAAGGCAGCTGATATTACAGAAATCAACATGTGTGGTTTTACTTGCTGTCCAAAAGAGATCAATTAACAAGAGACAGATGACTACTGCTTTATCCAGGGTACAAAACTATTTTGAATTAGAAGACAGAAAGTCTGAGATCTCCAGGGTTTGCAAGAAATGCTGGATGGCAAAATTAGCCTTCTGCAAAAACTTTGCAGGCAGCAGTTCCGTAGATAACTGGTCAGGGTGCATCTATTGTTTTCCTGTTTTAGATTTGCTTTTCTTTTATCCTGCACTAAAGAGACAGAAAATAGCTC
Source organism: Acropternis orthonyx (assembly GCA_035583155.1). Taxonomy (NCBI): domain Eukaryota; kingdom Metazoa; phylum Chordata; class Aves; order Passeriformes; family Rhinocryptidae; genus Acropternis; species Acropternis orthonyx. Next base: position 104,307,983 of record JAWWEU010000081.1, read on the forward strand.
TCTTAAAAAAAAAAAAAAAAAAAAAAAAAAACTAAAACCAACCAAACAAAAAAACTTAAAAAAGCAAACACCCAAAACAAAGCAAAATAAACCACCACAAAGCAAACAAACAAAAAAACCAAAATGAAACAAAAACCCAACCCCAAAAAAACCCCAAACCCAGAACTTAATATGCTCAGTGGCCCTGGAAATATTTCCTCATGATGTTACCTGTCAAGAGCTATCCTGTATGGTTCAGTTATAGCTAAAACAAGCCAAAACAGAGGAAGAAGGCATCCTCCCTGGTGATAGATGTCAAGGGCAAAAATGCATCTTGCAGCCTCCTAGTGAGGCACACAGTAAATGTTCAGCTGGACAGGGCAGTGCACTTTTAAATAGTTTTCTTGCTACATGTTGCACACTGAAACTGAAAACAGGCAGGTTCTCCCCATTTTTCTGAGCAGTAAGATGCTAGAATTTGACAGAGCTTAACTTGTTCTCAGTAGGGCTCAAAAACCAAACAAACAATAATCGAAAGTGAAATTTAATAGCAATGATATCATCCATATCAGAAATTATTCATGACTAGTCCCAACTGAAGTGTAATGAAGAGATGGCATCATGCATTCATAGCATGTCTAAGCACCATCCCACTCTTCATGCACATGCATTAATCCTCAGATGAATCTACTATTTGCCTTTAAATAGAACTTTAAATTATTTTTTAACAGACAATGAAATGTCATTGTGATCCTGTGGTGTCTAGTCAGAACAATGATCTTTTATAAAAACTACAAGCATACAAGCTAATCATACTGGATATGTTCCTGTGCATTACACACAAGGATCTTAGCCTAGAGATCTTTGGGTTCTGGCACTGCACAGACAGGTACAAAGGTCCTTCTAAATCAAGCAGTGTATTTTTCTCTTTGTTTATTTCCGTATTCATTGCAACAATTGCCTTAGGCTTATAAAACGAGATTATAACTAGAAATGTATTGTAACAAAGACCTCAAAATATGTCTCTCAGCCCACTCTGAACTTCAGCTTCATCAAATGTCAAGTCTCTCTGTGCATGGAAGAGCAGGAGCTGAGAGCAATCAATCAAACATACAGGACCATAAGCTGTGCAGTGATTACCGCAACTGAATATAAGAAAACAAATGAAAACCATCTTTCTGTACTAGTCGTGCAACAATTTGTGTTTGATTATTAGAGTTGATGCAACCAAAACGGAAAATACTTTTTTATGTCCTGGCATCTCCACCTTCTGGAAGATCTTAGTTTCTTCCAGGCCTGCTGAATTCTAGTCAAGCATTTGTTGCACTTTCTTGATTTTGCTTCTTGTGATTTCTCACCTTTTAAAGAGATAGGTAACCTTAAGTAGTTTGATTTAAATAAGCTTGTTAGTATAAACAATCACAAAAAAATAGATACTGCTATTTACTGCAACATCTGATTGCATCCAGGATTTATTCTTGTATTTCCCTGGACTTTTCTTAAGGCAGAGAGAAAAACTGGCTAGGAAATCAAGTCTCTTCTACTGTGAAAGACCCCCTTAATATTGAGATTACCTTTTCTTCACAGTAGCATAAGCTCACTACAAAGAAAGAAGTTGCACCTCACTAACAATATCTAACTAGTATCTCTGCCCAATACTGGGGGGAAAAAAGTAACTCCACAAAGAAAAATTAAAAAATTATTGTTCATAGTGCTATTTCTAAATTTTGACATAGGTCTTTCTTGAAGACTGAATTACAATAGCAGTTATGCTGAAAATGGTCTCACGTTACCAACTCAGGTCGACATGGCTTTGATTAACTATTAATACATGACTGGTTTCAGTCTGCATTTGACAAGAAGTTTAGTTACAGTAAGAACTTAGGAAAAAGATTCAGAAATGATGACTTTAGCCAAAATCTATTTTTTAACTTGTGGTATTTTCCTTTTCTTATCAACCACAAAGTTGATTTTTGGGGGTTAGCCAACAAGAAGTCAATCAATTGCTATGGAATCAAGTTCTACTGAGATGCAAGCAAATGCTCCCCTTTTCCAGCTCACACTGTCTCTGTGACTCTAATAAAATCAATAAGTAAGTCTGCAAGGGATGATGAATTAAGATGTACATAGACCCCCCACGAGATTTTAGCTAGACTTTGCCATAATAAATATAAACATTACTTTTCCCCCTCTGCTTCATCCAGAGCTATTCTGATGATACAGTAAATGTGTCCACACAGAAAATAATGAGGTTTAGGAAATATACTGTAAATTCAAGATCTTTCTTTCTTGGTAGAGACTTTATTGTGTAGACAGACTGTAGAATTAATTTCCATATTTTTGGTAATTTTAGGAAGCCTATCTTCAGGATCCTAGCTTCCCAATGCATAGGGAAGCTTTTGTTGCTATACATAATGGTCTCTCAAAAGACACAAAAATCAAAAGAAAGAAAACTTACACCCACTGTTTAAAGACAGAACACCCTTTAAACTGTTGAACACTGCTGGTCCTATTCTAAAGGATTTTTGTGGTATGATCACAGGAAATATTGAATAAGCAGCATGGTTCTGCAGAAGCAAATGTGCATATAGAAACTCCAAAACATAATAAAAAAAGTGGTCTTGTTCTTACTGGGAAAAAGATGAATTTTTAAAAATAAATTTTAAAGTTTTTTCATTTCTCTGGGAAAAAAGTACTTACCTGTGCAGGGAAACAGGTTCATAATTAAATAGTATGAATTATCACAGGCAAGTGCCCAAGTATATATTCACCCTGTCTGGTTCACTAGTACAGGTGAAGCCTATATATCTGTAGTATACCACTGAATAACAAGGCTGTTGAAAGACAAGAAAATAACCTTTTTTTGGTATTAGAATAAATATATAATAAAATCTAATTCTTCCAATGCCTCAAAGTGTGTACATGTGTGGTTAGTCTTTGCAGAGACTACACTAACCTTGGAACAAAAGGGAAACCTGAAAAAAAAGTCACCTATGCAGAAAAAACATTGAATAACAGAAGCAACTGAAAGATGTCCTATTCAAAAACAATAATTAAATAGACTTCATTTTTCAATATTGCAGCTTTTATCAGTTCAAATAAAACACTATTATTATATTAAAGTTAATCAGCTTTCCTAAATTCTAACTGGTTTTGAGCAGACGAAATAGCTTCTGCAGAGCTGAACAGGGAGGAATTGAGAGCAGCCAATGCAACACACTGCCCAAAGACTGGGATGGGTCTGCTGAGTCCTGTGTTTCCTACAGCAGAGGTATTTGAGTAGTAGGCTATATTTGTGGCACTGCAAAACTTGTATCACACACAGTAACTCTGAATATGGAAAATGAAGACAAAAGCTTTTAGTTGTGAAGCAGAACAGGAGGGATGGAAACCAGGAGACAAAATACACACAGAAAAATTGCATGCTGATACAATGGGGTAAAAACATAGCAGTGACTTATTAACATATTTATTAAAATTTAAATTATTCTGGTCATTACTCCTATGTCCACTCAAGGAGACAAAAAAAATGTTAAAAGTTAATAAACAACTAATATGCTAGACTACACAGAGAAGAGAAGCATTTCACCCATGAAGAAAACCTCAGTTTGGAAGAACAAAACAGGATGGAATTTATACATAGTAACAATGTCTATGCATATGCGCACACACACAAACACATACATACAAACACACACTCAGAAACTATGAGCACACTGATTAGCACCTGGAGATCACATGAAACACATCTGTATCCCAAATTGTTCTACTCAGAGGCAAAATTTACGTGAACATCCCGTATGTATTTCTTATGCATATATGTGTTCTTTTGCCCTAAGTATCCAGTTTATGTACTTGCTGCAAAAAATATGTATTGCTATTTCAGTTTTGTGAGAGCAGTTTCAGTAGTGCCAACAATAGTCCTTAGTTGAGCCAGGCAGGTGGCAGTCTGTTCTCTAGTTTCAGCTGAATGAAATCTCCCCAGCATTTATTGTCATTTAAAATTTCTGCTAATTATGCTATTAAATATGTGAAAAATTCTGAGAATTTTATCCAACCCTTTTCCTTAATTGCTGTGCAAGTCTTTTAACAGAGAGCATTATTAATGTTCACTGCATGGCAGCCCAGTCCCACAGATGCCAGTAAAGCTTTCCATATGAGTAATTTTGGTGAGACCATTACAATGACATACCTGAGTAAACAGTAGTTTCAAGTCTGAACCTTAACTTCATTATTCCTCAGTTCAGCTGACCACATATCTTCTGCTCCAAAAGTAATCTTTTTTTTTTCTCTGACTGTAGTCCCACCTCCCTCAGAAGCAGAAGTATCAGGTGTTCACAGATATCAGCACTGAGCAATGAGAACTATTTCATTTCACATTCCTAAATTAACACCAATTCAGAAACAAAATTAATAGCATCACCTAGTCGATAGGACACAGAAGACTGCAGTACCCACACCAAAGCTTCAGTGAAAAAAAAAATTTACCCTAATTTTGATTTGGAATAAACACTGGTATATTCACTCTGTACTCATTTATACTACCATCTTCAATTAATTATTAGCCACAAGATCAATTATCTGGATATATATTACAAGGAATTTCAAACACACTTCCTGAGACAAGTAACATAAGGCACAGACAGGAGCAAAGACCAACATGATATTAAAGGATACTGAATGGGCAGGCACAGATCATGAAATCGAGTTCATATACTTTATGAGGGATACAGTTCAGCCTGAAGCTTGCTTTTCATTTAATCTCTGAATTTCAGACCTTTTGTTACAGCTGCAGCATTTATTTGTTTTCTTATTTCTAGCAAGAGAGAGAACCACTAACTAAGATTAAAGAAGATGAAGAAAATATTAAAGAACACACCGCTGAAGGGTGCAACACAGAGCACTTATTGTCTACAGTAAGAAGCTGAGTTTTGAGTTTATCAAGTCAATACCACAGACACTTCCATGGGAACAGATTTCCTGGGGAGGTCAAGGGGCTGCAGCTCTCACACTGGTGAGGGAGGACTTTTTCAAGTGTCAGGATGGGCTGCAGAAGGGAAGGAAGAGGGTAAACACAGACCCTGAACTGCTCCTGTTTCCCCCATTCACCACCACAACAGCAGCTATTTTCTGCTACTATACAAGGACCTTATTTTCTTACACATCCTTGTGCTTTCTGTTGAATAAGCAGCTTGCTACTACCACTACACACATATTTAGAGAGACTGGGAAATGGGCAGCTTCAGTTTTTAATACTGTTCAGTTTCCCAGTGGTTTTTTTCTAATTTTTTTTTCTTTAAAACTATGCAGGCAGCATTATTAGATTTGGGGGTCAAAGCATTTTTCATAAGGACGCAAAGTACTGCACAAGATTTATGTGGAGTTTTAGTAACAACAGCAGAACAAAATTAAGCAGCCAACCTTTGTCCAGACCAGCAAGCAGCCTCTGCCCTCGCAGCAGACAGGGACTGAGCATGGCTTCTCTCTGGCATTCATCAGGGCACTCCAGACGTCCTGCTTGGTTCCTGCTGCCTGCCATGGTTCCCCGGGGATCACTGCCACAGCTGAGGGCTTCTGATGCATTGCAGGTCTCAGCTTTTGCCTGCACAGACTGGGCCCCCAGAGAGTCCCTTCACAAAGCTGTGAGCAAGAGGATATACGTACCTGGCATGCCCTGGAGTGGGAAACCCTGGTGGCTCCCTGCTCAGCCTGCAGTTGCAGTAGCTTTGCACCACTTCTGCTGCACAGTTCCAATTTTCTTGGGGAATCCAAGTGTAAATTTTCTATAGCATGTCCTGGACTTTGTTTTTTCCCCCCTCATTTCCAGGAGATTTAAAAATATCAAATCCCTGCAAGATTGCTACTCAAATGAGTTTTAGAATACTTATCTATAAAAGACATGCTCCGAAAAACACCTAATAAGAGTTCTCCACAAAACACAACTCATTTCAAACCATGTGATGATATTAGACCCTAGGGGCAACACTACACAAGTGCACTGCAGCATGCTTACCCTGGCATCAGCAACTAGCACATGGACCCATCTCAGGTGATGATCAATTCAAAACCCAAGAGCAGTTATCACAAATTGTCACCATTGGAGCCTGAGAGCTCAGTCACCAGGCTGTGTAGCCACAGAAAAGCCTTTCCAGCTCCTGAGGAAGTCTGAGGGTCCAGCAGAAGACTCCCCTCTGAGATACAAAGAAAGTCTGCCAAGCCCCATGAGCCCTCAGGTATCTCTATCACTTTTGAACAACCTGCTTTTGACTCCCAAGTTATTTAGGCATCTTTAGAATTCTCACTCTAATTTCACAAGACTGATTACTCATTCAGAGTTGCATATTAATGCCTGCATTAAAAGAAATATTTTTTTAAGTGTCAGTAGATATTTTTAATGTGTCCTTGACACTTAAGGAAAAAACTGTAATGAGTAGACTTTCTATTTTGATATTTTCTGCTATGGTTAACATCAGAAGGATGGCATGTTTTTGATGAGTTTTCTCCAATGGATTACCTCCCAGTAAGAGTCCTTCTGTGAAAGAGCTCAAATTGTGGGTGTGAATGAAAATGCGAGCTATAAGCTACCACTCATACTCTGTTATATAACATTTTCTTGACTCCAATTTACCCTATTTGCGAAGTCGCTATGTTTGGTAGCTTACACAGCCTACACTCAGTTCCTCAGGCTCAATTCAGAACATTCACTACACATAGCAATTAGTGTCATTTTATTAGTAGTAGTATGAATGGCACAAAATCTAGTTTGCAGCAGGAAGCAAAGTAATTTCAGGGAGAGAGAACAGGGACGGGAGACAGGAAGCACCAACATACTAGTATTTTTAAATCCCGACAGAGATGCTGTTTTCTGCAGTACTAGCATACACAGATTTTTTGCTAAAACACAACTCCTGATGTTAGAGACAGCATTAAAACCAAATATTAGAAGACAACATTGAAAAAGACTCCAAAGTAAACCCCATCACCTTCCTATAGAGATGGCCAAATATTTTTGCATATAGCTACTTCCAGGACAGATTTTAGCTGTCATAAACTCATACAACTATCAAGTCCTAAGGCCTACAAATGTCCCTAGGCAGAATCTGTGCATAAGGTTTCACTCTGTGTTTGCCCTCACAGATGATGATGAGTGGCTGAGTGCAGTGTTAATTACTGCAATCTGCTGCCAGTTTATTTTAAAGAACTGTGACTTCGTGATTTAAGATCTTTACTTTTATTACAATCCTGATTACATCAGTTGCAATTTGTTACAGTATTTTTACACTTTGCAACTTGTTGCCCTAGTAAAAAGCATTCCATAGCCACAGTTTACATGATATTATTTGTAGTTTTAAACAAAAACAAGTAAGTAAGCAAACCAACTGTGCTGGTTTAAAGGTAAACCAGCAGGAGGAATGAGTCTAACTCACAAACAGATTACAAGTCAGAATTACAGTT
>JAWWEU010000081.1:104315516-104328220 GCA_035583155.1 Acropternis orthonyx
GGTCAGGTGTGCCCCGGCAAGCTGCTGCAAATGATCCATTGTTAACAGTTCATGAGGGGGCCAGGTGGAACTCTTTTTCTATGGGGCATGCAGTCTCTTTCCACGGTCCACGGTTGAAGAGGAGACAGAGGGTGATTCCTCTGAGGTGAAGGGTTGGTAGGTGAAAGAAAAATTCCGAGATTTTAAACCCATAACACCAACAAACAAAACCTACAAAAAAAGCAATAGCTTTCCCCTTAGCTTTCTCTCATATCAGTATTAACTGGGGACAATTCGAATTTTAAAAATCTCTTTGTCTAGTAACATTACTTGTTACCAAAGTCACTGAGTATTTAAATGTCTTTAACATATTTACTCCTGAAATTTTTTTATAGGAAGTATTTCTAACATCCCTTCTTAGAGATGTGAAATTTCTTCATGTGGTGACAACAGGCATTCCTACTTCATGTTGTGGAATACATTGTAGACAACTCTGAGTCAGAGCATTCTGTACTTATTTTGGAATTGGAAAGCAGATGTTGGTAACAAAGGAGGTCTCTTCCTCTTGCTTTCTATGGCGGCTCAGACTGTCGTCTGAGCAGTACCCTGTCTCTGACAACACACTCTGCAGGTTTGGATTGAGTGGGATTTAGGTGCCATCCCTTTTGTTCCTACTTTCCTTGTATGTGTTTTTAACAGAAGAAATGTACAAATGACCCACCTGATAACAAGTACTTTGCGGGTCACATTCCTAAACCCTCAGATTGTCAGAGTAGAGGGGCAGGACTGGCAAGAGCTGTGGGAGCTGCAAAGGCAATGTGGCTGTGAAAAATGACAGAAGTTTTCAGCCATACCTGAAAAAATGCACAGATCCATATCACAGGAACATGATGCCTGACTCAACTCCTTCTCTTGGGATTTGATATGTTCATTCTCATTGCCTCTCCCATTTCTCTTTGCTCCAAGCTTATCTGCTTCTGCTTTCTTTACCATGTGCAATTTCAATACCTAATTGTCTCCTAAGCTTAAAGAATATGTGCTTTTCCCCCCATGTTCTTCCCATATCCTTCACCTTTCCCCTTTCTCTCTTGGGGGTTTTCAATCCTTCAATCCCTCAATCCCATTTTTTCTACACAAAAGATCAAGTTGTTTTATGCAAATTATCTCCAACACCAGAATATTTGCTGTGTGAGCATGTATAAATGTGACCTGATGATGCAAAAAACTGATGTCAGAGAAACTTGCAATATCCATGAGCAGCTTTTTCTACCTGACACTGGTATTAGGGCCTACCAGAGGTGATCAGATATCACACACCATTACATAGGTAGGACTTCTGGATTATTGGCTTTCTTCTCACTCATCTGCTCAGTGTTGCTTCTGTTCCTGCGACTCTTGCAAGCCAACACAAGCATGGGATGAGGGCAGGGCATGTCGTTTTCAATGTCATATTAACAAAAATGATGCCCATCAGTTCAGAAATTGTGCTTTAGAGCATGATATTTACAAACAACGGTGCTGTCATTGTGCCAGAGCTTGGTCTTTATTCCTGGTGACTAAAAAAATAAAATCATCCTTGTAAACATAAACTGTAATCTTATAAAACAATCCTTTTAGCAGAGCCCTGAGACAGACCAATCTCTTGTAGAGCTAAACCTACCAAAGAAAGAATGGGTCTCTGTGCCTGTCAAAAGCTAGAAGCTCTATTCCTCTATACAGCATTTCCCCTCTAATAGCAGACACTGACAAGACAGGAACAACATGTCAGGCTGCAAGTTCTTTGGTTACCCTTGCCTCCTGGATTAAAACATTGGTATGTAAAAAGTTACAACAGAAAAAAAATCCACGTCAGCCCATGTTTTAGTTGAAGGGATATAGGTGAGCTGACAAAGTACTCACAGACACTGTTCCTATGCAAAGACATTCTGCTGACACAGATCTGATGATTCTGATAAAGCAGAGACTGGTTTGTAGCATAGCCAATGGCTTTATATTAGCAGAGTGACACTCAGAAAACCATAATACTATGGGGGTTGTATGTACCAGACTATACAACACACAGAAAAAACAAACTTTTTGCAAAACTTATATTATCTAAGGCCTTAGTCCTACAGTCTAATTTATTCACAGACAGTAAAAATTCTCTTTAGTGATCATGGCAGTTTTCTTTGCTAACAAGGTGAATCAGGCCCAGATAATGCAGCAAAAACAGATACTACTAAGAGAAGCAGATTTTTAGGCTCACACCTGGGACTTCATTTTTTAAGGACCTTGCCTTGCATGAAAACAGAGCTTTCAGCACAACCAGCATTTGTTCAGTAACAGACTGTTTGTGGTACTTGAGAATATCATGTCATAGCTGTAGGAAACTGTAAGGTGTTCTCTCCAAGGAGTTACCAGTGCTTTTGTGAACAAAATGTTGGAGAAAACACAGCACCTCACTCTGTCACAGTGAAGATGTAGCAGTCACAGGAGTAACAAGATCAAACAAAGGGTCTAATTCTCCCATTCTTTTTCTCTGTATCTCAAGTATGCTGCAGCTTCTAAGACATCTGTGAGGTTATGAATCAACGCAGATAATCCCATCCTTCACATGTGTAGACACGTTCTCAGTAACAGAGTGGCGAATCAGTGCAAATGAATCCATTGATCCCTTTCACAATCCAGCCACAAATCAATTTAGTGTAAGATTTATGTGATGTTGAAAGCAGCAGTTGTAGCTTGAGCATTGATATAATTAGGGATGCTCTAAGTGCTTGGGGGAAAATGAAAGAGTAGTGTTTCTCTTAACAAAGAGTAAAAAAGGCACCAATGGAGCAACAATGTTTTTATTGTCTGCATAGTTCCAGTGATCTAACTGTTTTAGCCATAAATGGTCTTTAAGTTCTAGTCGTTTGCAATAAAACCAATCATTACTGCAATGGGTCATGTCATCACTAGAAACAGAGATCTTTCTCTCATTAAATCTGGCCACAGGCAAACCTCTCACACATAGTGCAGTTTAAAATCTGTAACAATATAGAGGCCATAAAGTGCAATAAAGTCAATCTAAACATATTGTAAGAAGAGGTGATGCATATAAAAGGAACAGCTCTTCAAGCAACCAAGCACACACTGCCATAAGCAGGAGGTGACACCCTGGCAAGCAGTTATGAGATAAAAGGAAACTAAATGTTAATACTTTTGCAGTGGTCTCATGAGACCCCACCTCGAGTACTGCATCCAGCTCTGGAGTCCCCTGCACAGGAAGGACAAGTACCTGCTGGAGCAAGTCCAGAGGAGGGTCACAAAGATGATTAAAGGGATGAAGCACATCTCTTACAAAGAAAATCTAAGAGAATTGGGATTGTTCAGCTTGGAAAAGTAAAAGTTTTGGGCTGACCTAGTTGTGGATTTCCAGTGCCAGAAAGGAACCTACAAGAAAAATGGAGAAGGACTTTTTACCAGTGCATGTAGTGACACGATAATGGGGATTGGCTTCAAACTGAATGAGAGTAGGTTTAGATTAGGTATTAGGAAGAAATTCTCTACTGCAAGGGTTGTGAGGCACTTGTAAGAGATTGTCCAGACAAGTTGTGGATACCTCACCTCTGGAAATATTCATGGCCAGGTCGAATGGGCACCTTGGTCTTATGAAAGATGCTCTTGCCCTGGAAGAGGGATTGGAAATAGATGATCTTTAAGATACCTTCCAATCCAAGTCCTTCTATGATTTTGCGATTTATCCATACAGGTGTGCTTCCACTTGTCCCGCCACATAGCTCTGTAGAAATCAATTTATGAAAGTACTTCCACTGTGGTACAAAGGCATATGGCTCCCGCTTCTTTCTGTTTATCCCCTTAGTAATTCAAATCCCACATTTCCTTTGACCAAATCAGAACTGTTCAAAGCTCTATAAACTGGGACACACAGAGGTGCACTGACCTTTATCACACAACCACTACCCTCCCTGCTGCCACTTGTCCAACGCCAGTGTGGAATGAGCGGGATTCACCTACTACACCTTCACATTATAGGTGTATTCCAGGCTTTTTCTCAATTACTGGACTTGCAGTCAATGAATTGAATTTATGAAGTATTAGAAAACAGATCCAGACATCATGTTACCCTGGCAAAATATTGTCCAGTGAAAGAATGCACTTCTACTCAGTCTTCTCTGCACAGCCTTTTCAAGAGTCTTCATGCAAACTGGAGGGGTCTATGTAGCCCAGTGGTAGCAAACATTTCATCCAGCACCTTGGGTATTTTCAACCAAATTTTACTATAAACCTTAAGCTCTTCTCTACTACACTTAGCTCTTCTCATCTTTTAAAAATCTATTGGTCACAGCTGGTAAGAAATCAATTATGTAAGCATTGTTTAAATTGGGAGGGTTTTTATGGGGGATTTTTTCAGAATTTTTTTGATGCCTGTGTATTTATTATATGCATATAAAGATGGGGAAAGATATTTAAATAACTGGCCTTTATAAGTAATCACATAAGAATGCCATGGAAAACATTATGGTTTTTTCTGTGAAAGACAAGATTTAGTTTTAGTTTTCATTTTTGTCTAATAGGTAAGGCCTGACATTGTTAGACAGCTAAGCAGGTCACAGATAGCTAAAGACTCTATTTTGGCTTGTCAGAAACATAATAAAAAGGAGGCAAGGGCTCTTTGAAAAACAGCCTTATCTCTTTTTATGTCATGTATTTCTTACCACCAGGCTTCATAGTGGACAAACATACGTGTAAATTATATTCCTCAGCTGTTTTATATTATACTCAATATGGCATGTAGGGGTTAACAGCACTCTGAGAATGTAACATTATGTATTATCAGTGATATTAAACATGAATTCTGCAAACATTCTGGAAAACAGCTTGACTGCCTTGTCATACAAGGATATCTGATGCAAAGACAGGCCCATTCCCTTGCATACTACCATATGGCAAGACACTTTAATGTGAAAATGAAGCTTCTTTAAGTGAAGTTTGTAATCATGATTACAGTGAAGTAAACCATTAAGTGTTTAGTTCTGTCTTACATTATTAAAACTTATAGCTAGGTCTCTCCAAAAACCTAAGTAGTTTATTTTTATAGAGATTTACTGAAAATCAAAACAACAACAAAAAACCAACCAACCAACCAAACAAACAAACAAAAAAACCACCCTTGTCATTAAGAGCAAATAGCAAAAGAGTTTGCATACATGAAACTCCAGAAAATCTAAATACAGGTTCTATCTCACAACAACCAGCCTTTCTTTCCCTTTAATCTCCTTGGGTCCCTAAATTATCCCTGATTCTACTGAAAAATGATACTTTGAACAAAATATATCATAGGAAACACCTGAGATACTTTGACCTTGTTTTAGTATTCTCCTTTTCTCTTTACTTTTATGACCAATATTATCACATGTTTTTAAGGCAATCTAAAAAATTTTAAAAAATTAATTTGAAAAATGCCATTCTCCTATCAATAGTTTGAAAGCTGAATTATTTTCTAGGAAGAACAAAAAAATAAATGGAGGAGCTAAGTTTAAATAGCTTTCAGTAAGCTTTGTGCCAGATTTCAAAGCAGTGAAACAGCTACTTTTATAGATTCATCCTCCCTTAAAATGTACAAAGTCTGTAAAAATAGAAAAATTACATCATATTCTCCTGCATCATTGTCTCACTGTTTTCTGCATTTTCATATTCACATGTCTATGAAAAATGCCATATGGAACATGAAAACACATTCATCTATTCACCATGAATCTTGTCAGGTTAAATACATATCTCTCCCTGCCAGCATTAGGAAAATAAGTCCTATAATTAGCAATAGCAAGTAAAAAGAAAACGGACAGAACTTATTTCTCTCTTGATTACAACCTTTCAGAATGTATCTGTGATACAGTAGTCGATCTGCTTATGCCTGGGAGAGGTTCACTTGCTGCTGTCCTTTGGTTAACATTTGAAACACTGTAACTTCCTCATCAATCTCCATACAAGGCAAGGACTTCCTAAAAGAAACAAATTATTTAGGAAGAGCTTTAAAAACTCTTACCCAAAATAGGAATATCTGTATTTATTTGCCAAACAAGCATGATAAGCCCAGGTTGGCAAATTCCAGTCTCCCTTAAAGATGAGTTAAAATTTAATGCCCAAGTTATCCAGCACTTTGAATTATCACTCAGTATAGCGTGGAATCTACAGTTTCCTCACTGCAACTTTTCACATGCAGCCCCTGTACCTCAGAGCAGCCCAAATGCTCCCTTGAGCTGGTGTCAGTCCCCTCAGGGCTGCAAGGCAGCCAGCCCCAATTCTGTCCAGCCCCAGCTCTGGGTGTATGTGAGGATCACCTGAAAACGGAAATGAGCTTCAGCAGCAGTGCAGCTGGTGCTGTCTGAGGAAGCTTTTACTCTAGGGAGGATTCTAGTGAGCTGCTTCATTTCCACTTCAGCCCCTGGCAGCAGCAAGAGAGGTTGGAGGCAATCAAATACCTTCTCATGAGACACGTTGGCCTCAATAATAACATCATGGCATTGAAGATGATTTTGAACTTTTTCACACATATTTTTAATTTCCAGAATAATAAAGTTAATATACTGAAAGCAGATACATGGATATAACTTATGCAAGTATGTAATTTTACTGTACTGTCAGCCTTGCTTATGTCTTCTAGGGTTTTTTAATAAAAAACACGGCTTAGTGTTGTTTGACTGACACACATTGCATTAATTTTTCAAAAGATAATATTTAGACTGTATTGTCTCACACAGATCATTCTGCAAAAGCTAAGCAAGGTGTTTTTAAAAAGTATTATTCTGTTCACAATTTCATACTTTTATTAGAGAGGATCACAAATTCATATATTATACCAGAATCTCTGTTTGAAAGGTGACCAAAAGAAAAAAACAAAGTCTCATGTAACAAACTATCTCTCACTAGATGAATAATTCAAATGTCTCAGACCTGTAAACACCTCCATAGGGATCCACACTGACTGAGTTTTCTTCCTATAGATTCATATTTTTGGAAGAAGAGACTAGAACAGAGTTTACCCTCCCACTAAAACTAGTATTAACTGTAACATTGTTAACAGATTGAAATCTGAGTGTCTCAAATCTGACTGGGTTTTTATTCCCTCCTGAAGCACTACACAAAAGAATAAATTCTACCAGAACAGGCAAAATGAAGTACAGGACAAAAAGACAATTCTATATGAAAAAAAAAAACAACCCAACTAACTAGAACATTCTTGACTACATCTTGTTAGTGTTCTAATAAAACATTAAACATAACCTAGTGACTTTCTGTGATGGGTAGCTACGTTAGTGGATAAGGGAAGGGCTATAAATGTCTTTTATTTGGACTTCTGTAAAGTCTCTGACATGGTCCCCCAAAATACCCTTCTCTCCAAATTAGAGAATGATGGATTTGACAGGCGGACTGGTTAAATGGGTAAGGAATTGGTTGGATGGTCTCATCCAGCAGGTAGTGCTCAGTGGCTCAGAGTCCTGATGGGCATCAGTGAGGAGTGGTGTCCCTTGGGGGTTCATACAGGGACCAATGTTATTTAATATCTTCTTTAATGACATAGATGAAGTGATTGAGTTGTGCCCTCAGCAAGTTTGCAGATGACACCAAGCTGAGTTGTGCTGTTGACACAACCAAAGGACGAGAATTGGGTTCGAGAAGTGGGCTCATGGAAAGGTTATGTGGTTTAACAAGACCAAGTGCAAGGGCTGCACCTGGATGGGGTAAACCCCTGGTATCAACACGGGCTGAGGAATGGAGAGCAGCCCTGCTGAGAGCACTTGAGGGTGCTGGTGGATGAGAGGCTGGACATGAGCTGGCCATGTGTGCTTGCAGCTCAGAAAACCAATTGTAACCTGGGCTGCATATCTACTATGAGGAAAGACTGAGAAAATTGGGATTGTTCAGCCTGGAAAAGAGACGGCTTCAAGGTGACCTAATTATGGCCTTTCAGTACCTGAAGGGAACTTACAGAAAAGGTGAGGAAAGACTATTTACTAGGACATGTAGTGACAGGACAGAACCGTGTCTTTGCGAACTTGGACATTGTGACAGGTTTAAATTGAAAGACAGTAGGTTTAAATTAGATATTAGGAAGAAATTCTTTACTGTAGGGATGGTGAGATACTGGAACTTCTTGCCCAGAATAGTGTGGGTACCCCATATCTATAAGTGTCAAGGCCAGGCTGGCTGGGACTCTGAGAAACCTGGTCTAGTGAATGATGTTCAGATAAGATAATCTTTAAGGTCCCTTCCAAATCAGACCATTCTAGAATTCTATGATTCTTTGCTTTTACCACTATGTAATATTTAATCTGAATTTCCTCCTGATGTTCCTCCTGCCATGTGCTCTTTTTCACAGGACTCTGAATGGCTCAGCTAGTATGACAAAAACCACTGGTTTTGCACATACTATCTCTTTTCTTTTCTCCTCTGTCTATATGTATGATACATGTTTTCAGTGGCTAGCATTAACTGGTTTGTCCAGACTAGAGCAAACACTTTTTTTATACTATGTTTTTTTCCCTCTTTGTAATCAGGGTTGAGACTCTCAAACCCAATTCCCACTGAACTGGGAGAATGAAACACTGCTTGGGTGCTCAGTGCCATGACCCAGATTTGTCCACTTCTGACCTTTTAAAACAAGAGGCTCTGCAAAGGGAAATATGACTCCACATAGGTCTTAGGTCTACCACATCAGCTTTTGATTTGACTTTTGATACATGCATGAACACCTTTGGCAAGGATTCTAAGGCAGCTTTTCCTGGCAGCCAGACTTTTTTGTTCATGGCTGAATTATGCTTTTAGATTCATATTGACATTAATTACAAGTTAACTAATCTCACTCTCATTTACATGTGTGTAGCTATGGTTTTAACACATAGGTTGATAACTTTCTTTTAAATTTGTAGCAGAGGAGAATGACATGAATTATACCTTTGACAGAAGTGTGTAAAAGTCATATGAGGTACGTTGCCATGTCATAAAACCTGGAGCATTTACTGATGCCTTATTTTATTCTACATTAATTAACATATATTTTTGTGGCTTTAGCTTCAAACTCTGTGTACAGTTAATATTATGTCATATTTTTCTTTCCAAAACATAATAACCTTTCAGTCAAAGGAATGCCATCCATAGGTTTAATGCAATGGTACATCTTCTATGGTTTGGTAACACACTTCTCAGGACTACTTTTTAAATGCTGCTGTTGACACCAGACATCTGCATCCTTTCCTTCAATTTTAATAGCTCACAGCTCAGTAAAATTTTCACCATGACATGAAAACAGGATAAATACCTGAGTTAGCAAAAGAGTAGTAAGAAGGAATCCAAAGACTAGAAACACCGTTTTTGTGACTTTAGGTTTACCTTTGCAGGTACTAGCAAAACACTGAAAGGTACAGCAGAGTGGGTTTTTGCACCAAAGTTCCATACAACTGTCAATGCAATACAAACCAGAGCTATCTCGGTGACAGAGCTATTCCAGTGACACGAATGCATGCAATATATCAGTAAATTCAATGTATCCTTAAGAGCCCTCATTCCTCACTTGCTCTCTTCCTTCCCTGAAGAAATTACCTGAATTTAGCACTGAGTTTAGGTGACTTTGATGTAAATGTCCACAACACATGTGGCATTTGAGTCCTACCAGTGCCATATTGCCAGAGCAACACAACACTTTGCACACGGTGTTTCCATTTCTGACGGTATATACCAGGAGCCTGAGTGAGGCACACAGGAATTGTTTTTGTATTGAATCATGAGACTGCTTCTCCGCCTTTTTGTGGCCCTGTGTGGGTGTGTTTCTAGCCTGCCAACACAACAAATTAAAACATTTCTGATTGCACATGCTTTTCTTCTCTGTTCTGGCTGCTGTTATGTATAATCTGCTAACTTCTTCAACTAATAGAAAAGAGTTCAAATACAGATACAAAACAAAACGCTTTGGAGAAGCTCCCTGTTCCCATAGCCAAGTGATAACAGGACTGATCAAGACAGTCATGCGGGGTGGATGAAAAGGTGAATCTGAAGATAGAGGCTGAGGTCACTTCAGTTTCTTTGAGGTGGTTTGGCAGTTCACTGTTGCTTCTTAGACATGAACTAAGAAGTGTCAAATGGAGGGACCAGAAACAAAGAGAGATGGTTCTTCATAAACTAGATATGATCAAATTCAAGAACTCCATGTAACTGGTTGCCGCAGATGTTAAGAATTGCCTTTGGTGAAGAGGAGAACCATGGCCAGGATCATGGAGTAGAAAACCTACTAAAGGTTACTAACTGCATCAGGACTGCCTTAAGTTTCTTGTATGTGTGCTACCACAGGCTGCATATTTCGGGGAATGGGCCGTATTCTGACCCACTTCAGCCATCCTTACACACTTTTATATGATTTTTTTTTTAAAGAGGGGAAGTTTACAGGTAATTTTTTCTTATTCTCCTCACTAAGATCTAGGGTATGTGACATTATAATGGTAAATGCAACAGATATCTTCCACTGTTTGAGCTCATAAGTCTTGGTAGTTCTTGGCTAGTTCATGGAGAATTAGGATACCATTTTCTGGTAGGCAACAGGAATTGCATGCCCAATTTCCATGTACACTGAAATGAAAATGTACTTGTTAGTGTTTGTACATACAGACATGCTGCCAAGTGCATCAGCAGTTGCTTGAGTCACAGCGTCTGTTGAGTTTCTGAATCATGCTCTTAACCTTGACTATAGTAAGACATTGGAAACAGCTCCCGATCTGTGCTTCGACTGTTATATATTTACATACCATAGGGAGTGTGAGATACACAACTGTCGTAAATGTCTCATTAAAGGAACCATACTCCTCTTTTCATCCAAGATACCTGGACCATGACTGGAAAGAGGTCCCCCAATGCAAAGGCAGTGTTAAAAAAATAGAGAAATCATATTTTCTTTCCTCACTATATTGGGTCTCGCTGAGATAGGGTTCATTTCCCCATAGCAATCCTCACAGCGCTGTGCTGTGCATCGTTAGCTAGAAAGGCCTTTATAACACACCAGTGTTTTGTCTACTGCCGGGCAGTGCTGGCACAGCATCAGCACTGTCTGTCAACATTCCTCCCTCTCCCCTGTCTTCCCCATCAAGGGCAAGGTCCTGGGAGGGGACACAACCAGGCCAGTGGACACAAACTAACCAAAGGATATTTCACACTGTGTGACATCAGCCCAGAGATAAAAGCTAAGGATAGAAGGAGGAAGGGTGGACATTTGCTATTTACAGTGTTTGCCTGCTGAGATATTATACTCATGCTTAAGCCCTGCATCCTGGAAAGTGACTGGACATCGCTTGCTAATGCAAAGTGGAGAACAAACCTTGTTATTTTTCTCTTCGCCTGTCATCATGCAAACTTTCACTTTCACTTTAGTAAACTGTCTTATCTCAACCTACAAGTTGTTTTCCACCTTATTACCTCTCTCCCCTGTCCAGCTGGGAAGGGCAATGATAGAGCAGCTTGGTGGACACCTGGCATACAGACAAGGTCAACCCACCACACCCACAAAAATCATACCAGTATACATTTTTTGCTTATTCACAAAAAAGTTTCAAATATTTAACTAATGTAGCTGATCTGAGGCTTTTTGTATATTGCCATATTATCTGTGATTGGCAGGACTTCCCTTCAGAAAGACCTCAAGGGGTTGAAGAGGTGGGCTGACAAAGGTGACTTCAAACCTGAATTAAATGGTGATTCTGTTATTTCTCCCCAGTGCAATACAGTTTAATACCTTATAAATAATTTCCTATTTAAGACAAAAGAGCTGTACTCCCTCTCTCCACTGTAAGTCCACTAAATCCCTACTAACAATAAAAAAAGTCTTCTAAAAGCTAACCTGGCTATGATTATAAACCAGATGTGTGTACTCAGACCTCTGTGTTATTACCAAGGTCTGGAACAAACAGAATAGACTTTCACTACTAACTCCAGCAGCAACTAGCACATGCTCAGGGAGATAGCAAGGACTCTGACTTGCATTTAACACTGGATCAAATGAGTGGCTGAAATGTGCCCCACGCCATCACTGAACCTCTATACAGGAATGACTCAAAGCTTAAGAAGAAACTACACAAAAGCAAAGTACTATCTTCAGTAGCATCTAGTTCATTAAAATCAGCTAAGACACCGAGGGAGTGGTTTCCGGTAGAAGGATCAGACAACCATCTCTGAATTTCATCCTCCAGTAGGTCTATCTCAGAGTTTTGCTAAAAACATAAGTAAAGCAGAATAAATGTTCCAATAAACACCTTCTCTGCATCTAGCAATCAGTTCCAACAACATCCTGAACCAGAAATCACATTTGTATCACTGTGTACAAAAAGGGAACGGACACATAATTTTTTCTTTATTCTTTCTAGCTACATTTTTAGTGTACTTGCTCTTATAGCTCCTAAAAAATGCAATGTCAAGCATTCCACAGGCTAATTGCACAACAGGCAAGAAAGTATCTTCTTTCTCCAGTGTAAGAAGTTCTGGCTGAGGGTTTTGTCAGCTCCTTTGCAGGTTTTGTATCTGACAGCACAACACATGCAAAGGGCTACATGAGGACTCTCAACTCCGTATGTATCTCGATGTCTCTTGATCCCTTCAGAACAGTATGGGTGACTGACGTGGTACAAAGAAACATCTCAAAGAATAAAAACCTTGCCAAAGATGGAATATTAATTAGAATGAAGAGATAAATGCAAATGCCT
>JAWWEU010000081.1:104328320-104416423 GCA_035583155.1 Acropternis orthonyx
GGTCATATGGAAATGAGCCTCAGCTATATAGCTGTGTCCCCCCTGCAATAAACCCTCTTTTCTTGCCCCTCTCCAGCATGGTCTGTGTGGCCTTTCTTGGGTTCACGGGGGCCACGTGTTTGGGGGGGGGCGGGGGAGAGCAGCCCCCAGGAACTCAAGTGGTGACAGTGCCACACACTCTCTCTTACCCAATGTATTTCTAAAGACACGTCTGAGTTCGTGGGTTGAATAAGTATTTTACTCCATATCTGACTCAGTCTAAATGAATAGAAAGACCACATGGGAATGGAAAGCGTGATCAGAAATATTGCTAACTGGTATCATTGGGAAGGAGCATACCATTAAATCTGCAACAACAGGTGTAAGGGGAAGCCACAGAATACACATTTTAGACTCCAGCTGACCACCTGAGGCATACCAACATTGAACGTGTGAATTCCCTATGAATAAAATATATTCAGAATTGTTATTTTCTTCTGAGAGTTGTCACTTCCTACTTGATGTGGTGAAGGCAAATGGTATAGTTGTGGACAACAGCATAACCCGTAGCAAGTCAATAGCTGTTTTCATGTGAATTAACATGAGAGGAATTAACACAGAAAGTGTCTTCCTTTTCAAATGTTTGACCTCTGTATTTGGAGATTTATATTCTTTTTAGGTTCACATTATCCTTTAAAGTGTAAGAAGAATTGGAACACACACAAAAGTCTGACTATGCAAAATCAATGCAAGTGCATTAGACTTAGATATAGTCTTTTCAGGATTATAGGCACCATCTGGCTTAATCCCTTGGCCAAAAAGGATGATTTGTGAATTAGTGTGTCTTTAAGACACGTAAGTAAGTCTGCAGCCCTTAGCAAAAGAACAGACAAAGCTGAACTATCCATGTGCTTTCAAACTTTTCTATACATTGAGGATTTTAGCCCACAGAGTATTATCCCAATAATATTGCATTGTTTATTCAACCACTATTACACCACCAGAGAGGAAGTAAATGGATAAATTTTGCACACAGATCTCTGTGTTCAGTCTTTTTTATCCACCACATTATGGTCTCTTGTTTTAATGTAAAAAGGACAATGAAATAATTCCATTTATCTATGTTCCCATTTTACAGACTCCTTCAGGAGTTTGTTCATTCACGTAAAAAATTCAAGTGTGATCTTCCCATAATTGTGTTATGTTTGAACTATTTTCAAGAGGTTTCCTTCCCTTATATGCTATGAATAATTCCAGTGTTCAGAGACATTGCAGCTGTTGAAACTCCAGCTCATCTTTGAGTAGCTATGCCAAAATTTATACACACACTTTTGCATGTGTGTGCACAAACACCTACACAAACTCCAGACAAGTGGTAAAATGTGGGAAATCTAACCAATATAAAAAACTATTCCTAGGAAAAATTGCTTTGTCATGTTTGGCATGCCAAGTTAACAAAATTGGCATTTAAAAAAAATAAGGAATCCTGAAGGAAAAAAAGGAAACAAAAAATCCACACACTTAGAAGGTTAGCTCTGATGGACTGATTTCTGTAAGACTTGCTGCCTATCAGCATCCTCCTTTCCAATTCCTCCAAATCTAACTTGAACCAACGCTTCCCCCACTAGTAACAGAGGCCATGGAATAGCCCCATTTATATGGGCAAAGCAGCAGAATGGGAAAGGCAGAAGCAGGTGTGCTTTCCAAATAAGACTTCAGAAGTTTAGAGGCAATAAATAGCAAAAAGCCCCAGTCCCTAAGTTAAGAACTTCCAACTGGAACTTGCTTTCTCTGTCAGAGTTTACTTGTAGCTCATGTCTGCGTTTCTCCTTTTCAAGGCCATAATTTTTCCCTTTCCATCCTGTCCCTTGTTATTCTTAGACAGAAATGGCTTTTCATTATTGTTATCTCCCCAACTACCTTCCTGTCATCTGCACAGAAAAAATGCAACCCAACAGGGATGTAAAGCCAAACTAAATTAAATTTAAAATAATGAAGACTACAAACTCAGAAAGGTGAAATCAGAAAACCTGTTCAAAAGCAAAGTTCAGCAATGGAATTTCAAATTAACTTTTGTTTCCTCTTATATTTTCTAGGAACTAAACTGGATTCAGAGTAATGCCTCAAAAACTTCTGCAGAACAAGTTCTCCCCAGCTCATAGTGGCTTAATGATTCATACGGGCAAAACATTTACGACTGCCTAATAAAAATACTAATCCATTGATGCTAATGCTGTGCTCTCATTGTAAAATGACCAGCTTGGGAGAAGCTAAGGTCTTTCACTATTATTGGAAGCCTCAGCAGAAGAATGATTTTTAGTTTGTGAGTTAAAACTTGAATCTGCAATCTTGACTTCTCTGTAATTAAGAAAGAAGCTAATAGCTTGTAACTGACTGTTTGCTACCATGCCTTTTGGACCCTCGCTAATACTTATTATTTAGAAGAAACAGACTATTTGCATTTTTAACTGAAATTTATATTGATAGGAAATGTTGACAGTCACCCCCTTGCCATATACAATAGATATTGTTTAAAAAAGGAATCCTAAAGAATAAACAGCATAAAAAAATATCCTTTTATGAGTGAACTCATTGACTTGTTCCAGACAAAAAACACCTTTTGTTTGGAATAGAAAGTTTGTATGGTGTGCAGCACAAAAAATTCAAAATCATGTTGGAGCCTTTGCATGCTCTAGCCGTGTCAATAGAAAAATACAGTAATAGTCAGTAAAATGAGAAAATTATATTCCGTGTGATTCACTCTTTGAAAGGAAATTTGTGCCTTGAACTTTCATAAAGAAATTTCAGTGTACAAATTGATCTCTATCCAGAGGGAAAGAGACAGAGACTCATCAGAGAATACTCACACTCAGGCTAAAAACTCGTGAGTTTCTGAAGTGGAGCTCCTTAAACATAGGTTGCTTTTCCTGCACAGGGCGAGCAAGTCATTTAAATGCCACACTCTCATACCACCATCTGTCACAAGGGCAGTAAAAAAGTGTCCAACTAAATTATGTTAACAATTTCTGAATTTTCTTTAGCAGATGCATGTTTTACTTTGTGGAGGTGCTGAGGGCATAAATAATGGGCAAAATCCTGCTCATCTTACTTTCATAAATAGCTCTATTTTAAGGCAAAATGATTATTTACTATTATTTGCTGCTTTGGACTATGAAAATTGATTCTGTTCTGTGATTTCACTTTTCCTATAGTTTTACATAACCTTGCATATATATACATTCTGCAAAATTTTTAAAAAACACATAAAGTGTGGTAGATAATATACAAGACATGAGGTTTGGTTTTGGTTTTATCTCTTAAGAGGCTACCGCTAACTCGTTTTCATAGGTCACTGCCTTTGAATTCCATAAGTACGCAGTGACTGCCTTACATCATCTTATTCCAATAATACCTAGCAAAGAAATTAAGTTCTGAGCTGCTAAAACAAGCAGCAAAATACACGGTGTCTTGAAAACTAAGCATAGTAAAAATGCAGACCATAAAGACCACTCACCCATCCATTTTAGCAGCGTGACAACAGGGACCAGGATTGCTATTGTATCATTCTGATACGCAGTGCTATCTTCAATTGTACTTTTCTGACCCAGATATTTTCAGTGTGGCTCTTAATGGGGAAAGCTCATGGAAACAGCCAGAAGAGGTCCTCATTCATACAGTGATGTCACGTTAACTTTTGTGCTTTTCAAATTCAGATGCAGTTGTTCTGACAGACAGCTTCTGGGGGGGGTACAGGTAAGGAAGGTGGAGCAAAACAGGATGGCAGACTGTTTCCATATCAGGAGATATTTAGGAACTTTGAAAACTTCCCTAACAGATAGTGCTTGATAGGAAAAGACCACACAGATGAGTGAAATTGGTCCACTACAGGGAACTACATAATTGCTTCTTGCTCTTGAATGCTGAAGACTGCAGAGCACTGAAGAACTTCTGTCACAAGAAGTTGCCTCTCATCTCCTTGCCACATTCACATGGTGCTGTTAGTGAGAAGGAGAAGGGAAGGCAGGAGATCCCACTCAGGAACAGCAAACACAAAGAAAAACACCTAAAGCAAAGCACCCTTAACTCTGTGCAGCAATAGGCTCTGAAGTTGCAATTACAGCATGTGAAAGAATCAAGCCACTGTAGATAAAGGACAGGGATAAAATTCAAACTCGGTATTCTGGAGGGTACATATTTTGCATATTGAGTGCAATTACACTTATTCCATCTTGAAAAGCAAGACAATAAGAAAAGGGTGACCAAAATTATCTGACATGGAGAAAACAGTTTGTGTGTACAGAGACTAAAATCATATTCTCTAAGTTACAAAGCCACTCAGATTGACAAAATCTATGTATGAAGAATGGTGAGAAATTATTCCACATCTGTATCTCTTATATCCAAGGGACTATTTTCATTTATCAATTTTAAATTTAAAAAAAACCAAAAACAAAACCAAAAAAACTTAAAAATACATCCTTCAAAGCTATTTGATAATGTTAATTTGAAACCAGTTCAAGTAGACCCTGACAGCTGTTTGCTGGAGCCTTAAGCAGTATTCAATCCTTATCTTCAACTCCTTGCCAAGCAGCTTCACCAAAGCATCAGAATACTGGGCTAGAAAAACCTTTGGTCTGGTTCAGTACAACAGTTTCTTGTCTATATAGTGCAATTCACCCCATTTCTGTTGACAGAATAGCTAAATAGCTATAAATTTGGTAGAACTTGAATGAAGCATCTCTCTCAGGTCCCATTACCTACAAAATAGTAGCTAAAAAGACAGAAAATAAACAGAGCATGAAATACTGGAGTGGGTGAGGGAGAGTGAAAGGACAATAAAACTGTAACTTTTTTTGAAGGTATTTTAGATACTGGTTTTGTTCAGCAAGTTTGGAGCCTTGAGACCTTCTGCCAAATGAAATCTGACAGTGAGAGGAAGAAAAAACAGTGACATTCTTCAGGGTTTTCTATGGATCTTTCAGCATCCAGACTGATTTCCACTAATGACTAGCTGATTATTCATACTGCTTAAAATCATAGTAAGAGAAGGAGTTCTGTTATTATTTGAACAGAAATGTACTTATCCATGCACACTGCATCAGGAGGGGAGAGCTCTGATTTCAAGCTTATTTCACAACATTACTGGTGTTAATTAATAACATCTGAGCCCCCAAATAATGATCCATCCTGCCAGACACTTGCATCTGTTTATAAGCATAACTGCTAGAATATATTCATGTATGGCACAGGCACATAATGTCTGAATACATTGTATAGTTCAAGAACAGAAGAAAACATGACCAAAAAAAAAACACCAAAAAGAGGCTGAAGCTGAAGAAAACCTCACTTTTAGGTGCATGAATCCAACAGACTCTTTCCACTTGGAGGGGGAAAAAAAGGCAAAAACAACAAAAACCCTCACCTGAGACTTGTAACTGCCCTAGATTTGGTGTATTTCTCAATATCTAAATATATGAAAGAACCATATTTTTCTGGTGATTATTTTCTCAGATCCATTTTTAAAAATCCACTCTGCTTTTCTGCCTCTACTGAAAATATAGTAGTCCAAGACTTACCCATTTCAATTAGTTGATTATCTGTTTTTTCAATTGCTTACCCAATTTTTGCTTCACTATATTTAGATACCATCACTGAAATAAAAATTTTTATCTGCTCTTTGGCTCATGTTGAGCTCCTTTTTTAATAATTCTAAGGAATTTTTCCCATCATTGAAAACAAATACAGGATTCTCATCTTCTGCATCTAATTCTCTGCATAATTCTTCACAAGAGTCTGCTTATTTCTTACTCATAACATGCCACAAGATAGCAGACTCAGAAAAGACTTTTCTCAAGAGTCACCTGCTACTCTCTTGCCAAAGTCCTAAATGAAAATTGAGGGCAATTTCCTGCAGAGCTCCCCTGACAGGTGGGCTCATTTGAAACTTGAACTGTTAATGATTTCTTTCTATCAGCCACTCAACTGCTTATTCATTTAAATTTCTGCAAATCCTTACAAGTGTTCAAGTGGGAATATGAAGGGATTTTATTCCTTTTAAGGACAATAGTGAGAACTACAAACAGCTCTCCTCATGTTGGTAGGAAGACTTGGTTACACCTGAGACATAGTGTTACTTCTCTGAAATTCTCTAAAGCCATTTTTATGGACAAAAGTGGATTTGGTATCAAAGAAAAGAAAACAAAACAAAATGAAGCAAAAAAGTCAACCAACTAACAACAAAACGAAAAATTGTTGTCTAATAATTTACTACAAAGATTTTAATAAAATTTATGTAATATTTAAAGTGAAAAAAAGTTAAAAAAATAATCTGATAGATGAAATCAGTATCAAAATGACTTCACAAGTAATTCCTTTAAAGTTAAAAAAAAATCTAAAAATTAAGAATATCTGAATATCAATAGCTAAATCTTGAAAGTATCTTGAAAACAATGATTGCATGAAGAGGACAATAATAAATTTCTGAAGATTTCTTTCAAGTTGGCAAACTCAAGCTGCACATCACTTAAATGTTACAATTCATGCTGTACATTATGCAAATGAACAAAAAAAAAAAAGACCCTGATCTTCTTGGTTCCCTATCAGTCACTTCCTCTTGTATTACTTTTGCTCTACAGTGGATCAGCATTTAGCTAGCTGTTCACCCTGTAAGGTTTGGTAAAGAGAAAGATGTAGTCCACAGACACATGAGCTCCTACATCTTACATTTAAGTGACCAAGTATCTGGAAACAAGGTTTGAGTTTGGAAAAAACTAGAGAAAAGGCTCAGCTTATAACCATGCAGACAATTTTACCTATGCAACACAAAACAAGTATCAGTGAGGCAAGGAATGCTTGCATTCTGGAAGAACTAGAAAATTACTTCCATACAAGAAAGAGTGCAAAAGTATTTGGATAAATTACTGTCCCAGCATTATATTTCAAGTTACAATTAAAAAAATAAGAAGGAAAAGGATCTGAACACTTTCAGAGTCATATCTCTTCCCAAAAGCCTCTGGAATTGTACTTTTAAAGTATCAAGATCAATTTAAATCTTGCTGTGTTGTATTCTGTGGGTATCTGTTCAAGTAAAACAAAAGAAAAAAGAATGGAAAATTCAACAACTGTAAAAAAATTGCTCATCATCTGTAAGAGCTTTGAAATCTCATTTTGACAAGACAGTTATTCTTTGCAAACAAACAGCACGTTGTAAGAAGAAAAGCAAGGAAATGCAAAAGCTGTGTAATACCATTTCCCTTTGGTACTGGATGTTTTTTACTGTCAACTTAGATTTCATCACATTTTTCTAAATCTACTGTTTACAATGAGAAACTGCTGGTCATATTAAGACAGAAGTGCAGTGCACAATGATGTGTGCTCATCGTACTACGAGGATGTTTCACGCATTAGAACAAATACATTTCTTACTTGCATTCAGGAACAGCAGCTGTTTCTCTTGCATATTGAGACTTACCCTGATAATACTACATTACAACTCTACATATATGTGTTTTATTCTTAGTGTCTAAACAGCTACCAAAAATGTTTGAATTATGAGAAACTACTTATACTACAGAAACTATGCTTAAAGAGTGTGTGTGTGTGTGTGTGTGTGTGTGTGTGTGTGTATTATTTTGGCTAATATTATGTTTCTAAGTGGTGTGAGTATTGAAGTACTTGATACAATTTTTCATTTAGGGTTTTTTAAGACATACATTAATAAATGTGTCCTACTGCCTGCTATGACAGCTTTGGTAGACCAGATATTACCTAAAGAAGACAGACAGTGATACACATTACTTTGGAAGGCCATGCTTATTCTTCCAAACCAAAGAAGATAGTTATGGTGTTCATGTCAGACAAAGGCTGCGCTGATATCTAGAATCACACCATCCACTTTCCATACCACTACCCAAAAAGATTTCTGAACTAGCATACTGATTTCTTTAACACAGAAGTAACAGATTTGAGTCTTGACTAGATTTGGGTGTTTTTTTAACAAAAGCTGCTAAAATCAATGAGATTCCAAATTGGAAAGATGTAGGCAGGGGGGAAAAAACCCTCGCATGATTTTATGTTTGTTAAAAGTTTTATTTTGAGGACTCAGGATCACAGATTATACTAATTCCCAAGAAAGGGTCCTCTTTAAACTGTCCTCCGTGGCTACTAGTCTTGTTGTCCCTAAATGCCATTGTAAATAGAGATTTCAAAGCCTCCCGCAGCACATCTATGCCTGTATTTGGCTGCACTTTCTAACACACAGTATTTCCTAAAACTTTTCTAGGCCTCAGACCTCTCACATTACTCCTGACTGGGTTCTCTGCCACTTGCCCAGGTCTTGTATAAATGCATTAACCCAGCTGAAGTTACATAAAGTCTGAGTTAAAGCATCACAAAAAGTTAAAGCATTTGAGCTACATATGATGCAGTTTTATGCCCATCAGTATAACATCTATTATATTGTTATACATGTTTTTTGATGCTGTATGACACTGGGGAGAGTCCCAAAGCCTTTTGGAACAGATTAGACAAACCTCTGTCAAAAATGAGCAAGGCAGTAGACACTACCCCAGCCTCGGGAAGTGTACTGGATTGGATTATATCCAGATCCTTCCACCCCCATTTTTTCCTGCCCAGATTCCAGATGCTGAAGATCTGCTGTCAATTACATCCTTGCAATTTAAAGTGTTTGTATTCTTCCCTCACTACCTACATAGTTAATATTCCCTATTCCATTGCTCAGACCACAGATGAAAATATTGCATATATGCAGACCTGTGACCAACCCCTGTTGAGCCTCACAAAATCAATTCTTTCAATTTAGTCATAAATTGCTGGTAACTACTGTGACTGTGTTTTTCCCAAGCAGTCATACATCTGCTTTGTAGTAGATACCTCTAGGCTGTGTTTCTTGGCTGTTTTGGAGACTGCCACCTGAGGCAATATGAAAGCCCTATTAAAGGCAGGCTACTTATAAGTGCTTCTCTTTTCTCTATTCCATGATATCACAGGAGATAATTAGGCAACTTTGGTATGATTTATTATTTGCAAGAGGTGCTTGCTGTTTTTGATAAACAGATCAGTTATTTGTATTCCTCTGCATTCACAAGTTAAGTTGACCACTCAGTAATTTTCTGGGTCCTCCTGCCCTCTTGCTTCTCTGCTTCTGTCCTCTTTTCTGTTTAAAAACTGTGATTATGGTTGTCCTTTTCTATCTCCTGGAACTTCGTCCACCCTCCATGCCATCTTGAAGCAGCAGGGACAGCCTTAGCTACCTCGTTAAGTATTCTGGGGTGAGTTTCCTCAGGCCCTGCCAATTCATAAGCATCTCTAACCTGTTTTTTCTGACGCTAGTTAGAACACTTACCCATCTGTCACCGATGTTCATTGTGTTAGCCATCTGGCCACATTTATCCTGGTTAGTGAAATGGAAGCAAAAAGGCACTTAAACTCTCCAGTTTTCTCAATATACAATCATAGTTTCATCTTCTCATCAGGATTTTGTCGGTACTTCCTTTTCCTAGGAATGCAATTTTAAATTTTTTTTGTCATCTGTATTTCTCATGTTTGTGTTGGCTCTAATGAGCCCTAGTATTTTCTGGTTTGCTTCTCTGTGCTATAGTAGTAATTTTTTTTTTAATTTTTTTTTTTTTTGTTGTGAGTGAAATAATGCAATCCTTCACTATTAAATAGTAACTCAAATCAAATTAAGAAAGTAAAAGGAATTTTGGACTGATACATAATTCCAAAACAATGTTTTTAGTAAAACAAGTTAAAGAAAGAGTCCAGGTTAACATAAAAATATTTTTCAGGTCTGATTGCTTTGCCAAAATAAACAAATAAACAACAAACAGAAATACCAGGATTTCCAAACTGAGCTTTTTTACAAAGAATAACAATGTGTTTTGGACCGTGAAACTGAGTTACAAGTTGTTCATCTATCTCAGTGCTACCTGTAACTTTCAGTCCCAGATCCCAGAGGTTACTTATATAGCAAAAAAGTTTATCATCAGAAAAAAAAAACCCCACAACTGTATGCCAGTCCATAAAAACTTCTCTTCATACAACCGTGTCAGCTGCTGCTTACTTAGGGTCAAATCAAGGAGCCTTTTCACTACATTTGGATTCTTTGAGGGTTAATGTTTGGATTTTGTAGTCTACACAGATTTTCTTCAGTGGCACAATACAAACACCTAAGCCTGAAAGGATGTCACTGGAAGTAAAATTTTGCAACACTGTAGTTTGACCACAGCCAGTTTGTCAGCAAACAGCATGAGTAAGAAGAGTAACACCTCAAAAAACAATGTAAGGTACTTTAGAGCTTGTAATTAAGGACCACTAATTCCTCACCATTGGAAAGAAAAGTAGACATATATAGATAGTAAGAAGACATGAAGAAGGTCTTGTGCTCTTACTGTGGGAAGATAAGCAGACTAAAGGAACAATCAGAGGATTAGGAAGGTTCGTAAAGTTTCCAGAGTGCATAAACTTATTGTATCCCAAATCGTATCTTAGCTCTAATATTAAGTATTATTGAAGAAGATTGTGTTTGCTTTTCCACCATAAGACTCCTGAAATCTTTGAATCATGACCAAACACCTCTAAAACATCTGGGTTTTTTTGCACACAAACTACTTTCTTGATACCAGTCTTCTCCTGGACTGAAAGTAACCAACCTTTAAAAACATAGGTTCAAAAGGTGTATTACTTTTTTTTTTAAGTTTGTAATTCAAAAGAGCTTTTCATGTGGGAACAGACTCAAAGCAATATGCTCTTATCAATGAAACTGTACGTAGTGAAAAACATGGAACAGTTTCTTCTCTACTATTAATAAAATTTTATTCAGAGGAAATTCAGAGGCAAATTTATGTCATTTTTCAGATCCACTTATATTTTCCTTTCCATTCAATAACAATGTACTTCCCTTACATCTTCACAAGAATCTTCCTTTGAGTCCTGCTGCATCTTCATCAGTTTGTGCCACCTGAAATTGTAGCAGGGAAGATCCCCATTAACTTCTCCTGGAGTCAGGACCCTGATCATAACACCATGCTTATCCAAACCCTCGGGGTTTGCCTGCCTCGGGTAGACTCCAGTTCTCACCTATGGTCCGTACTTGAACTTAATTGCAGTCAGACCAGGTACTGACTGATCTGGACCACTAACTTGACTGTATAACTCTTTCATTGCTATAGACCCACCTGGTGATTAGTGGACCTCTTGGGTGGCCCTAGTCACCAGATCTGGACCTGCTCTGCACTTCTAGTCTAGGTAGCATGTGAGGACACCACTTCTCAGGGACGTCATGGCTCTGACTCCTTACTGTCAACCCTCCACTTCCAGCTGCCTTTCCTCATGGAGCATTCTGCTCCCAGAGATAAAACAGAAAGAAATCCTGAAAGCATTGTGTCAGCTTTTCATGGTGAAACCTGGTGATAATTAAAAGAAGGTCAGAAGTTAATCTGCATTTCTGGGGCACTTTGGCAAAATAGGCAGCTTCCTATGGCAACAAAGCATGAGAAATGTGTGCATACCTCATGAATCAACATTGCTTCTCTGTTTGGCCTAGCCCAAGAACAAGAATAGCTGAGAAATTCAACCCACTCCAGTTGCTTCACAAATAAACATAGGTGAAGATCACCAACAAAATCACTTAAGTAGAGGGAAAAAAGGAGGAGGGAAATTGTAGATTTACCCACTAGTAAGATTATACTTGTGCCAGTACAGCAAAAAGGACATACATTTCCCAGACAAAACTATCTGAGCCTCCTTGCAGATTTGTCTCTAAAACATGAGAGAACATAACAGATGTATGTTACATTGAATAAGTAACATACACATTTAAATCATATTTCTTTGTGTGGTGTAGCAGGGAAAAGTCCCCTTTTCTCACTGGTAATTAGATAGTGCAACAGATGGTGAGGCTTACTGTGCTTGGTAAGGTCCATTAAAGGAATCCAGACTGCCTAGTGATTCTTCATTAGAACAGGCCTCTTAAAGTGTACCTAGGAGCTTTACCTAGGATATAGGAAACATTCTTTTGTATAGTAATGTACTGCTAAAATCATTATTCTCCTTCCTACTGAATGGTTTTCCTTCTGGCACCAGGAACATTATTCTAATCATAACACCCAGAGGTACAAAACTATGTATACATGGCCAGACATAATCTCTGTCACTATGCAAAACAGCTTGTAATTCAAGTCAAAGAAAGACATTGTAATCATTGCCCATATCAAAAATAAAGGCAAAGAGGTTATATCTTGTTAACACATCGTGATGGGTTTGATAAACCCCAAAAAACTCAGATTACGGCCTTAGTTTAGTTAGGCCCAAAGCCAAATTCAGCAGGCCTCAGTTTGTGGGCCATGAGGCTCTCCGTAGGTTTAGAGGGACAGGTATCACCATCATTAAGCAACCAAAGAGGTATTTCATATCATCTGACGTCAAGCCAAGTATAAAACCAGTGAAGTTGCTTTCTCGCTTTTTCCTCTCCTGGTGTGTGGTGTGAGAGGACACCCTGTTGCAGCTTCAGGAGCGATAGGCCTCGCCACTCCTTGCTGAGATATTCTCAGCAGTTTTGGTCTCTGGGAATTAAATACCTTTTTGTTTGGGGTTGCTCTTTCCCTCTCCTTGCTGGGTGTTTTTCCCAGGAAATGTCTTTGGGTGGTGAAATCTGTGTGTCATTGGGGGGGCAGTTTGGGACAAAGTTATTGTTGGGCTTCTTTATATTTGTATATATATGTGTTGTAACTTTTGTGTAAATATACATACATATATATATATATATATAAATTTTTTTCAGTTTCAGTTTTTTTTCCCTCCCTCCTTTTGCTGGGACCATGTGGGTTTCGGGGGGGCTTGGCATTTTGTCAAGGTCTAACCCACAACACAAGGCAACATAGAGATATAGACAAGCTGGGCCATAAACTCAGATCTCAGACTGCTTGAGACAACTACAAGCAAATTTCTCAAACACTAATAACTTAACCTTTTCAGCTTCAGCTCAAGACACTTTGTTTCGATAAATCACTTTGAAAAAATGGCCATATCCTTCCTTGAGAGTTTTCTCTTTTATTACTTTTTGTTGGATCTTTTTTTTTAAATCATTATTAATGTCATATGTTCTTTCAGCTCTGTGAGATTATGAAGAGGTACACACAGAGATGTGAAATGAATGGTGGTTACTTCCTCCCATGCTCATTGCTTGGGATAAATTAGAATTCATGTCACAGGGTGAAAAATAATACTTTCCTTCTGTGTGAGTCACCCAATTTACTAGGGCTTGGACATAAACAAAGAATTTTCAATATTCCCTATGTAGCTGTCATATAAGTTCATAGTGTTTCTCAGGGGTGATGGACACTAGAAATCAACATTAATCTTCGCTCTTTAATCTAGTCATCAGAGCACTCTGCTAATGGCTTTTTCCCTCATAATGGAAGAGGAAACATAATTCTACCTTCCCTTAAAGGGTATATGAAATATAACAAACACAGCTACCACTCAGTGATCAGTACTCCTTCACTTTGCAATAGAACAATTTTGTTCAGAACACAAATTCCTTACTTGTCTTTGCCTCAGCTTCTCCCCAAGTCATACATGCTCCTACATAAGAATTTCACAATGCTACTAGTAAATAGTATGAAAAATCATATCATATGCCCAGAACCACATTGGCACTTTTGGGCACTTTGCCAGCCTCAACACCAGCTCCTGGGGCACAAACATTGGCCCCTCTTTTTGCCACCTCCCCAGAAACAGAGCCAGTGTAGATGCATTTCACACCCAGCCTGTGCCAGCTGAGTCCACACAGGATTACAGATATGACGTTCATGGTGTACACATTTCCTGCAAAGGGCCTGAAGGTGAACTTAATAGGCCACAGAAAGATGTGTGTGATTATTTGCAAGAAAACTACTGTAGATGACTGTACAAGATAGAGTAATGCACAAAATAATCTCCTTGCTAGGATAATTCAAAATGTGTCATAGATTCACAAGCCAAATATGCAATGACTATTTCAACTATGCAAATACAGGATGCTACAGACATGTAAGTGTGTCAAATGGTCACAAAGCACCTATATAATGCAACAAAATAGAAAATCCTCTAGTAAAAAATGGATTTCTGAGCTAATTATTAGCATTATAAATGTCAAGACTTTGGTTCTGGACTGTTATTTTTCATTGAGGAACATACTATTGTAGGATTGTTTTGCTGCCTGAATAAGGCTCATAAGTGATATTTCTGAAGCTGGGCTTGACTTACTGCTGTAGAGGTTAAGAATCCTTGGTTACCTGTCAATGCTTAAAGAAAAAGCCAAAACCTATTAAATGATTTTTCAAACTAAAGAAATTGAGAGGTTTGTAATCTAAAATGGCTGGAAATGTAAACATTGAATATATATCTATATCAGCTGTACCATAGCTTAAACCAATATTACACTGTGTGTTATCAACTTACTCTCTGGGATAATTCAGAAAGTATTCCTTGTAAAAGGAATTTCCCTACCTACCTTGCCTATAATTCAGGTGGAGTTTCTGTATTTTCTGTATTTCTGCTGATTTTAAGGCTGCTGTCTCTCCAAAGAAACTGCCAAACATAGGGATAAGAGAATCACCACAGCCAGAACCATGAAGGAATCACGATAACGTCCTCACTCAAAAAAGCATCTCTGAAAAACAGACCAACACACCAAAGAAACAGATCCTGGTTCATAAAGAGCTTGCATCAAAAGTTAAAGAAAAGAGGGGGAGAAATGAGAAGAATTATGTTATATTTAGTTTGTCACTCTGTACCTAAAAGGATCAGTCATCTTTGTGGAGATTTTCCTACACAGTAATATGCTTCAATAAAAAGAAGCCTGATTGTGACTTATTTTGACAAAGTAAAGGTGGGCTGCAGGTAGTCTTGGAAGTTAAGATTTTTCAGACAGTGCCAATGTCTGCTCTGAGCAGGGCTCCCAAAGCCAGGAATCTTATGCTCAGTTCTTCAAGGTGTTTTATGTGACCTTAAGCAAATATCAATCATCTCAGCCACAGAGCAGGTGGGATGTGCTGGGTGATTAGCAAATGATTAGGGCACTAAAAATATAAGCAAAACTACAATGTCGTATGGAAGTTTGCCCATATACCACCAGACAAGGGTTAATGGCTGCATTTCCTTCTCTGGGTTTTATGTTCATTGCTTTGCTTTGGGTCTACACACCAGAAACAAAATCTCTTAAATACAAAGAGAGACATAAACCAGTAAATTTTTGTTTTCAATAGTCTTGGCTTTGTAAACTGAACAGTAAAGTTTTAGTCTAATGATTTATGTAAAATGGGCAGGGTCAAACATTACATGGCAGACAGGAACTTCAGAATACTACAAATGCTCATTTTCTAGTCTTTTGTGCATTTCTTCCCTTTGGCTTTGATCATAAAATGTAGCATCCAAGGTGTTGAGATTTAGAGGAGGGGGAAGTTCTTTGGGAACCTGAAGATTTTTAAATATTCCAAACCAAAAACTTAGAATTCAACTGCAATTCAAGTTGCAAGCTCCTTAATGTAAGACTATAAAAGTGGCTGTGTTTGGTAAGAGCACAGGTTCATTTAATCCACTGTGTTTTTTTCCACAAGTCATGTGTGAGAGTACTTGAGGAAGGGCATAAAAGCCGGCTAAGTACTTCCAACTTTTCCCACCCAACCAATTTTTGCTCAGAAGGGCACTGAGCACTGGGGGTTCTACAGCTGCAGTAATTCTCCATGGATTTCCCTTCCATGAGCTTCTTCAGCCTCCCCTGGGACACACAGAAGCCTCTAATATTCTAACAAAACAGTTCTCTTGCCTTCTGTGTGAAAATCAAACTCATGGTGTTTGTCTTGATTATGACTCTTACAACCATCAGATCACAGCCTCTTGTTCCCAGCCTGGAAGGAATAATGAGCAGTACATTCTTCTCTGCCCACTCCACACACTTCCATCTTTCATAGACTTTTGCCACAAGTGACCCATGGATCTATATTGAATCACAATAATAATGATGCCAGTTTTAGTCTCTGCTCCTTTCCTCATATTTGTGAAAATCTGAATTGCTTTTTGACTGATACCAAGCATGAGTTCATGTTTGCAGGGAAACATGAGTCATAACCTCAAGATTTCACTCCTGGGTGATGATGGGAGCTCAGAGCCCATCTTTTCATATGCAAAGTTAGGTTTGTTTTTCCCTTATGCATGACTTTGTATTTATCAATTTTGAGTTTCAGCTGCCTCATTTAATAAATGTTTTGCTTTGTATGAGCTATCCATTACTGCCTTCCAGAATATTCTTGTTTACTACTGTAATTGTTTCTTTGTATTTAAAAAAAACATAATTTGTTTTTTAATAATAATTGCACTTGCAGTTTCCACAATACATTATTAATTCAATTACAGAATAAGAAGTAACACATTGTATTTTGAATTAGAATACTTCATTTGCTGGGAAACACAGACACCTTCAGAGCCAAGTTCCAAACTGTAAAAAAAATTTTAACGTTGTCTTCACAAACATGGATAAGAAAATGTCACATGCATTATGGCACTGTATTTTAGTTTCTAAACATATACATTTTTTGAGACTTTCTTTAGGCACGACTACCTGGGAGAGGAAAAAGATGTAATTGATACTCCATCATCTGATACAGAATTAGTTGACATGGAATAAGCAGTTAATCAGTGATAAGTGTACATAAACATTAAATAATACTAATACTTACTTTACCAGGTTTTACATTAAGGTTGAAAGTGAAAGTTTTGGTTTTGACTTGTTCCCATTCAAAAGATATAAGCACATTTCATCACAATGTTATTTATCTTTAGAAATGTAAAAAGTACAATTATCTATATCAAAATAAGTCTCTTATTTTATCTAATTTGGTCATTTAATAATAATTATTTTCCTTGGACCATACTAACCTAAAAACACTAAGAAAAAAAGATAAAGACAATTTAAAAAGAAAGCAGAGTGGGAAGAATTTCAGCTACTATCAAGATAATTATTGATCTGTTGTTTTTTGAAAGTTGTATTTAGTTGTGAATTAATTCTTCTGGTGCTAATACTCACGGGTATTTTAAACATATTAAAAACATATTTCATCATTCCAAGGGAGTGAGACATTAATCCGACCCTATCTGTGTGTCATCTTCTAACAGAGCAATGTATTTCTCCATTTACTTCAGTTGAGCCACAATTCCACTCACTACTGAAAAGTCTGTAACTTTTTATCTGCAGAAAAAGCTGGGAAAGCCACTTTTTATCAAATACAAGTAAAACTGCAATTGTAAAAAACTTCTCTGTGAGCTGTGCTGTAGCATGGAGAGAATACATACTCATATCCTAGAGGTAGATTCCACCCACATCCCTGGACAGAAGACTTCTCTTTGAATCTCCTTTTGACAAATAAACTTCAGAGATGTATCTACAGTTGGAATTGAGTCACAAGGGGCCAACTGCTATGTGGAAGGTGATGATAAACTCTGTAAGCCATCTTTGTTATTCACTCTTTTTTTTTTTTGTAAATGGGCAAATAGAATAATAGAACCACAAACTAGTGTCTAATAAAGGAAAGGAAAAAGTAGTTGGCTTCAAGAACCAGAGAAATTTTTCTCAGTTTGATTAACCTATTAGAGTGAACAGAAGGGGGTGTAAATAAAGTATCTTTTTCAAAAGAGTTTGATGAAAGTGCTTTAAATTAACACAGATCTATCACACAGCTGCATTCCCAGATAGATATGAAAGTAATTGATATCAGGCCTTGTATCTTGAAATTTATATTGACATTTTATATAAAAGTTGGATTAACAGGAAGCAAGATGATTTTCAAAAGAGCTATTTATTTTGTTGAATATTAAACCTCAGAGAGGAATTCATTACTGTCAACCTTCAGAAGAGATGTGGAGAGATCAGCGCTACTGAGCAGCTGCTGTTATCTCTAGAGTGGAAAAGGCTTTGTTCATTGTTGGGGAAAAGCCTGCTATGCACTTTCAATAGGAAGCAGCTTTGGACTACTTACTGAAGGGATCATACTCAGCCCTGAATAGCACTCCTTACCTGTGGTCAGGACAACTAGAAAGAAGCTATAAGAAAATTCTCCTCCCCTAGACGAAAAGCCAATAATAAACTTATATACCTATGTAACCAGATATGGGGCATCACAAATCAGTTCCTGTACTCTGATAAGAGAGTGAGGAAACTGCAGTCCCAAACAAGCAGTTGACATAGTCATAGGACTGGGAATGTGCCAAGAAATAGTCATAAGAGTATGTCTACACAATAAATCCTGACAGACAGGATCTCATTCAGCCCACAATGCATTCTAAAAGACCATATCAGCACAGACTTGGGAAGCCAAAAAGTCTCATTCCTTGGCCTCAGAGCTGGACAAACATGACCATAAGCATATGTTTCTTTCTCTTTGAATGACGTTGAGAGTGACAT
Source organism: Acropternis orthonyx (assembly GCA_035583155.1). Taxonomy (NCBI): domain Eukaryota; kingdom Metazoa; phylum Chordata; class Aves; order Passeriformes; family Rhinocryptidae; genus Acropternis; species Acropternis orthonyx. The sequence goes on from JAWWEU010000081.1 coordinate 104,346,760, forward strand.
CCCACAGTCAATGGCATACAACATAGCCATTCCCACTGAAGCAAGACACATTTCAATGTGGTACCAGAGGTGGCTTGCTCTCTGCTGTTTCACTGTGCAAATGTCTACACCATGATCACCCCGATGTTTCTGCATCACAGGGGGGAGGACAAACCATGGGGTCTCCTCACAACACGTGAGAGAGAGAGAGCATCTGCTCTCCAAACTTGCAGACAGCTCATATCTGGATGTCATTGTGCTCAGGTGAAGCAGGTTAGCTCAGATTAGTGACTTTCAAAAAGTTTTTACTCCTTTCTAAATTAGTTGTAGACACGACTGCCAGCTAATCATGAAACAAACAGAGTGAGATAGTAGGATGAGCTTTCTGATTTGTGAATTTGCTTGTCAAACTCCAATAAAGCCATTTAAGCTCTCAAAAAGAAAGAAAATTGGGTCCACAAAGTTATACTGATAAAAATAGTGCCTCAGGATTGAAGACATCCTGTGAATTCAAACACCTTTGGCTTGTCCAAGTCAGTTTGTCTTTATACATGCCTTCATACTGTTCCCCAAAGAAGTCAGTAAATAGACTGCAGCTACATTCAACTAAGATTTACTGAGAGTAGATGACCAAAGAAGAGGGAGAGGAAAAAGGAATTTGGGGAAATGCTCTCAAAGACACTGTCAGGCCCCTGCATGGGCCAAGGGATCCCCAGGGGCCGTGGGGATTTCCTTGAGTCTGTCCAAGGGGAGGTCCTGGCAGCTGAGGCCATTCCACCCCATCAGTCAGGAGCAGGGCAGTTGGAGGGCACCAGAGCAGCCCAGTGTCAGGCATTGGGCAACTGTCTGGGTCAAGGGATAGGCTGGGATGTGAGCCTAAAGGGGGTCCTGGCTCAGGAGGCACAAGGCTGAGCAGGGCAGGGCTGTGAGGCATTCAGTCCTTCTGCAGCATCACTGGGAGAGGGGCTGATGGCTCTGGGGGGTTGACGTGGGGTCCTAGGCTGCGGGCACAGTGGGGAGGCTCCAGGGCAATGAACATGGACAGGAAGGGCTGACACTGTCTCAGGGACACAGCAGGCACTACATGTCAAGTCCTGGACAAGTGCCTGATCTGGGTGCCCAGATGGTCAGGCCAGAGGCTTTTTGAAGGATGGGGGGTACCTGAAACTGGGAAGCCCCTCAGTTTCAGCTCCACACTTCAGCAGTACCAATCCTGCTGTTGCTTGTACATGTTCTCTGTCTTCAACGTTTGTGCCAACTGCTTACACTCTTGTCTATTTCGGGCTGGGGGCTGCATCATTCATTGGCACATTCAAACCTCTCTTCTTCAGCTCTGCACTGAATCACTTCAGCCCTTTCCATGTTTCAGCCATCCTTCCTCATGCTCTGTAAGAGATTTAAACCTGCTTCAGCATATACAGAAACAGCTTCTGAAGCTTCCAGCTTCATTCTGTTCCCATTGCTTGCCACTCATTAAGAACACCCTTTATTGCTCTTTGCAGTTAACTGAGTTATATGGAAGTATGGTAGATCACCTCTAAATGTTCTGCTCATTTTTTTTTTACTTTTTCCCAGGGTGAGTTTATTTATTATCATTTGTGGTCATTCCCTCCTTCGTTAAGTCTAACTTTACATGTAAACTAGTTCATGTATTTGTGTGCATTTTAAATCACCATTTGGCCATCATTGACAACCCTCAATGAGTCCCTTGAGCCAAAAGAGCTTTCAGAGAGTGGTAACTTTTCCATAACAAGTAATTTCTTGCAGCAATGTTTTTGATTATATCATGTCCTGCCAAAAACCAAAATGCCTTCCTCAGTCCTTTTTAAAGAGCTAGAGTCACAGACAACCTTGCCTGGGTAGGACCAGGCTCTGGGGCTGGTGAGCGTAGGGAGCCCATGGCTGACTACAACTGCTGATGCACGCACAAGGCTTCATCTTCTGGCCTGCTGGGACCCACCCTGCCAAAATCCCCATGGCAGCTGGAGCAGTAAAGCGGTGCTTAAGCAAAAACTATAGCACTGAGGCTGTGGCCTGTGTTGGGATCACTTGCTTTGCTTCTAGCTCAGGAAAAGGGACATGTTCACTGATCCTTAAACAAGATGTACAAGCCTGGGAGTCTTCACCACCTATCTGGCCTGCTTGCTTACAAGAATTTTAGGGTCATTACACACAGTTCCTCTGTCAGTGCAGTAAATCCTGCACAGAATGGCAGATGACATTTTAAACGCTCCAGAGCTGTAGCAGGCAAACTTTATGTGCATTATGAAATTTTACTTCCTTTTCTGATGAACATTTTATTAATGGTGTGTTTGAAATGTAAATATAGCTTTATTTTGCCAGAACAATTGAGCCTGTATTTCCCAGGCAGTGATACACTACAATAAAGAAAGCCCCAAGAGACCTCTCTTCTCCCTAGGAGCACTTTATAAATGATCTGTCACCGAGAATGAGTTGCAGTCTCTTTTCAGATATGCTCATATGTTCCTTCATCTCTTCTCAAGACATGTTTTAAAGAGTTGAGAAAAGCATAAGGATGATTGAGTCACATTAATATCCTGTGCTCTTTTGTAGCATATTATGTGCAAGGTTCCACAAATGGGATGTAACTGGAAACTCTGGTCTCTTTACCAGCCTCCCACAGCACTATGGGAAATTAAAAGAAAGCTTAGTAAAGCTTGAAAAAAAGCTTTTATTGATGCCTTTAGAACATCCTTCTAAATTAAGAGCCTTTTAATTCAATTTTAATGCTGGAAGAACAAGATCTGCATTGTTCACATCTGCTCATTAAAGTAAATAAGAACATGTTCTGGGGGAAGAAGATGCAGAATGACTGTCCTTCCTGTGCCTTCGGTTCTTCCACTCATTCATTACACACCTATCACGGCTGAGAGAGACTGAGGCGAGTACCAGCAGCAGTTCTTTCACTGTGCTGGCATGACTCCCTCACCAGGACTTACCCCACACCTGCAGCACTGCCCCTGTGGAAAAAAAAAAAAAAAAACAAAAAAAAAAACACAACAAGTAATTGAGCTGTGAAGGATGGTATAGCACGGCACATATATGAGCATAGACTGTGGAACACCCTCTGCTATAGTTTAGAAAACACTGCTCTGCACAAAAATGCAGTACAGGGGTTCTTAGGGCATGCTGAGCTAAGCCAGAGTCTCCACACCCACTGTAGCTGTGTTGCCCCTAAATGTGTATGTCCTGCAGAGACACTCAGTAACGTCTGCACCCGGGGTTTATTATTTAAAAAATTAAATGCTAATTTTTTCTGTATGTTCAAGATGCCTTGTTCTCTCCTTTTCATTTGTCTGCTTAAAGAAAAGATGTTTATGAGCAGGTAGTTAAAGTTATTTGATTAAATCCATATTGGGAGGGCAGGAAATTCTCCGTATGACAGCAAAAATTCTATGGCTCAATGGCTCAGTGTCCATGTCCCTTACTCTGAATACAGAGTTCTGGAAAAGAGTGTTGTACCTTGCAATTTTCACTGCAAATTTCTTTTATAGTACCTTAGCAGCTAAAGCTAAAGGGATGTAAATGAAAACTAAACAGAATGGTAGAGAAGCCAAAGGTTGGTTTCTAGAATTTTCCCAGGATTCACATGCGTCTTGAATAAGATTTCCTTTTTCTGATGTCCTACATGTCCAATTACAATCATGTAGAAAAGAATTCCAGGCATAGACAGAGGGGTATTACGTCAGCCAGATTCCATTATCTTTTATCCTCATGTCATAAGGATAAGGGCAATGTTTTCATCTTACTGACAGGAGGAAAGTAAGACTGTTGTGTGGCCATAACCACAACAGTCATTTTTGTCTATCCCTTGTGCCCAGTTCATTGCCTCTCAAGATATGATTTTAGCCCTTTGGTCACACAGCCAACTTATTCAGATTTCCTCTCCTCACTTTTTCTGCTGTCATGTGTATACGTCAGACATATATTTCTCACAAATGCATTGTGCTGTTCAATCAAGCAAGGAAGAGAAAATGCCAGAACTCTTTGGGGAGATTTTGAGGATGGGCAAAAAAAGGTCACAGGCACAGCAGAGGATCAGCAAAGAGCAAAGGATCAGCACGAAGCTTGTGGTGTCAGGCTGTAATCAGATGCTTTGTCTCAACACTCATTCATCATACATAAAGCTTCCTAAGCAAAAGGCATCACTCTAAAAAGACAGGAGAATCTGAGATTCTAAATATAACATAGTTGGGGGGGGGGGGTTATTAAAATAATATCTATTTTTTGCCATCTTCATTTTATTTGCTTTTTTCTCCACACTGGTGGTTGTGAAAAATCAGCACTGAACTAAAAAGAATCAAATTTTTGACCCTATGACAATAACAAAACACTATAACTATGGTAGAGGCATTTTATAGAAGCTTGCTATAGCTACAATGATGGTACAAAAAGCTCTTCTGAGTTAAGGAAAATGAAAAGTCAATACATCTTTGAATTGCAAGTTCTTCATTTCATATTAAAGTGAAGCATATAATTGTACATTAGTGTTATTCAAAATTTCTGGGGAAAAATAATTAGTAAAAATAATAATACTGAATATCAATTTAGTGTTTCATTTTTATTCAGTTAAGATGCACTAAAATCCTTAAACACTGATGTATAAGTAGGTGTTTCTGGTTCAGAATGATGTGCTTTACTATTTATCTTCCAGTAAGTTTGCTTATGTTGAGTCATCAAACTATGTTTTAAGGCATAAAAAAATACATTAGTACAGAAGACTTCAGAGAGGTATGAGAATATTAACTTCTACTTTAAAAAGATATGAAGTTCTCTTGTTTATCATGGTAAACAGTAAAATAAAATGTTATTCTATTATTAAAAATACTACGAACTTCTACTCATACATACACCGGGTAAGAGAACATGATGGTCTTACTTGATACTCAGAGGAGCCCTGCACAGCTGCTCTAATAATGTAAATTGAAGGAAACCACAGACATACACTCATGTAGCTATATTATTAGCTTGCCAGGCACTAACAGAGCTGGCTTCATGGCCATGAACGATGGGGATGTGAAGCAAATGGAAAACCAATTTACTGGTTTTCAGCAGGAATACATAGACTTGAAAAGAGTTAACTATGCCATCTTCTTTGTAAGTTCTGCTTTAAGGAAAAAAGGAATAGGTAAAAAGAGAATCATTTCCAAACAGAAGTGATAGACACAGAGTTGTGCATTAAAAAAGAGCAATTTTTAGCAAACTTTGAGAGTAGATGATGAAAGGAACAGAACAGAAACAATTTCACACAACAAACATTTGCCAGTTCTGCCTTCCCTAAACATTTGGAAGTCAAACTGCACCCTCAAAATGTCCATTTAGAATCTTGTTTCATTTAACTTCTATTCAGTGTTTCTTCATTTAACTCCTTTCAATCAAAGCCATGGTTTCAGAACTCTGACTACCACTGAGGAAAAGCTATTTTATAAAAAGTTAATGCAACTAAAAATATTAACAGAATAATAACATTAAAAAATCCTAGAAAAACAGAAGTCCAAAAATGTAGCCAGCATCAGCCAGAAAGAAGTTAGCTGATTTCCAGAATGGGGATACGGACAGAGAAACAAATCCCAGTGACTAAGAAAAGCTCTCAGTGGCATCTTCAGAGAGGCCATGCCAACAGGTTAACTTTGATCTGGGACTCCTGAGGGGTCCTGCACAGCTGAAAACATGCAGTCTCCCACAGACTTCCAGGGAACACATGGCCTGGCCAACACAGCCATCTCACATGGAAGGAGTCTGGGTCCCACTCACTGCTGGGGGGTTAAAAAATCCAGCGGGGCTGTCACTCATACTTCAATATATCAGTACCTTTATTCCTCATCACTGCAGCTGCTGCAGATTTTTGAAGCCTATTATCTTAACAATCAGTGAGAGTGTTGAGGCTCTTCCAGGCATTTTGCTGCCAGGTCTTGACCACCCTGACTATCTTTTCCTCTTAAAAGCATTGGTGGAGTTCCCGTCTTCATTCCCTCTTGCTCCCTCTCTCACTTACTATGTCTCTCTCTTCAACGGCAATTCCCATAAAATATCAGGGACTCAACTTCTGTATAAGAGACAATATTTAGTCTTTCATTAGTTACAAATCCCCAAATCATTTTATAAAACTAACCATAAAATTGTTGCCAGTACCCTCTGCTCAGCACTGGTCAGGCCACAGCTCTAAGGCACAGAACTGTGCCCAGTTCTTGGCTCTTCAGTAAGAGAGACACATAAGCATAGTGAAGAGAGTTCAACAAAGGGCCACAGGGATGACTGAGGGATTAGAGCATCTTTCATTGAGAAAATCTGACAGAGCTGGGACTCCTCAGAAGAGAAGTCTTGGGGGGATCTTACCAATATATGAAGGGAGGGTGCAGAAAAGATGGAGCTCTTTCTAGTGGTGCCCAGTGACTGGGCCAGAGACAATTGGTACTAACTGAACACAGGCAGTTCCCTCGGAACATCAGGAAAATTTTTTATCCTGTGAGCATGACCAAGCATTGTCACAGGTTGACCAGGGAGGTTGTGGAGTCAGCATCCTTGAAGAACAGAAATCTAAACTTGGTTCTGAACAACAGACACTAGGCGGCCCTGCTTGAGCAGGTGGGTTGGGAAAGATCCTCTCCAGTGGTAGCTTCTACTTTCAACCATCCTGCAGTTCTGAGAGAGATATTTCTAACAAATTCAAACATTTTTTCCAGATGCTGTGTTTTGGCACAGCAAAACTAGAGGAAACATAACCAGCAGTTCAAATGTCTTTCTTCATTGAAAAGTTTTTCTGTGAACAGAGTGTGATTTGGTGAAAGATGAAGTCCAAGGTGTAAAAAAATTCTCTCAAAAATTATTTTGAAGTGGGGAAGTTTTTGGGGGAGTATATATCTTAGAAACTACAGCAGTCAGCAATGGTACCAATTTAATGAAGAAATAAAGCAAGAGATAGTAAAAACAATTACAGTAACTAGAAGACTTTGATTTGTCCATTTAAAAAGGAGCAAGTTACTTAACAAAAATTGAACATGCCTAATGTTCATGACTAATGTCTGTTAGTCCCTTACATATCTCCAAAATCACAAAATTTTGCTGGAAGATCAACCCTGCCCTTTGATAATGACTCATTATAATATGCTGCAAAGTTCTGCTGCAGGAATGTGCTGTTATAATGTGACCTTCTTCCCATGAAATAATGCCAAGACTTAAGTAATGTGCTTGTTCAAATTTCTAAATTAATCAAATCCAAGCACATTTTCCTAATTCTGAGATTATCTTACGAGAGGGAACTCATGCAACCAAGAACTTTACTGTAATAGTGCTCTGTGGTATATAATGTGATACAGCCTCATTATTAGAGGACAAGGAATAGGAACTTGCATGGCAAACTCTGACTTAAAAAAAAAAATTTCAAATCAAATATCTGAAATCTTCTGGAAAACAAATTCTACTGTTTCTTACAGAGTAATAGCTGACACTCACTCACCCCCTCCCTTCCACATTGTTCCATCTAAGATTTTTGTCAGTTCTTTTCTTAAATATCATCAAATGGCACCAGCTCAAAGCCACTGTGTGAAAACTAAGCCTGAAAGTCCTTCTTTCTGATATGATTTCTGTGGACTCTGTGCGGGTCCTTTGATTTATGACATCATATATGAAATCTGAACCAGGATTAGTCCAAGTAAAAACCTAGTTCCTGCAAATATGGCCTTTCCAAACCAGTGAGTTAGCAATCCAAATGTACGGTGGAAAAAAATAAAAATTAAAGGAAATACAAAACCCAAACTTGTTTGCTTGTTTAAAAAATAAGCCACATTATGAAAAATGTAATCTTCTATATTTCCTAAGTTATGTGGGATCCTGGCCACTAAAAAAGATTTAAAGTTACTCAAAACTCTGTTCTTTAGAAAGACAAAACTCCTAAACCTGATCTTTCTACCTATATGACCTACGGTTCCCTCTCCCCCAGCAACACTATTTTAAGCTCAAGGCTGTCTTCAGCAAGGCAAATTCTAAACCATCATCTCAAGTTAGCAGCAGCACCACTGGCATATCCATAGAATTAAACAGAAATTTGAATGAAGTAGGTCATTCTTTCTTTCATGTAGGAATATCAAAACACACCTCACTGAAAATTTCTCAAGATTACTTTCAAGTAAGATTTTAATATGATCCCAACTATGAATTGCCCTTCTAGGACTAAACACCAGTCCTGAAATCAGTTTGTTGTACTAATACCTTCAGAGTGTCTTAGAGAAACAGATAACTTTTTCTTTTTTTTTTTTTTAAACTACTTCATATGTTTTAACTTATACATTCCCCATTACAATAATATTTCATCTTTCTCCAGACAGAAAAGTATTGGGTTTCATATTTTGTTCCCAGGCATCTTCTTGAACAAACCAGCTGAGGAGTGGTGCCTATAACCCGAGTGATATGTTACTGCCCGAAGCACTGAAATGAGTGGGTTTGGGTAAGGAGGAGAAGGGTTCTTACAGTCGGTCTATTTTGTTTGGTTTTGCCTTCTGCTGAGTGCACTCAGCACAATACTGGTTCTATATGCTTAAGAACATCATGCTGGAGTACAAAAGGAATAAAATAACAAGCCTTTTGAAGTATTGGAGAATATCTGTAGCCTGCAGCAACAGCCAGAGGATTTCAATGTAGTTTTTGCACTTTTCAGTTTCTTGCCACGTTTCCTTCTTCAGTTGGAAAATTCACTGCAGATTCAGTACATTACTCCTCACCTAACATGTTGCTCAGGAGCAGGACAGGACTCTACTCCATCCAGGTTTTGGCCATCACCACTTCTCTCCTGTGAGTGATTGCCCTAATCCAGGGGGAAAACAGTATGCACTGCTGGATACACCCCAAAAAACGAATTAGTTTAGCACATTTATCATTTAGTCTGTTCAGTTTTCTTTATATTTGCATCCACACGAGTGTTCAAGCAACTCATACACATGTATTAAAGAGTATATCATTGCAATGACACTAGGTCAAGGCTGAGTGTTACCAAATCATGGCTCTAGCTGACATCTCCTTCATGTTTGTGCTTAAATTAAAAGGTACTAGACATAAGTAAGAGGTGAAAAAGTAGCTCAGTTATCTGATATTTAAAACCCTGGGCATGCTTTGCAAGAAAGCCGTTTGGCTGTCCATTTAGGGAGAACTTTTAAGCTCTGTCACATTATTCCTCCCTTAGGACACTTCAAAACACAAGTGTTGCTGTTCTTGATGCCAGCCCTAGGGCTTCAGAAGTCATCTGTACAGAAATGAGCTGTCGTCTATGTGCTGGAGTGTGTAAGTGGGACGTTCATTAGTTCTTATGAGAAAATTTAAGGATGTTACTGGCATCACCAAATGGAAAAGCAGAATACTTTTTCTTTGGGTGTTTTTTCAGCCTCTGTCGCTGATAAGTGGGAGCTGAAGCAAAATAGTTAACCGGTATTTCTCTTGAGGGAGCAGACAAATGACTGGTTTGCTTCTACTTCCAATCTGCTTGTAATTCTCCCAAAAAGGTAAAGTGAATAAAAATGGCCAGAGGCAGATTCTCCTCAGTAGCAGAAAAGAAGAGCAAAGGATGAGAGGCTTGAAAGCCCCAGAAGCCAGAGGAGAGGAGTGTTGAGTGCAGATACCAAGAAAAGGCAGGAAGTGCCAGGATCTGTGCAGCAATGAGAAACAGGGATGGAGGGTGGGTCACCGCATGCTGTTGGTTGAGTTGGGCAGAGGGAAAATCCAAACCTGAAGAGAAGGCAGCCTGGAGCAATTACTACTAGATTAAATCACAGTCCTGGGAAAGCTGAAAGCAAAGTATTATACTTAAATCCAGCTGACAAAAGGGATGGAGCAATATGCTAGGATGGTCAGAGATGCACAGATGACAACCAGCAGGGAGGGAAAGATGATCAGAAAAGGGCTTTTTTCCTGTGCAAGCAGGAGGCAGAGAGATACAGAAGAGCTGTGGATTTGGATCATAATGGAGATTTGGAAATAAGGCAATAATAATAAGGAAATAATGGGTTAAATCTGACATGTTATAAAAGCATTCACTGAAGGGCACTTGCACAGTTTTGATGATTTGTGAATGGTCAGGCTTATTTCACCCTTAGCTCATAAGATGGATATTTTGAACTTGCAGTCTGAATTACTGACTAAGCATTTCCAGATTTGGCAATTAAAGCAGATCATGCTTCTTAGCTTCTCGAATGCTATCACCTTAAGTGGATTACTAGGGAAAGAAATATGGAAGCATTTCTGCAGTCATAAATATCTCTAAAATGTGGAGATGAGCTTTTGAAAAGTTTGCAACTTGCCTTAATTCAAACACTCTTTGTGATGTCATTGACATTGCACATTATAGGTGGTTCAAAACTAATACTAAAAAGAAAACAATGTCATTATTATCCTCATCAAGGCAAATCCTCAAAGGGACTATTCCAGAAGTTACTCAGTTTCTAGTTAAGCCAGCTGATGTTTCATCTAGGTTTGTGATAGCCTGTCTTTTTAGTGCCAGGGGAGTTTTTGATTACCATATAGTTGGTAAGTGTGTAATGCTCATTAAACAAATACACTTTGTAATTAGTACACCTGTTGTCAATATTCAGTATATATATATGGCCTTTTCATTAGATTTCCTGGGTTATATGTGCCTCAACAACAGAAAAATCCTTGATCATTTTAGCTAGAGGGACAAATGAGCAGTTCATTACAGGAGAAATACATTTATGAACTCTATAGACAATCTTTGTGCTCATGCCACTTCTCCAACAAAGCACTAATAACCCAAACCCCAAAGGAGCAGAGGCCATATAAGTGAAGAAAGGAGCTCCACTAGTCTGTAGCAGTAGCAGTAGGTGTGTAACTACTAATACAATCTAGTTGTTGTCTAATAACCATTCCTGGAGCAACAGATAACAAACTCTCCAGAAAAAAACCCTCAAGTATGCTATTGATAGATAAATTTTAGCAAAAGGTTTGTCTGAAACAAATAAGGAAGAACGGAGGCTGGGGGTGAGGAGGGGGTGGTGAGGAGAACGGAAATCATCATTTCCCTGATACTTTAAATATACCATCCTTGTTGGTAAGCGCAATTTCCAGAGGACAAAGTGTATGTTATTTCGAACTTATTTTGTGAGCTAGACAGACAGCAGGGAAATAAAATTACAATGAGTAAACTCACTCAGCAAGTCATAATTGAAGCTTTTCAAAACAATAATGAAAAGCAAGTTATAGAATTTTCTCTAACTGGAAACTGATGGAAGCTTATGAAATACACAAGTTAAATTGGGGAAGTCCTTGAGATTTGCTGCAGGCTTCACTTTCCTGTTCATTGTGCTGTCACAGAAAGTGTTAAACCTTCCTTAGTCACAATGAGTAAACAGAAGAACAAAGGATTTGGGATTAATAACCAGATAGTTTGTTGTGGTTTGAGATTCAGAAGAATCTTTATGTCTAAAAAGGGACTGTTCTATTGTTTTCTGTGCCCTGAAAAAATGGTGGGAGGGCTTTATTGTGTAAATTTCCATATTTTGTTTAATTTGCCTTTTTCAGGAATTAATTTGCTGCTTACATTCATTTATGCTTCAATCATTCATTCATATACTATAGAGTGTTATCATTTTCTCCCCACCCTCAAAGGATTATGTTGTATAGATAATGCAATCAATACTTCAGTCTGAGCGGATAAACTCTATTTCAGACTTCCTATTGTTTTGTGGTTGATTTGATTTTATCTCAAACTACAGACATATCAAGCAATATTTTGTCTGCTTGACAGGTCTATTGCTGGGATTTGTTTTTCCTTCTTCATTGTTTGGACTGTATCCACTATTTATTTTCATTTCCTAATTAGTGTTCAACTGACCCAGAGTCTTGTTATAGATGTGACAAGAGTTATCTTTGTTTTTTCTTCATCTAGGCTGTAACTAATTTAAAGTGATAATGTTCGTGCCAATCAAAGGCACCGTTGATAATATTTTAATAATAAATATTCGTAATTAACTTACTGAATAAGCTAGCTTCAAATGTAATTAAATTGGCTTAACTTTTAACATATGATTCAATCTGTTTATACTGAATATTTGTCAGTTGAGTTTCTAGTAAATAAGAGACAGTCAACCAAGGTGGAGCCCCAATAAAATTCTTTTGTATTAAAAACAGGGTACACAAAACTAGGCACACAACTTGATTAAAAATTAATTTTATTTTGTTCTGAAACACATATTTCTAAGAAAAAAACCAATATGCTAAGTTAGGGCTGGAGCCTGCTCTTCTGAAGCATCTTTAGAGATAATAAAATGTAGTTTCTTGTTCATAAGCATACACAGTCACTTTCATTCCATATGCCCAAATTTTCCTTGTATGAAGAGAAAATAATCACAATAAGACTAATTTTATTTCAACATTCTTCAGTTCATCTTGACATGCTTGAGCTTCTTCTTCTCTCCTGTCTTATAGAAGAGCATTTTATAACAGTAGGCTGCAATTGTGCATAGAATTTAGAAGACCCTTCAACCATTCAAGAGAGCTCACCCTATTCTCCACACTTTCAAAAATATATCAGGCCTAAATAGTCTAGACATTCACAGCTAGAGATGTTTTCACTCCAGATTTTTATGGTAGATTCTTATTTTAAAAAATCTGGAAACAATAATTGTGCAGTTGAGGGAGTTCTTGTTGTCTGTACTTCATGGCATTGTCATACTGTGAGGAAAGCAACTCTTACTTGACTTAATAAATTTTCACAACTGTTTTTCAGATTACATTATCAACATCTTTATCACTTTCAATAATCAAACCTATCATGAAACTACAATATATTTTCTTGGTCTTCAGAAATAACGGTTAAACACTACCCTTGATAAAGGTGATTAAAAGCCATTCCTTTACCACAGTCAGATTTGGCTTACATTTTCAGTTGGAAATTGTGTATTTTTTTAGTGGAAAAGATGTAAGAAAAGAAAAGAAAAGGGGGGAAGAAAGACTGGAAAGGAAAAATTTGACTTCTGAAAAATCAACATGTTCCAATGGCAGTTCAGCTTTTTGTAGCAAAATATTTGTTTTCCACTGTAACTATCAAAAATGATACCATCATAAATAAATGAATAGTTCTCTTTAAGATCAAATAAGCCTGTCTAAAAGTAGATTCTCAAAACCACCTACCTACATATGCATTCATATTTTGGTTGCAGAACAACCAACTTACTGTTTCTGTAATTTTACCACTATGAATTTCACCCACTATAAGAATGAGTGACAAAAGACGAAGTGCTTTATCTTTGTGTATCCAAAAATAGCTTGCCTGTATAACCCAGAATTTGCCCTCCTGCCATAAAACTGAACCATTTTTATGCCTGTTTGTGATCTGAAGGATTTTGAGGAACCATGGAAGAAAAATCTATAGAAGCACTGGTTTAGTACAGAAATTCAGCCAAGTGTCAGGGTGAGTTAACTCTGCACACTTCCAAGGAGTATCACAGTGCAGCACAGGACAGCATTGTCTATGGATTTTGGCTCACTTTCATGCTTTGGCATCTCATTCCTGGTCCCTGCAACCTGCAGTTAGGGACTTTTCTGATTCCAGCATGGCTTTTGTGATGGGTTTGATAAACCCCAAAAAACTCAGATTAAGGCCTTAGTTTAGTTAGGCCCAAAGCCAAATTTAGCAGGCTTCAGTTTTGTAGGCCCTGGGCTCTACGTAGATTTAGAGGGACAAGCATTACCTGACTTAAGCAACCAAAGAGGTATTTCATATCATCTGACATCAAGTCGAGTATAAATCCAGTGGAGGAGGTGCTCTCTTCTCTCCTCTCCTTGTGGTAGTGGTGGTGGGAGGACACCCTGTCGCAGCTCCGAGAGTGATAGGCCTCCCCGCTCCCTTACCGAGACATCCACAGCAGTTTTGATCTCTGGGAAGTAAATACTTTTTTTTTGTTTGGTGTTGCTCTCTCCTTCTTTTCCTTGCTGGATGTTCTTCCCGGGAAACGTCTTTAGGGTTTTGTTCCTGTGGGTTTGGGTGGTGGAATCTGCGTGTTATTGAGAGGGTAACTTGGGGTGAAGTTATTGTTGGGTTTAATATTTGTACATATATGTGTTGCAACTTTTGTGTAAAAAAAATAAATATATATATATATATCAATTTTCTCCCAGTTTCAGTTTTTTTCCTTCCCTCCTTTCACTGGGACCCGGTGGGTCTGGGGTGGGGGGGGGGGGCTTGGCATTTCGCCAAGGTCAAACCCACGACAGCTCTTCTCAAGGTGCAAGAAGTACAGTGTTCTCAGCTTTGATGTGTATAGACCACTAAGATAAAATGCCAGAGAAGAGTGAAAATTTATTATAAATAAGTGTTATTTGATCCAGTGATTGTAAAAATCTAGAGTTAAGCATCTGGGCTACTTAGCTTGATGGCCAAGCCCTAAAGCCATGGGGTCTCCAGCTCCAAAGGTAGTTCAGTCTGAACAGAAACCCGTCTGAATATAGACTGTTGTGAATGCAGGACACATTTGGACTTTGAATATTAAGTTGGAATACACTGTCTAATGGAAAAAATCCATTATTTGCTTTCAAAATCAAGGGACAAGAATACAGCAAGAAATGGAGAGTAAAATTTCTTGGTGACCTAAACAAAGCTTTTTTTGTTTTAAATTGCAGTAATAAAGATGTCACAGGTGAGGGAGATAAAATTATTGCCAACATTTTGGAACACAATCTATTCAATCAAAAATTAAGATGTCGGTTCTATTACTGCTATTTCCATCTTTGAACCATGCTGCTCCTTTATAAATCAGCCAGAGCAGAGAAAAAAATGTAGCAACATATATTCTTCTTTCTCTGTCAGAATCTGTTAGCTTTATGACTCTGTCAAATCCTGCCACTTATTATCTGGGGATTTTATATATATTTAGTACATGAGTTTGATGCTTTTGTGTGAAACTGTTTTCATTTTGTGCTGTCTAGTATAATATCTGGAGTCATGCTTCACTTGTTGTTGTGAATAAAGATTTACTGGGGAATGCTCAAATAAGGAAAAGCTGTCATGTTGCAGTGACAAATCTAATGTGTGAAGCAATCATGCCCCTGAAAAAATTTATGTAGATATAATATCTTTAGTTACAACACTTCTATTGAAAGATATTTCAGGACAGCTGCTACCCAAAGAGGCTTTTTGTGCTCTCTCACTTCATGAGCATGATTGCAATTTTCTTTTAAAATATTTTTTTTAATTTTTCTCAAAAATATACATGAATGCACACACTCTGAGTCATATTCAGACAGATTAAGTTTTATCAAACGTTCTCTGCCTTATTAAGAAGGAAATCCAGGTGTTTCTGATTATAAGCTTGAACCACCTGTGCCAAACTATAAAGAAACAAAAAAAGGGAGCTGGCCAGCACCAAAGGTGCCAAAGAATGTCCAAAGGTCTGGTAAAAAGTTTAGGGTTCAGATCAGTGTGAATCAATCTCTTAACTCCTTTGGATTATGGATCAAATTTATGAGAATAATTCATTCACACTATAAAGAAGCCTATTTGCTGCAGAGAATATCAATATTCTTAAATGACCTACAAGAAACCATGCTGATGTATAGCAGTTTGAATATTCTCCCTATATAAAAGTTGAGATGAATAGTTAACTACATTTGAATAATCGGATCATATGTTCTGAACTTTAGGAATATTTGATTGCAGAGCTGATAGGGACATTCCATTTCTGAGCAGAGGCACCTGAAATGCGCTGGTTCACTAGAGGATGCAACTACACTAAATATTAGTTAATGTTTCTAAGGAAGCAACTCAATTTTTTTTCTGTAAATTGTGAGATATTTTTGTCTGGAGAATATATCTAGCAAGGGGAACATGCTAGAACAAAAAAGACCTATCCACTATAACCTGTTCTTTATCATCCACCAACTCTCTCAGCCAATTTATTGAGTCTTGTTTACAGAAGATTGCTTTCCCTCATAAAAGACTGTTTTTCCTCAAATGAAGAAGACCTCTTTTCAAGCATTTGGTCCATTCTTGTTTCATACTTTCAGCATTTCTCTTCCCTTAAACTGTACATTTTAGCCTCCGGGTTGTACAAATTTTGGCGTGTTCAATAAACTAAAACAATCTAAGTTATTACTCTTGGATTACACAGTTTTGAGACCACAATGTTGCTATTGTGTCTTACCCTGGGAAATAATAGGTTTTTCGTACATTCAGTGCAGCAACAGGCAATGGTGTTCACAAGAGAGCTACACTTACAATGGCCACTTAAGGCTTTCAAGCTGATGTTACTGCTCTGCTGGGTCTGAACCTTCAAAATCAAAACATATTTAGCAGCGTCCAGATCTGATCGTGTAACGTACAGAAACGAAAAACAATATGTGCTGCACTCAGCCAGTGTATGACTGCAAAAATCTCAGAAGAGAACAGATAGAAACCAAATAAAAGAAAATAAAAAAATAGGGAGGAAAAAATAGTACCCTAAATAGGTTTTACTGGCCATTAAACTTGAGGTGAGCTGTACAGACACACAGATTCTTGTGGGTGAGTGATATGCAGCTTCTCCACAGCCTGTGGCTAGAGCTGCTAATAGACACTCAGCACATCTCTAAATCTAAAAGGCTTTGCAGTAATCCCATGAGGATCCCTTACTTCATGTCTCAGAAATTTTCTCATTCTCATATTGCATTTTCTTTTGCTATGATCTCTATTTCAAAATGAAGCAACATTGGTTTTGTTTAAGTGGACTGATACTCTGGGTAGCATCTGTGCAATAAAATACCAAGAGCCTGTGGAATCATTTTAGCAACTTTGTTCAAGACAATTGACTAAGAAAATAATCATAATAAATCAACAGATTAAGATGTACAGTAAATTTAGCCTTATGGCTTGATAGTGATTCTCGCAGAACTAGTTAAGAGGCTCCATAGGGCTTATAGCAGATTTTCTTGAAGACTTCAGAGAGCAAAAGAAGAGGTTTAACAAGTACTCCTTGAAAAATATGACTGCCTGCTAAGGCTCATTCCCTTCTGTTTGCATCTTGTTTGCTGGGTACTCTTTTTTTCTCCTGCAAGAGAGTCAGCAATCTTCATACAAACCAAATGAAGAAAGCCTGAAATACCAGTAGGTCACCCAGACAAAAAACAGCAGGTGAATTTACATGCCCTGCCTCTGGGCTGAGCATTTAGACTCACTTTCTTACAGATCTACCCACCTCCTATAACAGTGCAGTGTATGAGTGTCTGGTACCATTCTGTGCCTTCCTGTCAGTTGTCATTACCACCACTTTCCTTTCCATCTTTCTTCCTGCATGTGGCATAACAAAGTACAGAACATTTACTAATTCCTTAGAACACTTTCTGAGTACTGACTTCCTTGTCTGACTCATTACTGCATCTTTCTATGCTGTGATTAACTTTATCTAAATTCACTGAATTTTGATAGAAAGTGAAAACATTTGGCAATATGTTTTCATGTTTGGATTTTCCAGTTGATATGGAGGGAAATTAAAAACAGGTAAAATTGAGTAATGTTTCAGACTAGAAGGAAGTAAAATCTGTTATTCAAATGTGAATTTACTCACTTCTTTTTGCCCTCGACTACACTTGTTGATTTCCCCCATTA
Organism: Acropternis orthonyx; assembly: GCA_035583155.1. Lineage (NCBI taxonomy): Eukaryota > Metazoa > Chordata > Aves > Passeriformes > Rhinocryptidae > Acropternis > Acropternis orthonyx. The sequence goes on from JAWWEU010000081.1 coordinate 104,364,341, forward strand.
TATGTATAAAAAAATAAGTACAAAAAAGTGGGATACCTAATTTTAATGATCAGCAACTGTATACATTAAAGCCCAAATGGCTTATTCATGAGTCAATCCTTTTTTTCATCATTCTTGAATACAACTTAATAACACCTGCAGTCTCATTTGCATTCTCATATCCATTTCAACATAAAGAGAAGGGAATGAGATTTACCATCAAGCATCTCACACTGGGACTGTTATACATTTAATATTTATGGTATTTTTATCTGCATTATAAAAATATCTGAGAAATTCTTTCCAAACAAAAGCAAAAGGTACTCTTACAGAAATAATAAAGTAGTACTAAAATGACTGTTTGGGACAGGTGGTGTAAATCAGCATAGTTTCACTAACGTCTACACAGCTTTTGAACTTGGAAGGTGGTTTTTACTGCTTTGACTAAAGAGGAAAAGTACTTTTAAAGCAGCTATCATGAGCAGCAAGGTGAACAATTCCAGGTTTAAATGCATTTGAGTAGTCCTTCTCCACCTACTACACGTGGCCTGAGGGAAGGGGATGAAAAGCCATAAGACAAAGCACAGCAAATAAAACCAATAAAAGAAGCAGTATCTGTAGAATCATGTTACATACATCTTTGGAGATCTGTAAAGCCCACTGAAAAGCAGGATTAAGCTGAGGCAGACAAAGATATACTCTACAAAAAGAAGCAGAGTAAGTTTTGATCGACAGGTTTGTATGAAAAAAAACTTAGTTTTACTGCCATGGGTGCAGTGAAATTGTCCAGTCTTTGTCTTTTTCAGCTTTTATGAGATAGCTCTGCTATAAAAAGTGTCATATGAAATCTTCATAAAAACCATCTTGACATTTTATTAAAAGCTCCAGATCTGGCTTCAAAAGGAAATGTAGTTTCTTCATTCACAAAAATTTCTTCCTGATAGCACTTATTTTGTGTATACTTTTTGGCCTCTTACCACTTGTTTACCAACTCTCCCTTTTTCCTTTGGGTTAGTATATAGTCAACATTCAATCCACAAACATCTTGAGATGGAATAAAAATCTCCATCAATGTTTTTAATCAACAGTTAACCACATGCTTTTCTGCTTTGTCTCTAGCAGTCAAGTTTGAAAACACCTTACTATGAAAACCTTTGACAGATTCAGCAGAGACAAGGAGGGTGACAGTCAAAAGTACTTTTAACCAAAGCATCTGAATGAAAGGTACATTGAGATGTTCAAGTGTCTGTTTATCCCTTCTTTCCTTTCTCTTATTCTTTTCCCCTTTGTGTGCAAAATTATTTCAAAATTCACCAACATTTTTTGTTCCACTGTCATAGTCCATTGTTCCCACAGCACTAAGATTGATGTTAGCCAAAAAAAAAAAATCACTCATTAAAAGGAGACCTGCATGGTGCCAGACTGTACTGCATCTGGCTAGCACGAGGTTGCAGTGCAATGCCCTGTAGCATCTGGCACTGGCCACTCTGTAAAAGGATGGTGGATCAGATGGATCATGGATGTAATCCACTTTGACAAGATCTATGTTCCTGTGACTCAAGGAACATAATCCAATTATGCAGAAGAGCAGACACACCATATATAAAAACACAGACTCTTGTGTTAAGTTTTCAGCTGAAGCAATATAAATGCAGTATGTGTTGTATTTAAAGAAGGTGTTGATGAGGCATGTTTGTTCAGGTCTTATTTAAAAGTTTGTTTCAAACATGGATTTCTGTGTGTTTCTGCCATGATTTTTGCTGAAATTGTAGAACAGAGAAAATATAACTCCTGCCCCCCAGACCTATATATTAGAATGTTTGATGGACCACAATTTTAATGACAAAATTACATTAAAGAGGAAAGCATAGGTGTAAAAATGTAACTGTTGCATGATCCTAGTATTTTAAGAAACCAAGCCCTCTCCACACCTGACGCTAAAGTGCAAAAGAGAACCTTTGTTGTTAAGTCAAATGTAGAAAAAAACACTTTTATGTCCCTGTAGCTTTTTTTTCCTGTTCTTTTTTGTTTGGTGGTTTGGTTGGTTGGTTTGTTTTTTAAATTTATGTATTTATTAAAATTGCAGTCTGACCTCATTCCTTGGTTAATGGAGAAAAAGGTTTGAATAGTGAATGGATTCTCTGTGACCTGACAAGGCATGCAGCCTGATTATAATTTTTCATGTGGTTTGTAAACAGAGAGGAGAGTGTGTGGATTCCTGCATTACTGTAGAGCAACCTGCAACCCCAGAGCAAGTGCTGAGAATCTCTCACCCTCAGTCCTCAAGAAATAGCCAACTAAATTATCAGATACATTTGGGCTTGGTAAACAAGCTATTGGGCAAAGGTGATGGGTGGTGAGAAAAAGGAAGAAGGAAAGGTGACAAACAATATGAGTACATCCTCTATTTTCCCTTAAAAAATAAAGATAATAGTGAAGCATCAACTACCATGGGTCATCAGATCATCCACTAGTTTAATCTTTGCAATTTATTTAAGCACTTTAAGTAAGCTGTGAATTGGCCCTTGATTTTAGAATCACTGGCTTTTTTTCTCTTGCTATGTGAACAATTTGTGATTTTAGAGATGTAGAGTGGCAGATACTCATAAGTATGCCAGCATACAGCTAAATTTAAACTGTTTATCTCTATTCCACAGATTAAAAAGCTCTCCACACACCATTCAATAGTTCTTCTGTGCGTTTCCATACACTGCTTGCTCTATTACTGCTTTCTGAGAGTTAATTGAAACAAAGGAACTCCTCTTCTACGCTCAAATCCAGTCTTAAAGTTCACTTTTGTCAGAACATTGGTAAGCTGGTAGTCAGCTAATAATGTCCATAACAAGAGATAGTTTAAGACTTTCTAAACATTTTCAGCAGTAAAAATGCATGGTTTAATACTCTGCTATCAAAAAGGATTTGCCAACTTAGAATAGTATGTCTTCCTCACTTCTGAGGTGTCCATTTTGTTGTTAACACATACAATCACAAGTAGTTATATAACAACATCACTGACAGAAAAAAATTTACTGTCATTAAAAAGGATCTATCATAAATTCCCCTCTGCACAGGGAAAAATTTATCTTAAACGGCAAATCAAAGACTTGTTTCTGAATATCCCATGTGAGTCATTTACCTATTCAGGTATACGCAATTTATTACTTGCAATCTGTGGGTCACAACTCTTTTGATTGCAGTCCCAGCCATAATATCTGTAATAAGGTGTTACACAAATTGTTCTAATGAATAACAGAGAAGACATAGAATCATAGAATCAACCGGGTTGGAAAAGACCTCTGAGATCATCAAGTCCAACCACCCGAGGCAATAGCGCTTGTTTAATATATTGCAACCTTAGATACACTGTTAAAGGTACTGTAATCTAAAAACCTATATACAAACACAGTTTTACTGGTTTAGCATTCTGGAAAAGTCTCTAAGGGAATTAAGTCAGGAATAATCTGTTTAGGCTTGTTTTGTTTTAAAACCTCATTCAGTTTGTAAATCTAACTGCTAGAGGTATTCAAGGAGACCAGTCCATTATATTTCAATATTGTTTTCAAGTCATTATCCATTATCTTGACATTATCTTGTCATTATCTTGTCATTGCTGCTTTGTTATTCAGATAACATATTTTTTTCCTATTGAAAAGCATTGAACCTTCAACACAAAGCTAACGTTATGTTTCTAGTCTGGGTGCAGAAAACAATGAAACACTTCCCAATGTAGTTTCTCCCTCTCTTTCACCATGATAAATAATTGCATCATGATGAAAAGGCTCTTCAGACAACAGCATTTTAACTTTTCTGTTGGAAAAATTGTTTTCAATGCATTACATACACACAACCTGAACAATTCAAAGCCAGAGTTTGATTTGTCACCCAGATTTCTCAAAACTCTGCGGGCAATAACGTTTGCATGAGGGAATCTCTGCTACTCAGGCATGTCACTGCTGTATCTCAGATGTATAAAAAAGCAGGCTGGTAAGAAGTTCATTCAACAAGGAACTCATCAATAATGGGGAAAAGGAAGTAAATATGCATGCACATGTTGGCCTTCTGAACATGAGCTATCCTTGCTCTCACACAATGTGTGTACCTCATAATAAATCCTCCTGTTCACAGTTCTTATTCAGCTAATAACAACTCATTCTTAGCTCTAAGATAAATGCCCATGGAGGAAGAAAGCAAAATGACTGGGAAAGAGAATTGAAACAGTCAGTGTTACAGATTGGCACTACCTGGCACTATTAACTGAGGCTGTCACTTTGACAGGGAGGCAAACTAAAAAGCCTTGTTCCTGGGTATGAGCATAACCATAAGAATGAAAATGTAAACAAGTGAGAAAACACCCAGTAAATGCAGGTTGGATCACCATGGGTCGATGGGTCCTATGGGTTACTCTTTCAATTTTCTGTGCCTTTTCCCCTCCTCTTTTCCTTTCTAAAGAGATGAGGTAACTGGGTTGTAAGAGAAAAGACAAGAATTAAAGCTGTGTGACTAAATGAACTTGGCAGCCATCCAGAGGTGCTGATATCGGAGTGGGGAGACAAGAAGAGGCCCTGATGGCTTCAGGCTCTGTGGCTGCTAAGGTGGGTCACCTATCAGCTGAACAAGACAGTTTTAATGGATGGCTTATAACGAGTTCACTGCCAAAATTTTGTGGGTGGGACTAGGAAATGCCTGTGGCACTAATATTCTGTTATGTCTTCTACTGGACTCAGCCACGAGCAGCAGAGGACTGGGGCAGTTGCCAGCCAGGTGTGCCCTTCCCTGAGGTTGTGGTTGAACACACTCACTCAGTCATCAACAGACGAACATGATGAACAGGAGTCTCATAAATTCTCATCTTTAGTGCAGTTCCATTATTAATGTTGGCAGCAAACATCCATTCAGAGTAAAGATTAGTCCACCATAAAGCTCTTGAGTAACCTGCTCCTATGTGCAAGGCCTGACCGATCACAACAAGCCCAGGCTGAACTTTCTAAGTGCAACAAAGACACTTCAGTAACAAGCGCCACAAGGACAAGATGTTTTTGTCAGAGAAAGTTTTCAGCTCTCACAAGCGCAGACTTACTTAAGCACATCAACTTTATAATTTCTGATCTTGAAATAACTTTATGTAGTGCCTTCTGTGCTTGATAAATGTGCAGCTCAATACAAGTTTTAGTGAGGATCTCACACTAACTTTTTTGCCTCTTTGAAAGATAAACATTGCTGCAACAATGGTATTTTGCCAACATTTTATGGGAATATCTACAAAAATCACTGTGTTGGGTAACTATGATCTTATGGTGGCCTAACTTTTAAGTCAGTAAATATTTGTATTGATAGCAGCCACAAAAAGATGCATAATATGCAGTGCACTTTTCCCTGTTTATAATATCTGTAAACCTAGTAGTCCTTTTTCTAGTTTACAGAGCCTGTCTCATACCAAATCTCAGAAATAATTATTTTTATAGTTTTTCTCCATCCTTCTGAAGACAGGGACCTAACCCTTTTATTATCCTTTTCTTTCCACTGTAAAAGAAGGATCATTTTACTCCTTGAATTGTTTTCCAGAAAGCTTATTTGCAGCAGCAATCCGTTACCTCTATGCTATATAATTTCCTTAGCAACTGCGCTTATCATGAGAAATGAAGCCCTGATTGACTGAACCGTATACAGTAGCCTACAAATGCTAAAGAAAGGAGGTAACAAATTGAAAGTAATTCTCTGAACCAATAAAATATCATCACATTTCCTTTTAATATTTTTGGTGAAGAGCATTGGCACATTGAAAGTTTCCCTGACTTTAACAGGAAACACAGCCAAGCAGACGGTTTGGCTTTTCATCCACTTTCACTTACAAGATATTTCATTTTCAAAATGGCTCCTGCTAAAATGTATATACTAATATATCACCTTTTTAAAAATTATGGTTTGTAGAAACGAAGATTATTTCTTGCTAATTACTAACTTGAAAATAAAGCAATATTAATATTCATTCCTCAGAGCAAAACTTCAGCCAATATTTGAAGGCAATTATGCAATTCACATTATGTGTATACCAATTCAAGCAGAAAAAAAAGGGACTTCTTACATCCCTAGGCCTTCCTCTAATGTTTTTCTTGAGGATCTCAACTTTCAACTCCCTAAGTATAGAGCAAAGTTAATATGTGAGCAGAATCATCACAGTGTATGCTGTGTACAGCTACAAAATTAGTTAACTAATTGCAGAATAAATTTATTAATTTCTGGGAATATCATAAGTAAAGCATTCATTTCCATTTTCTCAGAAACTTTCATGGCAATTTTTCCTGCCTGAAGGTTCAGAGTCTGCTTCTGCTCTTTATAAACGAGTAGGCTGGGCAGTAGGGACTAAGGATTTGCAGGAAGAATGTTGTTAATGTGGCCAGCTCAAAGTAGACTGCAACTGAAAAAGTGATGCTGTATTATATCTTCAGTATTAAGTTGTCATTGTTTCCACTGCGTAAATGGCCAAACTGATGACTTGTTTCCACAACCACTATCCAACTTGATGCCCTTGTGCCTTGCTTTGTGTTCCCAATGCATGATCTCTGCTCTGTGCTGAGGGTTTTTTGCTTCACTGCTGTCTCTCTTTTTAATTTCTTTGGTTTTCCCCTATGCCTGATACCAGCCACTAACTTGCTTTCAGCTGCAATCTCAGAGGTAAGGGACCAGCTGCTCCCTTCCTCATCAATCCTCTGAGCTCCTCAATCCAGTGCCAGCAGATATAGAAGGAGACATGATGATCTCTTTCAGATGTCATGAGTTGCTCCTCTGGCCCCTTGGATGTAGGAACAGACTGTTCCTGAGTTACAAGAGGTATACAGAGGAGAATAGGGAAGTTCTCATTCACAATGCATATCCACACAGAGCAAAGGACATCTCCCCTAAGCAAAATGTGATTCAGAAGGGATAAGACATAGAAAATACTGTAATTCATACAATACAGCAACAGCAAAGGAACAATATTCATTCACTCTCAGACTAGAGTCACATTTAGTTTCATGGTGAAATACAAACAAAGCAAAATTTTCCTCTTAGTGACCTCTAATGGAGTCCAACACCTGAGAATAACTTCGTAAAGAGAGGGCAGAAGAGCCCCTTTTCCAAACAGTCTGGAAGACTATAATTTGTGCAATGTACTTCCCACATACTGAGGCTGGGATAGAGAGACAAGGTTTGGCACCCAAGAATGTTTTACGCAGCCTCTCATGGTAATCAGTAGAAAAAACTAAAACTACTTAGGTGAAAAGTAAACAGAACAAAATTAAAAGAAGCATTGGCTTTGACAAATCAGATTTTAAAACTAATTTTAAGCCTCACAGGCTCCCCTCTTTCATTCATGTCAAACAAGGTAAATTATCTTGGTTCATTTGCCTTCCATTACTATCCTTACCTCTAGGGTAGGGTTTGTTCCTTAAACAATCTTTTCTCTAAAAAACATATATATGTATACCAAATACCCATGAAAACTATATCTTCAATTACACGGAGATTCTCAACTGCAGCCATTCATATGAGCTCCATTCTATTTACCTTTTTCTAAACTGACTGCCTCAACACATTTGTTTTATGAACAGGGATGTTTGGTTTGTGGATGCCTAGCCAATGCCTAGGTCAATAGCAAAATGTTTTCTCCAAACTCTGACATTTGGATTTCAAAATACCAAGACATTCAAAATTCAGTATTAATGTTCACAAACATCTGTCAGGTAACCCTTTGCTTGCTGACCTATCTATCTACCTTGTGGCAGGACTACCAGAGTACTCTATTCCCTCCCTGTGTTTTTAGAATTATTTTGAAGTTTCAGTGCATCTGCAAAAGGCAGCCTGGATTCACCACATATGTCTCATTCACTTTCGCTATGTGTAGCTCTATGTGCTGCAAGACTCCTAGTAATTCCTTTTCAATGATTGTGTACCTGCCTGTGCTTGAATGGGGTTCTTGACCATAAGGGTGTGATAAGGAGTGCAAAGACTGTCATCTTAGAGTGACATGCTTGATCTCTGACAGGTTTGTTGAAGGACAAGGTGCAGTTAGGTTTAGACATAGAGCAGAGCATGTAGGCTGCCAGAGAAGATGAGAACAAAGGGTGCAGTATGTAGAGGGAGGGCACAGCTTCTGGTTGACAAAGCAGCAGGAGAGGTATAGGAGGATCACTGTCCCAAGGCCCTCTTGAGCAGCCTTTCCATGGAGGGCTCTGCTGGAGTCAGTTTAAGGTTCAAGAAAAGTTTTCAGCACCACAAATACCTAAATATTAGAAAAATATTAGACAAGGAGAGAAGAAGCGTGAAACAGCACACAGACAAAGCAGCTAAAATAATATTTGCTACATAAATTGACAGTTCTCCTCAGACTACTCTTCCTGTGAAGATCAGTAATATAACAATGAAAGGAAAGAGGATTCACATCAAAATACTTTCAACATTGTTTTCTTACCAAAATCTCTTCCTCTTACCTATTGCACATTAAATGAGTTCCCTAAAGACCTAAGTGAAAAAGAACAAAGAGATAACTGTGGACAAGCAAGTGGGCAGAACTATTATTGATATTTCATAAGGGCAAATGGAGACTCAAGGGTAAAGATTCCTTGTTTATTAGTTTTCAGGAGAAGAGCTAAAAAACTAATATTCTGAGACAGAACAAGGTTTCTATTATTTTGTTCTGCTTTGGGCAATGCCACCTCACTGGCTCTGTTAAATTCTGCAGGTTTCATCTCAGGAAAACTGAAATCAGTATTTCTTTCAATGCACATCTGTACACACACCCTCACACATGTATGTCTACATGTATGTCTAGTGTATCCACAGGTGACACCACAGTGCTGGTAACTGAACAGTTATAAAACCCTAAGGGTTTGCAACCTCAATAGACATGATAGAAGATTCAGAGGATGAGATTTCCCTTGGGAAATTCCCAGAGCTGATAGTGGAGGGAAGCTAGGAACCCATTAGGAAGAAGTATCTTATACGCTTGACCTCTTCTTATTCTTCTGCAAGAATTCATAGAGCATTAAAGACAGGATGGTGACTACATGGGCTTCTGGTTTGATCTAGTACAGCCATTCCCTTCTAGAGATTTAATTCCACTTTCTATCTCTGTTTCCAAGACTGTGTCTGGCTCTTTACTGCTAAATGGCAAAAACTAGCAAACTAGAAAACACTGAGGCACCCTGCCCTCTCAATACTTTTGTTCAGGCAATTGAAATTTTACTCTCAGAAATTTTGGCCTTAACTGTTCATATTGGTAGACTGTTGGTTAGGATTCAAGTTGCCAGTGCACAAAAGATAGTATGGTTTAGTGACCAGCTGACATATCAGAAGCAGCATGTGATACACACCTTACAACATACTTCTTGCTTCTTTCCAAAGTTCAGCACACTCTTAAGGTGAATACCAAAAGTAAAAATTAATAAATTACTGGAGTGTCAGTAGTAGTTGAGTTCTTTGTAGTAGCCAGAGAGCCAGGTTTGCTGAAATCAGTGCAGGCTTGCTGAAAGGACAAGAGGAAACGGTCTCAGGCTGCTCCAGAGAAGTTTCAGGTTGGACATCAGGAAGGATTTCTTCACAGAAAGGGTTGTCAAACAGTGGAATGGACTGCCCAGGGAAGTGGTGGAGTCACCATCCCTAGAAGTGTTCAAGAAATGACAAGGCATGCTGCATAGTGCTGTGGTCTAGTTGATACAGTGGTGTTTGACTTGATCGTGGAGATCTCTTCCAATCTTAATGATTCTAGGATTATGATGGCAGTTCTACCTACAAGTCACTGGTTTTTCTCTTTGTAATTGACCTTTTGTCCACATTGCCATGTGATTTAGTTGTTGTCTCACCTCTTAGTTTCTGCTGAAATTCCTTATGAGAAGCTATAGTTTTCAAACCACAAGTGAACTGAGAAGTCATAGTAAGACAGCAGCATTCATTGTTCTTGTCCTTTGCTCTCTTTGATGTTGAGGAATGTTTTACCAACGGTAACAGTAAAAGAATTTGGTTCACTGCAGATGCCACTTCTTCTCTGAACAAGTCCCCTTACCTCTTTCCTCATCCCAGCCTACATTTCTCCCTGGCTGGACTAACATAAAATGCTATTCAAAATCTTGTCTCCAACAACACTGTTTCAGAACAATAATAATGCCAACTTCACACCTTCTGCAAACCCTAAGAGAACACAAGTAACTGTGGGGTTTGGTGATTTGGTTTGGGGGTTTTTTTCCAAATTTCTCTCTTTGTTTTCTTTTTCATTTGTATTGTAAGGGAACTTACTGAGGATAAACTGAGTTGTAAGGTATAGTCTGGGGATGAAGTATTGAAGGCAAGGCAGTGCAACGATCTACTCGGTGCTGGATAAGGACAGTTTTAGGACAATAGGACTAATGAGTTTGAGTGAGTCAAATGACCTTTCTTCATTTGCAACAGTTTTGTTTCTGTGATTCAGTTGATTGCTCAGTAAAGGCTGTGGAGCTTTTTTGCTATATTTTTTACACCAGAAATTAATAAATGAGGCCACATTGTTCTGCATCTACTTGGTGACCCACTGGTATGCAATTTTAAATACCTGCCTAGTATTTGAATGAAGGCTTGCATTGCTTGACGCCTTTAAGCAGCATCATAAGGAGTGACACATAAAGTCACTCAAGAGTGTCAATCACACCTTCAAACAGCTTGTTCCACAGATAGCTGTGTGTCCCTCAGCACCTCCATCTTCTAAAAAAAGTTCTGTATAGCAAGACACTGTAAAAGTATAGAACTGGCTTTTGTTGAGAGGTAGGGGGCTTGTTGGTTTCTTTTGGATTATTTTATATACAAAACGACTGCAAATGGAGAAAATGGACATATTAAACTCAATATATTAATTCAGTATGACTTATCTGAACAATCTCAAAAAAAAAATTGTGAACAAGAAAGTATTTCAAACAAGTTGCTGCCCTTGTGTTCATTGTCCTCAGGATAGAGAAAATTTCTAAACTGTCGTCTAACAATATCTTTCAAAATACACAGTTCAGTATTTTCTATTATATGGAAATGTCACTTTTTTCTGTCTTGCAGAAAAGGAAAAGAAGACTTGTGTAATACCTTTTTTGGAAGCATGTCTTTTTTAGCCAGTTTTACCCCAGAGATCTAACCAGCCTACAGGTACATTTCTTAAGACCCTGATGTCCTGATTATTCAGAGTATGATCCCACTGTAATCTGGCCTACATGTGCAGGTGTCAGTCATAAGGAAACAAAAGTATGTGGGAGATACAGACCAGTGCCCATGCAGGCCTTTCTCCTGTACAAAACTGGGGGTCAGCAATACTGAACCTCTCCCCTGGTTAGATTCAGCTGTTTTTAGAATACTCTGATGAAGAGAAGGGATTTGGCCATGTCTGAGCAGGTTTGACAAGCTGTAATTGCTTTCTAATCTCTTAACAATACATGCTTGAAATTATGCATATAAGTGATTCACTGAATTTGGGCTGCAGTTGAAAATAAGCAAATTGTTCGGAAGGATATCGCCATAGATGAGGATATTAGCTACATAAGGTCAGAATAGTCAGGCAGTGATGGATGCCTCAAGTTCCAGTGCACATCTATCTCTTGTTTCGTGTCATTTCTTATCTAAATTTTTAAACACATTTTCAGGGTTTCAGGAGGTTTTTTTTCCCCCAAATAGCTTCTCCTGTAAAGTGATAACAGAAAACCCTACCATGACATGTATATGCTATAGTGATACATATCTTTTATTTCCCTTTCTCTTGGCTACCAGAATGGGAGTTTTTTTTCAGTAATGCTGTACTCTCTTTCAGATGACAATAATGTAAACTGATATATGCCCTGAAAGGATAAATAAGGGTACTGACACACAGCAGCTGATAGACAGGAACTGTTTAAGTGCTGTCATATGGCTGGCACGTCACTTAGTGATCAAATTCTTCTCCTGCCAGTAAAAATTACATTGATACCTCATGCGGATTTTAACCTCTTAGTAGTGCCATAGCTCCGTTCACAGAATTTACTATGAATCCATATGTTTAAGGAGATTGGATGAAGAAATCTCTGCTTACTCAATTCCTGCTCCATATTTGTGTCAGCTCTGCCTGCAGAATAACACACACCTCTACTGGTCAACACACACGTTCAGCAATTTATATGGAAACATGCAGAGGCTGAGGTCAGCTGAACATATCACAGAAGTACATGGGCCCTTCCAAATCATTTATTGATACATGATACCCAGAACATACCCTTTTGGAAGCACTTCTTGTCACTTAAGACCATGACTAAATACAAAACCTGACATTAGTCTGCCCAAGATGGTTAGAGAGACTTGTATCATCATAGCTCAACATGGTCAATGAGGAAACAATAGCAATTTTATCTCTCTGTTAAGACAGTTTTCTAGAGCTCAGGTTAATACAAATGCAATTATGATTAATTTGAATTAACTGAATCATAGAATTATAGTATTGTTTGGGTTGGAAGGGACCTTAAAGATTATCCAGTTCCAACCACCCCTGTCATGAGCAGGGACACCTTCCACTAAACCAGGTTGCTCAAAGCCTCATCCAGCATGGCCTTGAACACCTCTTGAGATGGGGCATCCACAACCTCTTTGGTCAATCTGTTCCCATGTCTCAGCACCTTCTTAGTGAAGAATTTCTTCCTAACATCTAACGTAAACCTACAGTCTTTCAATTTAAAGCCATTACTCTTTGTCTGTTCCTTCTTGAACTAAAATAGTGTCTTTTTTATTCTTTCTTGAACCAAAACAATGCCTTTTTTTAAAAGTATATTAAGTAGATAATTTGCCTAAAATAATCCATATTCAAATCACTATTATTAAGAAGGTTGAATTTAAACTGGCTTCCTGATATTTAAGACAAATATTTAAATATCAAGTACATACATCATCACTCCAGATCATCCTGGTCATCACTTCCTTCATTTAACATTATAATTGTAATCATAATTTCACATTCTGCACTACTGGATGCTTTGTGAGTTGAACAAGTTGGGGCCAACAGATAGTAGTTGTGCAAAGCTGCAGGTCAGTGCAGAAAAAAGATGCCACCAACAAGTAGCAAGGAGCATTCCTGCCTCAGGTAGAGCATGAACTCCAACATGGACTTGGTATGATGGAAATGGGGATTTGTACTCTCCCTTCATCTCTGTGCTCACATTGTGTGTAAGAGGTATATCAGAGCTTTACAACCACAGAAGGAGGGAGGGAAATAAAGCAACTAGAAAAGAGACAGAGAGGCATTTGTGGATGGCGTGAAGCAGCGGAGGGCTGGTAGAGTTTGAAGACAGATTGTTTCAGAGGCAGTTCCCATTCCTAAACCATTGCCATTGAGGCTGCAAGAGAGGCGGAAAGCCAGCACCACACAAGGCAAAAAAGGCAGTGCCGTGGAAGGCAGCATCTGAAGATAATGGGGGGAGGAGGTGAAGGCATTGGTGGGTGGCTCTACTTCTCATATTGGAAAAAGAAGACAGCAGCAATCAGCACACACACAGTACCTGGAGAGCAGAGATTTGATGATACCAAGAGAAAAATGGTGTAGAGGTGAAAGGAGAGAAAAGAGTGAAGAATTTTAGCAATGGAAAGCAAGGCATCAGCATGTACAGTACAGAGCAGAGAGATTGGGTGGAGTGGAGACTACAGAAGTGACATGTCATTTCTATCTATTTCTGTGCACTGTGGAAATCCAATATACTAATCAGCTAATTCTTAATCTTCTCTGCTTGTTAACTTTCCATGTAATTACATGATACAAAACTTGAAATTAACAGATTTGTTTATTCAAGGTTCCCCACAGCAAGCTGCAAATGAATTATTCAAAAAATTTGAAGTGAAACATTGATTAAGAAATCCTTGGGAAATAAAGTCATGACTTAAGGGAAAAAAATCACTTCAGAGAAGCTCTTAAGACCTGGCAGTCATCAAATTTGTTAAAATCTGACTAAAATTCAATAAAGTTTTCATTAAATGAGTGCACCTGTTCTGAAGCAGCTGAATGCTCACAGGAAACCTTGAAAAACCTTCCATTTCAAAGGAGTTCTGCCAAATAGCCTTTATCTTTCTTCCATTTTGACATTGACATAAGAAGCAATGTCTTTGCTTCTCACTTCATCTGTCTCTTCTGATGATGATTACCCAGATGAAGTCATACTTCTCATGACAATAGTCATTTTACTAGAACTACATTTGATGCTGTAAACTACAGGGAATTAGTCACAGATGTTGATCAACTTTTAAGAAGCAAAGTGTTTTCATTCAGGTGCTCCCCTGTGATGAAACCATGACAATAAAAGATCCAACACAATTGACACATGGAACGATAGTGACATAAAGAGAAATATTTTGTGATGTTTTCCTGAAGGCATCCATTTTCCATCCTGTACACCATACATGCTTCAAAAATAGACTGGAACATTTTGAAAAGAAGATGTAAGAAAATATGTGGAAATACGTTCCTAGAAAAAATTGACTTGTAAAAGTCTGCTTTTGATACAATGCTTCAACATATTAAATACATGAAAAATAAATAAGAAAAGAAAAGAAATAGTAAAACATTATTTTTCAGGTAAAAACATACACCATTTGCACAAAGACCAGACAAATCCCCATCTGTTCTTTCAAAATACATATGTAAAGAACATTTGCCCTTAAAAGGTAGACAATGAGATTAAAACACCTGGACAGCTGTCCCTTAGGAAGGCAACCTTTGTTGGTAAACCATTAGTATCTTGGCATCTCCCCGTCAAGCAATTTCAGGATGTGTTCATAACTCACCATGCAGGACACCAGACCATTTTCAATCTCATACTATCTCAGTCTTCCCCCACTTCAGAAAATTAAGTGCAAAGCAAGTCTAGCACATACCAAACAAGTCAGCCTGCAAACACAGCCTGGTCCTCATTGCACACAAGTATCTCCTGCTTTCCTGGCAAAATAGTGGAGCAGTGTTCTAAAGGAGAGATTTCCTCCACTTCAGCCATGAATATATGACTTCCTCAATGTCTCCTTCCCCTCCTCAAGCTGACTACTGCAGACTTTCTCCACACAACCATCCAGAGTTCTCTCTTACTGCAGAAGTGATTTGTAACCCTGTAGTGTCAGGGAGTCTGTCCCAGGAAAATGTCACTCCTAATTACCTCTCTTCTCATCTACTTAAATTTAAAGGCAATTTTTCTTCTGAAATGCATTACTCACATGAATAAAGGTCACATGATCAGGCCAAAGCTTCATACAGCAAAAAGTGAAAAGTTTTGCGCTGTATCAGGGCCACAGTCCTTCTCAGAAACAATAATAATCATTTTACAGAGAAATAGGTGCTCTCCTTCCCTAGTTGAGGCAGTAAATAAGTTCTGTTGAAGTCAAGGCAATAAATGTGCTTTGAAATTTTGATAAGTACTTTCATAGCAAATTTTACAAATTGATCTCATTTTCTAAAGCACTACAGAGTTGAGTTTGTTGCTCTTCAGCAAAAGAGTTAAGTGTAGCAGCACTACAGAGCCCTCATTATATGCTGACAATAATGTTTTGACTTCAGTGCTCTCTTCATTCTGTGAACAAATACTGAGTTGTCTGCCTGTCCTGCGCTAAAAGTGCTTCTGAGGTTTGCAAATACAAAGGGTCTAGACCCACTCCAAGAAAAATCACCATTGACTTCCACAGGCGTAAAAGAAGTCCTTTATAAAAAGACTGTATTAGAAGATATAAAACAAACCTCTCTATGAAAAAATCTCATCTGCATTCTTGTAAGCTATCCAGTCATTCCACAATCCAAATCTGTTTAACAACAGGAGTAAGAACTATCTTGTCTTACAAAACAGCTCCTCTCTTCAATATTTTATTAAGTCCAGACCTAGGTACCAAATAGTATGTCTGATGATAAATGATAAACTGACTCTAGATCTTGACCAGCAGGATGCACTCATTTTACAGCTACAGGCCTCTTTTGAACACACTGGCTCATCTGCGCAGGTAGACATGGTCCATTAGAAGCTAAACTTAGACCAGCAATTCCATGTATGACATGAAATATAAACGTCATTTCACCACTGCGGATGGGTGGGACCATTAGCAAACTGATTGAATTATCCCGTATTTGTATTCTTTATTAAATAGTTCTTAATTCAGTCTGATACAGAAGAGACCTCCTCTCTCAATGAATATACTGCAAAGTACTCTCCTCCTGAAACACGCCCTGCTGACCCAATTGAAGTCAGGGATTTCCACACTGCCAATTCACAGCGGCTACTGGGTGACAGGTGACAGCCAGCTCTCTCAACCTGCAATCAGACCCATGATGCAAAGATCCCTGTCCATCCGAGGGGAACTGCAAAGATGGACCTCTTTGTCCCTTTATGTGAGAGGCCTGAGAGGCCTCAAATTTGGCACATTACCCAGCACAAAGGACAGTGCTTATTGACACCATTTTAAAGTTCTGTACAGGAAAGAACAAAACCTGTTCCTTTTGTAAATGTCAAATAAACAGCTTTTCAAAGTATCTCCAAGCTGACCGGTAAAAGATGGAAAAGAGCTTTTGTAACATCTCATTCATTTTGTAACCTCACTCTGAATTTTAGTTAACTCACTGTCACTACTAGCAAACAGGAGCATATTTGGACTGGTTATTCCTTTCTGAAAAGATGCTGTGTGGGATAGCCATGTAAGCACACCATTACAGGTTTGCCTCATCATGTTATAACAGAAGTCAATTGTTCCTCTTACAGAAGAAGTCTCAGAGAACAAAATAATGCAAGGTCTAAAACGCATCCTAGTTAGTTTATCTGTCTCTGTATTTTTGACAGACAAGAGCAAAACCAAAAATTCCATTTAAAGAAAGAAGAGACCCACTCAAGTCATAACAGGAGGTTATGTTTTTAACCTGTCCACCTCACAGGAATGAGGACACCATTGCAAGATTCTTTAACTTGTCCTGACAGTATGGCAGGGAATTCAAAAAAACTGAAACTACACTATGCCAATAGACTGTGAGCTCAAGGAAGTTTTATAACTCAGTTTTTCACGCATTTTTTCTACATCAAAGTCCCCTTCAGTTTCTGGACAAGAAAGCAGGAATGACAAGACAGCTTGTGAAAGATGCTGGGAGGGATCGGGGGCAACAAGGGAGAGTGAGGTGGAGCTTTCTGAGTAAGGAAAGAGTGGATTTGAGGATCCTCTTAGCTGAATTAAATCAGATCAGCAGCATGTACTCATGCTTGCTGCCAGCTCCCCTGAGAAGATACAGATGTAAAAGGTAAACCCAAATTGCCTTATGTCAGGTTATGTTGCAAAGTTGAGAGGTGACATTAGAATGATTGGAGGCTTCTCAGAGCACCACAACCCAGTGATAAAGTAGAACAGTCCTAATGCAGAAAGCAGAATAGTTCTCTCATCTGAATCCAATGAATTCACTAATCACATTGCTGTAATTTTCTTTCAAGATACCCATAGAATAAGTGAGTACCTGGGGAGCCAACACTGCTTGTGGAATTGAGAACTTCTGCTATTTGTTTATTGGTATCCGTGGGAAAGTGTTTTTCCTGGATGTATTTATATGCTACCTTTAAATACTTATATACTTGGGGACTGTAAATACTGTTATAAATGGTAAATTGTCATTAGGTCATCTTCCTGATGCATCCCAGATTAAAATTAATGCCCTTCAGATGGGTGCTATTAAATTAGCCTACCTCCACCTGACAGGTATCCTCTAATCAAAACTGTATTGTCTTCCCTGCTTAGTTGAACTTTTGTTCCTTCTGGGTGGAAAGATAATCCCATGAGTAGTCCAAGTGTTTTCAGATGTGGGGGGTTGTGCAGACCAGAAACAAGCAGGAAATTACTTGTCCCCCTTAATTATGACTTGAATTTGTATTTGAGTAGAACTTTTACTAGGTGGTGAAACTTTGTACTTTGCACTTCTTCTTTGCATACATAAAATTTAAATTGCCAGCTTTGATGCTGAAGCAGAACAAGTGGAGTCAATTTCCTAGGCCTTTTGGGGGTTAAAAACCTTCTTTAGGAACATCAATAATTGTGTTCATAAAATGCCTTAATTCCCTCCAGTGTCCAAATAACTGGCTGCTCAAGAACACCAGGATGCTTCAGGACTGATTAAACAGGAACTCAGAGCCAAAGACATTGCACTTACAGCTTGCCACAATGAAAACTGAATTGGTTAGAAAAATAGCAGTTGGCCATGGGTTAATTTTTAATTTTTTTACATGCGGTCATGATATTTCTTTAGAAGAGACTGAAATGTTGTTAAAGTGCACTTCTTCACAACCCATTATGTGTGTGTTGGGGTTCATGTTTGTACAGAATAAAGGAGCATCCCTATTTCCATGTATATTTGTGGGTAACCATAGTGTTTTGCTTCTGTATTTTAGACTTATTTACCAAGTACTGCCAAAAAACAATTACATTTTATAATATGAGCTGTTCCTTCATCTGTCATAAGTAGACAATTATTCTGACTTATCTTCACTAGAATTGTCTAACCTAGGCAAGTCAGGTAGGAGTATTTTAATATAGGACACTCTTCAGACAAAAGAAACAAGCATCTGGACAATGAGTTAGTTGACAGATGTAGATTTTTAAATAAGATCATCACATCTTCCCAAGAGATTGAAATTACCACGTAAATAGGATTCAGAATACAGATCAGTTATCTAAAGAGAAAGGAGTTATAAGCAGCTGAAATGAAAACAGAGGATTGATATAGGCAATATAACCAGTCTTCCATCCTTTGAAAAAGACTAAACACACCACTCCAAAACAACATTAATAAAACCATCTCATAAATGTTCTTTGATCAAACCACTTCCCAAAGAACACATGAAAACACAAAAGAAATTTCATAATTCTGTGAGCTGACACCAAGCATTTCACAGGATCCGTGCACAAATGGATCTCTGGCCATACTGGAAAACTGTTTTTTTAATTTTTTTAATATTTATTTACTTACATACACATCCCTACAACTCCGGACAGTACAAGTGTGCATGTACATGAGTAAAGCAGATCGATGAACAATTTTTACCTGTATGAAGATAAAAGAGTGTGAAGGATATCAACCCATGTTCCATACAAAGTGCTCATTTGCTAGACAATATTCATGACAATTTATTTTTATTCATAGAAAAGTAGTTATTTCACTGAAAGTAGGGTTTGGGGGTTTTCCACCTATTTTATTATGATCTATCCCACTACTTTCCCAACTTTGTTGTATTGCATCTTTGGTAACCTATACCACTAAGCTACTTTTGTTGGGTTTTTATCACAGTGACTAATAATAAAGTAACATGGAGACAACTGGTGGTTTATAAAACACCAGAAGGTGACCTTCAAGGATCTGACAATAAAGAAAAATTCCTCTGCACCATTTCCAAACATGTGAGCAGGTAAAGAAAACAGTTAATATCGGGAGTAGTGAACCTTTAAAATAGCTCTTTTCAGCTCAGTTGAAAATGAAACATATTGCATGAATGCTGCACAAGATCATTCCATTTTCCCTTGGCAACACAGGTAGCCCTGGGATAAAAACACTGAGAAGCTTGGATTAAGGTAGCCCTCTTAAGGCATGCAGTAGGATTTCATGTTGGGATTTCTGAAGTGAGATTGGTGGCACACAGTTACTACACAGCAGAGACTTTGCAAACTGAGGCAGCCAAGCTTTTTCCAAGCAGCATCCCAGCATTGTCCAGATTGTTGGCATTCTCCTTCTCTGCAGTTTTAGAATCTAGCACAGAGAAAAGACAAGCTGCTGATGGTATATTTGGAAACCTCTTTGTCTGAAAGCATGGTCTTTTCCCCTTTCTTACTCCCCATTCAGATAGTTGGTAACAGGGAAATAACTGTCTCATTTCTTGAAGGTCCCTCAGAAACCAGTCCAGCATGAAACAAAAGTGAATGGCCCTATTATATTAAGGGAGTATAATTTTAAAAATACCGGGGATGCTTTTCTTAGCCACTAATTGCAAATTCAATTTTAGTACACTGAATGTCAACAGGCTTCAAGGAGCAAGCATATTGTAAGCTGGAGTTTGCCAAGTTCAAGACAATCACAAGTACTCTTTATTTCTCTGGTCACTCAATAATATTAGACTTCATTAAAGAGGAGAGATTGCATTGCAGAAACTGAGCCCCAGAGAAAACATTCACTTACGAAGAAACAGAAAAACTAACCTTGCAAGGTACCATATCCAAGTATAGACTGTCAACAAATACAGAAAACCTGGTATTCTAATTTAATATGGTCTTTCTACTGTGCTCCTTACAGTCTATCAAACACAGAGAGGCATAGTAAATATAGTAGTCAAAAGAAGAATTGTAAAAGTAGATTTTGCAATAATATTAAGATTATAGGATCAAATCCATAGATCGTAAGACTGTTTTGGGTTGAAGGGACCATGAAGACCGTCTAGTTCCAACCCCACTACTGTAGGCAGGGACACCCTCCACCAGACCAAATTGCTCAAAGCCCCATCCAGCCTGGCCTTGAACACTTACAGGGATGGCGTATCCACAACCTCTCAGAGCAACCTGTTCCAGTGTCTCACCACACTCATAGTAAAAGATTTCTTTCTGATATCTAATCCAAACCCACTCTCTTTTGGTTTAAAGACATTTCCCCCTGTTTTGTCACAGCATACTCTTCTAGAAAGTTCCTCTCCAGCTCTGTTGGAGGCCCCGTTTAGATATTGGATGGTAATATATAAGGTGTCCTTGCAGCCTTCTGTTCTCCAGGTTGAACAACTCTGACTTTGTCCACCTGTCTTCACAGGAGAGGTTTCCAGCCCTCTGAGCACCTTCATGGTCCTTCCTCTGAACACAATACAGCAAGTCCATGTCCTTATGTTGAGGGTCTCTGAGCTGGATGCCCATATCTTACCACTAAAAGAATAGCATTAACTTCATTTCAGTTTTACACGGGATTGGACCTTTCACCTTCACACCTCAGGGAGCTTTATATGAAACTCCACCCAATCGCAGTTGAAATGCTACTATGAACCTCTGCTGGTATCAAGCACTCGAGCACTCTCTGGTATAACTAAAACAACAACAAACATGTAAATAAAGCTCATAGCCCTGTGCTGCACCCGAGGTATAGTGCCACCTTCACGGCTTGCAACAGAGCCATGCTTGCCCCACCAGAAACATATAATACAGTCACTGATCTCATGTTTCTAAACATGTATGTTAATTAATGTGTAAATCCTCCAGTTACTCGGAACCCATTTCCCCTTTTAGCCTCCTTTAATTGCAAACATGTAGCAATATTTCATGCCTTTTTCTTTAAATTACAAACTTGCTAATAATACAGAAAGAAATTGTGGGTCCACTGATTTTAGTAAAAGCAAAGCTGTGCACCTGAAATGAAGAAAACATCCAGACTAAACAGATTTGTTATTCATATTTCTCTCTGCCTTTTGAATAGACATCCTCTGTCCCATGAGATCAGGGATCAACCACTACTTAGATATTTCATCCTTGCCTTTGGCATTAAAACCTTCCCTGTCAAGCACTGTCTTAGTAATGTTCTTTCTATTCTAAGGAATAAAAATAACAATTAAATGAATGATTAGATATGTTATATATGACATTCAGTGATGGGAAAGAATGAGACAGTTAAAAAAGCTGTATTATATTTACACTACTATCTTATGCTTACTTTTTTTCCCCCAAGAATAAGATGTTTTCTCTTTTACATTCTGATTGGGTTTTGTGGCAATCATTATTCAGGGAATGAAGCATTTTAATGACCTTAAAATTAATTTAGTAGTCTCAGCCTAGCTCCCAGTGAACACGTGTCCACATTAAAAAAAAAAAAAAAACAAAAAAAAAAAAAAAAAAAAAAAAAAAAAAAAAAAAAAAAAAAAAAAAAGGCAAGCACACTAATTGCCAGCCTCATTGGCATTCACAGCACAGAAGCCAGGAACTTCACAGACTTTAAAACCAGAAGTGACCATTGTGATCATCTAGTCTGACAGGTCATGGGACTTCCATGAATTAATTGTTGCTTCAAATCTCAATATCTGTGATAGACCTCAAGCACGATTTTTGGTAAAATATCTAATGTATCTCCAGTAATGGAAAATCTGCTAAAATGCTCACCTAGTCATTCTACAGTTTGACTATGCTCACTGTTTAAAAAAAAAAAAAAGAAAAGAAAAGAAAAAAGGAAAACCCACAGCAAATTGTGATTTTCCTCTGAATTTTTGTGCCACAAGCTTTAAACATTGTTAACATCTTACACCTTTGTTTGCTGAAGTGAATTGTTCTGCTTGCAAATCATTAGGGAGATATGAATGTCAAGACTGGAGGATGCTTTTTTTTTAATGCTGTAGTTACTTGTTGGGTCATTTGTCCAGGAAATCGGAAATCCGTATTCAGTGCACACTTAAATCTCAGGAATATGGAACCCACAGGACCCGTTACCCACAACAACATCCCAATTGCTAGACTAACCACTGTTGGAAACTGAGACTGGACTCAGTAACACCCACTACTCTTCTTTTTGAAGCTGGATCATTACACTGGTAAAGAACACAGTGTCTCTGAGGGCAGAGGGAGGACACCAAGAAGTTTGGCAATTAGCTTGAGGTTAAAGACCCTTAGTTCAGAGACAATATGTTGTACTACAGTATATAGTATATATATTATGTAATCTTAAACATAATAGTTGAACAGTGAAATAATACAAAGAAGAGATTAAAACTCCAGACACTCCTTCTCCCCTTTCCCTGCAGAGTGCCATGGTATCTTTTGATTTTAATTCAGTTTTCAAACTTCTTTATCATTTCACTCCTATATTTCCCATGCCATTCCTATTTACTCAGTATTACTTTCTGGATTTTAGCTTGCAGATCTGACAATCCAATATATTCTATCGTCAATTGTATTTTGTTAAGTTATTAGTTATTCAAAGCCAGCATACTAGTAGCTAGCTACTGGCACTATCATATCAAAAAACAATTCAATCTTTTCAAGGAATATAATTAGAGGTAGCTAGGCATTGCATATGCCACCAATAGAATAACTGTTTTTTCTAACAGATTGAGTTAATAGGGATTCATCCTAATTAAAATCTTAATGTTTTAATGACTATATACAGCCTTCTTTGAGAAAGATCTCTACTTTGATTCACATTCAAGTCACAGAGGCAGCATGGTTCTTAAGAGGCCACCAGTAGAAGTGAGGCTGTTGAACACTCCAGGAGTCCTCAAGAGGACCAAGGTATGAAGCTTATAATAGGAAGGCATAGTAGTAGGTCAAGGTCTCTCAGTGAATAAATGGTGCATTTGTGCTCTAATTAAACCACTGCTGCTCCTTTCTTTTTTGATTATTAGGGTTTTATGTGTACCTGCAACATGTTAGCATAGAAGCCCTGACATCCAACACTGTTTAAAGACTGTTTAGTCTAAGTAGACTAAAGTACATTTTAGTCCATTTGCTGAAGTGAAATTTTGGAGATTTTCTCCTATGGGTTTTTTTTAATACATAAGATCCTCTTCCCTACAAGGTCAAAGAGAAGAAAAAGGACATTGAGCAGCTGGTTACTAGCACATCCATTTCCTTAGTGCTAAGAAACCCTTTTTACTAGATGTTATTATTTCCTAATAGCTTGGAATTTTGGTTGCTGTTATGATTACCAACAACTAAAACATACAGCTCTGGCAGAGTAGCTCCCTCTCCAGAAAATAAAGCTTCTGCCTCTGATGCTACCCAACACTCCTCTTAATTACATTATCCTTCATTTAGATGGTGATTCTATTGCAACATCTAACAAGGAGAAGATATTGCACAGTAATAGTGAGTGGCTAGGACAGCTTCTTGATCAAGGCGTTTATTGAATTACACATATTGAGGATGCAGCTGGACAGTGAAAACTGATGTTTTCACTAGGTGATGAAATTCTGCTCTGCAGTTTTTAATACAGAGTGTATCCAAGTAAAGATTAAAAAAAAAAAAAAAAGGCATAATAGATTATACACACTGAGGCATTTCTATCCTGATATTTTTGTTCATAACAATATTCTCTCTCTTAGTATCTTCATGACACTTTACGACCACTTAGGTAGGCTACAGATCTACCAGTTTTCCCAATTAGGTGAAACCTTCAGTACAACAGATAGTAAGTGGAACTATTAAAAGCTCCTGCTAAACCATTACAAACTCAACAAAAGCCATACTGGGGTTTCTATAAATGCTAACCTTTTAAAGCCAAGTCCCTGTCCAGCAAGAGAGCTATAACATAGGATTTCATAAGGAGCATGGCTCTCTGGCAGGGCCTCTGTCATGCACGGCAGGGAGCTGCTTAGCTGTGCCAGAGATGTGGCTGGGGATGAGGAGCTGGCAGCACCCTGTTACAGAGCATGACAGTGAGCAAAGTCCGACAGCACAGATCCCTGGCCCTGTAGATGCTCCAGGCTCCCGGGAGGGCAGCCCTGTGTCTCCGCCAAGCCTGCTACCAATCCATGCCTGGCATATGGAGTGCCCACAAAGGAGCATCCCTGGGTTCCACCAGTACAGTGTGCCATGTGGATGATTTTTGGGGTCCATCAGCAATTTCAGAAGGCCTTTGAGACTGTCTACTTTAATTACAAAATTAAGCCTGAAAGGCCACTAAAGCCAAGGGATAATCCTGGATCAAAGCCAGGAAAGACAAACTGGAGCAGTTCCAATACAGGCAATCACCACAATCAGCATTGTAATTATTTTAAAATAACATGGCTCAGCAAACAGAGGTGGATTTGAGTTCAGGGACTCACATGCTCAGCATCCAGTTAGTAGCTATGTGAAAGAAGAACAGACCATGCTATCCCACGCCTGAGTCTTTTCTCCGTCAGCAGCGAAGACAGCATTTCCATGTCCCAATGTGCTTCACTGTCAGATAAAGCCTCAAGCATCCTGTTCTCATCTGGAATCATCAAGGTAATCCATTCTGAAGTAACAGGAGAAGACTCCTCAAAAAGGAAAGGACATTAGATTTTATAGCCAAATGGGAGACAGTAGTAAAGAGAAATAAACTCATGAGAAAGCAACTGAGCCTTCCTAGGAAAACACTTCTCAATATTTTATTTTGGTACAAATGACTTCAGTTTTAAACATTTGAATATAAATGCTTTAGATTCATAAAAGTGAGGTGTTCCACACGTAAAGATGTTTCCTTGCCTTACTTGCTCTTGATTCAAGAAAGGTAGTAGAAGTTTTTATGTGCATTTGGTCCTTTTGTTCAGTTACACATACACACACACACACAAAAAAGGTCATCAACTCCAAAAGCTTTTAAATAAACACTTCACAGCCTTCTGGAAAACCCACCTGGTTATGCAGGGGAAAACACATGGCAGGTTTCTTTTGACTGACTTAGAACAAGCGTTCAGAATTACCTCCAGATGACAGTTTACATACACACTTCAAGGGCCAGATAATTGACTAAATGAAGCAATAAAGTCTAATTCCATAACTTCTGCAGAACAGGAGAATATATGGAAGTCTAACTACAATTGCCAAAATCTTGCTTTGAGAGACATATGGCAATCTAGGCCAATAGCATTGTAACTGCCAGAAAAGTTGTGTTTCTACTTTAGGATCAGTTCCTGCTTCATCATTGTCTTCATCCTCGTGTAGTCATTTACACCTGTACAAAGAGAATAGAAAACACTACCAAGTGAGAATGAGAACAATTTATCATTTCTTTCTACAGCAACACCAAAGGGAG
This sequence comes from Acropternis orthonyx, assembly GCA_035583155.1. Classification (NCBI taxonomy): domain Eukaryota; kingdom Metazoa; phylum Chordata; class Aves; order Passeriformes; family Rhinocryptidae; genus Acropternis; species Acropternis orthonyx. The sequence continues at coordinate 104,390,046 of JAWWEU010000081.1, forward strand.
AGAAGCAGGCACTGAATTTAGCAGGTTCAAAAGACACTGAAAATTCAAACAAATACATTTGCACTATTAATTTTCAAAGGAAATTAAGCACAAAATTTTAGCCTAATACAACATTATCATTCTGAATTTACCTCCAACCAGGAAACATATAGCTATGGTACCCTTAGTAGCCACTACATGGTTAAAATTTGGAGATATGTAAATGCTATGAACTCCATTCAAGTCCAATAAAGTTATGCATAAACAAAACTGGCTTAAATAGCAAGCAAATGCCTTTGTGTGAATTTACATATTTGTGCACATATATATATACTATATGCATACATTTCTCACTAAAGATAGTACAAAATACTAATTACATAGGAATGGTGTTTGAATTACAGTTTCAGAAGTATTAATAAAAACTAGAACAACAGTATCAGAAAGCACTGACTTGTACATAAATTCTCACATATTATTCCATATTAAATCAACTGTTACAGCTAGCTTTATTTTCATACTCTTTCTGTGACCACCAGGCTGACTTAAATTTTAATTATATCCTTGAATAAGTAATACAGAGCCTTGGTTTTTAAATGATAATATAAATAATAAAAAACATCAGAACTTTGAAATTGCATACATTATTTCATGAAAACAAAGAGCACATTTACATCAACAGGTAATAATATTTCAAGTAGGGATTTTTCACATCTAATATGTGAATATCTGTTTAAAACATGACAAATGGGATTTTGCAAGCTGCTAAGCAGATTCGCATCTTACCTACAGACTGTTCCATAAATGTTCATCTACATTTGATACAGGATAACTGGAAAAAAAGCACTAAAATAATAGCATAATGAAACTATTTAGTTCAGGTATTAAATGTGCTTAGATTTATTTGCAGTTTTAATTAAATTTTTACTTCCCATGGAGCACTTTCTACACATCAGAGAATGCAAAATAACAGGCCTTGATTATTTCTTTTTCTGCTAAAGACATGCCATTATTTGAGAATTGAAAAGAATAGCAACAATACCACAGGATTTAAATCTGCCTTCCAGCTTTCTTTAGAAACAAAAGTAAAAAAAAATAACCTTCCACAAAACACTTTTTATAGGTGACAGCCAATTTTTTCTAATTAATTTAATGGTCATCTCCCAGGGAGCTTTATAAAAATAAAATGTTTACTATCATAAAATTGTCTGCATTTGTACAATATATTGTTAGGTACATTTTTAAAATTTTATTATCTTGTTCTGTCAAGTATTGTGCATGAGTAGTAAAAAGTTTGGAGTTTAAATTAGAATTAAACCTCCTAAGGAATTAAGACATCTAAGCAGCTCTTAAACATTGGAAATTAATCCTGGAGTTTTCACTTGTACATCTTCAAATAGTGTTCAAACTGAGCCAATACTGACAAGAGGAGATCTTTATTTCATGTTTATGTTATAGAAATTATTCAGCTCTAAGAAACAGTTTTCAAAAATGGAGTTTTTTTCAGATTAGGTACATAGCCCACTTACTGAGTTGATCAACAGTGCTAGGAGATGAGCTACTCAGAAATAAAGCCAGTAACTGCTCTGTCTCTGCATTAGGAGTTTGGTTTGACTCCCCTTAATTTTACTTTCAGAGGAAGATCTGCCTGTCTTCTCAAGACTCCTAGTAGAGATAGAGCATTATATCTGGTTCTAGGGAAATAAAGTCAGAAAGCCAGCTGATCTGCCCTTCAAGAAGACAAGGGAGAAGAAGGGAAGGTGGCAGTCTGACATCCAAAAATTGCTGGAAGGACTTAGAGATGTATATATATTCAGCATTTCTGTTTCAGAGGTTGGAAAGGTCTGTTAGGAGGAATAGAAATGGATGGCTGGGGAAGAAACCCTGGCTTCAGTCAACCCAATGTGATTTTTTCCAAAGGTGAACCTCTAAAGTCCTGGGGCTGACTGGCACTGTTTGGCTGTATGCCCAAGGAAAGGCCAACAGGACTAAACACACAGAGCTCTCTCCAAGACAGCTATACATTGCAATAAGTGAGAGTGGGAATTAATTATTTAGGAATGTATCATTAGTATGAACAACAGTAATGGAGCAGAATTGAAGGGAAGCCACAAGGAGGCAAAGCATGATGAATGTATTGGAAACTCCAAGCTCCAGCAGACACTATAGTGGAAATGAAGGACTCATAAAATTGAGCTTTAACGAGCATTTTCACATAATTTTCAATCTTTATGAATTAACACTTTACAATTACAATTTCAGTTATGACTGAACAATCACAGTTCTTCTACTTCGTTTAAATCATACACAGAAGCAAACAGCCATGTAACAGTGATTAGACTCAATATTCTCTTAATGTGAAATCCCAAAAGTTAATGCTCTTCCAGACAATTATCAGAACTACAGAATTCTTTCATGCAAACACAGAACAACTTGCATTCAACATTATTCCTAAAGTATGTGAAAAGTCTCTAAATTAGATGCTTTCCAGATTACTGTAAATACAAAACTAAAGGACAACTGCTGAAAAAAACATTTCCAATAGGTTTATCAGGTATAAACCAACACAAAAGCCTGATGGACAAATCAAAGTGGCATGATTCTTCATACACAATATGAAAACTAAGCCTTTTCTCAGCCTTGGATATTTGACTTGGAATGTAAAACAATTTTCTTAGCAAAAACGCAATACTAAAGGAAACCAGAGCTTAGCAGGCAGCAAAGGAGGGAAAATTCATAAAGAGAAGCTGACAAAACTCTTTATACTCATATGAGAGAATAAGTGAACATGTTTTTAAGCTATATGTAATATCCAGCATGGTCTATCTGGATTATCCAGTTTTACAGATCTCTGAGGTGCAGGGAAATGTTATGAGATACCAAAGGTCACAAAGGTTATAAGTGGGGAAGTTAGGATACCAACCAAAATTCCATTTTATCAATTTCAGAACTCACAGAGTAGGGAAACAAAGCTCATTTTAATGCAACGATTTCACAATGCTCCAAGCATTTAAAATTATTGTAGTATATAACTATCTACTTGTCTTCTGCTTTTAAAATTGCAAGGTGCCTCTGAATTGCACTTTTCATCCTCAAGGACAGAGCTCAGAAACAATTCTTGCATAATTATACCTGACTGTACACTTTTTACTAAATATATGAATATTTGCTATTTCAATTACAATTTCAGCAGTCAAAATGTTAAGAAATACACCAGTCAAAATGTCAGGAATAATGGAGGCATTGCATCTAACAACTTTCCTTTATTTTGTGTCTTAAGAATGTTTTCTCTTTTAGTTTTTAACTGCTTAAAGACCTAATTTTAATGACTGTTTTTTGCACAATGATTTCTAGTCCAACCCTGCTTTATTTAAAAGTGTTGTGCATACCACCAGGAAATCCTCAGAATTGCACCTTTACTAGAGATAAAATCAATAATCATCCTTTTCCTTCTGAAACCTATAAAATGGAAAATCCTAATGCGTAATAACCAGTTACACATAGGAAATAATTTGATTCCATTTGCACCAATCACTAATAGGTGCTAAATCATCAGAAATTAACATATTCAAACTGCATTTCTTGACTGAAATTTAACACTCGGCAAACAGAAGTTTTCCTGGAAAATCACTAGCCCAATATCACTGTAGTCCACAGTAGGAGAAACTTAGCTTCAAGAAACTGTAAAAGGGGCCTGCAGAAACAGCCTCACCTCACAGCAGATGATGATCTGAACCTCTTAAACACCCTTTTTGTCAGAACTAGTAAGAACTCTATTTTCCTGATGATGGGGAGTGCAAATAGCTGCAGGAATGGCTATGCCTGTGTATGAGCAATTGTGCATGACATTTTCACGGCCACTCCATCTCTTGCACCTACACATCTTGTCCATCCCTGGCATTTTGTCCAGATATAATGCTTAAATCACTAGAAATTGCACCTGGTTTTCTGCATTATTAGAAAGAGAATGGTTGTGGGATTTCAAACTCTTACACTTGCTCCCTTTGCCAACAACCTCTCACCTTAAACAGAGAGAGGCTACTTTGCTTTAAGCATAATTTGATGTTCACAAGGGAGCAGGTTTAAGTCTCTTGCCTTATGTCCAAGCACTCATTTGTGCCCTGGGCAATTTTCAACACGTTTTCTGTTCCTCTGAGAAACAAAACACTGATTATCTTTTCCTCCATACAGCAGAATATACCTGCAAGCTACAAATCTTCAGCTGCAGATTATAGTAAAGCTTATGTTTCCTCAGTAGAAGAGACATTTTCTTTGATAAGGAGTATTCTTACAAAATCTCATTCTTTGGATATAAATGACACATGGCCTTCGGCTCTGCACATGCATACAGTGGGATGGTCTGATCAGTGCATAAGGAGGACCATATAGAGAACAGGAATAGGAAAGACTAAAAACAGAGGCAGAAAGACAAATGTGATATGAGGACATGCATAATAGTTTTCCAAAGTTTTTGGTCCCATTCCAAATGTTTTTCTCTAAGATTTTGATCATTGTTAAGAACACACAAGCAAAGCGTAACAAGAACCATTGAAATGGCTGATTGAGATGAACTGTTTCTACAGTCCTTCAAAATTCTTCAGGAGCCTTGTGGACCTAAAGAAGGACTAAATGCCAAAGGCTTGCCAGTATTTTTCCAGTTATGTCATATCACTGGCTCTCATACAACATATTGTTTGTTCATGTACTGTATAACATAGGGACAATATTGAAGACAACATAAAGTTTAAAAATATTGCAATACTGAGCAATCTTTCTCTTCAAAGTACCTTATTTACGAGTGAAAATGAATAAACATATGCTCTTTTGCTTTCATGTGAAAGTTAATTGAAGACTTGTTTGGTTTTGCAAACAATGCAACTTTGAGCTAGAGAAATCCCTGCTGGTTTTCAAATTTCTTTAGGTGAAAAATTCACTTATTATACTATGTGCTTCCAATCACATGAATATTCCTTCTTAGAAATCAGAGACATTACAGAGAGGGTTTCCAGGTTTTCACTGAACTGATAAGGTCTGTGAGCAGAGAGTTGACTGGTGTTACAATTTTGTAGCAATGGCAAAAAAATACATACATCAGTATCAAACAAAGAATGAAAAGCTGACAAAACTGCACAGATCCTTATTCTGGAGTCTTATGTCTGGCAAAGGGAATGATTGACTTCAGCATAGAATGTTAAGGCGTAGAAGGATGTGGTCATAACTTCCTTCAGCCATTCTCCTTTTTAAGCAGAAGTAACAATGAAGAAAATGCTGTGAATATTTTGGACTGTATTCCCCTTAATGACAGTGCCATTACACTGTTTAGGTTTTGTTTATAGAGATGCTGGTCACTCCTGAACTGGCAGAACAGCCTCTCTGGGAAAATTGAAACTATGTATTTTCAATGAAAATGGAATAAATTGCTTAATTTCCTTTTCCCCATCATCTAGCATCCATTTCTGCAGCAAGCAGTGTTGTGCCCATTCCCTCCATCAGTCAGAGAACCACTCATGATGCTGGACTAGGGGATAAAAATGGAATGATACCTTACAAAGGGCTGGCAAGCATGTTGATTCTGGCTTAATCTACATTTCTGATACTGAAGGCATGTATATCACCCTCACAGTTTGTCACAGAAAAAGGAAATATTTTGCCAGGTTGAAATGGTTCAGCTTGTTACTGCAGAGAGAAGAGAAGAGGGGGAGCACTGAATAATGCCCTTCTTTAAAACCCACTTAATAGGCTTCCCTCTAAAAGCACAGGAAGGAGAGAGCCACATCCCTGTCTAAACTACACAGGGTTGTAAACAATGGCTTCTAGGCATTACTCTTGGGAATTTTGTAGAGTCTTGTCAGAAATTATTTGGATTTCCTTTTTAAAATGATCCACACCATTATGATTCTGCAAAAGGCTCTTTTTTGTATTATAAATGGTTGCCAGTGTTGCTATTACCACCACCACTACTACTACACTATTGTATTACTATTAAATGTAGTAGTGCATTCTTAATGTTGTCTTTATTAATTTGATGAGATTCTTCTGGTCCAGACTCTTCAGATCTGGCTCCAGAGATGAGTTTTCCACTGATAAGAAAATTACACACATTTGCTGGTGAAACCAGTAGACAACCCTAAGCAGAAGCTTATCAAGATTGAATTTGATAGGTGCCTGAAACAAAGTATGTTCTATGTACTGAGCCTTCATCCCAGATAAGGTGACAAGCTGATGATGCTTGTTACATCATGGTTAGCTACAACACAACTGCTGTTACATCTGCTTTGGACTGAGGTAAGAATGGTACTTGACCTGGGTGACTTTGTGTAAATATTGTGCAGACCCAGTTTCACTTCATGACATCTGCTAAACAGTGTGGAAGATAAAAAAACCCCATCCATTTGCTTGTTCTCCAGCTTCTCATTATGCTTCTTCAAAACATGTTGTTTACTTTTCTTTTGAAAAAGGGCCTGGGAACAAGAGAGAAATACAAGAGCCAAAGGGGCAGGATTTAGAGGGATGTCATATGTTTAGTTTTGAAAGTCTTGCATAATGTTTATACTCATAGATTTCCACACCACTTAGGCGTGAAATAAAATATAATGCATTTCATCCATAAAGAAGGCAAATTCAAATAAATTAGTCTCATTACTTTTGCCCTGAAATGTTCAGAAAAAAACAAAAGTTTTCTTCTGATTTTTTCATCTTTTTCTGTTTGTTTTCCTCAATTATCAAGCCAAAAAGAATGTATGACGAACTTGCAGGTTCCTCTGATATCTTTTTTGCATATAACATGAACTCTCTGTGTAGAACCAGAAATAGTTTGATTAGAGGTAACTCTTTTCCCTGATTTAGAGATTTAAAGACCTATGGCTCAGCTTTTGCTATAAAGAAAATAGTAATGATTTCTTCTACTTCCTACAGAATAAAAATGGTCTTCATTTTGTTCTTTTCTCTTCCTCTCCTCTTCTCTACACCTTTCAAAATTCATAACCTACAGACATCCTAACTATTTTGTTAGGGGGGTTTTATTGTCAGTCTTTCAGGTTTTTTTTTCTGCACCTAGTAGTAACAGGTCGAATGCACAGGAAAGGCTTGGTGACCACCAGTCAGAATTCAGGTGACTTTGCTCTGCTGTTGAAGGGGTGGATTTCAGAAACACATTAAAGGAGCTCTCTTACATAAAAAGGCATTTTACCAGACACATAAAATGGGTCAAAATATGAATTTAAACTCACTTTTTTCATATGAAGATGACATCCCCTCATTCAACTTACATTTTGTGTATAAAGGAAACATAGAAAATATCCACTATTTGTTTATCTTTACTGCTAAATGGGCACAGAGAATGCTGTGCTGCTGAACTCAACCTTTTTTTCCTGGCACAAATGGAAAGTAACACTTTACAAAACCTTACAGATATGATTTGGTCAGCCCTCTACTGTTACTTAGGACAAACAGATAGTACACAAAGCTGCTCAAGGCAGTTTTTACCTTCCTCTCACACCCTTCAACTCTGTTCTTGACATCATAGAGAATAAAGGAAGTTGTTTATAGCACAAACTGCTGTAACAAAAACCAGACACTGAGTATCTGGGATACAATCTGCATGTGAGGACGTAAGAGTTCCAAGATAAATTTAAACAGAAGAACCACTGCAGTGGCTGATTAGATACTTCCGGTGTATTACTTAGCAAGACATCCAGTGGTAGCAAAGCATATAACTGCAAAAGTGCAAGCAAATCTCAGACACTTGCAATTAAACCCAAACAGGGAGTAAGACCAGAGACTCAGCACTCCATCCACAATTGCAGTCTCACTGCATTGCTGCATCTGCAAAACAGACATATGCAAGTTGGAGACACAGAGAGCTCCATATATGCCCTAGATACACAAATGGATGCATTTAAACATCTCCTGTGAACTGCTTTTAAAGTAATTACTTGCTCCATAGAGAATTCTATGTTTTCACTAACAGGAAAATGAGCGGCCATACTATAAATGGGTCATATAAAGGCAATTTAGTACTCACTTCCTAAATAGATCCTAAAACAACTTGCACACCTCAGTTGTAACCCTTTTTTAGAAAGAAAGGGACCTTTGATGTGAAGTTTTAATCATGAACAGAGTATAAGAAACTCTGGGATCTACCAGGACATATCATTCAAAGTGTCAGAGCATTAACCTAACTAATATGCATTAATCCCAACTAATGTCTGGAGAAAGCTACAGGGAAAACTAATGTCTGTCAGGTGATGTACAAGCTGTGTTGATTCACTGCCATGTAGAATTTAATAATTTTCATCCACGTGTATTTCTGCTCAGTGAGTCCATGTATAGCATATTGGTAAGACTATGGAGCTTTTTTGTTTTTCAGGCATGTACAGAATAAAGATTTAGATTTCCTCTGAAGAAGGAAGAGACCATTTTGGTATGTCAACCAACACACAAGATATTGTTTTTCTTTCATAGGTACTCACTAAAAATGCTTCCATTCACAAATGTGTGCAGATAAAGTATTTATGATTTTTGCTACAGGCAACACTGCTAGGAATCCTCCTGGGATCTTGGCACTGTCCAGGAAGACCAAAACAAAAGATAAAGATCCTGATTGGAGACTCATCTTTTCCCTGGCCCTATACCTTGTCCCGTCCTGTTCACTGTAAGTAGTTATAATTCTTCAGATTATGAAAGATTGGCAAAAAGATCAAAACACAGGCACCCAATTAAACATGATTTCTTGGAAAGGGTGGGAGAAATTTTGAGTGAAGTAATTATTATTGAAGAATCAGCTATATTAACTGACATCTTTTTATTTTGATCAGTGATTATCCTTTAATCAATATCTCTCTGCTGACTTTAATCTATTCTCTGTAGGTTTTGAAATGTAAGAAGTGAGTACTGTCCAAAGGAAATTGGCCTCTAAAGGAAAATTTTGGAACTTCCAAGAACAGAAAGTTATCAGTCTGATAAATGATAAATAAAACAACAAGAAGGTGTTGTGAAACTATTTATTTCAGTCACTCAGGAGTATACAAGCTTCCCACACTTCTCAGAGCAGGTTGATCTGCAAGGCCCAGAGAAGTCATACTCATGTCCATAAAACTGGTGTGCACTACCACAAGTCTGAACAAAAGCATCTTGTGATGAGTGGAGGGGTATGTCTCAAACAGGCAATAATTTTGTGAAAATAATTTGCTTGTGGAAAAATTATCTGTTCACAGTTTGCAATATTTAGAAATTGTCAGAATACTGGATTTTGTTATGGAATTTCTGGCCTAAAGAATCTTTCTGAGATATTTTAATTCCAACAGGAAAAAAACCAGAATCTCTTTTTCAAAAGTCAATATTCAAATTAGGTGTTTCTAAATTGGGTGGTTTATTGAAAAGAAAAAAATTTTTTGTTTGTTTGGGGGTTTTTTGGTTTGGTTTGGTTTGGCTTTTTGTTTGGGGCACAAATAGTTAATTCCGTATTTCTTTTGAGTTTTTGAGGACTTTGGGTTTTGTCCCAGCTTCAGATCTCCAGTTCTCATGACCAAAATGAATGAAATTGAAACCCATCCTCTAAGTACAGATAAGTTTCCCTGGCATCTGTCAGGTTCAAGTAGATATCTGCTATTTTTCACCTAAAAATAGAAAGCAGGGCTCTGAAATGTTCGCTGTGCTGTAGGCACACATCCAAAAGGCAAGGAGTTGCATTGATTAAAAACACTGCAAGTAGAAGAGTGCCCTTTGAGCCACCAGCATGCAAAGCTGTTCTAGCTGGACATTTAGACACCATGACTGCACAAGGCAATTAATTATCAAGCATCTGGAGACCTCACCAGCTCCTTTTCATCCTTGACTGAGGTGGAGAGTGGGTTTATTTGTAGTCCTGTTCACCAAATATCTTTTCCCAGGTGATAATGTCTTCAAAATTTCTATCACCATGCAGAAGGGATTTCAGACTTAGACGCTCAATCAGAAATGGGAAGGCAGATAGTGGAACATGAGCTTGAAATAAACGCAGGTGAAAGAGAAACACTCAAACAGAGTTTCATCCGTTTTTAGCAAGTCTATTTATACCTCACCATATCCTTTGAAAACATAAAATTCTAGTCCTAATTTATTAATGGAATGTGCCAGCACCAAGTTATTTTTAAATTTAGAATATAAATGGCCTTCATGAACTAGAGCGAGCAGGCAGCATCTGACATGAGTCTCAGAGCTGGTGTGAAATTTACTTTTAAATTGCTGCTGCCTTTCCAAAAATTATGCACCGTGAGCATGTGGCTTCACTCGTGTTAGCTTTTTCTTTAATTAGAAAACAGAACCTCAGGAAGCGGCACATAGAAAGGATCTTGCCCTTGCTTGGATGTAAATAAGCCTCTCAGCTTATTTCAGCTGTTTCTTTCCAGTTAAATTCAAATTGTCAGAGGAATATGATCCTGAAATAAAAATCAGAAATTTCAAGATATTAATAAACATAAGAGGCAAAGATTATTCATATTTTATTTCCCATCCCTTTTTCTTCTTTTAAGGCAAACAGAAAATGGGGAATGAAGGGAAGTGAAACAAAAAAAATTAAAGAGGGGATGTTTTAGCTCCTGGGAATTCTTATTTCCAGTTTCAAGTGCAAGGAAAAAGGGTGTTCTTCTGTAGAGGTGTTCCTCAAAAGAACCTTGCAAATCAGTCTTCTACCAGATAAAATCATCTGCCCTTTTATACACTGATGTCTTTTTCCAACAACTGTCCTCATCACAACTTTATAATCCCATTAGAGACATGCATTTGAGTGTTTTAGGGAATGACTAGACACAGCAAATGATTTCCTATAAATAATTTATTCAATGACTTCAAAATTCTCAGCGTTCCTGTAAGGAGTGCCTGTCACAAAGCAATGCTGGTAAGAGACAGCAGCTTTCTCCCCCAGCCCCACAACATCACCCATGGCCTGCTCCAGAACCTGTGAAAAAGCTGCTGAAGTTTCTCCGGGATTTGTTTTTTTTCTCTGCTGTGTGAATTAGCAGGAATTTTTCTAATAACTTGAGCAGAAACGGAACAAGGTCCAGGGCCTTCCTGATCTTCTTTGCCTTCTGAGAGTAAAAAGGAAAACTGAATTGCTTTGCAAGCAAATCTCCTTAAGCGTGAGTCAACTTTGGGGCAAAAGGTGTGGCAGCCAAGAGTCTGATCTAACAAGCTCCTCAGAGAAGCAGTGCTATTATACAGAAGAAAGTTTTACAAGACAAAAGCATTAAAGGTTTCGTAAAGGTTCAGTAAATGCTTTTTATAATGAACTTTGCTCTGTCTTCATATTTCCAGAACTTAGTATACATAAAATTGGGTTTGGAGATGTTTTCATTAGTTTTGGGTTAAAAGAACCATGAACTTTAAATTATTGCTCAGTTGAAAAGTCAAAGTTCCTTCTACAGGACAAGAGGAAATGGACTTAAGTTGTACCAGGGAAGGTTTAGGTTATATACTAGGAAATTTTTTTTCATGGAAAGGGTTGTAAAGCTTTAGAAAAGACTGCCTGGGAAGTGGTGGAATCACCATGCCCAAAACTGTTCAAAAAAAGTATGGATACAGCATTTGAGGACATGGTTTAATGGTGAACATGGCAGTGCTACATCAACAGTTGGACTTGATGATCTTAAAGGTCTTTTCCAACTTTAACGATTCTATGATTATAAGAGAAGTTTTTGACAAGGGAAAAAATGTATGTGTTTTGATAGATAAAACATGCATTTGAAACATTTCTGCTTATAGGGGATATTTACTGCAAAAGTTCTTTATACATTGAATCCACTGGGTTTCCATGCACAGGTTATAACCTCTAAAAGAACAAATTCTTACTCTGTTAGGACTCCTGTGCCTGTCAGTTAAGCATCTGCAGGGTCCTTGAGTTAGTTTTGAGGTAAAAATCTCAGGTAAGTCTTTCTCCTTACCTTTGTCACTGAAATTTAAAAATAAACTAAATTATTAATTAATATTAGATGTGGTAGCTGCATACTGATATGCTGGCAATTTATCTACCACCTTTATCAGTGAGCATGCTTAAATAATCTCACTTCAGTGCCTGATAAACAATCAATGGACTTTATTTAATAGCTTCATCTCCAGTACTAATTGTATCCATTTAAATTAAATTATTCTCATTGTTATTCCATGTAGTTATTTAGTGATATGAGACTTCTGAATAGATATTATTGATTTGGGGCAACCAAGCACCATCCATTACAGCTGTGAAGACAGGGATTAAATTTAAATAGTGGGCTATTATTTTGTGAATGTCTTTGTGGACAAATAGGGTAGCAGAAGCAGGATAATTAGGAACTTGCAATAATTTGTCTTCTTGATTTATAGGTATGTGATTCCTGAAAATAAAATGAGATCTACAAAGTAATCAAGAGAAGCTGGCAATAGATAAAACCTTTTGACTCTTTTAGCAGGAAGGACAAACAATTCATATGCAATCAGATTTTAAAAGGTGTTTAGACAGCTAAAAGAACCACTTTGGCATCAGGTGAGATTTAGAGCAGTGCCTAAAATGACTTTTGGACTGTTAGATAGAAACACACTAAAATAAAAAACAGCAATAACAGCAACAAAACAAAAATATTTTTGTTGCACCAAATTACAACTACCATGCTGAAAAGAACTATACAATAGGAAATAAAAATAAAAAATCCAAGATGTGGTACAAAGATAACTTTCAAGAAATATTCCTGAGGTTGTGGAGATACTGTAAGCACAACTACAGTTTTACAGAACATCTGAAGTTACGAGTGAGTTGAACAAAATCAGTGAGAAATGTGTGATATTGGAGATCCAAGAACTAAAAATTAGCCTGGAAAATGAGAAATTAATTAAAAGGCAATATGATAACAGAGAATGGGCTCCTTGTCCCAAGTCTGAGTGACATGAAACTAGTTGCAGATGTTCTGAAAACTCAGGAAACAATAGGGAATGGAAAGTGGGGTTTTTTTGAAGTGGTCATCACAAAGTCCTAGCTGTACAAAAGAAATTCATTATGCATAACTCCCACAAGCTCATAAAGTCTCTGAGAGAAAAGGAAATTACAGAAAAGGTGGTCCTGACCTCACATCACCAACAAGCAGCACTTGAGAAGCAGTATCAGAATCTGGGTCATTCTATGACAGCAGTCTATGGTCTGATCAAATCTCACTTTGTATGACATAGCAGGACATGAACTCAAGAGTCCCTTTAGACTGAATTATAACAGTTCTCATTTTCTGGAGGTTTCCATGGCAGTTGACATATGAGTGAAACCTCATGTTGATCCCAGATGGCTAGGGAAAAATGGGGAAACAGTGAGATTTAGATCTTACCCCTCCAAGGAGAGTGCCTGTTACAGTCGTGAACTGTGGTTCATGACAAATATGTCCATATACAGACATCCATGCATTTCTCACTGTCCTGTGGGCTACTGAGCAGAGAAGTCACTGCTATAGATGGAAAGGTTCTTTCTAAGCAGTGAAACAAAGTGTTTCAATGGACTGTGTGATGGGCCCTGGGAGATGAGCCTGAAACCTGACAAAGTATCAGAAGTCACTGGGATCTGCCCAGCAATGTCAAGACAACAGACTATTCAGTGTAACCAGAGACAAAACCCACTACCCCCCACAGAAATATAACTTTGAAACAGAACAATGATCTCTGGGAACATTTTGGATACAAGACAGTTGATAAGTTTTGAGAATATAAATTTCAGACTGAGATCCTTTTGTGCGTTTCCCATCATGCAGACCATCAAGGCTTAGTTTATATCTCCATAACTCCACCTTTAAGGCCAGATTCATGAACCCTGAAGAAAGTGGGCCTATATCCACAGCTCAGCCATGACTATGACAGTCAATCAATACATCAAAATCTTCATCTCAGTTGATTTTTCATGGGTCGTATGCAAGCTGCCCATAAAGGTCATACATGGTAGAAAAGCAGGAGAAAGGCAGAGCATGCTGTGAGCTTACAGACACATGCTACATCTTTTGGAGTTTCATGAAAATCAACTCTTTGTAAAGTTGTGGCAATTGAATAAAACTTGCTTTTTTGGTGCAACCCCCATGCAACTTTCTATATTTACAGTAATTAATCTCCCATGAATTCTTTGATTCCTTTTAATTGCACACTCAGACTGTCAACCAAAACACAAATGCCTTATGAAATTCACTGGAGTTTTTAAAATTGAATTGATAAGGAATTTGACATTAAACTACTGTTTATTTCATAAAACTGAAGATATTCCCAGTAGTAAAAGACAATGCCTATTAATTAGAATCTCTTTACTAGAAACCAGATGCCAAAGTTGCAAATCTTAATATCAGAGACAACCAAAAAATAGAGGTATTGGTACACCACTGGAACACAAAATTAGTTCAAGGATGAAAAGAGATCATTTCAATATTGTCTTTAGTTTAAATATAGCATATTTCCATGGGTTGCTTTCAAACTTATTGGAAAAGAAAAAGAAAAAAAGAAGGTCTAATGTGGCTTTCCTGACTGCAAGTATTTCCATTTTTAGCAATAAAAATGGCCTGCTAAGATCAATGAATGTTTATACAGAATCTGAAGAAGTACAAACAGAAGGCACAGTTCTGTTATTCTTTTGAAGGCAAAATTTTGCATTTTGAAGCACACTAAAACCTTCTGTAGAATATAATGACAAAGTAGCTATTATACAGTGGCTACTCACTGCATAAAACTTGCTCTGTCCGATGCCCAGTTCTGCTTTCTCTTGATACTGATGTCATATTTTGGCACCAACTTACAAGAATCAAGATCAGCTTGGTCCTGACAGTTTGCAAGGAAGTCAGGAAAACTGCTACACGCCATTTGAGTAGGAGACAATAGGAACAGTGCATGGAAAGGAACTGAAGCTATATTTTTAGGGGTACATATTGATTATCAAGAAGTACAAATTAATTTCTGATCTGTACAGTTTTAAGCCAGTGGAGCTAGGAGCATGAACTCAGACTGTGATATTTACAGCATTCAGAGGAGAAAGACAAACTCTACGGCAGTATCTTGCCCAGTGAGGATTACTGGGGGCCTTTGGATGGGGAGTGCTGAAATGAACCTATAGACCTCAACCCAGTTGTTATTCTCTGAACGGCAGACAGTGGAAAGCAGGACTCCTCTGTCATAAGGGGCAAGTAATGAGACATTTGTGGGGTGTTGCTTGCTGGAGCAGGGGCAGAAAACAGCTCTGACACTCCAGTGGTGGAGGTCTGCCGTCACTTATGAACAGAAGGTCTTTCTGCTGAAACTAGGAGACAGGACAGTGTGCTCACATGAGAGGTGTATCTGCTAATAGCATTGATTGTCTATGTGTGACTTCATTACAGCCTCTGAACTACTCCTGCAGAGCCTGGGGGAGAACAATCCATCACAGAGCTCCTCACTGCACAGCTGGGGCTGCACTGGCAGAACTTCCACCAAAGTTTTCACATAGAAGCTTGAGCACTGACTGGAACCAGCACATACCTGCAATTGTTCCAGCCAAACTTTGCTTTTGATACAGAAATTAAATACTAAACACTCTTCTCCTGGGCTGAGAACTCTGCCAACCATCAGCCAGTGAGAACTTTTATAGCAAAAATGTATTCATTTCTGGGAGCTAAAGTTTTATAATGCATAGAATGAGTCACTCTTTACTAGTGCAGTAATACAGAGCTGCACTCTAATCACAGATTTCCATCTGGACTACTTATTTGTGAATTTATCTTAAAAAATTGAAGCCATTCCAGCCACAATTTGGGTTTTGTCCTGTCCTGCCACATTTTACCCTTGTTCCCTTCCTTTCCTTTTTTTCCCATAAAAGTATTTCCTACCTTTTAATCACCAATCAGATCACCTCTGCATTTTTCTTATATTCAAATATTTTCCAGCAGCAAATAAAAGATTTAGTTTATGAATCATTGGAAAACCTAGACGTATCTCCTCTCTTTAGTACTTAGTGTTGTCTATCCTAAATTTACTTTTTATTAGCAAATGAAACCTAACATATAATTTCATGACTTCAAGACACTCAGAGTAGATCTAAATTAAGGGCAACTGACCAAGTAGTTCCAGGAAAAATCATTAAAAAAACCCAAGCATAAATTAGAGAACAAAGTTTTGTTGTTTGTCTAGTGTAAACTTGATTGGCAAATTTCCATGAGTGCTGAAACTTGCTTAGTTAGAGTCTAATAGGGACATCAATTTTATTCAGATTTTAATTTTAAAAATGAATATGTAATAACAAGGGTAACATTTAAAGCTAAACTAACCCCATACTTATCCACTAATGATCCATTATAACTGTGACAACAGTGTTATGGCAACTGTAACACAATTGTTAGCAGGCACTTAGACTGCAAACAAAGTGCCATTTATCCAAAAGCTCTTTATCTTGTGTTTGAATTAGAACCCAGGGGGAAAAAAGAAAAAAGAAAAGTTCTAACAACATTAGTATTCACATGGTTAAAGGTGTTTTTATAATTTTTAGAGTTCAAACGAGAACAGATACAGCAGATGGATAAACAAACTCAAATGGATGGTGATCTACAGATTATGAACCACAGCCAGAGAAAATGCCAGAATTTAGCTGCCATTAAGTATCTCATGCTACCAATACCTGTGTCACTAGCTTCACAACCAGACAGACTACCTCTGTGAAAAGACAAAATAATTAAAGAGAAGCTATAAAGAAGACATTGCTGCAATTAAATCACTTGATTAGTAAGCAGTCAGCACACTAAGCAGCTATGTCATGCAAGGAAAAAAGTAGTGAATTTTACAGAAAAAGACATAAACCTGAGCTCTCTTATTTTTTGTTCTTGAGGCCAATTTTCCTTCCACAGGTTCAGCAACAGTCCCATACACCAGCTTGTATATCACACACATCCATAGGTGATATTCACAGCAGTAGGTTAGCATTCTTCTTATTCATTTCTATGGGGCTAAGAAAGGTTTAGGAAGGAGAAGATTTGATTATTCACTCTACATAATTACTTTGTGTTTGATCATTGCACAAAATTATATAATGGGACAGTTCCTTGGTGACAGGGAAGGACAGCAGCCCCTCCAGCAAGGTTGCAGTCCCCCCAGTGCCAAAGCAAGGCAAGCAGAGCAGATCCAGGAGCAGTCCCTGGTTCAGTCCCTGGTTGCCACCAGGCATGTTCCCTGTGACAAGAACATGTCCAGGGACAAGCAACAAGGTCAAGTCAATAAGGCCAGGCATACCATAGTCACAACGAAGCTCTTGCCAGGGCCAAGCACCAAGGCTCCTGGGCCCGTGGGTGAGGGTGGGTCTGCTGTTCAGGTGGTGTCTCTTGATTTTGTCTCTCACTGCTGCTGGAGAAAAAGGGCATCCATCCATTAGGGACCGTAGTCTGGGCATCTGTGCAGTCTTGGAGCATATTAGAGAATAGACTGATTTTAGCTATCTTTGTAAACAGATCACCAAAATGGAATGCACAACTTTACATCCTAAACTTGTGTTAATATAGTGACTAAATTATTTGATTCCTGTCCCGTTCTGTTTGATCAAACGATAAAAATAAGCTGCCACTGTTTGGCCTTCCTTGCAGATGTAGAATCAATATTTTTAACTAAGAAAATACTAATGAGGCCAAATGAAAAATAAAAATATCCAAAAGTAAATAGGGAATTCTGATAGCTCACTTCTTTTAAATAAAAAAAAAAAAAAATTGAAAAATTCATACAGATTTACTTTATAACTGAGTTGGTCATCAGTTCTATGAAACCATAGCAGCTGGAAAATGCATTCTGCTTTCAGTACACATTGTTGACCCAGTCAGAGCACTTACTTAAAGTGAGTTGAAAAGATGCTACATTTGAGAATACAGCTGTTATTGTTTTCAAATTTATAGACATACCTCGAGGTAATTGTAAACTATTTGAGTCAGTGCCATAAGCTACCCTGAAATGACTGGCAGCCTTTCACAGCAGTTACTCAAAAGGAAGTTATAATCCCAATACAAGCAGATGAACAATTTTGGGAATACCAGAGATGTCTGGAACGGATTGTTGTCTGAAATTTTTCTAGCAGAATTCATCTGAAATGTAGTACTAGAAGAGACCTCCTGAGTTACTGAATCCAATTTCCTATTATCACCGCTAACAGAGTTAGAAACACCGTGAATTTGGCAAGAGCTCCATGATGGTAAACTGCCAGTCTCGCTGGCTTGGCTTTCAGAGGGAAAAGCATAAGCAGCTAGCCAGCCATGGCTTAATTTCCTGAAAATTGCTACAGAAAGGTAACAGTTTCTCAGGAACTGGCAGGAAACTGGACTTTGCAGGGTTGACCACCAGGATAGAGATTACAGAGCAGAATTACAACAGAGCCTGCCCAGCGAAGGGCTGAGGGTAGCTGGGTGCCCAAGGGCTTGGGAGCCCCAAGGTAAGAAGAACCTAAAACCCTTCAGGACAGAGGCCTAAGGGATAAGAAATATGTCTGCATAAATTGATCATGCTCCTCCTGAAAACAAACAAGCTGGTGAAAACAGCTCATGAAAAACCTCAGCTATGTAATTTCCAGATCTTGAGGGTAGTTTCTGTCAACACTTATGCCTCCTGAGCCAGCCTCTCAGACTTTGGGCCTGAGTTTTAGGCTCTTACAGCTAAGACCAAAAGTGGATTTAGCTGAATTTTAAATGAAGTCCACGTTATATTCTTATCTAGCCACTTTGGGGTAAAAGTCTAGTAAAACAGCTTAGAGGGTGGTAATTCATCCATACAAATTTAAATCAATATCTAGAAGCCTATAGTGAAAAGGAGTTCTTTGTGAAATGTTGGACCATAAGGACTTGTTTCAGAGCTGTGGGGTAATGAAAAGTCTCTCATTCTCAAGGGGGGTTCCCCACAAGCAATTGGATTTCCTGAAGCTCTTCAACTGCTGGGAGGGAGGCAGGCAGGGAGGAAGGGAAAGCTTCTCCATGCAGACCCATCCACCAGCATCTCTTAACAGATCCTTAGCAGCTTGTTACAGGCTCACTAGACTCCCCAAGGCCAAGTATATGTAGGAGGTGCAGGAGAAAGGATCAAGCTATGTAACAGGTGGTTGAAGGCTAAAAAGAGATGGATTATTTTCCTGCTACCCACTGTCCTGTGCACCAAACTAGTGAGCCTGACTCTCTCAAGGCCATGAACACTCATGCATGTGAAAGAAATGGATGGGCATGCCATGGACTCCTTCCCTTGGGAGTGGTAATATGAAATGTCAAGTCCTACCCTAAAGGGAGAAATAACCCCAGGCAACAACCCCCAATGGGCCTCAACTGGACAAAAAGCAGCTTGCAGAAAAGGACTTTTGGGTCCTGATGGACAAAAAAGTTAACATGAGCTGGCAACATGCCCTTGCTGCAAAGAAGGTTAGCGCCATCCTCAGCTGAATTAAACAAAATATTGCCAGTAGACAGAGAGATGATCCTTTCAGCACTGGTGAGGCCATACCTGGAGTGTTGTGTCCAGTTTTGGATTTGCAAGAATGAGAGAGATGTGGACTATCTGGAGAGAGTCCAGTGAAGAACTGTGAAGGTGACTAAGGGACTGGACATATGAGGAGAGCATAAAAGACCTGGGACCATTAAGGACGGAGAAGAGGTGGCTTGAGGGAGATCTTATCAACGTATATGAGTGGTAAATGGGAGGTAAATAAGATGGAGCCAGACTCCTCTCAGTATTGTCCAGTGACAAGGATAGACAAGAGGCACTGGACACAGGAAATTAAATTTAAACATAAAAATAATACATTCTAATTATGGAGGTGGTTGAACACTGGAAGAAATGGCCCAGAGAGGCTGCAGAATGTCAAAATTTGACCAGATGTGATCCTGAGAAACCTGCTTTCACTGACCCAGTTTTGAGCAGAGTGGTTGGACTAGATATCTCCATATAGGCCTTCCAGCCACTTCCAGTCATTCTGTGATTCTGTAATTCTGTGTTTCTAGGATTTTCACTTTTTCATACTGACTTCCTCATTACCCAGGGATTCTTTGTATAGAATATAGCAGTAGTTTGCACAGCACTACTTGTAACAAAAGAATAGCCATTTACAAGCAGCCCTCAGAAGTTTTCAGTATGCTTTATCACTTGTTAGGCAACAGGATTTTCCCGTCCCACAGTGAGGCAGGAAAGCACTGTGACCCCTATGGTACAGATATGAGGTGATGAGTATTTATCCACAGCTGGGACTTAAAATTGTAAAGTTTAGTTTAAAACATAAAACTTTTTTGATTTCTGTTCAGAAAATGGATGCAGGCTGCATAAGACAGTCTCAGGACAGGAATTTGTCCAGTTAACTTCACACTTTGAAGGGCACCAAGTAACTTTATGATTTTTTCATCAAATGGGGCTCAAAAAATGCAAGCTATTAATATGATCCTTGCCTACTTCAGAATCCTCTCCCATTTCTTGTATATATTTCCCTTCTTCCCTCTGACCCTGATCACACTGTCAGTAAGCATCCCTTGCTGCCTTGATGCTCTCTGTCTCTCCAGGGCTTTCTTGGTTTACACTACTCCTGGACAGACCAAGAGGGGAATTAATTCCTTGCATTTCTTGCTATGCAATGCAGCACAGTGTGGGCAGCAAAGCTGGGGAGATCATCACACCATGACTTTTATGGCCCTCATCCTTGAAAGGGAAAGCCACATCTGCAAAGGAGAACCTCAAAGGAGCATTTTATCCTCAGACTCTGCTGTTTGGATGCAAAGGAGAAATGACAGCTTGGATCTTTGTCAGCAGAATGCATTTTAATAGGCTGTGGTGTGTGTGTCCCCAAGAAGTCCGCTTGGTGATCCCATCAAAACTGACAAAACACTGCATTTTCTGGGCAGCTATATGCTTGAAAAACTTCTGAACATGTTGATAACACTTTGCCCAACACCTCTTGGTTGACAAGTTTCTTTCCTGAGAATGGACACAGTGATTTTGTCGCTCTGCAGTACCACTGCCACCCAGGGTATAAAGACGTCCCCTGACTCCATCCCTCGGTGCAGACTGGATCCGTATCCTCACCTTGCTGCCTCAGAGCCACATTGGTACTGTGAAGAAGTGGGGAATGTATTGAATCTGGATGAATGGCCATCTTTAATGACTTTCTCTTTTGAGCAAGGGCACCAGAGTGGAGTTACTAATTGCTGGGAACAGAGCTGAGTGCCAGCAGGCATTCAGGCAAGAGGTTGAGTCTTGCTCTTGTCTCCTGTGTATAATGAAAAGGAAAAAAAATATTATTACACTTTATAAAACTCTTCAAAAGTAAAAATAGTGTGATCTTCTTTTGACACTGTCTATCACTTTCCCCCTCTGAACCATCAGAGGAATCAAAATTCAATCTCCATGGCAAGTCAAAAGGGCATCCCAAGGTATCTGGCAGACTTAATTTTTTTGAGGGTAGAATCTTCTCAGTTGGGTTTTAATTAGCATTTCATTTGCTTCCAATGGAAAGAAGGAAAGAGGATATGGCCTGGAATGCAGAAAGATATTGAGACCTTCATTGATTGGTCTGTTTTCCTCAAGTGGTGCCATATTCTTCTGTTTTCATATGGAAATATAGAGAAGCATAAACATAAATGGAAATGTGTCTTATGAACTGAAGAGGAAAAGGATAACAACACAGAAATGCAGACTAAGCAATCAAGGATTTTTATTATTTTTTTTCTGCAGTATTGTTGTGCAAATCAACCTGGAAATCACAACATAATCAGTCAAATATCATTTAGCGTAAATTGTCCTGTGACTTCACTAAAAAACATATTTGCTAAAAGTTATGGCTAAATAATGCAGAAAAGTCCCATCTTTTAAATAATTTATTGATCTACTCACGGACAACAATCATCTAATACATCATTAGATAATGTGTCAGCCAACCACATAATTGGTAGACTAATGAATATAATAGGTCATATATAATTTACTCAAAGAAATATGTCTTATTTCCCAGATTTAAATAAATGATTCATCTAGATGTGCTTGTTAGCAGAAAACCATTTGTTAGCGGATAGAAATATGTTCTTAAGGTCCAAGTGAACAAGATCTTTCTACTGCATTTAAACAGAGGCTCTTAAAAAAGCTATAGCATACTTGCCAACACATCTTTTTTACGGGAAAAATGGCCACAAATTACAAACATATCTAGGTGGTCATATATTTCCATAAATTGAAGTGTAAATGATCAGCTTGGTATTTTTCCCACCAAAAGTCTCTAAAGAGTCAGCTCCCTAACAAACTCCAGTGTCTGTGAATAAGTGTCCAAACTAGAATAAACTGTTGCAAACATTTATTTGAGCTCCTTTGTACATTTGCAAATGTTTTCTCTATAAAATATAAGCTTCAGTTTTTGGCAATTGCATCTGATCCAAGTGGAGATCAGAGGAGAACACAGTGTTGTGTAAAACTAAGCAGGGTGTATGTTGGAATTAAGTCTGGCAAGGGATATCAAGTACAACAAAAAGGGGTTTCTACAAGTACATCAGCAGCAAAGTGAAGATTAGGGAAAATGTGGGGCTGCTGCTGAATCAGATGGGTGTCCTGGTGTTGGAAGGCAGAGAGAAGGCAGAATTACTGAATCCCTTCTTTGTTCAGTCTTTACTTCTGAGGTTTGTCCACAGAAATCCCAGACCTTGGAGGTAAGAGAAGAAGGCTGGAGAAAGGAAGACTTTCCCTTGGTTGTAGAGAGTGGGGTTAGGGATCAGCTAAGTAGACTTAACACCCATAAATTCATGGGCGCTGATGTGATGCACCCATGGGTGTTGAGGGAGCTGGCAAATGTTGTTTCTAAGGCACTCTCCATCATCTTTGAAAAATCATGGAGAACAGGAGAGGTGCCTGATGATTGGAGAAAAGCCAATGTTACTTCCATCCTCAAATAGGGCAAGAAGGATGACCGAGGAAAATACTGGCCAGTCCATCTCACCTTCCTCCCTAGAAAGGTGGCAGAACAAATAATTCTGGAGGTCTCCACCAAGCAAGTAGAAGAAAAGATCACTGGGAGTAGCCAGTATGAATTCTCCAACGGGAAATTATGCTTGACCAACCTGATAGCCTTCTATGATGGCAGGGGCAGGATGGGTTGACATGGTGAGAGCAGTGGATGGTGTCTACCTTGACTTCAGCAAGGCTTCTTACATTGTCTCCCACAACATCCTTGTAGCTAAACTCAGGAAATGTGGCTTAGATTAATGGACAGTGAGGTGGATCAAGAACTGGCTGAATGGCAGAGCTCAGAGGGTCGTGATCAGTGTAGAATCCAGTTGGAGGCCTGGAGTCAGTTGCATTTCCCAGGGATCAATACTGGGTCCAGTCTTATTCAACTTATTTATCAACAACCTGGACGAAGGGATAGAATGTCACCTCAGCAAGTTTGCTGATGACACGAAACTGTGGGGAATGGCTGGTACAACTTGAAGGCTGCACTGCCATTCAGTGAGACTTTGGTAGGCTGGAGAGTTGGGTGGAGAGAAACTTTATGGAGTTAAACAAAGCAAAGTGTAGGGTCCTGCACCTGGGGAGGAATAACCCCAAGTCCCAGTGCAGGTTGGGGGCTGACCTACTAGAGAGCAGGTCTGCTGGAAAGGACCTGGGAATCTTGATGGATGACAAACTGCTCATGAGTCGGCAGTGTGCCCCTGATGCCAGGAGGGCCAGTGGGATCCTGAAGTGCATCAGGAAGAGCATGGACAGCAGCTTGAGGGAGGTGATCACCCCCCTCTACTTGGCCCTAGTGAGGCCATATCTGGAGTGCTGTGTCCAGTTTTGGGCTCCTCAGTACAAGACAAGAAGCTACTGGAGAGGGTCCAGTGAAGGGCCACAAAGATGATGAGGGGGCTGGAGTATCTCTCTTATGAGGGGAGACTCTGGGAGCTGGGCCTGTTTAGTCTAGAGAAAAGACTGAGAGAGGATCTCACTAATGCATATATATACCTCAAAGGTGGGTGTCAAGAGGATGGTGACAGACTTTTTTCAGTGGTGTCCAGCCACAGGACAAGGAGTAATAACCATAAAATATTCACAAGAAATGCCACTTCAACATGAGGAAAAACTTGTTTACATTCAGGGTGGCTGAGCACTGGAATAGCTGGCCAGGGAGGTCATGGAGTCTCCCTCTCTGGAGACATTCAAAACTCACCTGGACACATTCCTCTGTCACCTGCTCTAGGTAACCCTTCCTTGTCAAGGGTTTGGACTGGATAATCTCCAGAGGTCCTTTCCAACCCTAACAATTCTGTGATTCTGTGGCATTACAGTGACAGCTGGAAGATCTGGCAGGGCTTGGTGAGGTGCAAGATCTTCTGAAACCAAGGCCTCCTAAATTGTCTGGAAGGAGCATCTGACTTGGTTAACTACAAGTTTGCAGGTATAAGGACCAGGTCCAGAGCCCTTGTACTTTTATTACTTTCTCCTGCAGCTACTCTTTTGATTCTCAAGAATTTAAATGCAGGGGCTCTTGCTGTGGTCTGGAGTCACAGGCTGCTTCAGGGCTCATCCCAAGATTAGTGTAGAGGTGCACTGTGCTTTCTGCCTCGCTTGCCCAAAGTTGAGGTTACTGTACACAAATGTACCGTGCACAAATTTCATCAATCCTTCGTCACCAAACTTCCAAGCCTTGCAAAGAATAGCGTTCATTTTTGGACAGTTATTTTAGAAGCCAAGAAGCTTCAGCACATAACAGAGAAGTTATACATATTTCTTACCAAAAAAACCCCAGCAACCCAAACCCAAGTTCCTAAAAGTGCATTATTTTTCTTGCAGATGGTGCTCATGGAATATTAGTGGCAATACATTGTGCTGTCTATTTAAACCTGATAGAGAATAAATAGGTTTAAACCTGTTCCTGCTGAAAGTGATACCAAGCTAGAAAGGTGAATTAATCCCTGTAATTGCATACTTGTATTATACAAAATCCCATCCACACTACAATTTCACACAAAATGTTATAATAAGGAGAATCAGGAATTCAGAAACAGTTAAAAATCTAGAAATCAGCATTATCTTTAAACTAACACAGTTAAAATTAAATCTGCTCTCTTAAGTCTAAGGATCTTACTTCACGCCTGAGTGGATATTCATGGGAATAGTAAAAGTCAATTGACTGTAGGTGTATTCCTTTGGAAAAATCTACTTCTGTTTCACACCATAAAGAAGCAATTTTTAAAAAAAACTCTATTATATTGTCACTTATTCTCCTTTTCTGAATGTCTAAACAATTTTCAATAACACTGTAAGAAGTCAATCTGAAGCTATCATCTACCATGAAAAATTTCTATGTGACTTGGTAATGTGTGGTAAGATTATTAGTAAGTGAAATAAACTATAAATAGGTTCACAAAGAGCAGATAAGGCACTTTTAAAGTGAAATTTCACACTTCTTGGTACACTTTTCCCAAGATAAAACACACGCTACAATCCCAAAGCAGTGGTCATTGCAAATTGATGCACATTTTAACTAGAACAAGGCACTGGGTACTCATTAACTCATTTTATTTTAATTTAGCAGTAAAAGCTTTCATTATAGCCATTAGACAAGAGAGAAACCTTTGGCATTAAAATAAGAGAGAGACCATATATAGAAATAAAATAAAAATTTAATTTACAACACAGGGACTGGTATATTTTCATTAACAGAACTTAAATACTTAGTTCTAAATAATTAAATCTGATTAATACAAATGGGAAATATAAAAAAATGTAAAATAAATCTGGAGGGAATTCATTTTAGAACTCTGTAGATGGAGACTAATCCATGTTTAAATACATATTTTTCCAGTTATGGCTTGAGGAAATAAACCCAAGTTGGTTTCACAACTGTTTGTAGTATATTTGTAGCAATTATATTTTCCAGACTTTCTTGTAATAATTGGTTGGCAAATAGGCCAGAAAAATGTAAATGTTTGCAGACACAATAACCTGTTCTTTTCCTCAGTTCTGTGAATACTTCTTTTCTTCGATTTCCTCAAATCTTAGCTTTAAAAAACAGTATTTTGTAACAAACCTGGTCATCACCTTCCATTCACTATTTTCACTGTCTATTTAGAAGAATCACGAGTTTGTTACACTAGATAATATGGGGAAAAAAAAATAATTTAACATACAATCCATATTAGAATGGGGAAAAAAATCCCTCTGAAGCCCAGGCTGGAGCAAGTTGGGGTTTGATGTTTTAAAGTCATTCTTCTCCTGGATGCTCTATATAGCTGTAACAGAAATTGGATAACAGGGCTTGGTAACACTCTTAGGTGCTTCAGCTACAGGCCTGTCAGCCTGACCTCAGTGGCTGGCAGGGTTATGGAGCAGATCATCCTGAGTGCAATCACAGCACCTTTAGGGTGGACAAGGGATCAGACCCAGCCAGCATGGGTTTAGGAGGGGCAGGTCCTGTCTGACCAACCTGATCTCCTTTTATG
>JAWWEU010000081.1:104416523-104459397 GCA_035583155.1 Acropternis orthonyx
GCACTGAGTGCCATGATCTAGTAAACAGATGGGAGTTGGATGAAGGGTTGGACTCGATGATCTCTGAGGTCTTTTCCCACCCATTCGATTCTATGATTCTATGATCTCATTTGCTGCTTGCATGGTTTCTGCCTGAGCCTGGGAGGCAGAAGAGAGACATGCCAAGAGACAGAAGTGGCTGTGTCTCTAACCCTCTGTTACTTATTCAGCCCAAACACCATCCCATGGGAAGTGGGGTACCAGGACTCCTTAGGATGCTCAGAGGCTTCACACCATTCCTGAGCCTGTGAGACTCTCCAATGCCTGGGGATGTGCCAGTGCTTATCCAGACTCCAGCACACACACAAACACCAACATGTACCCAAATGCCAGATGACAGAATCAAACTCTGTCTTTCTCAGAAATGTTTGTTTTAGCAAACCTAAAGACAGCCCCAGTACAGCTCTTAATTCTTCTTCATGTGTCCACATGGTGCTAAGTAGTATACAGGGCTCCTGACCTGTGGTTCAGGCTCCTCAGAGACACAGACAATTTATTTTGCTCATAAAAATAGCAATTGTTCAGAAGACATACTGAGTTCTGCTCATTTTGCCAGTTTAAGCTTTGTCTATCAAGCAGGACACATATATTGTATGATTCTGCCATGGCAGAATCTGCTGAGAAATTCATCCTTCCATCACATCCCTTCTTGAATTTCAGCTTACAGTGTAACTATGTATCAAATGCATAATCCCAGCCCTGCAGAGATGTCATTTTTTAAAGAGTATCAAATCCAATTCCTGTTGCATGAATGTCATTTGCACAAAAGCGGGTTAAGCTGTCCTTCAGAGAAATCTGAAGTCCATTTTCCAAGCAATCAGGAATTTATGGTGATCCTTCTGTGAAATTCTCCATTTTGCTGTAGTCAACAAAAATCACCAGGACTCTATGAAACACTGAGGTCCACCCACACAGAACAGCTTGTGAGACTGGGACCTGGGCACAAACAATAGCAATTCTTTTGGCAAGCTTGAAAGACCTTCTTGTTGGCAGATTGAGGAAGCCCACGCTTCTCCTACTGCACTGTCATTGATCAGTATCAGAGAAGAGCATTAATCAAACATGCAATGCCATTATTTTTCTAAATTGAGGTCTCAGGTCTGTGATAAGCACTTCTCTTAACACAACACTACATAAATATTATTGCAACCACACTTCAAAACTGCTGCATTGAGAAATTTGAATGAATAGTGAGTCCTTTTTGAAAATATTGCTCTAGTCTTGCCCCTGTCTAGGCGGGGAAGGCTGATCATGGGCACAGTGCTACATGCTTCATGAGTTAATTTGTCTCTTTATCTGCTTTTGGCTCATAGCTCACTTACAACTTTGTGAAAAATGACAGTGTGTCAACATCTTGCCATTAATGGGCCATGTGACAGACGCCCAGCACAGCAGGTCGAAGAGAAGCATCTGAGTCTTGCAAATTCTCCTCACTGCTAGATTTACTGATGGATGACAGAGATCCATGGTACTGACAAAGATGTTGCTGACCTTACTTCCAAACATGCTAGACGGTTTACAGTTTACAGCAGTAAGTCCAGGATGTAAGATACAAGAACCTAGCATGTTTTTAGGGGGAGGTGGGTTGGTTTTTAAATATGGGAAATGGTTCAGAAGCAGTAAAATCTCTACAGAGAAATCTTGATTTAGAAATGTTTCAGATCTAAAGGAGATCCCCTTTTTAAAATGTGAATGCATAGAATAGCAGAAAATCCTCATCTTTTTTTCCCCCACATACCACTTATCTTCTGCTAGAAAGAGCAGTATTAACCTGTTGCTATTCTTAATCTGCCCAGATCATAATAAATATTCTGAGAGAGGATGTATTAATAATGGGAACTTTGCAACAAAACACTTCTTATGATATTTTGTGCTATTTTCTGTTTGATTGCTAAATATTTTGTTTTCCTCCACACAGAACAAGCACTCAACTTTATTCAGGCTTTAAAAATTAAGGTAGTACGTGCTTTCCTATTCAGTCTCTGTTGTTTCTGGAAGCAAATAAATAAAACCTTCTTGCCTGTGAGGATGAATGTCAGAAAAGTAAGACATACAAAATAAAAGCATCTCTGAGTCATAGCTACATACATAGTAAACCCAGAAGTTCATTATGACAACTTAGAGAAGTTGTTCGTGTACAGTCTGTGGCACATTTGCATCAGCATTCTAGTTCAAGCCAAGAATTGCTCAAAGATCACTGCCACACACTGACACAGGAACAGAACACATGGAAAAGATTTCTTTGAGGTGAAGTATTCCCAGAGACCCTCTCCAGAAGAATATTTAATGTATCCCAGCCACAAACAAGCTTTCAGTCCACAGGCACCAGAAAAAAGGAAAACCCTTGAAAAACCACCACGTGGATGTCATGTGGACAAGTGGCCCTTGGCACATTTCTCACCACAGATCCACTTCCATAGCTCCTTGTTGAATTAAACATAACCAACGAGTGCTGAGGTGGTCAGGAAAAAGCTTTGGGATATGTAAAGCTGTCATGTCAGGTACAACTTGCTACCCATTCTGCCCAACAATGAGATACAGTGATGGTCCATCCGGACTTATGGTTGTTCCAGACAAGGAACTGAAGCAAGGATTAAATTCCAAGTCTCAAGACTGAGAGTCAGAGTTTCAAAACAGATGAAAGAAGCTGTGGTCTTAACATTAGCTCATACAACCATAATGTCTAAGGGGAACCAATATGAATCTAAAAGTTGTATGTACAAATTGAGTATTCCTTTAGTAAGGGGGATCCTGCATGAGTACTGCAGCTGGCTCTCTGACCTGAAAAGCAGACACAGAGAGAAGCTCTTCAGTTTGGGAAGAAGCCAGGAGAGCTGCAGGACACACATCTGTAGACATTGAGGTACTGAGAACACAGAAATGTGGACTTACTGCCTCATGAATGTATTGATGCAATAATAAAGAAATAATGATTTTCTGGCCCCATAAACATGAGCTCCAGTAAAGAGTGGTGTCTCCCTCTGCTCAAGTCCAGGGAAGACAAATTACCACAGATGTGTTTGATGCCCCAAGGTGCTCACATGGTGAGTGTCCAGTCAGGGACTGATTGAAAGGTTTCACCAACTGATAATGCCACTGAGAGCTGGTGCAGGGTCTTTCTGGAGCTGAGTGCTTATTGAAGCTGGCTTCCCTCATTAAAGCTCGTGTACCTTGGAGACCCATTTGACCTATCATTAATTGTCTTTACAGTGACATCATTAGTGTAGTAAATAAAGAGCATGTTTCTATCCCATGTAAGAGATATTTGGTCCTAGACAAGCTTGGAAACATATGTCTCCCAGTTTGGAGACAAGACTTCTCCTTTTTTAGCATTATCTTTTTAATTCCTGCATATATTTAAACAGTAAGTACCTCTCAGAATGATACTCAGACACAGAGAAGAGGAAACATCTATATACTCAGCTTTGCAAGAAAATAATAATTCAAACTTTAAAATGAAAAGGGAAAACCAAAATAAATAGGCCAGTTCAAATAAATTCTGAATTCCATATGTCCAGGTATGGTGAGTTAGGCTGACCAGCAGCCAAATCCTGCCCAGCTACTCACTCACTCGCTCTCCCTCCTCAACAGAACAGCAAGGGGAAAGGAGCTTAAAAAGCTCATGGGTCAAGAAAAAGTTGAGATCATTTAGCTGCTACCATCATGGGCAAGACAGTCTCAGCTTGGGGAGAAATAATTTCTTTTATTGCCAATTAAACTAACAGTGATAAAAAAATTGCTCTGAGGTGCCACTATTTTGACTAAGGGGCTCAGTTGTGCCCTGAAGGAAGCTGGTTGTAGCCATCTGGAACTGTTTGTGTGTGGCATGGGGCAGCCCCAGCCTCTCATTGCAAAGGCTGCCCCTCCAACACCCACTGCCAGCTCTTACACCCAAGATACCATGTAAAACTTTGCAGAGCATGAAGACCCCCTTCCAAATGGTTGTAAACAGCACAGGAGTAACCAGGCAGCCGTTGGAAAAATCAAAAATGTTAGTGTCACAGCTTTCATTTCAGAATATGCAATAACATATATCATTTCTTAATAACCAGGAACTCTACGCAAATTATCATAGACATCTCTCTTACCCATATTCAAGAGTAGATACTTTGAATGCAATAGGTTTAGAGAAAGCTCTATTTTCAGCAAAGATGTAATGTTGGTTTTGCAGATTTCATTCTTGCATATTAAATCTAAGTATCTTTGTATTTTCCACCTGGATGCCAGAGTATTTCCATATTTCATAACACAAGATTTAGAAGTTTCATCAAAGCAAATGCATCAGCTCAGTCGTTGTGAGACTTTTGCTGTACATAAAGTGTTAGGATCAAAATACTTCTGAAAAAGCCAAGAGAATCCACAAGATATTTTCATTCAGTTCAGGCAGGAAAGAACCTACTTTATGAATAAATAGCCTTCAAATAACTCACTCACAGCAGGAGAAGCAAATATAGAAAAAAAAAAAAAAAGCAATTCAGACACTTAAAAATGAAACTTATTGTGCCTCAGAGAAAGAAAAGACCAGTGAGGTCTGACTCAAGCAAAATCAAACTTCACATTAAACAAATTGCAGCATTGATTTAGCCCTAAGTCTTGACTTTTCCTGTTAAAAGACCATGACAATAAACTGATCTTGTACATCTGTTAGACTGAGCCTTTCATGTAATGTATCAGAAGGTGTTTTTCAGCACATCCCATTCTGACAACATTACTCAGCAAAGCCCCTATCAAGTCAGAAAATTTACAGAACAGAATTGCAGGATTATTGTGAGACCAGAGGTCCTGACACAGCGAGAGCTTACCTACAGGAACTAAGTGCATGACAAGCTATAAAAGGTGTTTTTCTGAAAAGCTGTGATTTTTGCTGGTACAAATAAAACAAAACACACACACCAAAAAAAAAGATCTCTGAAACATGGAGGAGTGAATCTCAGCTAAAATTAGGTACTTCAAGCCGGAACTGGAGGCCCTCAAAATAGTATTTCACTGTCATGGATTGTCAAGAAATCACTCTGTCAGTTTAAGATGCATTTACTGTATTAAAATCCAATACCAGTAAAAATTATGTGTCAAGTAGAAAAAAAACATGTAGACAGAGAAATTATATAAACTTTGAGGCATTCTGAGTACATACCCCTTCATTTTTATGGGAGTTTTCGATTCCAAACCTCTTCTCCAGCTTGCAACTGTGACTATATCAGTAAACCAATATGTCCGTATACTTACTACCATAAGGCAAATTAATGCAAGAATTTGGACTACCCCTTCTACCACAGGAAATTCTCTTCTTGTTTAAAGCAAAGCATCAGTTCTTGCCAGGTCAAAGATTTCAATTTACCCAAAATGAAGCCAGTTCCTGCATATTGATTGCTCTTCCTAGCTGTAAATTATCACTGATTATTTTGAGAGCAGAAGTGTTGATAGTTTCCTGCCATTACTGACCTAACTGAAATTAAGTCTATAGTATAATTTTGTGTTTAGAGTAACTAAAATATGGCTGGAGGACTTCAGTGTTTCAAACCTTACAAAATAATAAATACCAATGTCCAATATTCTTTTGGTCAGTGGTGCTTTATTGAAGTCAATAGATTTCTTGAAGAGTAACTTCTGGAAGATTGATAATCCCTTAAAATATAATTTATGTCAGTGATATTAATTCAAAATGCCTAAGAATTCAGTGTTCCTCCATATGCGAGTCTTAAGTACCTTCATGTGGTATGGTGTGGTGAGGGGGAGCAGAAGAACGGTTTTGAAGAGATTCAGTGATAGTAGCATGGGATCCATACTGAAGTACAAACTCCCAGGCCCTGCTTGTCCAAGGAGGTTCACTCCATGCGGTAACACCAAATCCATGTCCTGCCTGGTCAAATTCTCTCAGATTATTTCCTTTTCCACGTCCTCTCAACCACAAGATGAGGTCCCCTGTTGGTCTGCTCCTCAGAGAAGCTAAGCACTGATCTGGCACAAATCCAAACCAGTAGGGATTTCTCTAATAAATAACTGGAGCATCTTAATGGGATAAAGAGAGGGAGAACTGAACAGTTATAGCTTGTGTTCAATTGACTGAATGAGTGCAAGCTTTACGTTCCCAGAGCTGTCAATCTTATCTTTTTCACAGATCACTTTTTTCTATCTTAAGAATACACACGTCCTTGCCAGACCAATTTGAAGTGTCTCTTCTCAAGTAAAATGCATCAGATCAAATGTATCAGTAAAATCAACCAGAAATAGACTTTGTTAACCTTTTCATTTACTTCCAAATTGTGAAAAACAGATATAGAGGCAAGAACAAACAGCTGAAAACTCAGACTCCCTCTTTTGGGATATTCTGTCAGCAACACCAATGTTCCTAAAGTAGCTCTCATAATCTGACTCCTTCTGAAAAGTAGAGAGCAAACAGCACAGTCAAAATAAGTATTTTACTAAAGGACCTTCTGCATCGCTGGTCTTACTAAGTAATTAAACACAAAAAGTATTAATTTTTATTTTCACAATTATTTCTCCATTCTATAGGAATTCTATATATTTCTCTATTCTATATACTCAGACAGAATCAGTTATCATAGAGAGGATTAGATCCTTACATACAAATGAATAACCATCGCTGCCAAATATTGAAAAATGAACTAACATCTCAGAAGAGGACCTTTTCAGCATAATCACATAGAAAAATCTGTGCATAATAGAGAATGATACAAAAATCACTTCATTATCAGTTTTAGGGAAAATATTTTTTTAAATCTTAAAATGTGCTGTCTTAATTCTATAAACTAATAAGTGGTGCAAACACTGCAGTGTACCTCCTGCTGTTCACCTTCTTGAGGTAGAATATTGTGCCATCCTCCTGAGATATAGTGAATAATGAAGTTGCATCGTCTTGCTTTATATTGTTTGTGAAGTCCTATCTGAGGCCCACTTTTCAGTGAGAAGCAAAACTGTAGTCAGAGCAGCAAATTCTCAGACAAGGTTTAGATCAACAATACTATCTAATTTGGAGCTCACTGTTTGCATTTGCTTCTTTTATATTCTCTTCATTGTAGAAAAGAGCAAAAGATGCAACCAGAGTTGATCAAGTTGAGTAAAATTCACTTGCACCCTTCAAAATAAATTGAAGAAAGATGTTTTGTATTTTGGGGTTTTTTTTATTTGACTGTTTTTATAAGGTGTGACTTTTTTAAAAAATTTAACTCTAGAGAGACCTAGGTCCCATGAAACCTGAAGAAGAGAGGTGCTAGGGGAAACATGAGAAGGGAATGCTCCATCATTACTACCAGAGAGGTCAATCTCAGAGCTGCTGACCATAATGAATGTTTTTATGTGGCCTCCTGTGAGCTTGAGGTCAGGAGCTGAAAGCAGAATAACGAGGAGGGGGAAAGAGGCTTTGACAGGCAGTTTAAATACTCTTGGATTTTTTGACATAAAAGTCTTACTTCTGCAAATCTTCAATTTTGAGAACCACAGAGTAAAGTGAATGGCAAAAATTGAGAATGGATTTTTCTTTCCTCCTGTAAAGGAGAAGTATGAGTAGCTTAAAGGCTTTAATCATAACACATCTGTAGCCTTTGGAAGTGTGCTGAGCTCAAGCTGTAGTCATAAACTGGGTTAACTGATTTGGATCAGTACTGCTCAGTACAGACAATTCAGCAGTGTTGCTGGAGGTATATACCTCCTGGCGGTCTCCACCATTACCTGCTTGTCAGTGAAAGAGATTTGGGATATAAAATAGGAACTGCTCACCAGAAAAAGATTATTGATAGTAACTACTCAGAGCATGGTTCTTGGCCTAAAGCAGGAAAAACAGTAAGTGGCAGAAGAAAACATTCATCTGACTGGAATAAACATTCAGCAAGACACACTACTACCTATACCCATTTATTCTTGGTACTGTTTTAAACTAAAAACAACTCTTCAAACTATAAAGACCTGAAACACACAGTACAAATTTATCTATTAGGAAAGCATTTTTTCCTCTGTTAGTTTGCTCACCCTCAAGAGGATGAATAACTTGTCTCTGTGCCTGTTCCTGCTCTTAAAGGTCTAGGTAACACATTTTTTTCCCAGGGAAAAACAAAAAAAAATAAAAGGAGTATTCTAATGCAGCACTTGCTTTTAGACATGAGCAATTCAGCCTAAATCTGTAAAAAATAAATGTCAATCACATCCTAATACTGAGGAGAAGTAAGGAAAAATGTCCAATCTTGCCATGAAATTTGGAGTCAAAATTG
The DNA here is from genome assembly GCA_035583155.1 of Acropternis orthonyx. Taxonomy (NCBI): domain Eukaryota; kingdom Metazoa; phylum Chordata; class Aves; order Passeriformes; family Rhinocryptidae; genus Acropternis; species Acropternis orthonyx. The sequence continues at coordinate 104,424,788 of JAWWEU010000081.1, forward strand.
TTGTGCACCCTCCTGGAACCCCCACCTCTAATGGGACAGCTGGAAGAAGACAATATGATGCAGGGAAAATGCTTTTATTAGTGCAGAATTAATTTTAATTAATGGAAAGCTGTTTGTTCTCTAGACTGCCTTACCAGTCAGAATGTACATATAAAATCACACGACCAGCAACTTTCATTTGTGCTCTTTCTGTGTCTCAGTTTGAGCATTTTTACTTTCTACCTCATGTGAGAATTACAGTTGAGATTTTCCCCAAGATATTTAGGAGAATTAAGGTCTGCATTCCTGTTAGACAGCAGCATAATGTGGAGCTCTGCGTTCTCCAGGTAACTCTGAAAGTCCCACTGGGTTCTGTTGACTACACCACAGTATTGCTGGAGACTCAGAAGAGGACATCTCTTGTTGGTCACCCATCTCTTAGCACAGAGCCTGAACATATGATTATATGCCTCTGTTGTCTGTGCTTGTCCCAGTTGCTCCTATAATACTTTTTATGCTGATCTTCTGCAGCAAAGGGGGAAAATGCCTGTAGTGAGACAAAATTTATGAAGATGGGTAATCATCTACATTACACAGACAGCAGCTTCCCTTGGAGACTTTTGCATGAATTCTTGTCACAGACGAGACAGGAAACTTGACACTTGCTCCAGGACTGCCTTGCTGTGCACCTGGCATTTCAAAACCAGTTCACTGCTCAGGTTCAGCAGACTGGATCCCACACACTGTTTCCTTGGTTTATTTGTTTTCTTCTCCAATTATTTTGGGCAGTGTTGCAAAGAACCTTCTTTGGAGGCAAACTTTCCTAAGTTAGGCGTGATTTCAGTCCTGGGACTCCCTGGGCTCAATGAAATAAAACTAACAGATGTTTCAAGTTTTGGAAGGAATGTAATAGTGGAAATAAGACAGTGATAATACTGACAAGATCTAGCTTAATCTAAAACTTTTTCTACTTCATAGTACCAGATTCTTTTTTCTCATAGTCTACTTGCAAAATCTAATTCTCAAATTTATCTGTTTTATTTTTGAGATCCCTAAATGATGCAGGGGAACAATTATCTTTAGGGCATGTCTTTATTTATGCTTTTGCTCAAAAGTGACCCTTTGCCTAGCACAGTGTACATACCAGTTTAGATCACAAGGTTTAAGGGTAAGATCCTTCTTTTTTGCTTTTGCTCTGTTCAATGCCCAACAAAATTAAGTCAATTATTTTTAGGTGTTTCCTAAAAGCAAGTAATTAGGTAAAGAAAACATGGGGCTTGACAATAGCAGCTAACCTAAACTTAATTTTGGCATTTATTCTACTTACATTGTTGACTTTGCAGGCCATATGTTTTGGTATTTAAACACGTCTAACACTCCTAATACCTCCAAGGCTTCCATGAGGGAATCCCTTGGAGCACACCAGTGGCCAGTGGCAGTGCTGGCAGAACCCAAGGGCTCTGTTCTTGTCAGTCCAACCAGGCACAAGACATAATACCAGTGAAAATTATTTGGCACAGGTTTATTATTACAAAAATACCATCAAAGTTGAAAAAGAAAATAAGATATACTTGGGAAACCCATTCATTTGCATATGTAATCAAATGTTTAGTGGGGCTTGCAAAGTCTCCATTTGGAGTGAGGGACCCTTGAAACAGCACTAATGAAAACACTTCTGTTCCATATTTCCTGTGTGTGCTTTAATTTCATTTATGAAAATGAAGGCTTGATTGTGTATTTTCCTATGCCATTTGGTAGCCTTCCATCAAAACTCTAAGTGACATGACACACAATAGCTTTATGCATCATGAAGCAGGCACAGTAGGGGGCTGGGGTATTTGTGTTTTACTTCCAGTCAAACAATACACAGGGGGCTGTCACACTAATAAGGTATATAATGATTGACTTGCTCAGCCACTCTGAGGCCTTTACCCTGATACAACTGAAATCTCAATAAACAGGAAATTTGTTTTTGAACAGCTGTTTATTTTGAAATGCTGTGTTTTATCCACTTCCTTTTCTGAACAGTACACGTGGTTTGTTCCTATTTAATTGGGAAAAAAAATCCTTTGTTCAACTTGAGTCATAGTGGTGAAAATTAATGCATTTAAAGTGAGGTTTTGCTTTATTCTTTTCACACTTCTCTTTATTTAACATGTCATTTGGCCTTTTTATATACACAGTTTACAGACAATCTTTAGCAATGTAACTCTGAACTCTGTAATGCTGCAACTCTCTTTTATTGGAGGCATCATAATACGAAAACATCAATATGGCCATCCTGTTGCTGAAAATCCACAGAATGATTGAACAGTCATGCTACTTATGAGCTCATTAAACATCAGATTGACAGACCAAGTCTCTGCAAAGCAATGTCATCCCTGGAGCTTGGTTGTATGAGTTCCAGGTGCAGCGATGCTTCCTGGAGCCCTCTCCAAACTGCTCTAGAACATACTCAAGTACATGTAAGCTAGGGCTCTCTCACTGTCACATGCTATATACACAGTCATCAATAAAAATTAGCATTAAGCTATCCTATATCTAAAGTAAGGAAACAATTTCTTCTTTCAGCTGTGAGAAAGGTTTGATCCAGCTAGTTCATTTTTATACTCAAGTTCTGAGGCATAAAGTCCTAATTTGTTAAGTATTGGTTTTTATGCAGTAATTTTAATTCCTTAGGCAGTAGGGATAGACTTCGTTAATAGATCACACAACAGTTTGGCTGAGTTTGGAAGGCACCAAAGATGCTGTTTGTTCTTTATTGAGGGATTTGATTCATCTAACAGCTGATCTCCTGGTCTAGAAATTATGAAGGACATCCATTGTGACAGCTACCATAAACTTTTTGGAACAGGCAGCTTACACAACTTCAGCACACAGAACAGGAGCCAGCGCCCACACCACAAAAGCTTTAACTCAATCTATACATGCACCCTTTGTCGTTTCATTAAATATAGCAAGTTTTAAAACTTGCAAGTTGTGATGGGTTTGATAAACCCCAAAAAACTCAGATTAAGGCCTTAGTTTAGTTAGACCCAAAGCTAAATTCAGCAGGCCTCAGTTTGTGGGCCATAAGGGTTTCCATAGATTTAGAGGGACAGGTATCACCTGACTTAAGCAACCAGAGATATATCATCTGACGTCAAGTCAAGTATAAAACTAGTGAAGGGGGTTGCTTCCTCCCTTTTCCTTTCCTGGTGTGTGGTGTGAGAGGACACGCTGTTGCAGCTCCAGGAGTGATAGACCTTGCTGTCCCTTGTTGAGATGTTCACAGCAGTTTTGGTCTCTGGGAAGTAAATACTTATTAGTTTTGGGTTGCTCTTTCCCTCTCCTTGATGGGTGTTCTTCCCAGGAAATGTCTTTGGGTGGTGAAATCTGTGTGTCATTGGAGGGGAAGTTTGGGATAAAGTTATTGTTGGTTTTCTTTATATTTGTACATATATGTGTTGTAACTTTCATGTAAATATACATATATATATATATATATATATATATAAGGGGTTTTTCAGTTTCTTTTTTTTTTTTCTTCTTCCTTCCTTTTCCTGGGACTGTGTGGGTTTCGGGAAGGCTTGGCATTTTGTCAAGGTCTAACCCACAACACAAGTTCTGTCACTTTACTGTGCCCACTCAGTTTAGCCAAACAACCGGCCTCTGTGAAAAACGACCTCTCAACTACTGAGCATTTGGCAAGTGAGGAGGCACAGGGCAAAATCCTTAGCCATGACAAAACAATATTCCTTGATTTATATCAGCTGAAGCTCTGGCAGCACAAGTCTCTGAGTAAAGCCACCACATTACACAAAGTGAAGAGACATTTGCCACTCTTTCACCTCAAAGACCATACCCAAACCAGCAGCAGCAGATTTAGGAGTTGTCACGATTAAAACAGTTGCAAAGATGAAAGAAATAAGAAATAAGCTTATTGCTAGCCAGAGCAGCAACAAGAAATAAGTAGCTGTAGATTGGGATGTCCCAGGATCTCTGTGTCTGTATCAATATTCATAGATAAAAGTGATCAAGTTTGCCCATTTTGCCTACACTTCATTTCCCTCAATCAAGGCAGCCTCAGACAGTTGCATCCTCTGCCTGGTACTCTTGCCCATTGCTCCCTCAGCACGTGCAACTGCCCTGCTCCCATCCCTGCAGCCCTGCTGTGGCTGGCTGTGCCTCCAGTCCTTGAGCCTGGGACATGGATGAGCTCCTGTGGGGCCAGAAGGTGGTGTGGAGTGCTGCCCTGGAGAGTGAGAGAGTTGTGGGAAACCTGAACATAACACTCCTCTCCTCTCTGGGGCCATCACAAGGGGAGAAGCTCGCTAAGCCAGAGCCTACAGACAGGGACAGGGCTACAGAATGATGTTGCTAGATGTTTTCAGGCTCTGCATCCATATTCACATGAACAGCTGTGCTGCCTTTTATAGGTATGCTGAAAGCTCTAGCCCACTGTGAGACCCTTAAGGCTTCACCTTTGTTTTTCATGCTATCTACACAAAAACCTAAATCAGAACTATATTCTTTCCTTTATAGTATGAATAGCAGGGGATGAAAAATGGCCTGGAAACCTGTGCTCAGGTTTGTCAGATGAAATAAGTACTCACTCCCACCAAAACTCAGGAATACTCAGACTTACTTTTGGATCCTCACCTCACTGAAAACACAAATGTGCTGGTGTGACACCCCCCTCCCCCCCAGCTTAAAACTAGGGGAAAAAACCTTCCAAACTTCTTCCCAGAGATATGGAGAAGGAGGAATCTTTTCTTATTTTTCCATACTTGCATTGCCAAAGCTAACATCAAGGAAAATCATTCTGTGTGTTTGCAATGTCTTTGAATAGATATATGAAGTCTGACCTACCTTTGAGTTCTGAACAAATTATTCCCTATGTCACTTTCCATTATGAATATCTTGGGATGTTTGTTTGATTACTCCCTGGCTAGAAATTTTTTTAAAAAATAAATAAAATTAAAGGAAAAATATACTTGTTTAAGCAATCTTTTAATCTACACCAAACAAGAACTCTTTCCCTAGATAATTTGAATAGCAACACAACAATTCTTATATACCTTTAGATACTGAATTTAATCACATGAAATCTAGTTCATGTGGAAAAACTCTTCCAAAATAGGCTTTAATGACTGAGGACTTACCAGAAAATCTTTGGAAATACACAAATGCAACAAAGCACATTATTTCAAGAAATACAATCGTAGGAGAGCCACACAAACCCAGAGCTTGTTCATATTGCAATGAATGTTGCATAGTCTTGTCAGCTTCAGGGAAAATCAGCCTTCAGGTCCTACACTGAGTAACACCCTCATTTAAGTAGGGTGCCGCTGCAAATACTCAGATCCCACTGAAATCAACAGCATTCAAATGATATTGGCCTGTGGGTATGTGACTCAGTGCTTTCCTGAACAGGTGTGAGTTTCATTTGGACTTGAAAGCATTACCTGACTGAGGGTTTAAATGAATGCTGTCAGCTCAGTCAGCAGCTGCTGTGAAACAAACTGCAGCATCAGTTTTCAGAATACCCTGTTCCTCTATATTCTTCATAAAGGCTGAAGAAACAAAGAAGCGATGCTCAACTCTGATGATATAAAGCCTTCACCTTTATGTTATACTTTGGGAAAGCACAAAACACATATTTTGTCCAAGGCCTCTATCAATTGCCCTTTAAACTTTCCTAGTAAGATAATTATTAATTTTCCTTGTTGCTTTAATATTTGTGTCCTCTCAAATTCCAAATGCCTGAATCAATACATTTTTATCTTTTAAACAGAACAGACATGTATTGGAATTTCTGTCAGCATGCAGAGGTAACTGCTGGACTCTTACATTACTAGTATAGTGGCTAAAACATTTTTAGCCATCAAACTGATTCAGACATCTTTGAATTGTCTCTATGAAACAATTGTTATTATGCTACATAACAAATGGAATGTGAAAGCCATGGGTCCCATTCAACAAGCTTTGTGGCTGCATGTCTTGATGATTTACACTAGCCTCCATGGAAAACCAGTGCAGAGCAGGGACTTATGATCCTATTTCTGGCAGGAGTCTAACCCCTTCACATTAACTGCTCAGGGAAGTGAGCAGTGTATTTATATTTAGTCCACACTAATCTAAATGTACCTCATAGCTTCCTAACACTGTGAGACTACACACAGTTTAAGAGTATGTCACAAAAGTTATCTCAATCCTTATTCACTTTTCCATAGATAAAGCTCTCCTAGTGGATGCAGATTTGACATAAGGCAGGCAAGAATTTCAGATATGCTTTCCTAAGTGCTAGTAAAAGAGGCTTGGAACTTTGCTACCAGGAGGAAGGCCAGCTTGCAATTGCTTTGGAGTTGCAAATCAGGAGCAATCTCATTACCCTTAGTGTCATTGTTCTCATTCCTATTGGTGGGATGGAAAAGGTGTAAAACCAAGGTGAGTTCAGACACAAACCCATCCCTTTCTCTACTAGCCCTCAGCTGAACCCTGCAGCTGAACTCTCTTGTGATGCAGTACATACAAAAGTATATACTGCATACTGGAAAAATTACAAGAAGGCTCAGGTTCTCAAATGAATTTGGGAGTTTTAGTTTTTTGTCCAGACTGAGACATCTCCAGAGTTTCAGAGCTCCATAGAATGATAAGCTCCTCTCTTATGAAAAAAAAAAAAAAAAACTACATAAAAATTCACAGATAAAACATCCCAAAATCAAAATAATTTTCAAATGTCTTGTTAACAATATAACTTCTTGATCTGCTCTTTTCTTAAGCCTGAGAAGTATATCTATTTTTGTGTGTGCACATGGACAGATTTGTGTTTGGGTATAATGCCCAATACTGTATAGTCTAGTCAGCATATACCAAATAAAGATTGCATTAGAACAGTTAAAACAGCCTTTCTCTTTGTATTTTAGAAATTCTTTTTCTCCTGTACTTAGACAGTTGGCCACTTTTCTTCAAGTCATTGCTTGAGGGTCTTTTTTGTACCACAAGACTATTGATCAATATGCACTGATGGTATTGGCCATGCTAAAGCTCTTGGCAGGGAGGATCATGTAAAAGTTCCTTTTTTCCAACCTATTCAGACAGAAGAAAAATTAAATATAAATTGAACTTTTAAGGCTCTGTTAAATGTTTGTCCAAGTGTGAGAAGAAAATTCAGGTCAATTCACCTATCCCTCAAGCACTCCTTACAGTTCATAAAAATTAAAATAAAATTTTTAAAAACCCAAGCAAAACAAAAACAGCAAATAAACCCCCCCCACCAAATTCTAATAGATATAACCATCAATTAGAAAGGACAAAAGTCTCTTTATAAGCTACTAATTCAGTAAAATATCACATAGGGGATCACAGACTCTCTGCTTCTCTTAGTTTGTTTCCTAGACATGGCTAGCCATAGGGATAAATGGAAAAATGGCATTAGTCTGTTGTTATATTTTACCCACAAGCCTATTTACTCTAATATTTTCTTACTGCATGAGCTGTAAAATGAATTTTATGGCTTGTGTGAAGCTCAAGGAGAAGGATGATTCATCTCTAGAACAAATATTTGTACATGAAAAAAAAAAAAGAAGGGAAGATTCAAGAAATGACGTCTGCATCAATATTGTGAAGAGTACTGTCTCTATGCCCATCACCAGCTGAGTCGGTTCAGCTTCTCACTGTGAGCAACCAACAGACCACTTACTCCTTACAGACATTATGTAATGTATAGTGTTGTAAGGCTTCTTCACATCAATTAAATTTGCCTTGGTCTGCACTCTGGCACTGAGACCCACAGGCATGGACTAGTCCTGTCCATGCATTTAAACTCCTCTAGTTTCCAAGAGGCCAAACTTCCTTTGGGAAGTTGTATGTATGGCCAGACTTCGCGAATGAAGATCCTGGGAAGGGCTCTCCCCACGTGGTGTGCCCTTCCAGCCTGTGCAGTGGATTTTTTTTAGGTGAGGCACAGTGTGCGCAGAACTGGTCCCACCATTTAAGTCCTAAGGTCCATTTGCCATCTGTTATTTTCTGCAGGTCACAAGTGTGCCATTCATTGGCTGTTGCAGCAATATTACAGACAACCAGCCTGTGCCCTAGAGCCTTCCCTGGCACCACTTAATTTCCTGTCATAGATGTAATCATTTGCTGAGTCCAGCATTACCCAAGTTCATCATCTTTTTGTACCTCTGAAAATCAGAGATGGTTTCCAACAGCTTCCCAACTCTGATCACTTTCTTGACAGTAAGGGCAAATCTTTCCTACATAGGAAACAAGGGCATTATATTAGACATGACTGGTTTGGGGCCTGAGATCATTACTTATACAATCTTTTAACAACTGCAGATGTTTTAAAGCAAGACAGAATGAGGGGTTACCAAAAGAAACAGTGTCTGACACTTGTGACCACAGTCATGACATGTCTCCAACACCAGGCAATGAGAACTAAACCTGGGAGAAGAGAGATCCAGTGGCACGCACGTGCTATGGCCATGGTGTTACACACGACTATGAGCGACAGGTTTGCCACCAGCTAATGGCTGGTTCTTATCAGGCAACCTGCAAAAACTGGTTCTGGAATTCTCCCTAGCCTGTGTCAAGCACAACACAAAACAATAGTTGAATATAGAAAGTTATTTCGTTCTCATTTGGAGGTAGGCAGGGCTAAATGCTTTCATGAAGTGTGCAAATGCAATTCAGCTGACAAGTGCTAACTCGTTACTCCACAGTAGCTCCATTTCTGTGTTTCTGCTGACAGAGCAGAAAAAGAGACATCACAGCTCACTGATCTAACACTATGCTTCCAGTTTGCACAGCTTTCTGCCCAAGAAGAAAGGTCCAGCAGTACTATACATGAGAATTGTTTCTCAGTTGCAGTTATATTGCATTATCAAGCAATCCCTCCATGAATAAGGATCACATCCACAAGAAGTTTTAGTAACTGTCCACGAGAAATCTAGAGGAGTAATTCACAGTACCTATTGATGTAGAAAGGACTTCATTATTTCTTATCCATTGACTCATTATTTAAGTTAATTTATTTTTTAGTAAGCTTAATATTTTTAAGTTTTAAGGAGCTTCTAGATATAAATTACTGTATTTACAAGCTCTGCACTAAGGAGATGGCTTTCTGGGGAGAATGTTAACAGGACCCACAGAAAATAACTTCAGAGTATTATGTGTGGGCAATTTGAATTTTGAAAGGAAACATAAAAAATTGAGGAGTAACATTAAGCCTAATATTAAAAAGCAAGCCAGTTATCAAGCATTACAATGGCAACAACATCATCAGAAGTGTCAGAAGTTACAATTTTACTGTGAAACTCAATCCCAGTTACTAGTGTTACAGACTATAAACTTTTTTTTTACTGTTTCTAATAATTTTGAACTCCCATCTCTCTCTTACCATTTTTCATAGGGTCATAGAATATCTTTCCTCAACTATGCTCCATATCTGGAGTACCCTGTTAATACTACATCTAATTCCTTTTGCCATAAATCAGCTTTGCATTTCCAATTGATTTGCTGGCCTGGTTTGAAAATTCATCTCTCTGTCTTGACAAATGGCCATCAATCATCTGTGTCCTCAGTTTATCTTATTCCCATGTCCAGATCACAAACATAGATAACCCTCCTTCTGCTCTTAGATGCCTCCTGTTTTCTTTTTCTCTCTCTTCTCTTATCATATACTCATGAAGTTCTCCAGACCTTGCCTCTCCCCAGTCACGCTTCTTTTTTTCTCACCTTACCATTGAAAATTCTGCCTCCCTCACCCACAGCACACATCCCCTCCTGTTTTCTCTCTTCCTCCTCTCACCAGACTGGACAACACACTCCACTCTGAATGCCTTCCCTTCTCCTCCCTTTCTCCTTCAGTTCTTCAGTTCTGCTACATCCCTAGCCAAAAGAAACTCTATTCTATATTTTCATTGAATCCAGTGTTTTCAGAGCCAACAGCTTACCATCACATTTGATTAGCCCTTCACTCATCATTTCCTTTTCCTTTCCTTTTTCCTTTTCCTTTTCCTTTTCCTTCTCCTTCTCCTTTTCCCCTTTCCCTATTCCTTTTCCTTTTCATATTTCTTCTCCTTCTCCATTCCACCCTACCTAACCATGCACTTCTCCAGCTGCACAGAATTTCATCAATTTATTTTGAATGAAAATTGTCAGGTTTTTCAACACTCTGTCCCTTCCAAGACTTTTTCTTCTCCTTCTACAGGATATATATTCCGCAATATTTATTCTAAGCAGACAAGCATCTCATCAGTTTCTTTCAGTCTTGTTTTTCAATCCAGCTGGCACTCCTTCACTCCCTCTTTAGTATCTCTATTTCTCAATTTCCTCAAGATGCTGCATCTCTCAATATAGATGTCTTTTTTAAAAATAAACCATCTTTGACTCAACTCTCCTCTCTACCAACCATCCCACCCACCTTTTTTGCCTGCAAAAGTATTCTGGAGCCCTTCCAATCAAGCTCAGTCTTAAGCCTTCTTTTTTTCTGAATTCTTTCTTTGCCCTCCAGTGAAGAAGACACATTTTTACCAAAGTCCCACACAAATCATTCCTTCTAAAACCCAGAACAAACACTCTTTGTCACCTCTCCAACCTGACTGCAAAACTCTTCTTCTTGTAAAGCTGCTCTGCATGGATTTTGATTCATTTGTCTTGATTGTCCTCTATTCCCTCTAACCACACTCCAATGTACTTTTCAAAGGATTTACCTCATTCTTACCTTCAGTTTTGCACAGAAGCCTTCTACACCTGGTCTCTGTCTCTGTCTCTGTTTTTTTCCTGTTGTCTCTGGATAATTCATTTACAGATAATTATACAAATAATCAAATTCTAGATAATTTAATCTGCAAAATAAATATATAAAATACCTGTTCCATGCTTCAGCCATCTCCTTAAGAATGGCAGAGCTAGAGTAGCACTCTGGTATTTTCCCCTTTTCTTGTCACTATGGAAATGCCACTGTCTTGCCTCTTCTCTAGTTTCTCAGGTCCATGGCTTTGGCACAGCCTTTAGTTAAATTCCCAGTTGATTCTTACTCTCTCTTTTTACTTTACAGTTATCATTTATACACTTTTATTCTCATTCATAACGTAAAGCACTCCTCCAGGCTCTCACCATCTCCTGTCTCGACTAACATAATCTTCTGCAATTTGTCAAATATAACATTGCTACCTATTTCCATTCATAACATTACAGTGAAGAAAACCTTCCCAGCCTTTTGCTCTGAGCATGTGATTTCACTTTTCACAGCCTTCCCCCTCTTCATTCACACCAAACATCAGCTTCTTGTCTTCATTCTTCACAGCTTGTCTCCACAGTATTTATCATCTTTCATATACTAAAAGTGACAGTAACATTTAACACACATTCCCACAGCACACTTGGCAGGAACAGGCATTCAGGGCCAAAAGCAGAGGATAGGTGAATTAACGTCCCTAGCATGAAGCTGGCACTGTGTGCCCAAGTGCCAACAGAGACACTTATCCTATCTTTGCTGATAAAGAAGGGAACTTACCCATCTGTAGCCTGGGGAGCAAAAGAGAGTTTAATTCATGCAAGATATAGCAGGAAGAGGCAACCCTTCTGAATCAGACCCTCAGCAGGCAGTGGTGAACACAGAAGACAGAGTCCAGGAGCCAGAGGCAAAGCGCCACTGGGCTGATGTTAGCAGCTCTGTACAGCTAGCAGGCAAATTTTTTCCAGAGTCAGAGCTGAGTCAATGCCTACAACAGAAAGGGTCTTGCAAAAAATATCCTTCAAAGCAGTTAGTATGTCAGTCTCCTAGTCTTTCTTTTGAGCAGTCCTCCTAAAAATATTCGCAAAAGGCAGTTGCCATGCATGAGGTGGCTGAAAGAAAAAGGTTCTGCACATCCCAATCCATTAGAGCCAAACTGTGCTGTGAACGCAGTCTGTCTGCTCATTCATCCCTCCGTTCTCAGATCATGCTGTTCTCCTGCCTGGGCCTCAATCTGTGCCGCATGTCTTGGGAGATTTTAGGGTCCAGTTTTGAGAGCACCTTCCCCTCATCCACTAAGATGAACAATAAGCTTTTGTACCAATAAATGACAGCATTTTAGACTCAATCTATCTAACCTGTAGATACATGCAGATACAAAAGTTATGAGAGCTAAATACTGTCATTTGAGCTTGAAAATTTTCTAGCATGAAATCTGTATTGCTTTCCCATTCATGTGCCTGTTAGTAGCAAATTGTCTAGGCATTTGTCTTAAAAAGCCTCATACTCAGAAACAGATATTTTGTCCAAATGTGGATTGAGTAAACCTCAAAGATTTGCCCTGCTTCAGTTGAGATGGAAATGTTTTCCATTAAATTTATTTCTTCCTGCTATGTGTAATTTTGCCATATAACAGACTGGACAAAAACTAGGATTGTCCTTATGGCATCCAAAGGGCAGTGCTTTTCAAGACAAGGAGCTCACTCTGCTTCTGTAAGCCCTATATCTAATCCAAAAGTCAAATCAACATATTTATAAATTTATACTTGTTAAAAAAAAAAAAAAGAAAAAAATCAACAAATCTCCCTGACTATGCCTTCACAAAAAGCTGAGGCTCCTCACCAGCTTCAAAAGGTACCTTTAAGAGGCTTGCACCCTGTAGAGACAGCTCCCAGAAGCTGGGGTTCAGCCTGTGGCTCCAGTCAGCTGTGCCCATGAACAAAGCCAGGCTCCAGACACGGCACTCCTGCAGGCTGGACGAGACAAGGCCCTGCCTCCACATTTCTCCCGGGTGGTAAGTGAGACTGCCTGCAAACAGCAGGACTTCATGACAGCTGAATCCCCTTCTGCAACAATATCACACACACTGCTGTTTACTAAGGTCTTGCTGGTTTGAAACACTGTGTTTTCAGTTCTCTCTTCTACTTTACAGGATGACCAGGAAGATTTATCAGCAATTTACTATAGAGAGAAAAATGGCAGGGGCAGTGGGCTGTCAACGTTAGACAAGAATACATTCCCTACCAGCACAGTGCCTTCAGAAAAAAAATGCAGAACCTCCCTGCAAAGATCCCCACAGCAATTTAGTCTGAAGAAATATGCCTCCCTCAGGACTCTTCTTATGGCTGCCGGAGTTACGAGGGCCACACATTGCCACATCATTACTATGGTGTGTTTAATGAGCACATATATGTTGTTTTGTGTTTCCTTTGAAATAATACAAAACTACATGCATTGTGCAAACTTCCTGCAGTAAGATGACAAAATAAATCATGTCTTCTTTCACGCAGTAATTTGTGATGGTAACATGTTGCAGAAAAAAGGTCAAAAATAAGAGAGAGAAAGAAAAATAAACGGGAAATTCAAATAAAAACATATTGAAGGAAGAGAAGGAGTTAATTTTGTCTTCTTAAGGCACAAAAGATTGAAGGAAGATTTCAAGGCATTAACAGAGATAGAAATTCTGGAATGTAAAATAGTATTGGTATTACACAGCTCAATACTATGCTTGGAATCAATATTTTCTGAAATGTAGGAGAATTTATGAAGGTCATTGTTTTGTGTAATCATGGTCCTTTAGGTAGTGCCTCCCCAAGGGATTCTTAGGCTAATAGTTTCTTACGGAGATTTGACAACTTTTCTTCTTAACTACTCAGGAGGTTCTCTCAGGTCAATGGCAAGATAATAGGGGAAAGGAATATTTCCAGGTCTTAGGTTCATTAATGCCTGAAATCTGTAGCAGAGTTTTGTGTAGGTTTCCTTCCATGAGGAGATTGTGCTCAGATGGATCAGCAGAGATGTTCTCACTAGCCATGTACCCAGTAAATATGGTGATGCTTCAGCATGAGGTCCTTAGCTGGCCCTTCCTTCTTGATAGAGCCTGAATTTATTTCCTTGAGGGCAGGCTTCAAGGTCTGCTGATAATGCCAGCATTTCTCTGAGTTTTAGCAGAAGCCAAGTTATCACTGAGGGACTGATTGTGGTTTTATTTGCCTCTTTATATTGGAACTTGCTTTACATCTATTGTCTGCAGTTGCATACATGACCTCAGAGACCTTTTAAAATTAAGAACACCTTCTTAATGCGAATATGAGCTCCTCATCTGTTTTTTCTGTTTGTGCAGTTCCTAGCAGAGTAGGGGTTTTGTCTGTGACTGAGCTCCAGTTGCTATGACAATACAAGTAATAAATAAATAGTAAAAATAATACATTGGAATAAAATATTCTGATTTTGTAAGAATTTTCTCTAGAATTGTAGTAACTGCACTTCCTACAGTTTGGTAAATGACCAGCATTTCTGAGCCACCAGAGTACCCCAAAACACTTGTTAACAATGTCATGCCTTGTACATACCAGAAAACTGTAATTTGGCCCTACCATGTAATGCTGCTGTTTTTGGCAGTGCTGGTCATGACTTTGGTTCCCTATTGCCAGACGTGTGCCTGGGAGAAGATGTGTGTTTGTGTGTGTGCATGTGTGGGTGGGCATAGGAGTTCACATGCCAGAGGAAAGCATGTCCAAAACAGTGAATTTGGACTTATGAAGGACAAGCTGTAACTTCATGGGCTTCTCTTTCTCTACACTACCATAACAGATGAAAAACCTTTTACCTTCTCTGTTTGTGCAAAAAAAGGCCACAAAACAGTTGTAACATGCCCTTCTACTCCCTTTAAAGAATATTTTTATTTATCATATAAGAAGAATTAAGCTTGTCTAGCCAAGATGAAACTTTTCAACATAAAGCTGGAGATCAAGAGTCATATTTGTAAGGACTGAAGAACTGATGCTTCCTGAATAATCTCAAAATTATGATATTTTTCTCTTTTTTTCTGAATGTGTACTAACAGGCATTTCCATTGCAAATTAGTTCTAGAAACTGAAATTATGCAGAAGAACAGCTGTTTTTGCTTCTGTTTTGCAGGGAAAAGTAACAAACATTGGTGAAATCTAAAGTTCCTGCAGATGTATTTTTTATTGAAACAAAATTATATTTACTCCTATAAGAACAACACATTAGGTTCATATAAAGATAAATAGCTATGTGCATATGCATGTGTATTGACCACACAGAAATCTCTGCTAGGTGTACTTAGAAAGTAAGGAAGTATAAATCTTCATTCTTGAACAGTGACAGATATAATATTCAGTTACTCCACTGGTTATTGAAATGTTTAAATGTTGACACATTTCCAAACTGGATGAAAAATTTGATGTTGAAAATTGAAGGTATAAACATTTCTGGCTTGCAAACAGAAAGGAAGGTTAAATCTACAGTGCTCAGAAATACTAAAAAGAGCTGATAAAACTGTGCAAATATAAAAGAAGTTCATATTTCTAAAGACAAACCACGAGAAATCAACTCAATAATGCTGTACTTCTTCATTGTTAAATATTTCCCTACATAGGACGAAGGACCAGCAGTTACACAGACATATGAGAATTGCAGTTGCTTACTACTGCAAGTTTAAAAAAACAGTTACTTATTCTGAAATGGTTACTAGTTACAGAAAGCATTTCTGAAGAATTCAAGTACAGCAGTAACAATTTCCTTTATTTTTTTCATACCAGGTCTCTGCTGGAAAAATTAAAAAAAAATAAAAATTCCCATTTTTTTTCCAAATCCTCTGATTACCAAAGACACTCCTCCACATCTTCTTACAAGTAGAGAGTAATAGGACTTTACAACATAAGAAGCATCCTTTGAAAGAAGACATTACATGGGAGAATAATTAACTTGCAGTTCAACCACAGCCAAAGCAACATCCTAGTTTTTTGAAGACACCAGGTTATGAACAATCGCTCTGACTTTCTCATGGACAAACAACTGGCAATAGGAAAAACAAGATGCAATAGGAGAGAGCAGTAGGATGTGACCCCCATTTCTGCAGCTCACAGCTTAATCACTGGCTTCTGCCTGATTCTGTATCCTCCAGGGATGACATTCCTCCCAAGGATACCTAGCAGACGACACCCTGAAAAGTAAATAGGTGAGGTAACATCTGTTTTGTGAATCCTGCCCAACAGCCAAACATTTTTTTCATGTCAGGACTTTAGACAACCAAGTGGATGCCTGCCCACAGAAAGCGTCTATCCACAAAAAGCTGAGTATGTTACCAGGACAAAGAGATACACCAGTGAACTTCAAACATCTGTACAGCTGGGTGGGAGGTACAGGAACACAGTGCTGTCTCAGGCACGAGGCCATCTCTTTCTCCTGGTGTCTCCAGCCCTCAATGTCAAACCCTAGGGTATATCTACCACCTACCTACAAAGCAAATTTATCATAACAAGCACAATGATCCAGGAGTATCTAGTCCCTGTTTTACCTCAGATTAAAGACACAAGTGGCTTGTTAACAGCAATAACCTGATGCATGCTTTTAATGCCAACTCTTCTCCAAAACTGGGAATCTTCTTGTGTATTGCAAATCCAAAACTGAGGAAGATAAATGAAGCAAAGAGAAGCCTAATACTTCTTCTCCATGTCTTTATCCTCCAAAATTGCAAAGACATTCCAGGTTGTTGTTTAGGGAGCCTGAAATAGGATCTGCACGGTCTTTGCAGAGTTAGAATAATCAATATGAGTGCGTTCCTGCATTAGCTTTACATAGAGCATAACTTGAATTTTAAGTTAGAATGTGTTACTCTCCATCCTTGTGGTTGAGCAGAGCATGGCTTATCAAAGTGCTACCCACCCTCCCTCTACACCTTTGGCAAAGGCATCAAGCCACCCCTGCACTGATCCACTGCGAACATTTCCAGGTTTCCCTGTTGCTGAGACTTCATTAAAGAGAATAGCATTTGCGTTCAGTATCATTTGACATCAATGTCCACATTAAAGCACTGTCTGCAAGTGCTCATCTGCTGCATTTGCAAGTGGTTTCCATCCGGCTCCAGGCACCAGCATGAGAGGGAAGCCCCACTGAGCTCCTTCCTCTCTTCTACTGACCATGAATATTAAGGTGTGAAAAACTGAGAGTTTGTGAAAAGATATGATGAAAAGCATTACTGTAACTGGAAAGACAGATTTCCTTCACAGACTGTTACATGTAAAGGCTGAGAAGAGCAGAGGGTCTGGCTGCTGCATGGCTGATGCAAGGGTGCAAGTAACTGTGGACACTGGGGAAAAGTATCTGGTTTGGAGCTCACAGTCATTACTACAATTACTTCTAGCAGAACTCAGACTCCTAATTCTGTCTTTTCTCTGCTAAAACTCTAGAGAAAAACAAGAGAAAAACAATCTGCTGAATTTCTGCTGGCTTGGAAACTTAAAACCTCAGTACCCAATCTAACCTTGGTGTATGTGTCACTTTTGACTCGTCTGATATGAATTCTGCCTTCTTTTCCACCCAAGATGAAACACTCATTGTAGAATGACCACTGTGTGATTGGCTTGGCTTTTCCTCTGTGGTTGGTATAAGGTACTAAACAAAGTGATGGATCTGTCAACAAAAGACAATTTGGTATGTGTGCATCCCTATCAAAATGGACCCCAGTGCTGAAGCACAGCTCCTTGCCAGTCCAAACCATTACCTGATGTTTTCCCTGACCATGTTGTCTGTGTGCTGGCACCAACAAATTTTGCTGGCTGAGTTGAGTCCTCCTTCCTGGAGATATCTTCTGGTTCTGCAGCACTATTGCTCTTTCTGAGCTACATGTAGACCTCCTGCTGAATTCATGGAGTTCCTCTTGCCTTAGCTCATAATCATGAGAGACTCTTTGTTGTGGAACATGGTGGCAGTAGAGGTGGTATGTTGTAGAAACATCATCAGCATGGAATTATTTCTTGTCACGGGGATAGGGACACAGTCTGTTGTTTTTATCTTTATAAACCCATCTGGATATCTTCAGCTTACCTGATTTATTTTTTTTTCAGATTCAGGCAGCCAGATTCTAACAAACTCCTGCTGGCTCATGTCTTTCATTGTGATGCAGAGTATCTTAATTCCAAGTGGTCAGAGAAAGGCAGCAGCATTTCCTGACCCTTTCATATTCCTGCAGCAGTTAGCCTGGGCTGATTTCTCCACATGTAGAAAGTCACTGAAAGCCAGAGGGAATTCTGTACTTGAAAATATTTCAGCCATGAGATACAGCAAGCACCAGCAGTACTTCTTTGTGCGATTCAAAGGAATATGACATTCTTGGGGTATTCTGAATCTTGCCAGGTATTTTAGAGGTATCTCTTTTTGCCTAGGTGGCTATACTATAGTCTCTGTGCAATTGGGTGTCTATATATATGAAAAAGAGAATATTTCAAAACAAAAACAATTCTAGCTTTTTACCAAGCTGGTAAAAGTCTCAGAATAGGTGAAAAAGTATCTGATTTCTTTAATATTTTGGTGTAATCACTACAAGTTGTTATGCAAGATGTAGAAACAGCTAAAGCTGATATTCAAGTATGTGGCTTTGTATTACAAAAATTACATACTGAAGCACTGCTGTATTTATTTGCAGTTTCGTTGCAAAAATTCACTCCTAGATATCAGACTTGGGCTTTGGAGCTATACAGAAAGCATAACAAAGCTATCATACAGTGCTTTCTCATGGTGCTTCTTCTAAACACATTGTTAGAGAAACAGAAGTCAGAATGCTCCTGAAACATAAAAAGCTGTCCTGGGTGTAAACAAAAAGTGAAATAGCTTGTAAGTTATAGCAAGAAATTTTAAAAAGCCCTAAATTTTAAACAAGACAGGAAGGAAGGACAGAAAACAATAATTCAGATAAGAGTTGTGGTTTTTAATGAGCTGTGAGTTTAGCATACTCTCCAACAGCAGACATGTATCCTGCCTGGGAATATACAAATAATGATACTTTGACTATAGATACTCAGAGGTATCTTCAGGGGGTGGTTATGCATGCAAAAATCTAATTTGTCAAATTGCAAGAGTATATAGTTCATCATTAAAATGAGATATTCATTGCTAAAATAAAGTTTAAAAAAAAATGGACTTTAAAAGGGAGCCACTAGATGAATCGATGAATGTCCATATAAAGGCAGCTTCTGAGTAGCAAGTACTTAATTTACTGATGGCCAGATGCTCATTTTTGCAAAGATGATCCTTCCACATGCCCAAATTTGGAGACATGACTTAAACTGTTGATGGCCATCAGAAGCAGACTGCTGGGCTAGCCTTTGGCCTGGTCCATATGAATTCTCTTAAGGTCTTGCCATTACAGCCAAATAGGAAAGCAGTCAGTCCTTATTTCTCACCATTCAAAGGTGGAGGAACAAAGTTCTCCCTCTTTGGTGCCTTCTCAAGGTCTCTGCACATGGATGTAGGAGAGCCTTCGGACACCCTCTGTTCCTGCCTCATACTCCCAGCTTCTGCCTGCCTGGTCCCCATGCAGGTGCACAGGCAAGTTGTTCACTGCCATTTAAAAAAAACTGTCATCTACCTATAGAAGGGGAGTCTAACAAACTCTTGCTGGTTTTTGTCTTCACTGTGCGTGCATCCTAATTCCAGGCAGCAGCATTTCATTGAGGAGTCAGAGGATGCATTATCCCTCTTTTATCAGTACACAACCCCAGTCATAATGTATGCCCACAGGAAGAAACTTTTACCCATGCAGGGAATGACTCAGACTAGGTCAAAGCAGCAATATAAGGAGAGTGGAGAAAAGTGAACAGTAACTGCAGCTTATAAAAGGTGGCATTTATCTTAGCAGAGTGACAGCTGCTCACTGTGAAGTTACAAGGGAGTATTGTAATTTTCTGACTCTGAAGCCCACCCTTTAGGAACCACTGATCTGGAATATGAAAAGACTGCACATGCTGAAAAAGTCTTTTTTAATGAGACAGGGTCAGATTGTGATGAAGCTCACCCACATTGAGCAGCATTTTCCTTCTCCTTCTGGCCCCATTAACATTAACACTATCATTATTAGTAAAATGAAGCTGAATACCTTACAAATGCAGTTGTGCTCCTGTTGGGTACTGATAATTTAAAATTAATAGATTTCTACAGATTCAATGTATTCAATTTTTTCTTTTTTCTTTTTTTTTTTTTTTTTTTTTTTTTTTTGAGTGACCAGCTCTACAGGGAAGTGACAACAGTATGGTGTTCCCTGGAAGGATTCCTATAATGATTGGGTTATCTCACTGAATTTACATCCCCAACCAATGATACCTCCAACTATGTTAGTACTCAGTAGCATGAGTAGAAGCAAATATCTGTCATGAAGCTGACTCTGTTTATAAGATTAAACAATGACTAAGCTTAAAAAATCCCATAAATAGTGGTGTAATAAGGCTGTCATTGCAGTATAACTGGAATAAAATGAAACTGTTATAAAACATAACTACATTTTATTATAGCAAAGTGAAACGCAATCAGAAAACTACTTCCTTTCAATATAAATGTTCCACCTGCCTGCATACAGTATGCTACACAAAGTCCTGGGCTTAATCATCTCTTAGCTGTGTCATGACTCTTTCCTGATGCAAAACACAGCAATGCACCAAATCAGCTAGAGACACCAGAAATTATTAAACATTCAAAAGAATCTGGTCATTCTTCCTTAGTTTTTGTATACTCATTGGCCCAGGGGAAAAAAAAATCTACAGAAGCTGTAGGAAAGCAGATTAACCATTCAGTTTGTAGCAGAGATGGGTTGTAATGCCTTGTAATATCTACCTGTTGGGCTGTGCTGGGGAAACGTGCCACAAGAGTGGAGAGGGTCATGTGAAGCTCTAACCCACATTGCACAAGAAGTGCATCCTGGGTCTGCCACAGAGGACACAGACTCATAACCTGCTGGGAACAGCCAAGCTGCAGCTCATTTATAGAGAAAGTCCACTGGTCTTCCCTTGTTCTGGCCATGAGTGTGTTTTCAGAGGTGTTTCTCAGAGGACGAATGAGCTGGATTCATGACAGGCTGTGATGTGCCATAACCTGCATGATACCCTTGGTCTGGCAGGAAACTCATTGGCCCACAGAAAGTCTTGGGAGAAAAAAGGGGGCTGAAGAGAATGACTATGTGTAGTTTTATATCAAGCAGATAGCAACAGAGGTTGTACTGGCTGGGCTGGGCTGGATTGGCCTCACTCAGCTTCATCTGGCTTTTTTTCCTTGCAACTGGGTAATATTGCTTTGCTCAGGTATCACCTGAATTACTTGAACAGACTTCATGTTTTTCATTTAAATTTTTTAATCTCAGCACTCCTGAAACAGAGGTGTCACAGGCAACTATTTACAAGGTAATCAGCTAACCTGATTATAAAAATTCAGATGGCTCATTAAATTAAACTCTCTGATTTACTATAGAAGACCAAACAAATTTTTTTACATTAAAAAATCAAGTAAGAAAATAATTGAAAGTAAGAAAAAAACAGAAATGGTGAAGATTTCCTTTTTTTTTTTTTAAGCACTGACAATGTTTGAGAAAAGCAGAGATGTAAAGGGAAAAACTTGGAACCAGAAGATCCAACCTTCCCCTTGATTCTAAACTTAGCGCAGCCACTGGCCCACCGTTGCAGATGACTCAGTGCACTTCCTTGAACTTAAATCATTCCTCTTACAAAACTTGTTAAAGAAAGACGTCAGTGTAAATTAGATGTTGTGTCTAAGTTTAGCTGTGGCCAATACATAAATATCAGAACTTTAATGTGTTCTCATTTTTGTCTGCTTACGAAATATGTATGTGTACATGCCCATATGCATATATATACACAGCAAGGGAGAGAAAGGTTTCTTTGCCCTATTTTTACAATTTCATTTACATATATTGTTATTTTGCTGGTGACATAAGAACTCACAACTGATTAAAAGTTTAACCATTTTCAGAGCAGCCTGATTGTCACAACACCCAAGCTCTCTTCATTCTCTCAAACTGTCAGGAAAGTTTCAGTCCCATCCAAGCAGTGGGAGCTGAGAGAGTACACATTCGGCATATAACATATATGATGGCTGATTTCTTGTGACACTAATCTTCACTCCTGAGGGAAAGGCAGTCATTTATTCATAACTCTACCACTCAAAAGTAACCATTCTTCTCACTATGGAGATAAATGTCAAAACAGAGACCAGCCATAGGCTGAATCTAATCTAATCTGTCCACAATGAATATATATTTAGATCTGTTGTCAGATCTCGAACGGTAAACCCTTTAGCCTAGGCAACTATTTCCTCAGTCTGCCCTCTCCACCTATAAATATGCATACCAGAATGGATGTATGCTATCAGAGAAGCATATTAATCCAGCTAAAATGGACAGAATATGATGCTGACCAACCCTTCTGATATGAGCAAAGAGTCACATGACAAAGCACAAGACTTTCAGAAATGTATAACAGAGCGGGAAAAACAGATACATTTTGTTAAAGTGTCTCTATTTTTCAACACTCACCTGTAATCACCAGGTCCTTCACTCCAAAATGGCTGATCCAGCAAATAAAAACAAGGTCCTACCTGGATGCCTGTGGAAGATGGCAAAGGAAATTCCCTTTCTCATAAAACTCTTAATTCTCAATGTCCCTCTCCTTTCCCCAGTGCACATTTCCATTTTAAGGATGTCTGTTGGGAGGCATTTATTTATGCTACATCCTTACCCATCCAATTATACTTATGGAATCTCTCATATCCTCTTGAAAATCATCCTGATTTTCAGGATGGGCAAGAAGGTGGACTCCAGAAACTGTCAATCTCACTTCAGTGCCTGGTAAAATCATGGAGAATATTACTCTGGCAGGTACTGAAAAACTCCTGGAGGACAATACAGTCATCAGTCACAGTCAATACAGCTTCATGATGGGAAAGCCCTGCTGTCAAACCTGATTTCCTTCTACAACACAGTAGCCCACCTAACTGATCTAAGAAATCCAGTAGATCTCATCTTTTTGGATTTCAGCAAAGCTTTTGATACTGTCTCTTACAGTATCATTCTGGACAAAAAGTCCAGCATACAGTTGGACTACCACATTACACAATGGGTGAACAACTGACTCACAGGTCAGGCACAAAAGGTTATAGTGAATGGGATGGCATCAGACTGTTGTCAAGTGAAGAGTGGGGTTTTGCAGGGCTCCATCCTCAGCCCAGTTCTCTTCAGCATCTTCATTAATGGCTTGGACACAGGACTCGAAGGAATACTAAGTAAGTTTGAAGACGATAGTAAATTGGGAAGAGCTGTTGACTCCCTCAAGGCAGAGAGGCCCTGCAGAAAGACTTCAACAAAGAAGTGGGCAATCACAAACAGTATGAAGTTTTACAAAGACAAGTGTTGGATGCGGCAACCCTGGTTGCGTGTATAGACTGGGGAACAAGAGGCTTGAGAACAGTGCTACAGAAAGAGACCGGAGCATCCTGGTCTAGGGCAAGTTGACTATGAGTCAGCAGTGCCCTGGCAGCCAGGAGGGCTAACCATGTCCTGGGGGGCATCAGGCACAGCATCGACCAGCCAGTCAAGCGAGGGGATTGTCCAGTTCTGCTCTGCAGTGGTGTGGCCTCACCTTGAGTTCTGTGTGCAGGTTTGGGTGTTACAGGATAAAAACAACATTAAGCTATTAGAGGGTATCCAAAGGAGGGCCATGAGGATGGTAAAGGGTCTGGAGGGGAGGCCTTATGAGGAGCAGTTGAAGTGAGCTGGTTTGTTCAGCCTGGAGAAGAGACTGAGAGTAGACCTCCCTGTAGTTTTCAACATTCTCGTGGGGGAAGGAGAGGGGCAAGTACCAGTCTCGTCAGTCTTGTGACAGGACTCAAGAGAACGTCATGAAACTGAGTCAGGGTAGGTTTAGGTTAAGTATCATGAATTAGCTTTTCACCTGGAAAGTGGTTGACCACTGGAACAAGCTCCACAGGGAAGTGTTCATGGCACCAAGACTGCCTGAGTTCAAGAAGCATTTGGACAATGCTCTCAGGCCCATAGTGTGGATTTTTGGAGTGTTCTTCACAGTGCCAGGAGTTGGACTCAATGATCTGGATGGTACCCTTCCAACTCAGTATATTGTATGATTCTATTATATTCTGATATTGAGACACCGGAGGACACCACAGAAGAACTAGGACTCTCATTTCTCTGTCTCACTCCTCTATTTCATACTGCCAAAAGCTCCACAAGGTTCTTTTTGAAATAGAATTCCTGAAACTGATCTCAGAGCCTGAAGAGAAAGAGGTCTTCTCTCTGTGATCCTCATAAAGAAATTATACTGTTTCAGAGATCGATACATCTATTTCTCCTGGATATTTCATTATTGAAGTCGCAAAACAAATGCTCTTGCATAAGTGGTAAACATAGCTTGCCTCCACTGCTTTTAAATTGGCATATTTCTGGTGCTCAGATATCCCTGTTCAAAATTAAATCCTATTTTTACATTTGGATAAATTCTAACAAAAGCCAATTAACTAATTATTTCAAAAGATGCATTATGTTGTACTCTTATTCTGCCTCAGCAGTTCAACCACATTACCTCTAATGCATCATGTACTTCTCTTCTCTGTGTCTTCCAGGCGTGTAACTGAGCCATGATTTGAGCAAAAATCACTTCCAGATGTTCCACAGAGCTTTAGAGTGAATGGGACCTGAGCTATAGCAGGATGGGATTGCCTCTAGGAAACCAAGTGCAAAAGGACACCTAGGCAGTAGCCTGCTATGACTCACTTTGACTTGCTCTGTCCCGGGATTTGCACTTACAACTGAATCAAGTCCTTCTCTGGAGTAATTATAGAGATCTGCACTGCAGCTGGATTGGGCCCATGTATCACAATGGACAACTACACAAGCAGCATTGCTGGAATGGGTCTACACTTTCTAAAGGTGGCAGAAATGAGTGCCAGGTGATAGCCGAGATAACAAAGCATGGTTGTTGTGCAGGGGAAAAAATTAATGCTTCCCACAGTAGTATCTCAGTAAGGTAAAATATCTGGGGGGGAAGGTTTAATATAACATAACACAATCTAGTACAAAATAGGAACCAAGAACCACAGTGTCACTTCTAGGCCAGGGCTTCTGTGCATGTGAAGTAATCATCTGGAAAAGAAGCTAACTGTGGGAGAGGATTATGAACAGATCATGATCTCACAGCATGACAAAATGGCCAAGAGAGCAAACACAACACTTTTTAGCAATGAGCAGCACCTGAAGAAGGAAAGTTACTACTTTTTGTCACATCCTTAAGGTGATCACTGCTGGGTACTACAGTCATTTCTAGTCTCAACACTTTAGCAAGGATTTTAATAAATACAAATGGTTCAGAAATAGTGCCACTTGTGAAAAAACTCCCTCATACAGAGCACTTAAAGATCAACCTTACTATCTCAAAGAAAGGGCACAGAGGAGAGTAAATCTCTGCCTAAGACTACCTACATGGAGAGGGAAAGCTACAGGCATTAGAGATTCTTCAGCAGGCTACAAATCTCTTGGACTCAAAATGAGACAAACTGAGACAAGGAACTGAGTGCTAAACTATCACATTTGGAACAACCTATACAGTAAATTTGCCATCTATGCAAGCTTTGCAACCAATACTGCTGTCATACAGAACAGCTCACTCAGAAACGAAATGTTGAATGAAGGACTCCATGAAATCCCACACCCTGTATTATCTAAAACAGAGTAGATGATCATAAGAACCCCCTTGGGTCTTAAAAATCTGTGAGTGTAATTCAGAGGACATGTACTTCTAGAAGCTAAGTGAGGTCCTTACATTTTTCACGGATGTGCCTTCCCCTGAAGGTTTTTCCTGAAGAAGGGCTAAATTATTCATCTTATAACTTCAAAGTAAGCTGCAAAAGTATCAAGTAGCAAGACCCCAAAAGATCAAATTTCTTCCTGATTTTCTGTTTTCCTTAACTCTAGGTGAAAACATATACAGACAATAGTGTTTTGAAGACTGAAAGGCTCTAAAGGCATGTGCAGAGGAGGTCAACACCCTTACAAGCAAATCTTGTGAAAGACAGATGCTGACTACAGCTGGGTTAACCACAGGTCTCTATGGAAACTGACTTTTCTGGTTTTGATGACCAATGTAGCTCTGTGACAGATGTGTTGCACCACATTTCCAAGGGATGAAATCTGGAGCAGTCTGCCCTGCTCTGTTCAGCCTCCTTTACCAACTGACTGGAGTTTATGACTTTTGACTGAATGTCGGGAGGTTTTTACAATGAGAGGCTCCAAAACCATGTCTTGTCTAGTCATTCTTGTTTTCTCAGCCAGCTTTATCCATTTCTGCTTCTAGTTGCATAGCAGCCCAAAAAACACCAGCAACTCCCACAAAAATCGTGCTGTAAGACTTGGCATTGCACATTTTCCAAGTGTATCATTTCAGATGGCAGTTTAAAACAATGGGAACAGAGCTGAGCTTCTTCATGAAGTTGTATTTTATTTGGTAAAGAGGAATTTCAGCAGAGTGAGGCTAGGATTACGTCTATGTGATTTACAGCAGAATTTCCATCTTTTGTACATCTTCAAAAAGTGCCAAGACTTGATGAAGACCTTATTTTTCAGGTAGATCAATCTTAAGCTTCATCCTCTAGCTACCAACACCAAGATGGTCTTTAGCTTAGATTTCCTAATCACATTTTCAATTTTGATGGGAAGGAATGTAGTGTGGTTATATGTCTGAGCACTGCATAATTACTGAATAAACCTAAGAGTAGTTTTCTGCTGTATGCTGTCTTTGGAAAGGGGTGGCTGGATTTTGTTAGTCTGGGAAATCACTGTCCTCTCCCCCTCTCCCCAACAGGTATGTTTGAGGTTGAGTTTGAGTGTTTGTTTGTTTGTTTTTATTATTATTATTATTATTATTATTATTATTATTATTATTATTATCACCTGATTTGTATTTAATGAGCACTTTTATCTCGCTTTGCAGAACTTCCTAACACATACCACTGATGCCATCATCTTTCTAAATTCTCTCAGTGTTTTCCAGTTAGTCAGTAAAATACTCTTGTTGAAATAGTTTAGAAGGTGAATTTGTGGCAGAAAGGATATGGCCAGCCTGTTTCAAATCCTGGACTTAGAGTTTTGAAAAATAAATTGCTAGGAAATTGTCATTTAACTCATGAGCTTTGTTTTTTAATTGTATGATCTTAGAAAGAAGTAGAGTTCAGTTTAAACTAAACTGCTATTACTTTCCAACATACTTGACTAAAGTCCTGAAGCTACAATAAAAATAATTAGCATAAGCATCTATTGCTAAACTAAAATGAAGATTAAAGTTCTGGTATCCTGACCTCTGCTTTCTGTCGGCAAACTATCCTGTGATTTCTCGCTGCAGCCATCTACTACCCTATAAAGTCTAAGGAACTCTCTGTTGTGTTACAATGTAACTTTTTTTAGGACAGCTTAGTGCATCTTTAATCCAAAGAAAGATGCTGCCGTTGCCCCAGCCAGGCAACGCTTGGAAGCACATTATCGCATTCAGAATGTTCATTAAAAGCGAATTAGGTGAAGATCTCATCAAACATTCTGCTTAAAATAAACGGCTTCTAAGTACAGGAATTGTTAGAGGAATGGACCATAGGAGCCAACCGGTTTGGTTTGCATATTTTAAAGTATCATTGAGCTAGTATGTGTGGACGTAGGCTCTTTATTTCAGCAGTTCTGTTTAGTTTACTCTAACAGAGTAGTAACCATTGGTAAAAATGTTAGAGGTCATTTGATGATAAAATGTGGAGACTTAATAAAAAGATATCCCAGGCATGAAACACTGCAGAAGAACGCTGCTTTAAAATAAACTAATTTTTAAAAATCAAATTAAATGAAATCAGCTTTCACTGTTTCTCTCCCCCAAACATTAGACGAAATTGCATTGTTTACAAAAATTTATTAATACAAACTTTACACACTTTATATAACAGTTATCAAAGTCCTAGTTATAGATATCATGTGTGTAATAATACTTTGTTTAAGTTCTTTTTGTATTCGTTTGCACACAAAATAAGTTCTCCAAGACTAACATCTACCTACGATGACTGTATCTCAAATCTGCTCAAATTTTGGTAAGGCTGTTGGCGTTTCTAGAGCAAAAAAAGAAATCGTACAAAGGATAATAACCTAGGTGATCACTTCATAATGCTTGCGACTAGCCACTGAACTCTAACTGATAAGGTCATAAACAAAACGTCGAGAGCCCTATGTCATTATACCACAGCCGACACAAACACAGCGCACTCTGCCCATGGCCAAAGAACAGAAGGACGACTAAAACGCAAGCCGATGTGTTGCAGCATCGTAGGGCCACTAAATAGCCATCCGTGAACTCGTGGCGATTTACAAGGTGAAGAGAAGGCACGAAAGCTGCACACTGCGCCCCGCGTCCCTGCGCCCCGGGAGCCGGCCCCGGCAGGGCGGGAGGTGCGGGCAGGGCGGGCAGCCCGGGCAGGCAGCGCCGGCAGAGCCTGCCCCCCCCCGCCGGGCTCTGCCCGCCCTGCCCCGCTCCTTCCCGGCCGGGGAAGGAGAGTTTTACCCGCGAGGGGTTTTCTGGGGATTGATGGGTTGCTTTCCGACGTCTTGGATGCGGGGCTCGTTTTGTGTCTTTGGAAAGACTCCTGTAAGGTTTGTGTGGTGAGCTGGAAGAAAGCGGGTACCTACGTGTTCTCCTTCGCCCCCGGGCAGGGAACGGAATCAGCCCCCGGGCGGAAGGTAAGATAGGAGTCCGTACATAGAGAGATGAGGTGAAAATGGTTTATCTCGTTAGAAACCGGACCACAGGTGAACACTACACATTCTTTTATGACAAAAGTTTGTTTTATGAAATAAATTTTACTAAGCAATAAGCCAGAATGTAGAAAAATACATTTTACCTCCAAACTCAATAAACAAGGAACAAAAACTTTCGTAGTAGTGCATAATTCTTTAGTGGTAGCTACAACAGGGGTTCCTAAACTTTTACAATAAGAGCTTGCATAAAACATAACAAAGGAGTGAGAGAGCGTTCACAATCTTTTTTTTTTTTTTCCAAAAAGAACGTAACCCAAAAAGGTGACTCAGGTGGGTTAAACAGAGCTCAGAAAAGTTCGAAGAGAGGATGAGAGGCGGGAGGGTCTACAATAAAAAGCAATCAAAGAAAAGAGCAACTCCGACCGAAAAATGCAAAGGCAAGAACCCTGCTCATTATTACACATGATAAGAAGCATGGACAGCACTGGAGAGTAACACACTGTACTTTGCATCCAGGTCCAGTACCGAGCTGCCCGGGGCAGTTGGGTAGCGGATCGGAGGGTTGGGATCACCTCGTCTTACCTCGACCCTGCGGCACCAGCTCCGCTACCGGCTCCGGCCCCGGGGCGCGCCGGGGGCCGCCCCCGCTCCCTTCCCCACTCTTTCCAAATGGGTCCTGTCTCCGTTTTGGCTTTGTTCTGCAACTCTGCCCAGCCAGCCAGAAGAGCAGTGCACAGGGCTTAGTACTTACTATCCTTGCTGCTGGCTCGGGATTTTGGGGTTGGGGTTTTGAGTTTAGCTTTAGTTTTATTTTGATTTTTGTTATAGTTATTTTGATTTTGGGTTTTTTAACTATTTCGCCCTCCAATAGCCAACAGAGATGCACAATTTGGACCGAGCTGTTGTTTTCACAGGAGAATTATCCTTTAAGCTCATTGTTTGAGGAGACACTAGTACAGATACAGTTGGAATCAAAGAAAGCAGGAGAGAAAAAACCAATCGAAATCTAGAGGAAAGGGGACTCTGCCCCTTCAGAGAGGATAGTGGTAAAGGAGCCTGCCTTGAGACTCACCAGGGGAAGAATCTGCTTCACCAATTCTCCCAAATCAATTTCCTCATAATCCCCCTGGGAGCAGGTCATCCTTCTATATGTACAGTAGCAAATGGTGATAATTAATGTCTTCGACCCTGTCGCGGATAAAAATACTACCCTTTTAATTTCTGTTACAAAAATAGGAGTAATATTCAAAACAATGATTGTCTTTTTTTTCTATTTATTTTATATAAAAACATAAACAGCTCAGGCGAATTCTTGTTCTTGTGCAGGTTTTTCATGAAGAATTGTTCTTTAGTATTCTTAGTAGTATTTATATATATATATTTATATATTATATATAACTTAATGATTGGTCCACAAAGTAGATCTGTGCGTTTCTCTAGTGCTTTTGTACAAAAGAAAAACAATATTATTATCAAAATATTCATTTAATGGCTTTACTTCATACATAAATACATGTTTAGATAACACAGGAGCGGTGATTGTTCAGTCAGTTTGGAAATTACTTTTGTTTTTGTTTAGATTTTTTTGTTCTTGTTGTTGGGTTTCTCTCTCTCTCTCTCTCTCTCTCTCTCTCTCTCTCTCTCTTTCTCTTAGGACTTTGTATACACAGGAGTGGCTGGTTACTCACATCGCTACAAATACGCTACTCGGCGTCCTTTGTTTTTAACTCTTTGTTTATACCTTTTCCCCAGGACGGCTGCTAAGTATTTCTTGACAGCCATTTGTTTCCGGTAGCGGCTGTAGCTGTCCGTGAAGATGCCGTCTATGTGCCGCTTGGTCAGCGGTTCCGCCTCGTCCCCCAGGCCGCCGCTGGCACCGCTGCAAGCACCGAGAAGCACAGCTGCATCAGGCGGGGCCGCTCCGCCCCGCTCCGCGCCACTCCGCGCCGCCCCCCGGCGCTGCGCGGCCCCGGGCCGGCCGCTGCCCCGGCTCAACACCTTGCGCGGAAGATGCGCGGGGAGACAAAGGCCGCGCCGAAACCCCCTCCCGACGCGGTGTGCGCAAGTGGCGGCGGCGGGAGAGACAATATCTCCCCGCCATGAATTATTCATTGCGGCCGGGAAAGCTGCTCTCCCTGGGGCTTTATTAACGTGTTACCTTCTGCCGAAGGGCAGCGGGTGGCACCGGGCTCGCCCCTGCCCCTCTGGCGAGGGGGAGCCCCGCCCGGCAGCTGGGGTTGCGCAGGGCTGCAGTCGAGTCCCCCCTTCCCTGCAGCCGAGCCCTCGGTCATCGCTCCCCATTAACTGCTCCCCCAGCAAGTCGGGGAGCCTGCCCAACTTCTCAATTTTAAATCAGTTGATTATAAAAATTTATAACGAAATAGATACAGATATAGATACACACATATATGTGTGTGTGTGAGAGTGTGTTTCTATCTATCTGCCTATCTATCTATCTATCTGTCTATATGCCCGAGCGTATTAACCCAACCAAACGTCCACGAAAGCCTGCGCTGACGGCCGAGAGCCGGACGGGATCGGGCCTAGGGAGCCGCGGTCAGGAGCGGCTGAGGCTTGGGGAGCCGGACGCCCCCAGCCCCATCGCGGGCGCAGCACACGCCCGGCTCCGGCCGGGGCAACCTTATTCCCCACAGCCACGGCCCTTTCAGCTCCTCCGCTCCAGCAGGACCAACGCCCACCGCAGAAAAGAGAGAGCAGAGACCCTTACCCGACCCGCTTGGCCATCAGGGAGTGCAGATATTTCCTGGCGGATAACTGGCCCAGGAGTTTCCTGTAGGCTTTGTTGAAGATCCCATCGGCGTGCCTGGGCAGAGGGAAGAGCCCGCGGGTGAGCGATGAGGCCCGGGAGCCGGCTGCGGCGGGTTGAGGGGGCCCGCGCGGTGGCGGTGACAATCCTTCCCCGCCGGCGAGCGGAGGGCGGCATCTCCCCGCGTCCCCCGGGACCCCTCGTCCCCACCCAGATCCCTCCCCGCCGCGCTCGTTCGGTTCCGCGCCGACTGGGCATTTCTGCTCCGTTTGCGGGAGCATCGCCAGCCCTGCCCGGCGCGGGCGGCTCCCCCGGTCCCTCCCCCGCGCTGCTGGAGGTAAGGCGGCTTTTCCATTTCTTCTTGGCTTTACACTGAGCACCGGGACCTGGACAATGTGATCGTTTGCTTGAGATCGGGATTTTTATTTTGATGTTGTTGCTGTTGGCTTGTAGGGTATCATCATTATTTTCCCTCCCCCACCCCCTAATCGGCTCTGCCAGATTCGTTTTGCTCCCGACTCAAAATTCACCCCTGACACCCCGCGAGTTGCAGTCACCTCTTTTCCGGTGGGTAATACAAGGTGTACATCTCGCCGATCATGGAGGACGGATTCGCTATACCGAGGGGTTCATGGTCGTAGGCGAAGTCCTGCAGGGTGTTCCCTTCCTCGTCGTAGACTTCATCCTCCAGCCTGGCAACGAGAGCAGCAAGCAGGAGTCAGCCGGGCTCCGTGGGGCCCTCCGCTCTACTCCCCGCTGCCGCCTTCCGGCTGCGTCGGTGGCCACCCCTCGTCGGAGCCGACCCGGGCGCCCCGGGAGCCCCGTCCGACTGTCCCCCTCCCTTCTCTGCACCCTGCCGCTCCCCAACCCCGCCCTCCGCCTCCTCTGCGGGGCAGGACCGCGGAGGACGGAACACACCCGCCGTCAGACGTGCTCCGAGAAACCCCACAAACATTGCCCCCGCCCTCGCTCCCCCCGGCCCACGCCCTGGCCCGAGAAACAGCCCCTCTCTGCCACAGCCACGGCCGGTGCTTCCTGAGCGGAGCGCACGCCCGCCTAGGCGCGCAGGCTGCCGCACACACACGCGTTCGTTTGCCAGGGGCTGGGCAGGAGCCGAGCAGCCTCCGTGGCGGAGACGGGGCGGTGAGAGGCAGCCCCACGGCCGAGGCCGGGGGCCGCACCCCGCTCCTCCCCACAGCGCCCGCCGGGCTGAGGGGGCTTGCCTGCTGTTTTTCGTTGAAGGGTGGCTCTGCCCTTTGAGATAGCGCCAGTTTTGTGTGTGTCCCAGCCCCCCTACCCCCACTCTCTCTTCCTCTCTCTCTGAGGTACGATGTAGGTCACTGCACGTTACAGGCAGCTATTTTTGTCTGTGAGCTTTAGCGGAGGTATTAATAATAGATGCCGCTAAAGTGTTTCACTCCTGCTTATTCAGGCGCTTGAATGAGGAAGGCCGGCTTGCTGCCTGCTAATGGCCCCGCAGGCCACCGAGCCTGCTGCCCCCCAGCTGCACAGCCCAGGGAGATGAAGGAGGCTCCTCTTGGACCAGCCCCGACGTGCTCCCGGTTACTGCAAGGACACCTCGGAGTCCCAAGGACACCCTCCTCGGAAAACCTCGCGAGCCCGACATCGCCCCCACGCCACTACGCGCTCACGGCTGAGCCGCACAGCAGTGACCCCCGCAGGGCACCCCGGAACAGAGCCAGGCGCCGGTGGAGCAGGACGACAGCACCGAGCCCAAAACATCCCCCAAGCCAAACAACACCGCTTGCCCAAGCAGGCGACAAGCAGGGTGGGGACTAGGCTGCCGTCCCGTACGCGGTACCCTGAGCCCCCATCCACGGCCCAGTGTGGGAAACTCACTTGTGCCGATGCCCCTGGATATCCCCCACTCCTGTCCCAAACACAGAGGGGTTCAAACGCCCGCGGCTCCCAGATGGAAAGGGACACCACAGGCATCAGTCCACCCAGCAAGACAACTCTGAACAACATAGAAAACCAAACAACCTTGTGCCAGCTCCTTTCCCTCTTGAGAAGGGCTGTCGTATACCGACAGGTAAACGGGAAGAGACTAAATCCCCATCAGCTCCAATGCCTCTACACGAACCATGACAGCTCTCACATGCTTGCAGACAACGGCGCACTCATCCTCACGCCCCGGACAGGCGCTCAACTCTAGCCGAGCTGCGGGAAGCCACAGATGGCCGAGGCCCTCGCAGGACAAGGGGCAGGTGGGAAGGAGCTGCTGGATGCCGTCGAGATGCAGCAGGGACCTCAGCCCACTACCGCCGAGAAGCAGCAAAGCAGGTCCCCCACTTCCGGGGACAAGAGGCAGCAGGTCTACAGCGTCGGGATCCCGAGGAGCGGCCCTGAGGGATGCCAGTGCTGCAGCCGGGGTGGGTCATATGCCGGGGCGGAGGGGGTGGGCACACAGCCCAAATGGAGGGGGTTTCCTTTGGTGCCTCGCCCCCACATCCCCTTCCACATTCCTCCCCAGTAAGATTCCGTTGTCCTTAGCTAAACTGGAGCAGCGGGGGGATGAAGGGGTCCCGACAGAGCCCCCTAACAGGGGACGGACCTACCTGAGCGCCGGGTACTGAAGTCCGGCCGCAGGTGAGCAGTAGACACTGCAGTGCATTATTATGCCATAGACCAGGAGTGCTAAGATCGCTTTGCTACACATTGCCACTCTGTGCGGGAAGGAAAGCAAACTGCTGTCAAAAAAAACCAAAAAAAAAAAAAACCAAAAAAAACCCAGAAACCTATAACCCCCCAAAAAAACACCAGAAAAAAAAGAAAACAAACCACCCTACGACCCAACACGCCCCCGACCTCGCCTGCCGAGGGAGGCAGCGCGTTCCCGGGAGACAAGAGCCCTGGGCTGCCGGGTGCCAGCGCGGAGCGGCACGGAGAGGCGCGGAGCGCTGCCTGGCGCAGAGCGCTGCCGCCGGTGCCCGCCCCGTCGATGCCCGCCCGCCCGCCCTCCCTCTCCGGGACCGCTGCGGAAAGGCCTGGCGAGCCGCCCCGTGTCCTTACCATTAAACTCTAGACACCCGGTACTGAGAGCGTTTGGCTGCGAAACGAAAACGGCAGGTCTTGGGAAAAAAAAAAAAATAAAAAAAATACCCAAAATAGGGAGGGGGAGAAATCAAGCTCTCTCCCAGGTTGCGTCCGAAAGGAGTTAGAACTCTCGGGGCATTGCCTCTCCGATGGCCGAAGGACCCGCAAGATGCAGAAGATGCAAAAGCGGCAGTAGTTAGTTGTCTGCTGGTTTTAGGGCGATCCACTCCAAAAAGAAAAAGGGAGAGAGGAAGCGGGGCGGG
>JAWWEU010000081.1:104459497-104472462 GCA_035583155.1 Acropternis orthonyx
GGGGGGGGGTGGAATATAAAGGGGAAAAAGTTTGCAGGTAGCAGCACAGATCTGGAGTGGAGTCTACAAGGGAAGGGAGAAAGAGAGTTGAAGCGATATGTCGCCGTAGAAAGGAGCGCAGGGGAAGAGGGAAGCGAGAGGGAGCCCGGGAGGGAGCGGAGGCGGGAGCCGCGGGCTGGCTGCGTGCGAGGTTGTCTTCCCCAGATCTCTCCCCTCACTGAGCGCCTGCCTTCAGCCTTCTCCTCTTCTCTTCCTGCTCGGTGGCTCCAAACTTGACCAGCCTTCCGCAGCCTTCTGTCTGATACGCAATTAGCAAAAAAATCTTTGCAAACACCCCGCTTTAGCAAGAGCCCTCTTCGTAAACATTTGCCTGCTTGTTGCCTTAGAGGACGGGCAATATTGTTTGTTGCCCCCGTAGTGGTGTCCGGATTTTTATTCATGAATCAAATGCCTTTTTTTTTTTCCCAAGTCACGTAATAATCGGGTATCAGAAAAGACGTCACCACCCCAATTCCTCAAGGAACACAGTTCTGTGTCGTCCTCAAAGATGAGCTTATCAGGAGTCATAGAGCTTTTCATAAACACCAACTCACACTTTCCCCCTCCCCCCTCCAAAAAACATTAGAAAAAGAAAAGCCACCCAAATCCAACAACCAAACAAACACGAAGAAAACCCCCACAACCTATGCCACAAATCAAAAGGATGTTCGCCACGGTAAAGTTTTACCTGACGTGGGAAGGGACTGGGAGGCGGAGGAGGGAAGTTTGGGGTGAGGTGGGGGTCCCAGGACTTGTCGGGCTCCCCACGTCTTTGCTCCGGATCTCTGCGCGGGGCCAGCTCAGCCCCCGACGCAGCCCGGGGCCGCCGCTGGGCGCAGGCCCCCTCGGAGCCGCCCGGCTCTGAGCGCGCAGGCGGAGCAGCCCCGGCGCGGAACCCCCCACTTCCACGGACAACTGGGGATATAAGCGTCCTTTTTTCTTTTTCCCCAAGCCCTTTCTGTTTTTCTTTAAGGATTGTTAGTATTGTTCTCATTACGCAAGGCGCCCCCCGGGGAAACCAGCAGCGCCGTGCATGTATTGAAGCCGCTGGGCGTGGGGGACGAGCCCCACGGCCGCCCTGCAAGGAGGGTCCCACGCGCGGCCAGCGCTGCCCGGGGACGGTGGGGGCGGCTTCCCACCCACCCACCTTGGCCCGACCCCCTCCTCTCTCCGCCTTGTGCAGAGACAGATAAGCATCTCGCAGCGCTTGGCGGAGCGGGAGGGAAGAGCACCGCCATGAGGAAAAAAAAAAAAAAAAAAGGGGGCAAAAAAAAAAAAAAAAAAAAAAAAAAAAAAAAAGTTGATTTGCCGGAGGGACCGGGAAGGAAATCCCTTCTCTGGGGACTTCCCCGCCGCCGGAATAATTTCCCCCCGCAACTGAAGTGCCGAGCGCGGGCCACCGGCGGGCTCACAGCGGCTGCGATCGCGCTCGTCTCCGCGCTCCCCTCCCTCCGCGGCCGAAAATGTGCCCTTCATTTCCGAGAATTACCCAAAGAAATCCAGGCTGCAGGCCATTACTGCATATTTTAATTATTTGGAGCATAAGCACAGACTTCAGGAAGCAGCAGTAATATAGTTCTCCTGTTTCCTATTTCAATGCCTTTGGTGTAACATGCTTGGATGCGTTATTTGAGCCCAAATCGATTTCTCAAAACAACAAAAATCACACTATACAATTGCAGCCCTATTACGGTCATTTAAGGTTTCAATACTTTTTTCCGGAGATAAAGGAAATTTAACGTGAATGAATGATTCCCGGAGAAATGGTCACTGACGAGATCCCGGGCGGGGGGACAGGACTGGGGACGGAGCGGGACCCTACTGCCCGCGTTGTCATTCCGTGCAGGGTGTGTCGGACCGGGAAGGACCGCTGGTAGGAGAGGTGACTGGGCAGGGCTCACCCGGTGGCACCGCTGGAGAAGGGGAGACTCCGCGGCTCCCGCTGGAGGAGGAGTCACCCCACCGCTCCCGCTGGAGAAGGAGTCACGCCACAGCTCCCGCTGGGGAAGGGGGCACCCCAGGGCTCCCGCTGGGGAAGGAGGCACCCCCTGGCTCCCTCTGGGGAAAGGGATACCCCGCAGCCCGCACCCGCCGCGATGGGGCTTCCCCGCCGCTCCCGCCGCCCGCGGGCGTGGACGGTCCGTAAGCGGAGGGCGCCGCCGCGCGGCAGCTCCGCGCCTGCGGCCGCGCCGCGGGGCCGCCGTCGGGCGGCCGGAGAGTGCCCCGTCCCCCGGCTGGGACGGACTGGGGACAACGCGCTGCCGTCCCGCCGGGCGCCCGGGCCCGGCTGTGAGAGCGGCTAGCGGGGAAGGGCTGCCTCCTGCTCCCCTTCCGAGTGCTTTGGGGACGGGTGGGTGTCTTTGTTTCCTTTGACATGACTCTGCCGTAGCAACTGTAAACACGGGCGGCTCTAGAAACCAGCATGGCAGCGATTATTGTGTGGGTAGCGTAGGTTTGCAGGCTTGAACACACAGGCTAAAGAACAGGAAAAAACATTCCCTCTTTCCGAAGAGACCAGAATCACAGGCAATACCTTTAAAAGCTGTGACTGTTTTCACTTTAGAAAAGCTACTCTTGATTTACGCAGCTGCATTTCCTTTCCTCCCTCCCCACTGGCCCAGATACTTACAGAAAGTACCAGGATGCCTGAAATAATGGGCACCAGCAGCACAAAG
This sequence comes from Acropternis orthonyx, assembly GCA_035583155.1. Lineage (NCBI taxonomy): Eukaryota > Metazoa > Chordata > Aves > Passeriformes > Rhinocryptidae > Acropternis > Acropternis orthonyx. The sequence goes on from JAWWEU010000081.1 coordinate 104,462,212, forward strand.
GTACAGATTCCCACGAAACAAACCTGGAACTACAGACTCCATGTAACAACCCTTTGCCACTCTGGTGGTACTGTGCATGTGGGTGTGATGTCAGGATGGTTTGCAAAACAAACAGCTTCTTCAACTCTCATTTATGGTGAGTGAATAACACACACAATTCATGTCATTAAAAGTTTCATATCACCTCAGTCCACATCACAGGGGCGTGTGTGCAATGTGAATATGAATGTGACATGATTGCAGTTTAGGATGAGTAACTAAAGGTTTAAATCTGGTCTCCACATACAAGTAAATGTCTAGAAAATTCTGTCATTTCAAGGCTGAGAGGGATTTAAGATCTATAATACTTGCCTCTAAGGCAAATTCCTAAGGCAACATCTGAAGAAATGTAGAGTTTTTTCACTGGCAGAATTTTCTTCATCTTTCTCCTACCAGCTAAATTAGACCTTTTAGTTATCTGACTATTCCATTTAAAATATCTGTTTTATTATCTAGAGCATTATAATGCTATAGGTGTTTCTAGGGGAGCTTACATCCTTTGAGCCTTGTTAAGCCTGACTGCAACTGACTGTTGTAAACCCTACCGCTATAGCTTTAAATCAAGGGAATGTATTTCATCATGTACCATGATGGGTATCTTTTTCACTGCTCAGAAAACCCTTTTTTCATATTTCTGCATATTTTATAAAAAATACTGTGAGTAATCCATCAAACTGTCAGGAACCCTATTGGTCCATAAAGCCAGATACCTTATGCACACCTATTGGATGTCCAGGCACTATATTCATATTTTCTCAGTACATCCCACCTTAGCTGCACATTTTAAAAAGAACCTGGAAGATTGATGTACCTGGAATACATAATTTTATCATGAAAGGCCACATGTATTTCTGCCAATATAGAAAAGGATGAATTCTTTCTCAAAAGCAAGCAACCCTGCCAAACCAGCTGTCTCTCTCTCACACACATACTATGGGTTTTTCATCTATCTTGTTATTCTCTCTCCCCAGGCCTCTTTTCTTACTGGGATGGCTTGGGAAATGCATTGCTGACCAGTATGATAAAGAGTACATGGCTGCATCAGCTTCATAAACATAACACCAGCCTTCATCTTTTCTTGGCTTTCCAGCCTCCTCTGCCTTCCCAAGACCCACCTCCTGGGAAAGATGGACTTGTCAGAGGGGAGATTAACCCATCTATGAAGTCACTCATGTGTAGCTGTGGTCATTTGATAATGGCTAATTAGGAACTCCCTGGCAGCACAAGCAGGGGAGGCAGGTCTTGGTGGACATTTCAGCACTTCCAGCTGAGACATGGCATCCGCAGCAGAAGTGGGAAAGCCCCACTTTACTTGTGGAAGCTAGATGGCAATCAACTCAGGGAGAGAGAGAGCTGAAGTATTTAATTCACAGATTTGTTTCTCTTTTATTAAACCATTCCCTCTCATGATTTCTTTAAGTAGCAAAATATTTAGCCACACTGTAGAAAGCATACACATGTATGTGCTTTCTCATGTCTGAAGGGACAAAGCTGTAATCTAAACAAGTTTGCTCACCCAGGGTTGTTCTGGGAAGGAGGAACAAACACAAAAAATAGAGAACAACCAGGGACAGTGCTGGGACTGCAATTCTCTCAAGAGATGATAGGGGCAAGCCTCACCTGGTGGCTCGGACCTTGCCAGCCTCTTTGCAGGTGACCACCAAGCATTAGCAAAGTCTTTGTGAGAATCTTCCAGATAATTCCATGATGCCTTTCATAACCTTACCTATATTTTCATGCAAATGGTTAAAAAATAAATTCTCAAGTATAGGTACTCTGAGGACTGGGAATTTTTTCTTTTCTTCCCTTAAGCGAGGAGGTAGGACAATTCCCAGGGGATCCCCATAGGCTGTTGGTGCAGTCATTCTGCTCTCGACTCTTCTTAGAGCTCACAGTGAGAGACAAGGCCAGTAGGTTGCATGTGTCTTGCATGATTGCCCACACAGAAGCTCAGTGTTTGATCTTACATCATGGTTATCCTCCTTCCCCTGTTCTGTAAATGAAAGCAGATGACTATGACAATACAGAGGCAGAGTCATTCCCATCCAAACACACAGGCAAGAAACTCATTTTTCTAAATGAATGAAAGACCAAACAGTGGATTTGGTTTCACAAGGAGGTGCCACCATGCTATGCTTGTGACAGAAAATTTTCTTGGATGACCAATAGATACATTTATAATTTCCCATCTTTCACCCAAATAAACTCATATTCTGCAAGATAAGAAAAAAATTGTCCTTGATGCTTTCTGACAGTGGTTCTTTGATCAATCATTTATATACAAGAGGTAGAGAAATAAATTATGAAAGGCAAAGAGCAACCAAAAAGAAAATATTTTTTTTAAGATTTAATATTCCAAAGGCCTATTTATACTAAAGCCAGCAACCTACAAAATGCCACTAAAGGTCTTGCTTGTCCACAGGGCACAATAAAAGCCTTCAGCACTGGCAGCAGGTCTAGGTCTATTCCCACTCTCCTTTCCATTTGGTCCAGTGTTCAGGGGGAGGGTAAATCCTTAAGCGGATTGAATATAAAAAGTTTCACAGAACACTGCCAAGCTACTGTAATTTATACTGGACAAACAACACAATATTTTTGTGTTCCCAGTTGCTTTAGATGCAGCTGTAACTCAAGGTAAATGACAAGTACTTGTTTTGTTCCCAAATATGACAGAATGTTGAGTACACCCTTAGAAACAGTGGGACTGTCATGTGCCTGTGTCCAGAAAAAAAAATCCATCTGTAGTTCTGAGGTATTGTTAATGGCATAGCTAAAGTTATTCATAGTTTATATTTACCAGAAATAGTTGGAACAAATTAATAATGAATTAGAACATTTCTTATCATCGCAGGGAGCGAGAGGGAATAAATAGAATCATCCATATTTTCTTATTACAAAACAGTGTGCAGCCTATTACCAAACACTAATTTAGTGTTGCTTGTGCTAGAAAACTGTTGAAGGGTCCCTGGCTCCTGACAGCGCAGCTTAATTCAGTCTGACGGAAGCAAGGCTGCGCAGAAGCAGGCCAGGGCAGGCAGGTGAGGACCATCCCAACAGGGGTGAATCCCAGCCTGCCAGAGACGGGTGCCGCTCAATAATTCCAATTAACCACGCTAAAGATGACAGAGATGGGTCATGCAGAGCCCAGTAAATATCAATCAGAACCACATATTGTGATAAGAGAATAGCAAAGTCTTTCTCATTAAGGAAAAGAGAAAAGACATTTGGCTGGGTGTAGAAGCCTGTTCTTGATGGCTCATGCACCCTGCAGAGCAGTGTCTGCTTTGTGGGGCTGCAGTCCATGCTGGCCACAGCCAAAATTACACTGAGCACGGGAGCCCATCACGCAGCTTAACTCCCCATTTTGTGCACAGTGAGCAGTAGGAAGAGCTCCTGCATCCCTTTCCAGCACCGGAGGGCCTGTGCTCCACCAGAGGCACAGCTCCAGAAACACCAAGGGTTTGGGGTGAGACTGGGGAGCTGAGTTTGCTGGCCTGTGTGCCATGAGTGGACTGGACAGCAGACACTGGGGCCACCACCCAAACACTGGGACCAGGAACCAGCACATAATTTTTGGCTGTTGTCATAACTGGGCTTACAGAAAGCACCGGGACATTTGCACAGCAGTTGTCCCCAGAGAGGCCCTGCATTAGATTTCTCGTCAGCAGCCCACGTTTACAGCCACTTCTCTGGCTGCATGAGACCAGGGACCATTTTAACACCCAGTTACATTTAACTGCCAGTTTCTGGGCTTCCTGGGCTCTGAGACATGCCACAATCAAACAGCATGAAATGAATATCTGACTGCATACACTGGGGGATGTTTAAGGGCAAAAGCCTGTAATATAAGGCAGCATCTCTATTTTAAAATATGTTTTAAATTCATTTAACTTCAATAAAGTACTTGGGTCTACTTAGCCTAAAGAAAAATGGATGGTTCTTAGTTTTTATATTTAAAGATAGCACAAAGAATTTGTGTGTGGCCTTATGGTCAAATTCATCTCTATCCTCTAATAAAATGCATTTCTGTAACAGCTAAGGCAATTAATCATTTAAACAGAATTGGATTACAATCTCCATTACTAGAAAATCTTTAAAGTCAGGCTTGCTATCTTTCTAAAAGATCTTAAGCTATTGAGCCATTCTTTGCCCTGCTTTATGCAAAGGTCAGACTGGATGTTCGTAATGGCCTCTTCTAATGTCAAAAATTGGTCTCTGACCCTTGTAATGCCACAGGAAAGACTCAGTGATTTCAGACAGAACTGCACTGGATTTATTGACCCTTCTCATTAGGAATGAAGATTGTCTGCAGAAATACCTATGTGATTTCATAACTACAGGTACATGCCTATTGAGCTCATTATGCAAATGTAGCTGCCTTTGGTCCCTTTTGAATTTCATAGGAGTTTGCCAAGCACAGCACAACCAGAAATTGCTAGGACATTGCAAGACTGAGCCTTCTCTTTTGACCCCCAAATCTGTGTTCAGTATCCAGAGGTAACTGTATATGACAACAGTAACAACAAAATCATAAACTATGATATTTTATAGATATGTTTAAAATCCTGAAACTTTAATATGATATTTTTCACTGTAGTAAAATTCACTGTCCTGGGAATTTCTTACTACCAAGTGCAAATATATAATTGACTTTGATATGTTTCTTCAGAAAAGAAAGACGCTAATTGCACAAGATTCTCTGACATATTTTACTCTACAGTAAACCCAATTTTCTTCTTAGTCTCAGTAAGACCTGAGATTATTCTAAAATGTATTTATTGGTTATAACTGTCTGAAAAGAACATTTTACTATTGCATAAATAAGTTTGGTTATCTTCTCTATCTAAGGATGACATGAATTTGCTCTGAAACAAAATAGACAATAAGTATGAGAAAGCAATTGCAGAAATAACATTATCTTATCATCTAATGCTAACACAGCTGTTTTGGCTTTTGGTTTCGGGTCTGGTTTGGTTTTGGTTTTGTTTTTTTTTTAATAAGGACTCCACAAGAAGGTACCTTTATATGTTTCACCTATTTCTCTAGGGAAAAAGAATAATTTAATCACTTTCAAAAGAAAGCCACGGTCAAGAACATTATTTATTCAAACCTTTCCCTTATAGAATGTAAATAACTCTGTTTTTAATATGTCTCCTGACCTTGTCTCTTCAGATCAGTTCTACCAGTTCTATTCTGAGCTGGGGATTGCTTCTGATGTACTGATCATTTCCACATAGCCTCTCTTTCTTTCTACCCATTCCTAATGTAGACTATTTCTATTTCATTATCCCAGAGGTACAATGAGCTCAATCTTGTTTATTATAAGGTAAATTTTGGAATAGGGGTAATAGCATTCTATTTATGAAAGGGAAAAATATTTTTTCAGTACTGAGAAAATTATGCTAAAAGCCCCATGCCATAGATGCCATAGAAAAAATCCTATCTTTTATGTTAGATGAAAGACGAGCTACATGTGGTCTGATGAGGATACGACCATACTTAATGTGGGTTCTTCATATTTATAAAATATGCTAAAACTATGTAGTAACTTCCAACTGAAAGTGTTACTACAAATCTTACAAAACTTTGATAAGGCATGTATTTATTAATATGTTACATATATTTTATCCAGTAAAGCATGAAAAACATCAAACTCAGGGATTTCTTTGGGAGCACATAGTTTAAAACTAGGAATAGTTCTAAAATAAATACCTGACCTCATTCATGTCAAAGGCAAAGATCCTAATGACTTTAGTGGTGTCAGATGATCACTTTCGGTAATCTGACTCTATTTTTTTGCCAGTGGTGGAGGTTTACCACTCAGGAGCAATACCTCCCATGCCTCCCAACACTCAGTGCCACTAATTTACAGAGTAACTTATCTGCCAATGAGTTCTGTCATGGATTCACAGGAGTCTAGTTGCTAGCCTCTATGAAGAGGCTCTAGTTAAAGAAACTAGTAGTCATGAGCTGATGGTCTCCAGCAGTGCATGTGGAAATCACCAACACTTAAATGGCAAAGAAAACATCACCAAAAAAAGAAAATTACGTGAAACACTAGTGATTTTGTGTAGCTGTTGCTCGTTTGAAGATGATTAATAACACTGAACTAAACTAAAAAGAATTAAAACCACATTATTCATCCTCAGAGAACAAGGTAATCAAAGGAGAGTTTGCAACTGAGCAAAAGCTGTCCTTCAAAAGAAGTATTTCCCCATCTTCCAGTGCTGATTAGTGAACAATACTGCTAGTCATTACACTCAGTTGAGTTGGTGTTCTTCCTCAATTTTTGTGGGTGAAGAAGAGGCAGTAAGGAGAGCTGAATCACAAGTTTTCCTCATTATTTTTTCTCAATGAATAATAGTGCACACAGCTGTTCAAGAATACAGTGACAGGTAATGTCAGTACAGTCATTGGAGTGCATTAGAAAGATGACAAAAGTTCCCAAGCATCGATCCACAGAGGAGAAGCATAAACTTGCTATTAGGATGTGAGGAAAAGTGTAACATCCATTGATTCATCTTGTTTTCCAAGTCTGCGTTTAGAATAAGTAGCTAAACCTATAGTAAATACTTTTTCAGGATGATACCTCTCTATTTCTACAGATTTCACAGAATGGGAGACAAATCACCCCAGAATGAATGGTTCATGGTTATAAAATTTAGGAATGTTTAACTGGGAAGAGTGTCGCAAAGCATTTGGTCCTGGAGGTATTTTGTGCTGTGCTACCCTAGTGCCTGCAGCAAAAACAAAGGTCATCTTGAAGAAGAAAACAGCTTCGTTGCTCCAGTTAAGTAATACAAAACTGAAAGGTCATAGAGATATTAAACTCCAAATTTTTTAACTAGTAAGAAATTGAGAAAAGGTTAGGGATGGTGAGTTTCTGCTTTCAGCTGTCTTTTTGGAAGGAGCAAAGAGGATTAAAGTCAGGTACAGCTCTTTAACTCCATGGAGATCTGTGAGCAAAGCACTTCCAGTTCCTTGAGCTGACAGCTACTACCTTACTTTTGCTGAGCACTGCATACCTGCAACTCCTGGTGAACTAATACATGTTGCTAATATCCTTAAATGGCCTGGAGTCCTATTTAGAAATGCAGCAAGTTTTAAATATGTAAATACAGTGAAACACAGGAGTGTTGAATGTTTGCCTTCTTTGGAACTGGGCTGTTAATGAGACCTTTATAGTACTAGCTGTGGTGACTGTTTATTTCTCAGTATCTTACACCTTCACACTGTCGTCCAGGCAAAATATTAAGGCAGAGGTAAAAGGAAAGCATTCTAGGGGTAACACCTTCACACTGTGCTTTCCTAACAGGACCAGGAAAAGCTGTACCTCTGACAAAAACTCCTAAACATTGCTTGCACAAAGCACCTGAAAGTAAGAAAAACCCTGCCTGTGAACGAAGCTGTTCCCATAAGTGTATTTCAAAGAAGACCTGTGATGCACTTTTTAACAACTCAGCGCCAGATTCTCTTTCTTTCACATCCTCATCACTCGGTTTTCTTTGGCAAAAGCTGCAGCAGTACAAGATGCATGCATCCATCCTGTCCTGTTCTATCCAGTCCTGTCCACCCTCAGACAGTCATAAATGTCACAGATGCATCATGTACAACAGAGGTATCACGAATATACCGAGGAGGAGTTTATCTGTGAAAGAAAAACCCAACCATAACATCACCAAGCTGCTGATGCAGAAGACTGTGGCAGCCTCCTGTGTAAATGATTTTCTCATTTTGTTGGCTGTTAAATATGTTACAGATTAGACTGAGAGTAGCAAGATTGGAAGAGTTGAATTGGGAATATCTGTTGCTTGTTTGATCACTCACACCCCTGTTGCATAAGACATGTTGCAGACACGAGTGCTGTGGGCACGGGTACATTCCTCCCACCAGACACTGGAGCTCCGGCTAACTTAGCCAAGGGTTTGACATTTTACATGTTTGTGAGGCATCTTCAAATGCCACTGACCTTATAAGACAAAAAGTGATGGCCCTCCCGTGGGGATCTGAGAGACAATAGGAAAGGAGGATTTGTGCAGGAGTAGGCGTGCACTCAGGCTGGGTTTTGCTTAGCCAGACTGAGAAATAGCAGCCTCAAGGACATAGCAGCCCTCGCTTTGGCACATGGCAATCCTTAAAGTCTATCCCATAAACAGTTCTGCAGACTGGGGGAGATCAGCGCACAGTGGGAGTGCGTGGCCAGGTGCTACTCGATGGCAGACATTTGGTGGAGGAAGAGCAAACCCGTTGTGCCACCTTGTGGCTGGCAGTTTACAACTGGCACAGGGGGATGCCATCCCTCCTGCTCCAAGCCATGTTCTTACAATAAAAGCACCTTTGCCTCCTGCAAGCCATGGGGACGTCAATCTGTCACTTTCGGGTGGGTGTGAGCCCTCATCTCGAATATCTCCTACAGGCACATTAAGGGGCCTGAGTCATCCTAAGGTGCACTGGGAAGCAGCAAACAGTCTCCAAAGTGAGTGGGGGCAGGCACGAGTGCCGATCCTGCTGACTCTCCCCGTGAGCCCCATGGAAAATCACCTCCTAGTTTGGGTACACGATGTTCTAAGTGAGCTTCATGACTGGCCATGGTGAGAAAAACATTTTCTTGTTCTTTCCCAATGCATTATGAAAACCCACTAAAAGGTGCTTTTCACACCACAAAACCTTTTAAAAGGATTCTGTCAACACAAAAAGCAACATTGACAGCAGTTGCCTTTAAAAGTATTTGAGTCTTCAAACTCTGAAATATGCTTCTTAATTTTTTTTTTTTTTTTTTTTTAATTTTCCAGGCTTGGTCTAGTACCAGACTTCAGAGAAATGTTTTCTGTAATTGCATGAATAAGAAAATGCATTGTGAGATTAATGCACATAATAGTTATTAAAACAATTTGTAAACATATTCTTCACAAAATGGATATTCAAATACATGGATCTTTGCCTCAGTAATAAAATAAAATTGTTGTAGGGAAAATTTGTAAGACACGAGTCCCATTAGCATGTCATGCCCATGGTCCAGGTCATGTCACCAAATGGTTGATGTTTTCAGCTGAATGTTCTTTCTCTCCTCCTTTACCTTTTATCCATGTGTATCAACATCCTGGCACTGGACGATAGGATGCACAAAGCTGATTTTTCTAGCACAGATTTTCCTCCACTTTTGATGATATTTAGAGGCAAATTGCAACACAAAAAGCAACATGTGCACCTCATATACTTCAAGTACAATGCTACTGTTGCTCTCCCTGGGAAAATATATGGATGGCCTCACCACTTTCATCCTTTCATCTCTCCATAATTAGAGGAGTCATTTTTCTTAAAAAGGGGTGGGCACTCAGTTTTGTCTCCTGCAGCTTTTCTCTTGGTTCTCATTCTGATCATCTCATTACTGTAAAATTTGTGTAAGTGCTTCCTATAGAGCAATTTCAGCATTGGAATTTGTAAGTCAAAACAATTATACATTATGAGTCTTCCATATTTTAGAGACTACTTACAGCTCTGGTCATTGGAGCATGCAGTTAAGGAAAAAAAAACTAGAAAACCTTAGTACTGGTACTGCCGAGAAGGAATCATGTGCTACAGTCACTTTTTGTACTGTAGGAAGTATTACAATATTACAGTAGGAAGTGCTCACTGTTTTGGAATAGTACCAACCACCAGCTTATTTTTTGTTTAAAAAGGATTTTATTTGTTCATTCAATAGGAAGCATCAGAGACGCTAATAGCTAAAAATTAATTACCCTGCACCAAAATATCCTGCTTCCAGAAATAATCATGCAAATGCTAAAACCACCGGTCATCTGTTGCTTTGCAAAGAGTTCTTACTCTCTAACAAGAGGGCAATGCACAGCTTGCGTCTGTCTTGCCCATTGGAGAGTAGTCAGACTGGTTGGATAGATAGTAAAAATGAAATTTCAGATATTCAGAATCAATTCAGCCCCTAAAGACCATGGAGCTCCGGTTGACAGCCACCCTGACACCTGCCAGTAACATTGCACTGTTATACAGTAACAGATCCCAAAAGGGCTTTAATGTTTTGACCTTATGTTAGGAACTCAGTGGCAATCATTGGAGACTATTCTTCTGTAAGGATAGTTTATAGTTATAAAAAATTTAAAATGCATAATACAAAATTCCACCCTTTTGGTTTCTTGGTTGTGGTTTTTTTTTTTTTTGGGGTTTTTTTGGTTTTTTTGGGGGGGGGGGGTTTGT
>JAWWEU010000081.1:104472562-104556079 GCA_035583155.1 Acropternis orthonyx
TTATTTTATTTTGGTTTAGTTTAGTTTTTGGGGGTTTGGGGGGGGTTGGGTTTTTTTTGGGGGGGTATTTGTTTTGGGTTTAGTTTTTTGGGGTTTTTTTTGGGGGGGGGAGGGGGTGGGTGGTGGAGTGTTTGGTTTTCATTTTTTTTAGGTTTAAAACAATGTATCCTAAGAATAATCAAAGCCCACCTCATCTACATGCAATACTGAAGACCTATACAAAGACTGCAATGTACTAACCTTTGAAGACGATAAAAGATCCATATGGAACATTCTGCATCTGAGGAACATTAACTCTGGATCATGTGGAAAAGTCTAAAAGAAGGAGATGACTAAGCTGGCCTCTTTAATGACTAGGAAAAGAAACAAATTGGAAAATATCCACCTTCCAGCCTCACCCCATGCAGTGACCTGGAAAAGAAAACGTATTGGCGCCAGCAATCAAGCTTTCCTGAATTATCTTCCCAGGGGGTTGATTACACTGTCCTAAATATGGGTGAGTGCTTCAGGTCCAATATTTTCTACACTGTAGTTATTCCTCAAGAATCCAAACACAAATAGAAAAGCAGAAACATACAATGATAGCCAGTATACAGTATGGCATTACAGTAACAACAGTTCACAATTGCCAGTCAGGAGGGGTAACAAAACAAGGATACAAGACTGTGGACTTCATGATTTTCAAGGCACCTTTTACAAAAGGAGCAGGCAAATAGTTCAGAAAATGGGAAAGCATAGCAGTAGCACAGACAATTTTTGTATTTATTTCAAATTTTAAAAAAGCCCCATAGAATCATAGACTTACTAATGTTGGAAAAGAACACGAGGTCCAGCTGTCAACCCAGCACTGTCAAGTCCACTTCCCCAAGCTGCCTATTCCAATGTCTAATCACCTTTTCAGAGAAAAATCTTCCCCTAATATCCAAACTAAACCTCCTTTGCCACAACTTGAGGCCATTTTCTCTCAACTTGGTTACTTGGGAGAAGTGACTGAACCCTACCTGGTTACAACCTCCTTTCAGATGGTTGTAGAGAATGATAAGCCTCCTGCTCTCCAGGCTAAACAACCCCAGCTCCCTCAGCCGCTCCTCGTATCACTTACTCCCTAGACTCTTCTCCAGCTTCTGTTGCCCTCTTCTGGACACTCTCCAGCACCTCAATGTCTTTTGTGTAGTGAGGGACCCAGGACTGGGCACAGCACTCGAGGTGCAGCTTCACCAGTGCCAAGTACAGGGGGACAGTCACTGCTCTGATCCTCCTGGTCACACTGTTTCTGATACAATCCAGGATGCCACTGGCCTTCTTGGCCAGCCAGGCACACTGCTGGCTCATGTTCAGCTGGCTGTCGACCAGAAGCCCCAGGTCCTTTTCCAGCGGGCAACTTTCCAGTCACCCTGCTCCCAGCCTGTAGCGCTGCCTGGGATTGTGATCCAAGTGCAGGACCCAGCACTTCACCTTGTTGAATCTCATACAATTGGCCTCAGGCACCATTTTCCAGAACTCATTCTCTTCTAATCTATTTTTAAGAAGTTCTAGTTTTATCTTGCACACATGATTTGATGAAAGGATGATTGAAAACTAAACTTCTGAAATCAGTAAAAGCCTTTAAGCACTCTAAATAAGTGACGACTTTGTTTCATTCACATTTCTAACTTACATTAAACCAAAAAAAGAACAGAAAATGTTCTTTCAATTTTAGCTTATTACACTGACTGAGGGTTCCTCAATGGTTCCCTCACATTTTTATTCCTACAATGATCAAATCACAATGTGCTGGCTAGTAGAGGCAGGGACTTATGTCAAGCACTGTATGCATCTGTTGGAAACAGTTCTCATCTGAAGGTTTCACAATCTGAACAGAGAGGACAGACATGAATGAGAAACTCTAAGCATAAGGGAGATTGCTTCCCTGTGATTATGCAGGGAAATTGGTCTCAAAGTGGGAGATAAACTCCACATCTTCAAATCTGCTGTCCTGTCTCTTTCAGCACACTGCTTTGCAGTACACAACTGGTTTTTTCTCTTCTATTTTTTTTATAGTTTGAGGAATTAATAAGCCTTGGTCTCACTGGCAAACTCCAGCTAAAGATCACAGGGAATGTGCTCTCCCACCAAATTTGTGCCTGCCAGGTAACCCTCAATATTACTGTGCTGATAACTACTTCTCTTGTGGTGTTCACACTTGAAACAGAAGTCAAATTGTTATGGACATTTTTTGCCTTCAACTTTGATAAGAAAACATTCCTGCTGCTTGCACTCCTGCAGGGAACTCACATTCAGCATTACAGTTTCCAATTTCTCAGCCTATCAAGTACTGTAGATGTTTGGTTTTACAGCAGACAGAAAAGTATTGAAGTGATTTTTTTTACCTGTGAGCTTGCAAATACTCTCAGAGGCCTTAAGGAGGAAACAATATCAAGCTATGTAAGAAAAGAACAGTAAGATTCACATGAAAATGACATGCATCCTTATTTTTATAACTGCAGTGGAGGTCAGCTGGTATTAAAGATTACATGTTCTTATCCATATTTCACTTGATATGCTAATTTCACACATTTGTTTATTATAAGGTCTGGAAAAAATAACTTTCTGTAATAATGTGTTGAACCTTCATCTCAATTACAGAATTTTAGTTGGAAATTGTTCTCAAGAAAGCTTGCTTGAAGTGCTAAAGACGGAAGAAGTACATACTGACACATTTTATTGGATTCATGTTAGAATTATAAGCACAAACCTGAAGTGGACATTTCTTCTGTTGAATGGAATCTGAATTGAGAAGTTTTTTAGAAGTGGATGTTTAACTTCACTTCTACTGAAAGCTTCAGCCCTGAGGTGATGAAATCACCCTGAACACCACATGGAGAGAATGCCATTCCGAAAGCAGTGATTTTCTACTTGGAAAGATCAAGGAAGTAATTTGTGGCCTTTTGCATCTTTAATGCAGGACACAGTTAAGTCATTTTGGACTGAGATAGATTAGATGTGTCTGGTGAGTAACCTCAGGGCAATTCATTAATTAAGGAGAACATGCAGTTGCGTATGGGTAAAATTAGGGAGGAAACACATTTGCAGATGCATGAATGACAGCATCAATAATTCTTTCTCAGTTCTCTTGTTTATACTGTCATAAAAGCTTGATATTGTTCTGCAAATTGATAATTTCTTTTAGGAGATTCTAGAGGTGCCTAGGGAAGTACACGTGGATGAACTCCATTCGGATGAAATCCTAATTCAAATTCCTTTGATCTAGGTCCTCATAGTTCATTTCTGATTTGCAGTATGGTGTTTTGGCCAAGGTAAATACTTTGTTTAATTGACATACGAAACTAGATTTGGGAGCTGAATGACTGAATGGTGATAAGCAAAATAACAGATCAGACTCAGCAGTGAGAGAGATCACAAAATGAAATAACTTTTATGAAGCTGTAAATATCTGGTGCTGTCTTTCAATTTGCAAATTTCTGATGAATAAAAATACCAAAGTCTTATTTAACCAATACTGTCAAAATAATGAACACCATTATACTTGTCACCATTTCCTTGTTCTCCTGAGAAGATGATTGTTTAAAGACTACAGATTAAGGCAGTTTGAAATCGATATCCTTAAATATGATCGAAGAGGATTGACAGTGCAGTACATTCTCATTTAAAATATTTTCCTCTATAAACTGTACTTCAAAGATCAGATATATCACTTTCATTTGCACTTGATTTCATTATTGAGATAAGATACTGAGAGAGGAAAAAATGGCTAGGCAAGCAGAACTGCAAAATTCTCCATTTGACAAAAGAAATGAGCATTTAATACCTTCCTCCATGTGCTTTACAAATTAAGAGGTCCTAGTTTTCACGGACCACCTGGAATCTGTTTTGAGATTCCAAAATAATACCAAAAAAAAAAAAAAAAAGTAATATGCTGAATTTTATATTCATATTTAAATACCTGAAATTTTATCCAAAGTCTATGAATTAAAAAGAATACACCAAAGTGCTGGGACATCAGGTGCAGCAAGTGAAGTAGGCAAAGAAAGAAATGTAGCTCGATGCTATTGGACTATTGCTCCCTAAAGTGATCACAAGTGCCTTTAGTTGAGATGCTTCTTCAATTCCTCACCAGCTCAATTCTCAATTCCCATTCCTCCCCAACCATAAACATTTGCAATGAAGATGGATGATGAAACTTAGAAAAGGCAAATAGTGGGATTGGTGAGACAAGGAGTCACAGCTGAAAGGGTAGGTGTTTAAAGGTCAGACTCAGGTGCACTGCCAGAGTTGGAGTTTACACAATAGACTCATTTGCCATGTCTGGTGAAAGGTTATTGCTACTAACTTCTGCATCAGAAATCAGTCAAATGTCACACAGACTTAGACTGTCAGAGTTCAGGTGATTCCCATGTATGGCAACAGATTTTTTTAACAGAATCCAGGACTTACTTTGAATATGTTTAATCACATTGTAAGTCAACTTTCATTCAGGAATATACATTCTATTTTAGGAGCCTGATATCAAAGAAAAGGAGTGCACAAATAAACTCTTGCAAATACCCATATCCCACTTGGGCATCAAAAGAGGTACCCAGATGTTCACTCCACCTGGAATTGGGTGTCAGGTTTATTTGAAAATCTGGACTAAAGTACTACAAAGATGAGTGTTTAAGGGCTTGAAAATCATTATCCCTTTGCAGGTGGGTGCTGAATTCCTTTGATAATCTGTCTTTTAGTAAGTAGTTGAAAACCAATATGTTCAATGCCATGCAGAAGAAACAGTATATCAAAAAAGATAAATAATAACACATTATTAGAGAAACAATTTAACATGGACATGCTCTAAAAGCATCTGTGACTTTCTTAAGCATTTGAAATGTCAGGAGTCAGCATTCCTATTTTTTTAGTGTTTTATATTAATTGCATCATAAAACATCACAGCAGTATCAATTTATATTTAAATTGAAACCACATATAAAAAAAGATGCAAATAATGATAAAACAGAAATGCCTAAAAATAAATGAGACATTATTAACAAATTACTTCTGTATGTGTCTAATGAGAAAGGGCACAAGAAAATTATTTAAGTAAGTTGTGCACATACTTATGGGAAAACAGATGCTTACAAACTTTAAGATAGAAAACCAAGTATAAAATCCTTCAGCTACCACAGTTACTTTGGTATAGATTGAATGGACCTCAAGTTAGTAGTTTTGAACCTGTCAGCGTGATAAATAAAATCCTCGGCAGAATGTAAGACTGTGATAGCTTAAAAGAGGAATTCCTTGAGGAAATCTGAGAAGTAGAACAGATGTTCCACTTCTCAAATACAATGTATTCAGCAAATCCATGCATCCACTGTTGTTTAATTGAAAAGTCATCCATCCTACATTTTCACAAGGTGAAGGAGACATTTGTTAATGATGGAAGGGAGTTAACAGTTACTTCTTCTTTTTCAATAAATATTTTATTATATAACTACAAAGAGCAACAAATGAAACCTTCAAACACAAGCTAATAGGTCCAAAGCTTAATGGTTCTTTACAAAGCAAAGGACACATGACAGTTCCTTCCCACATTTGCGTAAAATGATTAAGCACCACCATTCCAGGAAAAAAAAAAAAAAGTCTATTCTGGTAAATTACTTTTGCGACATCAGGAAAAAAATAGACTTCTTTGCAGACATATCATAGTCTCTAATGGCAAGATACTTATTTTCAAGTAAATGTAAACAAGATGTTTGGAGTTTAGACAATTCCCAGTTATTTTCAAATAACAAAGACAGAGATAAGAGCAAAAAAATTATCATCAGCTGACAGTGTACCATATCCCACCTTAATTTGTGACTTTGAAAATTTAAGAACTAGGTTTTGAGAGAGGCTTTGCTTTCACCCAGGGGGCTGCATCCCTGTAGTCATAGTGAATTTCTTCAGCTCACACCTTATAAGGGAATGAAGGACTGTGATTCACACCCACAGCAGTGGGCAAGAAGAACTGAGGCTCTGCTCTTGGCAGTTCTGATCCATGCTTTTAACATTTTTTGTTTCCCACTAGAGGGGAGAGTTCAGTTGTTTAGTTTCACTTGTTCACTCTCATTTAGCCAAATATCAAACCAAGTAAGTTATGAGTCGACTAAACCTCATGTTGGCCAAAGAAACAGATGTGCCTCTGAGTTGGATTTGAAGACATTCAGGAACATGTAGCTTGTTGCCTCCTTGTCACACCTTGACCTAAAGATCCTAGCAAAACCTGGAAGGAAATCTTACACAACCTAAAACTTATCCAGACAATAGAGAGAAATACAATGGGATTTATTCCTTACTACCTGAAGAACTCATCATTTGACATTAGTTTCAGCAGTTTTGCATGCAAAGACATGGAAAAGTGACAATATCTGAGTAGCACACAGACAATTTAGAGACGAAGGTGAGTGTCATGCCTTCAGGTGTGCATAGGATGTATGCTGCTGAGCCACTTACAACTGCTGCTCTGGCATTTGCGTGCTACTAAAATATGAGCACTTCAGACAAAATATGGTTATAAAGACATTTTATCAGCATGACATTTTTCATCCTTAAATATCTCGTGACACTTAGAACTTTTGAACAAGTGTCCCTCATGTTTTTCAGAGTTGGATTGATTCATTGATAACTCTGCACTGAGAGGGACAATGTTTCTTCTCCATGGAAATTGAGACCTCTGCCCTGCAAAACATAGATAAAAAGAGTGCACTGGCCATGGCACTCATGCCAAAGGATCGTACAAAACCGGTTAATCTCAAAAGTGTTATCACCAGCCCCTCATATCCATCAGATTTTAGTGCCATAAATGCAACTAGTTGAGAAGGATGGAGAGAAAGCTTGAATATTCAAGTAATATCATAGTCCTGTTAAGAGCAAGATAATTCTCAATACAGCATCTAACCACTGTCTTCTGCAGCATGAGCCTTTGGTAGTCAAAAAAATAAATAAAATAAAAAAAATAAAAATTTGCTCCCATCACTCCTAAATGAAAGATTGTTTTTGATAACTTTGCATTAAAACAAAGTTGTGGAAAGCAGGAAATTTTGCCAGTGGTTATCTGCAGAAAAAGAAAAAAAATAAAATCCAGAGCAAGAATTTGACTTATTCGTCCATTTAAAAGAAAAATAAAAGGAAGAAGAAATCATCTCTTCTCAAAGTGTTAATCCCAGAGGCACTGTAATAGCTGAAAAATATCTTCTTCACATTCTCTATGCAAATAATCTTTATCCACTTTTAGATAATGACATTTGGGTAGAGAAGAATAGATTTCCTTTGGGAATGTTTTTATGTCACATGGCATTCAGTTCCTGAAAACAGCAATTGATCTGTGGGGGTCAAATCTACTTAAACCATGATTAATATTACCAGAAATTAGTCCTTCAATAGTCTCTTTTTCAGGCAAAATACCAATAATCAGCTGGCTTCTTTTCCATACACACATAAAATATCATACTGCTGTTACAGTGCAGAGTATGTATTTAGCATTTATTCCATTTTTAGATTCACTGTTTTCTTGATATTATTAAACATAAGCCATAAAATGACTTATCACGAACATTAGTACAATCTACATGGCCCAAGGCATTCAGTTTTAGCAGTATTTTTGCTGCATTAGCAATGACTCTCTTGTGAGAAAACTGCTGTGGAGAAATTTCACTGTGCTCATGTAATAGCTGTTCACCATGTGTTTGAAAGAAACTATCAGGTATCCTTGTAATTAAAGTGTTTAAGGAATCATCAACAGAAAATGGCAGCTGACAAAATCTAGGTTCTCCCCTACTCTATGACAAAGTGAGAGGAACTTATTGCAGGAACACTAATAGCAGACATTAATAGGAGTTTACTGAGATATAAATGTGATACCCAGCTCTTATTTACTAGGAGCACCCTGGCATTAGCTTGTATATACATTGGAGGAATTGCACAAGACTTTATAGATGCTATAACTTCCTGTGGGTTTTTTTCATGAAAACTATTCTGCTTAGAATACTTGTACGATAAAGTTACACATTTGAGTGTCTTTTTGCAATGCAGGACACTCGGATGGAAGTCCCTGGAGATGTTAAAAGCACAAAAACTGTTGGATTGCCTCACACCAGTGGTCCATTAGAACTGCTTGCCTACCTCCAACAGCAGCTGATAGTAGATGCTTAGAAAAGAACACAAGAACAAGGAAGCCTATATTGATACTTTTTCATCGTGCACTTACAGCTCCTGACTGCTTGTGGCTTAAGGAATTATTTAGATATTAAGAGTATCCTCATTCTGATGTTTTGTCCTTGTTTGACTTTTCCCTATGAATGTGTCTAATTGCATTTTGAACAGTTTTATACCTTTGACATGCATTAGATATGTGAAATGAGTATCACAGCATAATTAGGAGTTGTGCCTAATCAAGTATCTATTCTGGATTGGAATTTAAGACTTCTGCCTGCTCCCTGCCCTCCTCCCCCTTCTGCCCCAAAGCTTATTTCAAAGACATCTTCAGTGTGACTAGAATTCCAAAGTTCTACACTTTCAATAAACAAGAACTTCTGCCCATTTTACCCCTTTGCTGTGACACTCTGGTACACAAGACAATTCAAAATTGCCCTCTGTGGATGACAACTAAATGCTTCATCTGCATATTACTAGGAATACTGAGTTGTCCCTCAAATATAACCAAAGTCCATTGTGCAGCTTGGAGACTGGATACTGCAAAATCTGGTGCCAAGCTCCCTGCAGGAACCTGAAGACAAACATGCTCAGAGCTTACTGCCAAGTAGGTTTAACTTAAATTGCAGCTTTGCTGCTGAGGCAGATGTGAAATAACAGAGGAGGGAATGTCCAAGCATTCCACACTGATCTTGGCCACACTCCCCTTATCAGGCAAGAGGAAGAGAAAAGCTCAGTGTTTGATCAGGTTTAGTATTCTCAGTTAATACTGTGTCAGCAAGGCCTGTTTATAAGAAAAATTCAGTCAAAACTATATATTTATATTTAGATAAAAATATTTACAAAATATTAATTTACACATTAATTACTCCTGTGAAAAAGGACTATTGTTATTGCACTTTAGTACTACACAATATTTACCTTTGATATTTACCTTACATCTATATAACTGTGTAGCACAGAAATCAAGTGACCTGATGAAGATTAGCAGACTGTAAGAGTGTAGAAAATTGAAGCAAAATATCCTAAATCCAAGGAACACATCAATATTATGTATTTTTGAATCAAAGTAGGAATATAGCTGCAAACCTACTTTCTTGTAGGACTGTCTATGAAGCTGGGTTTGCACTGAGGTGATCAGTTTCAGTATGAATACCTAAATTGCATTAGCTGTAATAGCATTTTACATGGAAGACTGGGTTTCTATGGTTCCTTCACTCATTTGACCAAACTACAAAGTCTGTCACCTTGTTAAGCCAGCATAGATTTTGCATTTATGTCACAAGCAACATTTTCTAGTGAAGCCAAGAGTAAACATTTTTGATATTCAAGGACTTTTTAAACTTAAATATCATTTTTGCAAAGGCGAAATAGGTTTTAGGCATCTTTTGGAGTGGGTGGGCCTGTTCTTAGAGCTTCATGTTTCTGAGACACAGGAATTCCCTTCTTGCAGTTTATAAAGACTCCTGGGAAAGTCCAGAGTTGATGTGGACCTGTCCACTGTTGTGCAGGTAAGGACGAGGGTTGAATAACACTTTTCAGATGTGTTAGGCCATCCATTTCAATGTCTGTGCTGGCTAGAAAGAAGATCATGGCCAAGACACACATGGAGAAAAGATCTCAGACTGCATCTTGTCCTCTCCTGGAGATGCTAGCACAAGGAACAGTTCAGAAGAGAGATATTTTGGTTTGTACAGGTCTTTCTCTTGTGTAATCCATTTCCAGCTATTTCAGCAGCTAGGAGAGGCAAATGCAGCAGAGATTAAAAATAACTAAGGGTTAGGATCTGTGTGGTTGGGGAACTGCCTTGCTGAAAGTGACTTGAGAGTCCTGGTACACAACAAGCTGAACATCAGTGAGCAGAGCATGGTTGCAGCAAAAAAAGTCAAATCAGATTCTGGGATGCATCCACAGTGGCATCTCTAGGCAGAGATGGAGATATGATCATTCCAGTGGTCATGCTGGTCAGGTTGCATCTGGAGTGCTGTGTCCAGTTCCTACAATTCATGAAAGGCACAAGCAGACTGGAGAGGGTCCAAATGAAGGCTGCAAAGATGATCAAAGGGCTGAAGAACCTGCCCCTTGAGGAAAGACTGAAGGAGCTAGATCTTTTATCCACGAAGAAGACTTAGAAGGACCTCATCACAGTGTTCCAGTACTTAGAGGGCAGCTACAAGGAGGTTCTTCACAAGGAGCCACATGAAGAAAACTAAGGGACAATGGGTATAAGTTGCACTAGGAGAGGTTCCATCTTGATATAAGAAAGGAAAGTGGTTCCCATCACAGGAGGTTTTCAATTTGTGACTAGTAAGAGTGCTAGACAATCTCATCAAGGCTCCCTTTCTCATGAAAGGCTGGGTGAGATGAACTGTTGAGGTAACTTCCAACCTGGGCTGTTCTACGGTTCTGTGATTCTATTTTTAGATTAGAGCAGGTTTGCCCTGTACACGGGGCCACAGGAAGCCCCAAGGAGATTAGAAGGAGCACATTGTGTCTGTGCCGTTTTCCCAGTCTTGCTCCAAGAGGAGATCTTGCCAGAGATGCATTGGCTCCCACATGTGTAGTTTTCCTTTTGCTGCAGAAGTGCTCTTTTGAGGTAGTGTGTGCAGAGCAGTTACAGCTGGGCCAAGTAATAATTGTTACAATTTTCAAGGAAGGGCACAAAATTTAGCTCTTAAAGACAATTGAGAGCTGTTTATTTGAGCTTCTTGGGAAAACAGTGTTGGAATCAAGAATTCACTTTCATTATCATTGACACATTTACAAAATGGCACCATTTCCTCAGTCATTTCATTAAACAAAGGGGAAAGAAAAGGGAGAAAAGTTGTGAAAATTTTGCAAAATGCCCTTTTGTCACTTGTAGAAACATTCCAAGGTGGTTTTCTTTTTATTTTATTTTTTTCCTCAAAAGGACTGTTCATTTAATTTTACATTTTGTTATAAAACACAACATGTCCACATCACAAAATTAAATATCCAGGTCAATCTAACACTCATCCTTTATGAAATACCATTCTGCACAGAACTTGTGAAGATACTGGTGCCATAGTTAATAAGAATGAGTGTCCAGTATTTTGCCAAAAGGAATTTTCATCTTCTGCAAGACTGCTAATAAACTGTGACTCCATGGGGTCTGGAAGATCATGTTCTTTTTCACTGCACACTTGCAAAATCAGATTTCCTCACCATGATAAATAGCACTTGGGGCCAAATGATTACTCTAAGGTCTCAATACCAGACTGCCTGGACAGACACAGCTTCTACTGAATGATTACTGTAGTCAGTTTTTGTTATGTGTCTTCTAGGAGTTACCTTCTGCTGCTGCTATTGTCCCCAACTCACCTAGCATGGATACTCATTATTTCTCTGCTGTCTCACAAGGTTTTTAATAGTACAGCATGTTATGGTGGTAAGTTTAGAACTGCACCCATCCTTTTCTTACTGGTAGGTATCATGTGTTCCATCACCCTTTCACAATCTCCTTATTTTTCTCATTCATCTGTTCTATCTTATTTCATAGCTGATACTCTCTTTGGAGCAAGTACCATCATTTTCCATGTGTATCTGCATGGCAGCTACTGCAGTGAAAGTCCAGGCCAGCTGAGAAATGCTGTTACATAATTGTGTAATAACTAATCATCATCAGAGACAGATACCTACTACTAATCATAAAAACATCTAATCTTGTCTTTCTGCTTCTCTGCTTCCCTATGGCGTTCTTATTTTTCTTCTTGTTTTTCTTTATGTTTTTTTTTAATCCCCATATATATATATATATATATATATAGGTAGCTTTAAATAACAGACTGCTTCAATGGAACTCTCCCTCTGTGTTTATCTGGTAAGGGTTCTGATGGCACGCTAGTTGCATAGATAGTTGTAAGTGAGGTTTCCGTGACTGGCTGAACGACATTCATCTTCACAGAAAAAATACTATGCTGAATGCACTCTAATGTGTTGTGCTTTTCCTCATTTCCCACACTCTGTGGCACACCATCAGTGCTCCATGCCCCAGCAAGGTGGCTGCAAGCAAGGAGACACACTGCTAGCAAGGCCTTATCTAAGAAACATCTGCCTGAGCAAGCTGCAGCAGATTTCATAGGTCCTTCTTAATAGAAGGCTGACAATGTCCCGTGTGCTGCCTCCACAGCCTCAATGCTCCTCTCTGTCCCAGCTCAGCCAGGCTGCCCTAGTGCAAAAAGCCCCTTCAGACAGATGGATAGCTCCTACTTCCCTTATTTCCGGCAGTGAAGGGAAAATTAAATACTTGGGAGGCGGTGGAAATCTCACTACACTACTCTCCTCAGCCCTCGCAGAGCAAAAACTTTGCTCTGCACGCTCGGTGATTTTGCTTTGTGACCACAAGATGTCTCCTGCAATCCATGGAAACAGCAGCAGGTTTATAGACTGGGGAGATGGACACATACGCAAGAGGGAGCAGCCTCCAGGAAAGGCCTGAGAGGGACTTCACAAGGCATGTCCCATCTCCCACTCAAGAGAACAGCCTCCCAGCGAGTGATGATCAGCTGTGAAAGTGAAGAAAAATCTGCTTAAACTTTGCCTTGGAGCAACAGACTAACTAAAACTACCTGTGAGCATTCACAGTCTATAAATATAAATTATAAATATAAAATGTGCACGAAAGACCAAAAGACTTACAGACACGTGCTGAGAAACAGCTGTGAAATGCAACAGTGTGCACAGAAACAAGAAGTTCCTTGAACTGCAACATTTCCAGGACAGAAGCTTCAAGAACAAGCGTTAATTGCTTTGGGCAAATACAGCAAGTGTAAGGCCTTTCTTTTCACAGAGTTAATTTTAAGCTTGTCCAATATTGGTTATTGTATGAGTCCACAGTGGAGCACCGGTGTGTACAGCCTGCATTCATTTTTCCTTTGAATTTCCAGTGAGGCACTCAGCATGTAGCCAGTGTTTTAATGAATGCATGCCTGCATCCCTACTCTACTGGCACACTAAAGAGCAGACTTGCCCTTGGACTGCTCTGTAGGTTCTACTTTTAGGAAATGCAATTGGCCATAACTTGTAATGTAACTGGATCATCCACTTGGAAGTTAGAACTAGTGAGGATGCTTGAGAATATATGTTTCTAAAACTTTCCATTTAAAAAGAATGGGAGAAAAACCTCCTATATTTAGAAATTCAGCACATTGTTAAAAAAAATCCAAAATATCAAACATTTTCTCTATCAATACTTTTTCAGCTTGAAGTTTGGGGGATTTTTAAAAGACTATGGACAAATCTTCAGAGGTTTTCTGAGTATTTTTGTCCTCGTCAGTTATATTTTGCTGGAAGAAACTCATATTGAAATGAGTTCTTAAAACTGAAAGTGTCTGTTATATTAAATGATACAGTCTTTTAAGTGTGTCATTCAATTAATATTTATAATTGCAGCTTGTGAGGCACAGAGGCATGCAAAAACAATTCAGTAATATTAATTGAATCATTTAGACTGACAGGAGAACTCTGGTGATTTAAGCAAATCATAGAGATGGAAGAAACCTTGCTCCTGGCATTTCCAATGGTGTAGCAGATTAACAGACCTGCACAGAATTCTGAATCAGACTTCCAACCCGAAATCAGCATCACCGTGGTCATCACAATACTTCCTCAGGCAGCAAGCTCTGCAGGGAAAGAGTCTTAAGGAATAAGTAGATGTTGGGAATGGTGGCCTGTAGCCTAACTCGCAAAGGCTGTGCTTAAAAATAGACCCACTACAGACAGACTAGAGGTTAGTTTTTTTCCCCTCCTTCTGGGCTCTGTAGACTAGTATTAGGGGACCTATCCCACCAATTGGCTTCTTCTTACTCCACATTTAAAGATGCCAAGGGGCACCTTCTCTTTATGCATTTGTCTGCTATTTAGCTCTCCCACGACAAGCACACATGATACACATAATGCTATATTTGAAGGCAGAAGTGCCTCTTGCAGAAAGCAGAAGGGTGTAACTTAACCTCAGTACTTTCCAAGTTACAGTCCCTTTTTGTTAAAGGGTATACTCTTCTCAACAGCATTTTCTCTCATGAGCAGCTCCCCTGAGGTCGGTGAGACTGCTTTACAGCTTATAGGCTTCACCTGTTGGTGAATACAACCCATAAAAGACAAACAGAAAATCCTACTGGCTTTTGAATAATGTTTTAGAAGACATGTAAATGATATCAGGGGCTGTTCTGAGGTATAATATATAAACTGATTTGTGGTCTTCATGTGAAATTAAATCTATATCTTCAAAGTGTACTATTAAATATTGAAGTATGAAAGCATCACTCTGAGCACTTTTGTAAACTTCTAATCTTGAAATATTGATTCAACGATTTTGAAGCACCACTAGGATTTTCTATAAATACCAAACTAAGTTACCCGCAAAATTTGTTGTATAAGTGCATTGGCAATGTATTATTTATGTATGTTACATCTTATCCATCATGAATCATCTGAGATTAGCTCAGCTGGTTAAAGCATGGTGCTAATAACAAGGACATGGGTTTGATCCTCATACAGGCCATTCACTTGTTGGACTCAATGATCCTTGTGGGTCCCTTCCAAGTCAGAGTATTCTGTGATTGTCAAAAGGAAATGTAATTCAGAATATTTACAAAAACAGGTGAATGGTTCAATCTCAAATTAACTGTGGGAAATGTATAAGTAGAATGGTGATTACTGCTGAGTTCTGTGATGGTAACTATGGGACTTAATGAGAATTCAACTGGTAGCCACTGTCTCAGGTAAAATTGCTATCTAGGCCTTGAAATGAAGTACTCTGTTTTCCTGAAACCTTCCCACAGTGATGCCTCAATGCATCAATTTTCTTAGAGCCCCACATTTAACCATATGTGTGTGTGTAAATATATGTGTGTGTGCATTTCCTGTATGGAATTCTGAGCAGACTGGTTAATGTTTGATTTGAACAAACACTTTTTATACAGGTGTGTTTGTTTTTCCTACTGATCTTAGCCAGCATACCTGATACCTGAGTAAAACCTTTGAACACTCAAGTGTTGTTTATAGGTGGATTCACAAACTATGTTTACTCAAAACCAGCTCTACATTTAAACTTATAAAAATTGGCTTTGCTCAACCTAATCTCTTTTCTCCTTCCAAAACAATACAATAGCTGAGCTTTCATTAGGAGGCCCCTGCCTCCCTTGTCAGTCAATACAACAAGAAGCAAACACTAACCAAAATAATCTTGAACTAGTTTAATACTTCTCCTCATCTTAACTTCTATAATTGCCAAGTTCATCATAAACTCAACTAGGTTAGAGTTTGACCCTAATCAAACCCCTGTATTAGGGTCAAACTCTAACCCTCATTTTAATCAGAGCCCAGAGTTTAATCTGCAGCTGTGATGAGTATCTCCATCTTCTGCTACCCCTCTGGATCAGCCCTTCCCATGTGAACGTCTAACTGCAACTCCAGCCTGTCCTGTTACCCTATATTGTCCCCTACCAGCAATCATCCCCATTCTGGCTTTAATGATCTTGTAGAAATACACAATAAATACATATTTTTCATGCTTTCATTTGGAAAACAAAAATCTTTACCCCAATCCTCACAGTAGGCTCAGAACTGAACCTTCTCAGTTCATCCCTGCCACCCCTAGCCATGTCCTGTTTCTGTGACTACAAGAAATGCAGAAATTCAACAAGATCCTGCAGCACCCATGTGGAGAAGGGCTGGGGTTACTGTGGGAAAGGACAGTGCTTAGATGTAAGGAGTTTATGATTTTGGGCCCACAATGGAGCCAGGATTACAATTAGAGCTGAAATTCACCAGCAATGCTGAGACCAATGAGTAATACACATTCTTAGTCCCTGCAAGGTGCAGGGTGCTGGGTAAGAGCTTCTGCTGTGAGGTAAGAGTGATGTATGCAAGATTTGGTAGGCTGCATCTAGTAGAAGACGGTTAATATTCAAGTTAGCGTTTCAGAAGAAATGACCTGATGAGGAATTTTGCTGATTGTTGAGATTTGTGAAGCCTAATACTGGGAGCACCCAATTATCTCAACTGGATGTGGTGGTTGAACCCTATCTGCAACTAAGTTCCACACAGTAGCTCACTCACTTCCTCTCAAGTGGGATGGGGGAGAGACTTGGAAGAGTGAAAGTGAGAAAACTCATGGGTTGAGAAATAGTTCAATAGCTAAAGCAAAAGCTGTGTGCACAAGCAAAGCAAAACAAGGAATTTGTTCACTGCTCCCCATGGGCAGGAAGGTGTTCAGCCATCTCCAAGAAACTTGGGTTCCATCATACCTAACAGTGACTTGGGAAGACAAGCACCATCTCTCTGAACATTCCCCTGCTTCGTCCTTCTTCCCCCAACTCAGTATGCTGAGCATGATGCCACATGGTATGCCGTATTCCCTTGGATACTTGGGGTCAGCTATCCTGGCTGTGTCCCCTCTCAGCTTCTTGTGCACCCCCAGCCTGCTTGCTGGTAGGGTGGTGTGAGGAGCAGAAAAGGCCTTGATTCTGTGTACGCACTGCTCAGCAGTAACTAAAACATCTGTGTTATCAACACTGTTTTCAGCACATTTGGAATATGGGATGAGAGGCCAGTGACAAGGACGTGGGGTTGTATCTTATATAGATGTTCAGGATCATAAATTGGGGGATCAATACTAGGAGTTGAAAATGGTTTTTTATAGTTTATTAGCCATGCTGGAACTGTTCTTGGCAGTAGAATGTATTGTAGATTGTAGATCCTTGGTTTTCAGCAATGGGCTTCTTTTTAAATGAGACTGGACATGCTCCTTTCCCCAAGGGAGAGTGGGAAATTGGCTGAAGTCATGTAGAGATATGAGACATAGCTACAGTGGTGAATTCTGGGTACGTGAGCTTGAAAGAAACTTGGAATTACAGAGCACTAGGTAATGTGCCAGGATTTCAGCAGGGAGGCAACCTCCATGGCAGACGCCCAGGGAAACAGGCAGGCTGGTTCAAGCATAAGGCACTGCAGTGTGGAATCATAGCTGAAGTGCTTGGAGTAATATAATTAACTTGAAAGGAAGATGCAGCTGCATAAACTTCACATCCATACTTGCTCTAGAGAAGGAGCAAGCTCCTGTGGTTGAAGTATAAGAGGATCCCTTCTGAGTTTGGCAGCACAAAGCATGCACGCAGAGGTCCAAAAAGCAGCTTTTTCATGTATGAGGATCCTTGTAACTCTTTTCCTCATCCACCTGTGATTCCATGCCCTGTGGAAAGATGTAACAAAAATATAATGCCAACAGTCATTAGAGGATTTGTTTCTTTCCTTTGTGATAGTCCACAGATCCCAGAGTCGGCCAGGCCGTGTAAGCCACACCCTTCGGAGACCTGCAACCCCAGCTGCTCCTCCTGAGTCAGCCGGCGTGGTGCCAGGCTTACCACTGTTCTGCCACAAATACACAAAGTACAGTGTATAGGATGAGTACAGATACCCAACAGAGAGACTAAAATGAGGCTTTACCCTCTTCTGGGGTAAAGTATCATATTACTGACTGCAGAAACATGTACCACCTGAGGATGACAAAGGGTCCTTTAAAGCACAGAGCAAACGTGCAGTGGAGAAGCAAGGAGAAAGACAAATTTTAGACACTGTGAAACTTCAGAAAGTGCAGAAGCTCTGTCACAGGTAAGACAACGCTAGTACTGGACCATGACTTCTGAAACTCGACTTCAGACCATCCTCTTGAAGTCAGCCCACCCAGAGATGTCGATAGGTTGTGTTTCATTGCTCAGTGAGACATGCTGGTAGTGTGAGAACATGTTCAGACATAAAAATGCAAATCGACTCACGTCATTAAATTCTACATGGAGGATACATACATACATGCTGTATGACAGGTACTTTTTTTACTTTTTTTTCCCTTTTTTTCCCTAACTAACCATTTGCAGAGAGCAAGACAAATTCTTCCAGCTTTCTAATTGACATCAGAACATGTTATGGGTTAATTCTTTGCTCTGAGAAAGAATAGCAGTGTTGTGGCCCATGAAAAGACAGCTGCTGCTTCCATGGGAGCTTCACGCATTGGAATACCTTCTGTATTAGAAACTATATAAAATTTTTCAGTACCATCTCTTTAAAATTTACTCATGAAAAGTGATATTTTCACAAATACTTTGTTACTTTTAGGGCATTTTTATCCTTTTATCAGTGAGGGTCTCTGCTTATGAAGGACTTCCAGTTTTTAGTCATAGTTCCTTCATTTTATCTTAGTCAGAAAATTTTTGTGTCCACATTAACAGTGAAAAAGTTTGAGGCTTTTTTTCAGGAAAATTATTTCTTGTAAACAATTTTTCTTTTTTTATAATGAAGGTAAATATTGTATGAGCCTCTTTTTGCCAGCCTGATGCAGAATGGGAGGTGGACATGCCAATACACTTGCTTCAGCAGCTGAAGGAGTTTGTGCTGCCCCTGCCCCCACTCCTCATAGACCAGGGTATAAATGTATTCACTAGTTTAAAGGCACTTCTTTTAAATAAAGTGTCCACAGCAGAGCAAAGAAAAAAAATTACATGTTGAGCAACCTAACCTACTCCCTTCACAAGTGTATTTGCCTTCAAGAACATGCACTATTTCTATTAGCACATACAGGCAGACTGACATCTGTGTTCATGGATTTGCATGTATAGAGTATGAATATAAACTATTTTTCAGGTCCGTGTTGGGTACTTGTATTGAATTATTGTCTTTAGACTTACTTGTAAATGTACCACTTCCATGCGTATAGCCATACCAACTCTGTTTCTCTTGAAAAATATATTATGACAAAAATTCTCACAAAAACCAAGGGCAGGAAGGTCTCCTAGAGTCCCTTTGAAGGTCTCCCCCACAGAAGTTTCTCTTCAAAGATTGTCTGAGTTCAGACATTCCAAAGTAGCAGCTTATTCTTTTGAAGTTCTCCAGGAAGCTTTGTTGCTGTGTGGCCTCAGGACACTTCTGCTCTTTGTTTTCCTTTGAGTTGTTCAGAAAAAAAAATAAACCAGGTGGTACCACGAAACCAAAATAACCTACTTACCAGCTTCCACAAGAGGGTGCAGTTGCATTTTGTTAAATCCAGAGCCAACTGCAATTAATAAACGGATTGCAGCAACAGCTGCCAGGCTGCCCACAGAAATGACTAACGAAATAATTATAGAAAAAAAATCATCAAGAGCGGTGAAAAATGAGAAAAATTATATTGAAACACACTGAATGTATTAATAAACAGCACTGTCAGGTGATGCTGACTAAAAAACCTAACCTTTCAAACATCAGCAGGATCCACTTGTAATTTGTTTTCTTTGACTAGTGAAGAGTCACAAGAGCTCCAAGGGGAAGCCCTCAGCTATGAAATCCACTCTTTCATTTTAGTTTGACTTCCCAGACATTCCCAGAAACACCATGCAGCAACTAGAACATTTTTTATTTTAACCAGTTAAATTTGCAATGATCCTGGGCCCTTCAATATCTCACCCTGCATTCGCTGGGGTGTGATGAAGCTCCGAGTTGTTAGTGGCCATTTTGTATGTTGGACTAGCAAAGGTTGTTTATATTACTGTACTTTTTATTATGAAAGCACCTAACAGACCTGCCATATGGCCTAGCATCTCATTGTGAAAACTGTACACACAAAAAGCATAAAAAAATTGTACATTCCTGCAAGAACCAGGTGAAAGTTCATTAGTTGATCCATGTGCCAACAGGCATGATGCCAACAGTCATCTTCAATTACCCATCAAGCTCTGGATTTGGTTTGTTGCTCAGCAATCCTTGCTCGTTGGTCCCTTAAGCCTGTGCCACCCAAAGCTCTGCAATGCCCATCCCGTAACATCTTCTATCTATATGGGACACTTCTGCCTGGCACAAGAGATAGGATTCAAGTGCAGGTGAAATCTGAAAAGTGGTAAGAGATATTTAGAGTGCTTGACACTGGCTGGTTTGTTGGTCATTTCTGCTCTTAAACTTGGTGAATCACCTGTTCATTAAACTCAGAAAAGCATGTGATTTACTTGGGTAATAGGAAATAACAGGCTCTGTCTCCTACCCACTCTTGACATGATGAAGCTTGTCCTGATACAGAAGAAGCCAGCACAAGGTTTGTCATATTTAAAGCACAAGTTGCCTTGAAAAACAGACAGTCATCAGTTCTAAAAAGTGAGCAACTCACAGCAACTTTTAAAAGGATATAAAATGCCCTGGCAAGTTGTCCTAACTACCTGTACCCTAAAAATTCAGTAAGAGTATAGCATCTCATATCTTTCCCCAAAATACTTTGCTGTTGCTGTTAAAAAGAGCATAAAACCAAATTTAGAAGTAAGCCTCTAAATATTAAATAATGATGAATTTTCTTATATGTTTCTAAAGCCAAAGTAAGTTTCTAAACAAATAAAATTTTGCTGGGGGGAATGAGATGGGTTTTTTTTCAAAAAAAGCAGTGTTCAGTTTTTTAAAAATGCCCAGTCTTAGCAGAACAGTTGTGAAATCTCAGATGTGATTTTTCACCTGAAAGTCCCAAGCCTTTCACCAGAGCTCTTCCATATTTCTAAACAGAGTTTTCAAGTGCCTCTGTGAAACATCATATTTCAAACATGTTGAAATGCACCAAGTTATGCTACACAGATTTCATCAGGTTGTGTTTGGTGTGTATGAAATACATGTATCTTCAAATAAAATTCCTATTGCTAGATTGGAGCAGTCTTAAGATTCTTCTGAGAGGACATTTTCAAATGCACTTGGTTTTGGCTTAACTACTTCCTTCTATTGCTGCTCCAGAATTTTCTGTTCATGGTTTTTAATAGAAAAATGGTTTCTGTAATATTTTTCCCACAGGAAAAGGTTGGTTGTGCCCAAACAATGTTATGTCCCTTTGGGAAAATAAAAAAAGAATCCAAAATGTTTTGAACTGTCCAAGCAAATCTAAATTTTTTTCTTCAGGATAACTTGTTACTACTCATCATGAGTTTGTCATGGTTTAGGTTCCTCATTTCCCCCCATCATCTGGGGTTCCTGAATGGATTGCATTTTCCATCAAGAACAATAGTGTCCCTTCTAGCTGTTATGATGATGCATCAAAGATGTCCCAAGCCCACATTTTAAAACCAAAATACTTCGAAACTTTCTGTGGTTTATTTTTCTTCCCCATTAGAAAACAAAAGCAAAAATGTTGGACAATTTTGAACACATAGTCTGATTTTCAATAGGCTCGATTTTGAAGGAAAGACAAGAAGGATAAGGAAATTCTTGTGCTTTGGAAATCCCACCTTAACCAAAAGGGAAAGGAAAAATAAGCAGAAGGAAGCAGCATGTGAGCCATACTAATGTAATCCTTAAAGCCATGTATTTTTCTTTAGCTTTTTCTTTTTTTATTTTATTTATTTTTATTTTATGTATTTTTCTTTTATTTAGCTACATTTGTCTGCTTATTATTAACTAGCATTGTCTGTTATAAGAATTACAAATATATCTCTGTAATCCATCATTTACAATTTATTCCATGAGAAATTAAATACCAGACATGCAATGTTATGTGGCTTCATCAAACTGTTAAATGAAATATATGAAATACAAGAAAATAGTGAAATATGATTTTTTTTTTAAAAAACGAAGAATTTTATGTTCCCTCCAAATTTTTACAGTTGTCTGAAACAGCAGGATCAATCCCTTGAGTATTCAAAGAGGAGGGGGAAGGGAGGAGAGGAGGGGAGGAGAAAGGACTATTTGCCAGCTGCCTTTCTTAGAATAACTCAACATTTGCATAAATATATGTTGGTAAAAACTCTCCTTTGTACATAAATAAATAAATAAATAAATAAATAAATAAATAAATAAAATTTTGTCACTTTTCTAGCTTCCAGTTCTGAATTCATACCATCGACTTAGTTCTCCTGACCCTTTATAGCAGTGTTTTTTCCCTTTTGAAGAGCACGAACAAATAGGTTCTGAACAGCCATGATGTTCAATCACTGCTTCAGCACACATGAAAGGGGATTCAGGTTCAGTTCTGTTCTGCTCCTTTTTTCTCCTGAAAGCCAGATGCCCAAGAAGGCCAGTGACAAAACAACAGGGGAAATCATGAGCCTGCAGAACAAAGAGAGGAGCAACTCAGAAGTAGTTTTCCTTCTCTATTCATTGGGGGGTTTTAAGCAAGGGGTGAAGAAGGGAAGAGCCACTACTATTTTCCCATAATAGTTGTTGCATGGTGGGAGGTCTGTTCCAGCTCTGAGTTCCTACCTAAGTGCAAAGAAATGCTGGGTTAGTCTTTGAAGCCTTGGAATGAAGCATCTCCAACTTCCTTGGCTTGTGAGAGGATATGCAGAGTTTCTGGAGAACTCACCTTAGATCTACTGAGCCCCTATATGGGCAGTGAGCCTGTGCAGAGGCTTAATTACTGTTAGGTCAGATGTGGATGTACTATTAATACCTATTGCAAAAAGCATCTCCCTGACATCTGCATGTAAGACTTCCAACATTTCAAAAGACTGTGTCCAGTTTAGAAGTAGAGCTGCTTCTCTACAACTTAGCTGGCAAAGTTGCTTCCTTTTAACATGAGAAAGCAGCAGATTTTCACGTTGCCAGTGTCAGAGCAGTGAGGCAGGCAATTGCCTAAGAAACAGAATTTGGGTAGTTAGAGGTACTGAAAACTCTTGCAAACAGTACTAAAAATCAGTAACCATGGAAAAGGCTACAAGCTCTACTTTTAATAAACCCAGGCTTCTTCCATATCTTCATGTGTCTTTCAGATGCTAAGAACCAATCTTTCCACAAGTGCTGCCTCTTGAGTAGTTGCTACCTCAGCAGACTCATTCATGACTGTCATGCACCCAATGCAGATTCTTGGGGAAGAATGGAAGAGACTGTGGGTGAGTCACAGGAACAAAGCAGATAGTGATAGGGAAACCAAACGGTATTTATGTGGAGTGGGGCAGGAACCAAGAAACATGCATGTCTAGTCTTTTCTATTCCCCACAACCGCTGTTCTCTCCTCATCTATTAATGCGATTACATTGGGGTTTCCTAAATTCTGAAATTTCAGAAAATTCACACTGTTTTGGCTGCAGCTGAGGTGGGATAAGAAGTCAATGGTCTTCCTACGTTACTACGTCTTTCTTCATGTCAGTGAGGACAACAGCGTATATGTCACTCCCTAGCAAAATGGCATCAATATATTCTTGGTTTTTAGAAAACTATTAGGAGACTTGAATTAAGGTTTGCAGAACTGCAAAACTATAGGTAAGAAAATATAGTTGTAGTTATGCCAGCAGAACCTGAGGGGACTGTAACCTACACCTGAAGGAATAGTGATTAGAAAATTAAAGATGTGAAAAAAAACAACAGAGAGAGAGAGCATGCTGAGAAAAAAACCACACATCTGATGAATGCCCAGTTTTCTGAGATCTCTAAATGGTGCACAACATTTATCTCCACCTGTAATGGTGAACTCCGTGAGAGTGAACAGCCTCATCCTCATTGAAGCTCCACTCCAAGGATTCTCTTGGCATCCCACATTGAAGGATAGTTTTGTTCCTGAACTATTTGCAAGGTAATAAACTTCATCACATTCATCTCTAAATTAACAATTATTCTCAGGAATCCCTGTTAGGGCAGGAATAACTCCCTGGCACGTAAAATTCAAAAGATCTGTTAAGCATTAAAATATAATAAAGGGCACTCACATAGGCCTGAAAAATTTGTTCATTTTAAACCAGGGTGAAAGCTCAGAGGAAAGGACCATACAGAGTCTCAAGCAAGGCTTAACTACTGATGATGATGATGATGATCTTTTTTTAATTCTGTTTCACTTGGCTTTGTTTTATGAAGTCATGTATGAAAGCACCACAACAGTGCATGTTCCACAGTAAAAATTCATGATGCTCTGGAAAAGAAGTGATTTTGATGTAGAATCCCCTAGCAGTACTCCCTAAATGCTATATTAACTAATAACATTATTAAGCATTATCTTCACAGTCATATCTTAGGCAGCCAGCACAAATAAACACAACCAGAACATATATGTGCTAGTCTCCCAAAGTCAGCAGAAATTGCTCCTTTATACTGGCTACCAAATGAGGTCAGAAGTCTCTTAAAGGCTATGAATGACTCTAGCAGTGATGTCCAAAGGAGTGTCAGTTCAGATCAGCTTTACCACACCTACTTCTTTTTCTGCTACTACTTGCCCCTTTCCATTCTCTCAAAGAGTATGTGGAGGAAAACAACATGTTCCAGATCTCTCAGAGCAAAGTGGCCTAAGCATGTATGACTTCACAGGTTTCAGATTTTTCAAATATGAAATTTAAATGAAAAATAAAAAATTAACATCCTGTGCAAGCTTCCAAAGCAAGCAAGAACCAAAGATACAGGATGCATAGTTGCTGCCAAAGCAGAGTTGAGTGTTAAGTGTTCATCATACATAGCACTGCCCTTGAAACAAAAGCAGTAGTTATTTTAAGTAACCATAAGCAATACTCATGTGCAATTCAAAGGAGATCGGATATAAAGAGATAAAGATTAGAGTACAGCAATAAGGCTTTCATTATGCAATGTAATCCAGCATGTCTGATGTAACTGGATGTGACACAAATGTAAATAGCTACAGGTTTGGAAATACAGTGTTTTCCAAGTTTAGCGTGCTTTCAAAAATAACTTTATTAAATTCAAAAACAATCTTTGAAACAATGCT
The DNA here is from genome assembly GCA_035583155.1 of Acropternis orthonyx. Taxonomy (NCBI): domain Eukaryota; kingdom Metazoa; phylum Chordata; class Aves; order Passeriformes; family Rhinocryptidae; genus Acropternis; species Acropternis orthonyx. Next base: position 104,497,386 of record JAWWEU010000081.1, read on the forward strand.
TTTCAAAAAGAACCTGCCACATACTTGCTAAAATTAAAAGATGCATAAATAATTAGTCATGTTATGGAAGACCAAACTGAAATGCTATTTGAGAAATAGATGTGGGTACCAAACACAAAGATCTGGGCCATTTGGAGATCCAGGTGTATTTTAAGGCAAAATGGGACATCTGTAACAAAAAAAAAAAATTGAAGTTTAACAAAAAGCTTAAATAGAACACTTGCTTCAGAATAGGAAACAATGACAGATTCATCACACAGCGACATAGCACTCCATTTCCTTACTGAACTACTATACTCTTATGTAATTTGCATTATATCCAAGGAAGAAGTTTCACTTTTAAACATCAGTGATTTTATTAATAGCTACTAGAATACTAAATAGAAACTAACATGACAAAAGCTACCCACTTATTCAACTAATGCTCAGAATATTCAGATTCAAAAGAAATATATTTCAGACTAAAAAGAAACACCTATGTTTTGCTAAACTCCCTGATCTTAAGATATTGATGCCAGTACTTAAAAGTAAGCAAGCAATTAATACTAGTTCCAAGACAAACTGCTTTTCACAATATGATCACACAGTACAATGAGCAATGGGAACTTGGCCCATGAATTTTAGGAGATGCTACTATAAAATTCCATTGTTTTCCACAGGTTTAAAGAGTGATAACTAGGATGAGGCCTTGACTATCATAGTTATTTCTCAAAATTAAGGAGTTAACATAGGTCCGTCAAAACTTTTTCTTTCTTTAAAAAGAAAAAAATTGTTTGCAGGAAACCATGTATTTTTTTTAATTCTGAACTGTTGGAAAACAATCCCACCAAGTGTTTTCAAAAATGTCTCAGTGTTTTCCGGTTACTACCGTGTGTGCCATAGATTAACCTTTGGCACGTACTGTTAAAACTCCTCAGAGAATCAATCTTCTCATCTTCCACAAAATCTCAGGATATAAGTACTATATTCCCCAGTCACAAATCACTGAACCCACATCAAGGACTGAAATATCTTCGTCTGCCTTCCTCCATCTCTATTCCTCTGTTCCTCCTTCTTTCGGATTCTATACCTGTATTCCTCCATATAACTCTAAAAATACTTTATTTGGCCTAATATGTACTTGATCCTACCATACATTTTTGGTTTCATTCAAATTACTCAAACACACTAAGAAGTGTACAAATATAACTGACCTCTTTCTTTAGAAAGTAATTCAAATATATGAGAAATCTCAAAGATAGACTAGATTTAGGAAAGCATTCTTCATGTACTATTTACACAAATCTTCAACATTGTTACTGCCAACTAACCATGCAACACCAATGACGAGTTAGAGAATGCTGAGCCTATCTGAAGGGATATTTTGGAAACTATCCAGCAAATGGCAGCAACAAATCCCTGCATCGGTAGCTTCTCACACCATATTCCAGCTATGCTGAAGCATGCAAGAGCAGCTCCTCCCTCTTTCTTCCTGGGCAAGGTCAAAAATATTAATTTAAACCAAAATAATAAAAGGGAAGGGAAATTCCTAAAAGCAGGCACTGGCCTTGGATGACTCACAGCTGAGACTGGTGACAGTTTCAGCTGTCTCCTGAGTGAATACCAAGAGGTGTCAGCCCACCTGCACGGCTCACAGCATCCACAGCACTGCAACAGACTTGAGAGCCCTCTCAGGAACAGCAGTGCAGCAGCAGCAAAGGAGCTTTAGCCACGTAACATGTGGCAGACAGGTTGCAGGCTGGCAGGCAAAAGGTGGCAATGTCACCCTGACTCCTGTCCTGCGCAGGATTAAACAGCCTGAACCACCAGCAGCTTGATGGTTTTAAGTCACCTGTTCAATGTTTCCTTATGAAAATGAGGAACATGCAGACTGTCAGTGACAAGTGCATGACAATTTAAGAAGCAGCCAATTTTTCCACTGCAATGAAAGCATGTCTAGCCTCCAAGACTCCCGACTCAAACCCTCATCTATTCTTTCACACCCATATGGTGTGAGTCTGAGCTTGCTATCAATTATGGGACTGGGCAGCTCATCTTCCCCCCAACTGCTCTGCTATTTTAATCACACTGTATTGAAATTAAGTGTGATGGTGTCTCCACTACTGACCAAAGTCAATCTTTGGTGCAGCCCCAGTACTATCTGTGGCAGCAGATAGCACACATATATGTAAGCCAGCAAGTGGAGGGCACAGTTAACAACTCGGTCTTTCAGAAACACACCAAATCAGTCCTTTTATTGGTTGTAAGGAGAGAAAGCAGTGGGAGAGGCACGATAGACTGAGAATCCCAACAAACCTTTTGGGGCCACACAGGCATAGCCAGTTGCTGTGAGAAAGGACTGCTATGTGATCCCATCTATCAACCCCAAACCTGAAACCCAGAAGTCAAATTACAGTGACAGCTGGCAAGGGCCAATAGGTCTTCAGCTACAAAGCTTCAGCCCAATGCTGAAAAAATTTCTTCAATGAGTAATTTTGAAACATAATGAAGATGATGACACAATTAGGGCTCATTGTGTTTTTCAGATATGCAAGTTTTACCATTGTGCTGTAAAATTAACAACCCAGCAATGCTTGCCTGTGTTTACAAAACCCCACAGATTATACTCTTTGCTCTCACTCAAGACTAGCATAAAGCCCACTTGGTGCCGTGAAACCATGGCAGACCCACAGCTCTAACCAGTCTGCAAACATTCCTCCTCAGTTAAGTAATCCATCACCCAGGTCAATTTGTAAAACTCATTGTTGCTTTCTAAATTAAAAATCAATTCTGTATAACATTAGACTCCTGATTGAACAGGAAATTATAAACTCCACCACTCTAACAGGATTACATGACAATTTATGGTACTGAGTCTCCAGATCTAGAATACTTTTGCCTTTTTGTTAACTGCTTAGTGTATTTATGGCCCTCCAAAAGCAAATCCATGTATTGCATTTGCTTTCTCTGAAATTCAAAAATACAAACAGCTTTATTCTGCAGTATTGCCTGCAAAATAAATTAGACATCCTGTCTCCGTATTTTTTAAGATTAAACTATATTAGGTTATCATTAGTGATCAATACAATTACTGTTTTACAATCAGCTTTTGAAGAAAATAGTGGTGAGAGATGTAAATTTGACTTTCAGAGAGCTGAAAACAGTAAAAGATAATGCTCAGTGAGGACTGCTGATTTTCCCATATAAACTTCAGTAACTTTGGTTGGTTTGTTTGGATTTTAACATTCTGTCGCTTCTTCCTGCAGTCTGCAGTTTTGAAGGCGTGATGCATTTGAACCACTTTTCTCCCTGAAAGCCCACTTACACTAAAACCCGATTTTTTATTTCTCAAAATGCGGAACGCTGATTTCTGGAACCGCGATGAGTGGGAAACCCATACCAGCAAATACCCCGGAGTTAGCGGTGCGTAGTTTGCAGGCTCGGTCTCTGTTTGCTCAGTGCAGCCTCGGACGCTCCCAGCCGCGCTCCCCCCGCACCGCCGAAGGGCCATTCTGCATCTCTCTGACCCCCAAGGAAATTAAATGTACCGAGCCCAAGCTCGTCCTGGAGACGCCTGGGAGAGAGGAGCTTTAAAAGTTAATTTTGTTCGCCTTCCAGCAGCCAAAGGGCTCCGCTGCCGAGAGCTGACCGAGCCCGCCCGGTGCGGCGGGCAGCGCGGCTCCCCTGGGTCTGCCTGGCCACCCGGCCCGGGGAGCCCCGGCCGCCTCTCCCTCGCAGTCTCGGTGCGCAGCGGCGGCGGAGGCCCGCCGGCCGCCCAGCCCGGCTTGGCTCGGCTCCTCCTCGCGGCCTCGGCGGTGTTGCCCCGGCCGGGAGGCGCGGCGAGCCCGACCCACGGCGCCGGGGCAGCTCGGCGCGGAGGAGGGGCCGCGGTGCCCGCTGGAGAGCCCGGCCGTAGAGGCGGGGAGCTCCTCCTCCTCCTCCTGCTGCTCCTCCCGCAGCGAGGCTCCGGCTCCCCGCACGCACCGGAGCGCCCGGCTCCCTCCTCCCGCTCCTCGTCCCTCCTCCCTTCCCCTCCTCCCCGCTTCCCTCCCCGGGTCGCCGCGGCTCCGGGAGGAGCGGGGGGGGCCCCGCTTCCTTCCCTCCCTCCCCCCCTCCTCTCCCACCCTGCACGCCGAGGAGAGCCAGGTGAGGCCCCGGCCGCGTCCCCTCCTGCCGCCCCACGGGAGCGGCGGCCGCGATGGCGGCGGCGATGGAGGCGCTAGGCCCGACCGCCCCCCCCCCGGCCTCGCCCCGCCGCCGCGCCTCGCCACCCCGGCCCCTGCTCGGCGGAAACTTTCTCGGCAACTTTGTCACGGGCCCGAGCCCCTCCCGCGGGGCCGGGGGCTCGGGTAGGAGCCGGGCTGGGCTGGGCTGTGCTGCGGGGCGGGCTGCGGGCAGTAATTGTGCGGGGGCGGGTGCCGTGCCCGCTCCGCCGTCCGGTCTCCCCCGGCCGGCCCCTCGCCCCCCGGCCAGGCTGCGGCTCGGCGGGAGCCGGTCCCTGCTCGGCTCTCGGCGCGGGGCCGGAGGATGGAAAAGGGCGAAATTCAGGAAATTGGTTTGCGAGTCGCCTGCAGCTTGGCCTGCGTGGATTTGTTTGCTGCTAATTTCCACCCTCCCCTTACTGTTCTGGTTTGTATCCCTGCATCGAACCTGGGACACGACTGCTTTACATTTCTGAGTCATTAATTTAAGTGTTCAATCATCACACTTCATCAAGCCTTCTCGCCTTCCTTACAGTTTGAAAAAGATTGTGGTGGAGACACGCAGGCCCCGGCTCCTGAAGGAGGCTTCACTTAACTTTCTGCGCTGTGCTTAAAGTTGTGCGCTCATCCCTCAGGCCAAGGACTGGCGTGTCTTCTTCTCCCTTATACAGTAATAGGAATTCCTGGGATTTATTGTTCCAGGTGGCTGGTGTGCATGTGGGTATGGTCCACTTTGCACTTGTAAAACTAGGATAGAAATACTTCTGAACCTCATGTTTTTAAGAAGATCTATTCAGATGTACCTGCCGGATTTTACCCTAAGCAGAGACTGGTCATTAATTAAAAATTAGATATTTGGGTTTACTTAAACTGGCAGAATGTTCCAAAACCAGTTTTAAACTTGGGAGTCTTGACAACGAAGATGTATTTTTTTACTCTTAATAATTCATAGACAGGTCAATGAAATGCCAGGCAAATTTTGTGAGCGAAATTGACCTTTAGTCAGGGAAGCAAGATTCAGAGTCTTTTCCCTTCCTCTTTGAGAAGTATGACCTTGAAGAGGGATAGCTAATAAAGTTGCCTTATCCATATCTCTGTTCGTAGGTATGGTTTTGCCATAACTATGTTTTTGCAGGCTTCAAAGATGTAAGAACGCTTCCTCTCCAAACAACAAAACTTTGTGCTTCCTACTCGTGTTTCTGATGTGTGTCTGTAAATTTAGTCATAGGAGATTTTAAGTGACCATAGGCATAGAGTGAAGACTGTGTGTTTTGCACAGCCAGGGTGTTGTGGCTAATTTTGGGACAAGGTAGCATTGTGGTGGGAACAGAAAGACAGCAGCATTGTGCCGAAGTTCAAAGAAAAAGATCCAGTGATACCAGGCATGTGAAAGAGTAACAGTAGTTGGTAGCAGCAACTGCCAGTAATTAATTCTTCCATGTGCTTTGTTAGCTTTATTTCCTTAGCAGGTGCAGCTCAAATGCAACTGCAATATCTGCGTGCCTTCAGTCCCTCTAATAACTTTTCTGGCTCCTAGCTGATTTCAAACAAATTTGGCAGCAGAGGGTCTCCTAGGTGAGCAGTTTCTACAAAATTTGTGAAAGTGGGGAAGCCGGGTAGAAGAAGGCTTTTAACCTCTACACCAGAGATCTCACATCAGTGCTTACCTCAGGTTGGACATGGATGGAGGAAGTGGGACCTCCCTGGTTTTGCTGATTGCAGAGCCACTGGTCCAATTTTCAATAATTACTTAATATCTGGACCCCAGTGCCATAACATCGGTGAGAATAGTGAGCTCAAGGTAGATTTAATCTGTATTTCGTATTATAAAGATAGACTTTCAGGGAAATACTTGTTACCCAACAACAGTTCTTTGCTACGAAACAAATGAACAAAATTGAAAGTGTATTTAAATTGCTAATTATTTGAAATAGCTAGAGAAATAATAAATCTTTGGTGTGCTGCATACTGTTTAACAGAATTATTGAAAAACTTCACCATTTAGGTGTTTATGTCAATATTCATGGAACGGAGCAGAGAACTATGCTTCTGCACTACAGGAATGTTCATTATTTTGAGCTTTGTGTACTTCTGCAGCTCCTGAAGAATGAAATCGTTGCTCTGTTCAGTCATAAATGATGGCTGTCATGTGACGGCAATGCGAAAGTCTGTGGTGTGGCACAAGTTTATGTGGCCAAAGTTTACTTTATGAACAAAATAGCTGTATGGTGTTACTTTTCTTATATGTGCTTCCTGTGGACCAAAGCTGTGTATTTTCAATAGATAATTCCTTGTGTTCAAAACATTAGTTAAAAGAAGTGTGTTCTTTCAAACATAGTTCCTCCTTGCATCCAACTGTTTTGCTGCATACTTTGATCACAGTTTGAGTGAGATGCCTTGATGTTAATTTAAAAATTGGTGTCAGTACTAACACAAAGACTACTTTAGGAATGTGTCCTTATTCTGATGTGTCACATCAAGCAGCCTTTTTCAGATAGGACACCTTCCATGTGTATATACACAACCTGTGGTTTCTGGGAAGTCCTCATGAAAGGTTTCAGGCTTCTAGTACTGAAAGTCCTATGCTTGTTGGTGGAACAGATTGATCAGTTCAGAGGCAGAACTGTAGTAACTAACTGCTGTAACAGAATGGGTTAGTTTTTGTCCTGGAGAAACCAGTCCAAATACAAGTAGATGACTCAATTTCAGGATTTATTTCATTTTTGTTCTCCTTGAAAGTGCCAGTAGGAGGCTGTTTTATAGTGATGGGTTTTATGATGTGGCAACCACTCGTTTTTTTATTTTTTTTTTTTTTTAATACAAAGTGCTTTACGATTGCCATATGGGAACTTCTTGCAATCACTACAGTCCTCAGCTGCATTTACACCGATGACTTAGAGCTGTAGGGTTCCAGATTGTATTGTCAATTGCCAGGATTTGAAGGCAAACCTGGACCACTTCCCGTGTGTACGCTGAATTTAGTAGGGAAAAAGTCATACCAAAAAGATGCTGTCAACTAATTTTAGGTTTTAAAAGGTCGTTCTTACTGCCTTTTGCACTTATGGGGCTTTATCCGTGATGGTGCCAAGTGCATCAAAACAGAAACTGGCACCAAAGTAAGTTATTAAAATGAATGGGACTGCTCCCTTAGGTAAAGTTAACATGCACGGCTGATTGCAATATCAGAGATCAAGATGATAGTAATGTTAATGCTAGAAAATGAGTAAGGAAACACTATTACTTATGCACGAGTTTTGTTCCCTTTAGATTTAAACACAAATTCTTTGAAAATGCAAGAATGGGAAATACTGTCTATTGTCACTGTGGGTGGGCACTGCATACAGCACCAGGTTTCATGACATGTCCTATAAGGCAGTGGATCAAAGTCATGCTCAGCTGAAATGAAGCCCTCAAGCTGAGGAACTCCTGGGAGGACTGCTAACCCTGGCTTGTATCTGAGCCCCACAGCCCAGTGAAATACTGCTGTAGGGATCATCACTAAGTGCATCTAAGGCTGTATTGACTGTGGTGGCCAAGACTGGGATTTTGTTTCAATTTTTCTTGACTGTGGTGTTAGGTAATGTTACAGGGTATGGTTGGAGAGTGCTGGGGAAGTAAAACCTGAGACTGGAATCATTTGTATTTCACCTTCTTGAGTGCTCTTAGTTGTTGCGTAGGAAATTAGATAAAACACAGCCAGGTTAGGGAAAAAAGTTATCTTTGGATTTTGGGAAGGCAAATGCTTTTATAATACTGTTAAATGAATTTCTAATAAGGATCAATATTGATTGCACCTCTATCTTAAATGTTTACATAAATTTTGAATTTTGATGGTGCTACTGAACATCAAGTAATTTGTCTTTCAAGTTGTTACTTCATGGGTATGTAAAAATTCTGTCTTAACAGATGTTTCTGTTATTGTTTCTATGACTCTCTTCACACCAGAGGTCTAGAGAAGTCTGGGCAAATGATTCTTTGGAAGTGTTGAACCACCTTTGCAGTTCAGATTTTAGGGTCAGCTAGACCAGGCTTAGAGAAGTGAATAACTTTATTTGACAGTGAAGTTGAGTAAACACACTCTCATAAGTAAAACTTTCTAGATCAGGACCTTTAACTTTGTTGTAGACAAACTTTTGGGAGAATTTTGTGGCATTAATCAGACATTTAAAGTCCGTCTTCATATTGTAAGACTTGGGTTTAGTGGGGTTAATTTCCTTTGTTTCAACATGCCCAGAGTACTTTCTAATCTTGCAAAACTGAGGCAGTAATAGTGCTTTATTCACAATGTGAATGATGGAGTATAAAAGCAGTCAGGTTTCATTTATGCTTACCAGGACTGACAGCCCTGTAGCAAAAGGTCGGTAGGAGTGGAGGATAATGTTTGGGTTTCAAATGTTTGCCCATAGTTCAGGCACACATTTTGATGGTGCATGCAAACTTCAGCTTCAGGAATAAGATACATTACTGGGGCTAAAGGTTTTGAAATTTTCAGCCCTACTTGGTACCCTCACAGTTGTAAGAATAGGCAGTGCTTGTTCAAGGTATCTGAAGAGTAATTAGAGGGTGCTATGAATCTCTTGTGTATTGCAATTGTATAGCATTATAACTGTTTTGGCAGTCAGCCAGGAAAGGCAGACTTGAAACACATCAATAGTGAACAATTCCATTTTTGTAAGTTAAGTGTGGTTAGATAACAAAATTAATGTTTATGTTTAAAATGTGACAAAGGAAAAAGGGGTCTCAGTTGTTACGTGTATTTTGTTGCTTTTCAAGAAAGTTTTATTGGAAACTAAGATCATGACTGACACTTGTAACCACAGAAGAGTTAAAAAAAAAAACCAAACCCCAGAGTCCTTCTCTTCTTTTACATACTCATCCTGTGTCAGACTGAGCTTTACCAACTTAGCTTGTTCAACATAAATACTCTATTTTCCCACCAATAGTACCCGAGAGTCCAGAAGCTAAAAGACTGCACCAGGGATACCATGGCCACAGGCTTTCCTGGTTCTTAGGCTTCCTTCCTGAGCTCCCCATATTGCCCAGTATCTCAGATGGTGGGAGCCAGTGCTGAACCCCTGGTCTAACTCAGAAGTGTTTGGGCTTGGTGGACTTCTGGTCTCATTCATAACATCTGGCCTTTCAATAGGTTTAACTTTACACGTGCCTCAAAGATAAACAGCACTTTTAAGGTTTTGGTCGAAGTATGCTCTGCTGTAAAATGAATATAGAATTAACATCTAGAAAATATTCTTGTTTTCAAAGTACACATTTATCTGAAACTAGCATTCATTTGCCAAACTGTAGGAAAGAAAACATATAGCAAAGTTGAAGCTGAGGAAGGAAACTTGAAAAGAAATACAAAATTTCTCTATTTCCTTGTAAAATGTTTACAACAAATCAGTAAGTTTAGTCATACATTTTGTTAGTTCTCTTGTATCCCCTTTCTTTGCCTTGATTTTGATTGCTGTTTTCTGGAGGTCTGCCGTTGGGAATTAAAACTTTACCTTACTGATTTCCAAACTGAGGTCTTCAGAAGCATATTAACGGAAAAAATGTGTAGTGTTTTGGTTAGAAGTTTAACAAAATTTGTCTGTGAGAAACAGAGATTTAAGTGTGACATGTAGATCTGGAATTTGTATAAAACAGTGGACTCCGAACATCTTAAAAATAAAAAATTTGCACCAAACCTAATAGCAAAATTGACATTTTAAAGAAATGTAAAGATGTGGCATTTATATTCATGTGAGGACTAAGCAAAGGTGAGATGAAATGGGAGGAAAGCTTATGGTGATAAAAGCAAGTGTTTTGTGTCTCTTTTCATGCAACTTCTTGAACTGAAAACAAGGTGCCAGCAGAACATCTTACGAATTCTGGTGTTTTGTCCATCCATAGTATTTAGTATTTGTGACTAGCTCTGATTGCAGTAGTTCAGTTGAAATACTACGCACTTCCTTAGAGCCGTGAGCTTATAGTGGTGCTCTGATGAAGCTGCCAACATATGTAATAATCCATCTTACGAACTTAAAAGTAATTTCTCTCAGTAGAAAATCTTGCAATATTTCTGTGAGAAGTGAACCTGAAAATATGGATTCTTTCTTTTCCTCTTTACCAGTGCAAATTTATGCAAGTGTTAAGTAAGTTCTGTAGGGCAAAGGCAGTTCTCTAGTTTGCATGATGATTAGTCCAGGTGAGTTGTGTGTCATGCCTTGTGAGTGTTTTTGCTTTTGTTGTGTTGGTGTTTGTTGTTGTTGTTGTTTGGGGGGGGGGGGTGTTTGTTTGTTTTTAAATACACTCGAGGAGAAATTCTTAATGTCTCAAGTGAAAGTTTTTGGAAGTTTCATTTAGAGGGGGATTTTCAGAATGAGTTCTTTGAGCAACAGATGGCACTTCTGATTTTGCCTTTTATAGGCAGTACTGAGGTTTTCTTCCAGCAGTAATATCTTAAAATGTAAGTGTGCTCTCTGATTTCTAAGACATGATATATGGGATTTTTGCCAAAGTATGTTTTTTGGTTTTGTTTTTCTGGGATTCCCCCGCCATATGTTCTAGGATAGAAGACGCATTAATAGAATGACAAAATCCTGAAAGCAGAGAGAAGGATGGGTGTGTTTAACTGATACCAATGTTAAATATTTGTTTAAAGGATTATTAAAGGTTGTAATAGTATTGGCCAGATCAGCTCATCCATACCTAACTGCAAAACATGCATTGAAGAAAGAGTATACTAGTCTCACTGTGGACAATGCTTAATTCTGTTTTCATAGTAAAGTTAAATATTCTATTCAGGAACACTTACTGCATAGAGCAAAATACTATTCCTTTTGAAAAGAATTACCTGTGAAGGAAAGACAGGGGAAAACCAGGATCATTTCTGAGCTGTTACTACCAGTCAGTTGGGGAAATGTTCCTGAGTAAAGTTTGTTTTCTCAAGCCTGAAAAGTAGGTATTGTATTTATGTTCTGTAGTTAGTGGAAAAAAGGATTATGTGTTTTTGTTTGGTGTTTTTTGAGAATTTTGTTGTTATTCTGTGGTTTTAAATGAGTTGAGCAAAACACAAGTACAAAATTCTCAACTTCAGAAGACACAAAAATTAAGTGCTGACTGCATATGGCTTTAAAGACTAAGATGCAATAGTAATATGGGTACCTTTTGTCCTTTCAAGTATAGTTCTGTACTGTATTTTAAGTACAGTTATACACTTAAACACAATTCATAAATCAGAGTGATTGAGGCTATTTAAAGTGATAAGCTTTCAAAATATCTTGCTGATTAATTGCATATTATATAATTTGCTAAAGATATCAGTCTTTTTCATTTTAGGAAATATTTGTTGACTTCTATGCTGTAGAAACCTGTAGAACTGATTGATTCAGGCTATCATGATATACGTAAAATGAGACAAGTGTTAGTTTATAGATGAAAAATTATTTCCCTGGAAACGTTTGACTTATTCATGCATAGTAGGTGTATTTAAATATTCTGGAATTCATTTGCATTGATTATTACATCTAAGGCTCTTTGATTACCTCCCCTTCCCTTTAGTTTAGATCTGACATACCTTCAGAATACTATTTAAATTTGGTGCATACATGGTGAAATCATAGCCAAGTTAATACAACGTGACTAACATTAGCAAGCATGACAGCTCGATTTTATATTGTTATTTGAAGTTATTATTTTAACTTAGATTTACACTTGGGCTTATTCGTTTTTTTCCCAAAGAAAGAGGTTGAGTGTTATTAGTCAATAAAATATATTGACTCTAACTATATATTAGGTTTACATTAATCGTTAGCTTTTTGCCAAGGGCATGGATTTTCTGCATGTGTATTTAATGTAATAATACAGTGTCTTAATAATTTTTTAAGCTACATATGTAATTATTTAAGCAATAAAAGTGCAATTTCTGTGCAAGACATTTTTTTTCTTCCTAGGTTGTGTTTAGTAGCATTTGAACAGAAATTCTGATTGAAATTCATATAAATAATCAGTGTTACATTTTAAAGTACAAGTTAATAATATGCTGCTTTTTAGATAAGGATATAGAAGGCAATAATTCTAAATGCTAACCACATTTTGTTTTAAATCTGATAGATTTATTTACAAAAGGGAATGCTAGCTTTAGTTTGTGAATAATTTTTGGTCACCAAAACCTCTTAAGGCTTTAGAATGAGCAGACCTTGTACTTGCAAGTTTTTGTTTTCTCTGAAAATACAAAAAGAAAAAAATCTCTTCTCTGTATTTTAACCTTACCTTCCCTAAGTGTTTCTGAGATCTAGGTAACATTGAGAGGGGGATATCCTTTACATTTCTATCGGCTTATGTTCCTTTAGATATTTAGGTGTTGAAATGCTGACTTCAGGTGGTTATGAATGAGTTCTCTCAGGTTGGTGATTTGAATTTGTTTAAAATTTTGGTGGCTAACAACATAGTTTGAGTATTTTTTAAATTCAGTATACATTATTGTAACAGTAAGTCTGTGTCTTTATACAAATTACAACTAAAAAAGGTATTTCTGTCTCCACTTTAAATATTAAAAAATGCCATCAAGAAAGGTAACTTCATAACAGCCTATGACTTAATTTGGCTGCAGTACATTGTTTACTGCATTATGTGTGGTACGATATAGCCAAGTAACAGTGTAGTCAAATCACATTTAGTCCAACAGAATAACATGCAAAATCTTCTGAGCCAGTGGACTGATCATGGTCTAAGACATTGTTGAGGAAACCCTAACAGCTCTGATGAAGAATTGAAAAGTAAGTGTTAACTGCTGCAGAATTTCTACACCTTGGAAACCATGCCATTAAACTGTTGCTTCTCTTAAAGTATTTCGTAGACTTGAGGGATTATTACTTTTTCCCCCAGTTCCTCTCAAACTGAAAAGCCAAAGCAGATGCGGATAGTATACAGTCAGAATATCTGAATGGGATTATGCTCTTTAAAAACGTTGTCATGTAAAAGAACTTTTCACATGCTTTAAACTGATATGGAAATTAGACTGTTTTCCGTTTTTTAAACTTTTTGAGGAGTTTTTTGGTTGTTCTGTGATTTTTTTTGTTTGTTGGTGGGGTTTTTTTAAATTAGGAGTCACAGATACTTTAGCATGCTCTTCTAGCACTTCACACTGAAGTCAAGTGCAAAATTCCCCTTGACTTCAGGGAGAGCTGGATTAGCTTTACACAGAAGGACTAAATTGTCCACTGGGATAAGTGGAGGCAACTCTATTGAAGTAGACTTCATTAGCATATAAAATTAAGACAAAAAAGTGTTGCCTTCTTTTACAGGTAATGAGGTTTGATCTTTTAGCTGAAGCAGGTTAATAGTTGAAGCAAAGATTTTTTTTTTCCTTTTTTCAATTAGATAGTACAGGTATAATGGTTCACTACACTGAGCAATGAATAAAATGTCACTTGTGCTTAACTACAAATATTTTACAGAAGATAGAATCTGTTTATGAACTCTTGTCTATGTGGCATAAGAATTACCATGAGAAAACTCAAACACTTTGTAAACTCTAGCAAACTCAGTTTATCCTTAAGTAGCTGAAAGGACTCTCTTTAAATTGCTCTTTAAATCTAATAGGCTTTAAATGACAAGTTGTCTGGGGCTTGGCGACCCGTGTTTGTAATTTCAGCCTCAGGCTGGCATCCTAAGTGGCTTTCTGTAGTCTTGCTTTTACACCAGAAATTGGACTGTATGTTATCCCGTGGTTTTGCTGGTGGTAGCTGGAGTAATCCCATTGACTTTTCACAGTAGAGTCTTTGGCATCTTTTAGTACACAGCGATATCTGTATTGTGTACACAAATGATGAAGAAATAATATTTGAAAACTGAACTCAAATACAGTGATTATTTATGTAATACTCCACTACACGTCTTGTAAAATGTATCATATGCACTCTCCCGTATTGAGTTTTTCTTCCAGTGCTGGTATCTGTTGGGATCATGAACTAATTCAACTGTCTGTGTGATTATTTTGACCTAAGCACTGTATGGCTTTCTTCTACTTTCTCTTTGAAGTTTCACAAAGGGAAGGGGGATGGGAACATTGTAATCTCCTTAGAATAATTTGAGAATGAGTCCTTAAATGCTGCTCGCTTTTCTTATTAACATTTCACATGTGAAATAAAATCTCCATGGGAAGCTCCACAGAGCTCTTAGCTGTTTAGCATACATAGCTCTGCAAAAAAAAAAAACCCTCCACAAATAACTGTTGCTGCAATATTTAGCTGGTGTTAAGGGGTTAAGTAGCAAACTGAAATTCTCTGAAACACCTGAGGTGCTAAATTTACAAAACAAGACACAAGAACTGTTTTAAGATTAGTTGGGAAGCTTATTGAACCACCAGCATCTTCCTGGAAACATCCTGTACTTTTGTGTCTTCAGCTAGCTTCATCTATTCATGGTCTTAACTGCTTTTTGGTTTTCAGAAACTCTTGATGCAACTTCTTTGTGACTAAGGCACATTGTCAATCAGTCCAGTCCTCCCCATGCCAGCCAACTGTCCCCTTAATGCAGCAATTCACTTGGATGAACAATTGCCTACCAGAGAGAGTGCCAAGTTGATTTAACTTTACAGGAGTGTGAAAGAGTTCTTAAATGGGTGCTGTCAACTAGCCTTGACCCTGGGCATCAGCTGCTTGAAAATTGTTATAATCTGATTGGAAGTATGTCAAAATTTGTTTAAAATATTTTAGTCAGTCACTGGGCTGCAGAGAGCATTAGTACCCCCGAAATGGTTGTCAGACAATTGTCCATGGTCTGTCACAACTATAGCAGATGTGTTCTGACCAAATGTACAACATGGCTTTTAAAATGGACTCCTTTTTGGCAGTACATCGCTGTGTTGGTGAAAGAATACAGGATTCGTGTTGTAATCTGCTCTTCCAGTTCCATTTAATGCCACAGCATGTGTATGAAACACTTAGTCAAATGTATAATACAGTGTAAAACCACAACTGTAGCCTGCCATTATTGTAAGACTTACAGAGCTGAGCTACCATTTAGCCAAACCAGCTATTGGATTATCCACTACCTGGAAATGTTTACAACTAGACAGAATTTATGAAAATTGTGGTGCTTCTTTCCTAGTCACATTTTTAATACATTTTTAGTTTTAAGGGAGATTGAAAGGATGCTTACCTTCTAGTTACACCATCGCTTGAGCTGCAGAGGGTTTAGTGCTGTGCTTGCTTTCATCCCTGATAGTGTAAGCATGGGCCTTAGCATAGTTTAGAGCCTGATATTTCTTCACTGCTCTTCTGAAGGGAAGAGAGAAGGTGAAAGGCATTAGGGAAAAACATGTGAAGAAAATGCTTCCTGAAATTTCTGATGTTTCCATTTCAGGGAAGCCAGGCTATCTGAGAAAAGGAACTATTTCTGTCAGGAGCCTGACAAAATACGGGTATTATCCTAGCTGTGTAGAAAGGATGCTATTAACAACATACTCAGTTTAAAGGAGAGAAAATTTTCTTACAGGCATGGTGGTAAGTAGCGAGTATATTTGGGGGTGGGGAGAAGAGTGTTTTCCTTGCTTTTCTGAGATCATTAGGTCATTACAGCTGCAACAGCATTGTTACTAGCTTACATACATTTGTGGAGAAAAAAGAAGCATTGTTATTCCAGTGCCTGTCTGGAATAAGTAGTTTGCTAAGCACTGCTGTGAGATTGTTTGTTGTTTTAGGGACATCTCAATTAGTAGATGTGCAATTATTAATAAGTGTACTGTAGACATCAAAAGGAAAAAACCAACAAAGGCTTAGATTAGAGAAGATAAAGAACAGGACCTAGAATAACTTCTAAATACAAAAGAGGAGAAGCTGATTTGGAGCTGTCAGCATGGCATGGAGAGGAAGCCTTGTGTGGTGAGATGACTGGCTGAGTGGATGAGAGCAGAACAGTGAACATTGTTTATCTTGACTTCACTAAGGCTTTCAGCTTGTTTTCCCATGGCATCCTCATAGACAAACTGATGAAGTACATGCCAGGTGAGTGAACAATGAAAGTGACTGGAAACTGTCTGACTTGATGGGCTCAAAGGCTTGGCATCAGTAGCACAAAGTCAGAAGTGGCCCAAAAGCTGGTGGCTACTCATTGGCAGTGTACCCCAGTGCTCAGTACCACAGCCAGTCCTGTGTAACACCTTCGTTACTGGTCTAGGTGGTCACACAGAGGGTGCACCCTCTGCAAGTTTGCAGGAAGAGTGGTTGATAGACCAAAGAGGGTTGTGCTGACATCCAGAGGGACTTTGACAGACCAGAGGAATTATCTGGTAGGAACCTCAGGTTCAGAAATGGGAAATGCCAAGTCTTTCTCCCGTGGAGGAACATCCCTAAGCTCCCAGAGTCCCACCAACTAAAAATCAGCTGTGCAGGAAGGGATGTGGGGGTCCTGATGGGAAAGATGTGCATGAGCCATCAACATGCACTTGCAACAAAGAAGGCCAGACGTGTTCTGGGTGCATTGGGAAAAGACTTCCTAGCAGATCAAGGAGGGAATCGCTTCCCGGTACTAGTAAAGCCACACCTGGAGTGCTGTGTCTGCCTCTGGGCTCCCCAGTACAAGAAACATGGACATACTGGAGAAAGACCAACAAAGGACAGCTAAGATGACTAAGGGTGTGGAGAATTTCTTCTGTGAGGAGAAGCTGTGAGAGCTGGGATTGCTCAGCCTGGAGAAGAGAATGCTCAGGGGCACCTTATGTGTATAAATAATCAGATGGGGTAGAATAAAGAAGATGGAGCCAGGCTCCACTTGATAGTATCCACTGACAGGACAAAGCGATAGGCACAAATTGTAACACAGGATGTTCCATTTAAATATCAGGAAAATGGCAGTTTTTTTATGGTAAGGGTGGTGGATTGCGGGAACAGGTGGTCCAAATGTTGTGGAGTCTCTATCCTTGGCAATAACTCAAAACCCAGCCGTACCCAGCCCTGAGCAACTTATTGTCAATGACATGCTTTGAGCAGAGGGGCTGGAGTAGACATCCTCCAGATGTCCCTTCCAGTTTCAGCTGTTTTGTGATTTTCATTAAAGGGTTTGAGAGAGCCAAAATAGTAAGTGTGGTAGTTGAAACGAAGCAAAGTACAAGTGTTGAAAGGCAGAATATTTCTGTTTGTTTTGGCAGCCAATTTTTTGTTTGCTTGCTTGTTTATACCAGCTTTCTTATACGGCTTAGAAAGAGGTGAGAGAACTCTTTGCAACTGCATTGTTCTCTTGGATTTCTGCTATTAATATGAAGGCTGTGTATGGCTTTGTTGTCTGCCGTGTCCTCTTCTCACTCCTGAAGCAGCAGTAGTGAGGATACTGTTAACTTCTCTGCTGCCTGGAAGACTGAGCCTCACCCAGAGGCTTTTAAGCCAAGAAAGTGTTTTCACCTCATGTTTGGAAAGGTATTTTTTCAACATCTGTAATAGGATAATTTTTTTTTTTTCTTAGTGCTGTAAAAACTTAGAATATGAACACTGCACTTGCTCCAATGGACTTCTTACCAATCTTGTTAATGTTGGGTGTTTTTTTTTCTCCCTACATTTGTCTTTAAATATACTGAATTCATGAATCTATACTGCTCTTCTGTTGGTATTAGGACTACAAGCTTCTATTAGACTGATGCAAAATATAGAGGTGAAAAAGGAGCTGAAACAGTTGCATATGGATTTAAACACACTGTTGTGTCTAACCTTAGCATTCTGCCAGTAGAAATATGGTCACAATGAAACCTAGCATTTGAGCTTGCACCACACAAAGGCACTTGATCAGTTTGTAAGATTTGACTCATTTTCAACTCTGTCTTTGGAATTGCGAGTTTAAAAAAAAAAAAAAGAAGAGAGAGAGATGCTAAAGAAAAATTGAATGAACTTAGACCTGAAACTGTAGATAGTACTTAGAAACCTTGTGATATAAAACTGAATCTTCACATAATTGGTGAGGCTAAAAATACTTGTGTATATTGGTTTAGCCCATGTCTGAAGTTGCCTGCTTGTTGGTTGTAATTTCCACAGAGGTTCTCAATTCCAGAAAGATGTTAAAAGTTTTACTTCTCTTTGAATGCTGTCTCATTTGCAAATGAATAACTGTGTCTTCACAAGCTCATTTGTGTTTTGTGGTAATTGGGACAGCTATTACATAGTTGAATGGCTACTGCTGCACAGGAGCATGTATTTATGAAACTATTATTTACAGACTGGAAAGATAAGAGAGTTCTTTTCATACAATTAAATGTTTGTAGTATTAGTGTTACAGTAAATTTTTATCATGTACTGATCTTCCCAAAGATAGTGCTTAAACGTTTTATAGGAAAAAGCAAAAACCACTTCCATCTCCTTAGAGAGGCTTGCTTTTGCACTTGGAAGTACAGCTTTTCAAACAGCAAGCAAGCAAGCAAGCAAGGATCGTTGTACCATAGACAGTAAGCAACAAATACAACATCTAGCTAAATGTAAATTCATTAATGTGTGATCTCTAATTTCTTAATCTGCATGTGATACTGATTTTATTGTATTCACACAAAAAAGCTTCAGGAGAGATGTGGGGAACTACAGATCACTTAGCCTGACATCTGTTCCAAGTAAATCAGTCAAATAATAATAATAATACTGAAAATAACATAGATAAACATGATGTATTGAAGAAGAGGTAAGAGTCTGCTGTGAAGGGATATCATATTTTGCAAACTCACTGGAGGTTTTTTAAAGGCAAGCACACAAATAAGTAAGATCTGACAGAAGTCATTTACTTGGATGTCCAACAAGCATTTGACAAGGGCTCCCACTGAAGAATTTTGAAGAAACTAAGCAGCCACAGGATAGGGGATAAGGCCTTTATGTGGTTAAATTAATAACTAAAATATAAGAAAGGAAGAATTGGAGTAAATACAGTAGAGAGGGGTCCCACATAACAATTCGCCAGGGTTATGTTAATGGAGTATGTTCAAGCTCATAATGTATATAGAAGAAAAGTGAGCTCACAGACTTTACTGATGGGTAGTAGATACAAAGGCAGACCCTATAACTGGACAAAGACATTGCTCAGAAACCAGACATTGAAATGACAGATGAAATTTCTCATAAATGGCTTCATGTTTTGCATTTGGAGGTGGGGAGCTTGCCTTTTCATCGAAAAAGATGAGCTCAAAGCTGACTATTGCCATGAGAAATGGCTAGGGAAAAATGGGAAAATAATGATTTTACCATTAAAAAAAAAAAGGAATTCTAAAAAAGTAAACGTCTTACGCAGTTCTGCCCTGCTTGCCCCTATCCCTGCCATCACCTCAAAAAGAACATAGTTGAAGTTTTAAGGAAGAGAAAATGTGAAACGTGGAACAATTTCTGTAAGAGGAGCAACATGAATTTGTTACAGTAGAGAAGGTGACCAAAAAGTGGTGTGACAGAATCCTGTAAAGTGTTCAGCAGCCAGTGGGACCAAAATAGGGAGTGTTTATTCACTGTCTTTTTTTAGTCCGCACACACTAAGAGGTATCTAATGAAAATAGCAGCTGATGAATTGAAAACAGACAAAAGGAGGTGGTTCTCGACAGAACGTGTAATTAAGCTATAGAATTTCTTGCCTCAGGAATTTAAGGAGTCTAAACATTACATCAGTGTAGAGGGAAACTGCTGTGAAAGAATCATCAAATACCTACCTATTCTTGTTCAGGAAATCCTGCTTCTGCAAACTGTTGGGGGATCAGGGAACATTGCTATATATTTATTGTAGTCCTACATTCTTCGCTCAGTATCTGCTATTGGCTGCTGTTAGTGAGAGGATATTTGAATGGATATGGACCTTTGGATCTTGCGTAGTATAGCCATTACTTTGTTGTAAAGCATGCTCCTTTTTTATTTTTCTCTGTTACTCATTTCCAGAATCCTTTCTAGTAGTAGCACTCAAACTTTGACCTACACTGGGATGCTAAGATATTTAAGGGTATTTCAGGGCCACTGGGTATGTGGTCTTTTCTTTGCAAGACCTTGTGCATGCCACCAAAATATAAAATCTCCAAAATATAAAATCTGGCTGTGTTCAGAGCAGGGATAAGACTGCAGGTACATGTTAGTCAATGGCTTAATTTCATAAGACTTTATCCTCTTATGGATGCATAGTACATTTTGGTCATGTAATGGATGTTTTAAGGAAGAGGTGTTTTTGAGTTCGTGTAGGTCGAACAAATGCATGGACTGGGCTGACTGTAGGCAGATTATTTCTGCTCTCCCTTCAGACTTCTTTGCAGTGATTTTTTATTGCACTTCCATCCCCCAGACATGCTTATCAATAAAAATATACTACTTTGTATCTCTAATGACTATTGAAATAATCAAGGGACCTCTCTACTTGTAAATAAAGAAGTAATATTGCGCTGGACAGAAATATTCCATCTGGGAAGATTCACCCTATTTGAAACAAGAGGTTGCCATTTAATACAGGTGCCCTGTTCCATTTGTGAAGGTGTCAGCTTTGCAAATCACAGGTTTTAACTGGTTCAATCTTAATAGATTATTTTGATTTAGTAGTATACTTTACCATGTCACTTACTCTTGAATCCTTGGTCTCTGCTTTCTGTAGAAACATTTTTGAAGTTTAGGCTGAGTTTAAGCAATTAGTGAACTTTGTAATATATTTTCATCCAGCTACACATTATTCTATGAAGATACGGGCTTCTTAATAGCTTTGTTTATGTGGTTACATTATTTTAAAATAGTTCATTCATATTCAGTAGGTGCTGAGATTTGTACAAATATGTCAGAAGTGTGTGGGGTTTTATTTGAAAGGTGTGCTTATTTTTCCATGAACAGACCCCTATCTGTTGCATAAGGGGAAAATTGTGAGTGTAAATGTTTATATACAACTTAAGCTAATTCCAGTTGCTAATTTGAGTCACTGCTGCTTCTCACTCTATTGAAAGACAACTTTTCTAGCCTAATTTTTTGATTTGGTGGTAGAAGATGACCGTTAGACATGCTATGCCACTTGAACCTGTATTATAGCTGTCAGAAGACAGGTTGATGAATGCCTGCTTTGGCTGCCTATACATGAACTGGTTCTGTAGGCTCCCTTTATAGTCAGTAGAGAGAAATAAGCACTTTCACTGCATGACTCATCTCACCCCCAGATGGATGTATAAATTTGGAAGATGAATTCCACCTGAAGTCCATTACTGAATATAAGTGTCATTAATTTAAACTAGGGAGTTATTTTAAAAGGACACTAACTTGACTGGCAAAGCAATTGAGTAGAAGTCTTTTGTTTTCTTCCATGAATTGGGTTTCAGAGATTTAAAATCAGCAATTTGTAGCCTGTTTCATATTTTGTGTTGTTTGAAGCTTCTCTGCTTTTACAGCAGGTTTGAAACGTAGCTGCTTTTACAGCAGGTTTGAAACTTAGTAAGTAGGATATATTCACATTGCCTAATTTCTAAGTATTTAGCTCTGCAATGCTATCTGACTAGTCTTCCTGCCAACTGGTTTGATTTTTGGCGTAAGGGGATGACCACAGGGACTAGCATACTGAGAAGAGCAGAGTGTACAACACAGTTGTCTGTCTGCTCTAAACTTTCTATTAAATGCTAGGAATTAAAAAAAATAAAATTAGATGTCCTTAAAATCATTGGTCGTCTACAGGAGCCTGTGTCTCTCCACAGGTTGTGCAGGAAGTCTGTGTGATGTGATCCAGCCTTCAAATGTTCAGGTCCAAAAGGTAGGCAGTGCAGATACCTTCCTTAATTTTTGTTTCTGTTTGTCTGGAGCAGACACTTGGAAGGGCTGATATCCTTCTAAAGTACTTTTCCTGCTGTGCCATGCTCACACACACAACCCCCCACCCCTTCTTTTTTCCTGTTTATAGGTCCTGATTCCTGTCAGTGGCAATCTCCTGTTCTTTCCTCTTTCTTTGCTTTTAGAAACTCTGCCTTTTATGTCATGACTTGTGGGAATTTTTTGCTCTTGATCACACTGTTCAAGTCCTGCCGTCAGACTCTATCCTTGTACATCAGTCCAAAATAAGAAATTATTACAATTCCATTCCTGTTTTACCACTTTCATTTTTCTATACTATTTATTACACTTAGGTTCAGTTATGTATCAAGGCTAGTGAAGTTCTGTCAAGTTTGTTGGGTTTGTTAGGGGGTTTTTTTACATTGAAATGAGTCTTTTTTTATCTTACTGAATATTCTAGAAAAGTCGTTTGGGATTACAAAATAACTCGCAACAACATTTCAGGCAATGTGTATTAGAGAAAACTGTATTCTTTGAACATTTTACTCCACCAAATACAACCATAGTGGGAAGAATTGTTTCTCATTAGGAGCTATGAGGAAATCACTGGTTGGAAACTTGGAACAGAAAGGTTATTGGGGTTCTTAACTGGGAGAACTGGATGTTTTACAGATAGCGTGTGGGCTCCCTTACTTGTACCAACAAGGATGTAAAGCAGTTCTCAGCTCTCTGACAAAAATAGCGAAAGTCAGAAGTAATAGCTATGACGTGCTGTGGAAAGATGTAAGGACAGATAAAACACATTGCCAGTCCTTAGCATGAGCAGAAAATTTATCAAATAGAAATTGCCAGGCTCTCTCAGAAAAAAGTACCTTCCCTGCAAGAGGAGACATAAAAAACCCCAAAAAAACAATTAGTCTCTACGAGTTGGGAAGTGGCTGGATAATTCTCCCCATTCCTAGTCTGGCAGTTTAGTGCTGGGTGTTGTATGAGCAGAAAATGCAAACCTTTCCATTTATGTGATAAGGAGCAATTGCTGAGCTCTCCACTTGATATCAAGTAGGACTTTGCTTGGGGACAATATCCTGTCTTTGAGTTACAGTCATTATCTTGTAGAAATATGAAGTGCTACCTACTGCTTCCCTGTAGAGTTTTCCAAAGAAGTTAACTCACTTCTGTGTATTTCTCCTTTCTTCTTACTATGTATTTGGGGTTTAGTGCTGTATTGTGCAAATCTTACCTATCTTCAGACCTCTCACCAGTGAACTGTGCCACTCCTCTGGTGGCTGCAGGTACAGGTGTTAACATCTAATTCAGCTCAGTCTCGGAGTTACCACGCTTACTCTTTATTACTTTGTGATTCTGGCAGCAAGCAGTCCACAAATGGCTCCAAAGACCAGAATGTGTTTTTCAGCAGATGCATTTCGTGTTTAGAAGACAGTGTTTAAAAATATGCAAAATTGATTCTTTATGCCAACCTGTGGGATGATAGTATTGCTTTGCTGCTTGAAAGATGACACTTAGGAGTATTGAGTTTATAAAGCTGATGAGACTTAAGGAATTTTGGAAGTTTAGAAGATTTGAGCTTAGTAAAGAAATCCCATTTCTGCTCTAGAGGGGTGACGTAACTTTCTCTCAGATACAGCTTCCTATATGAATGTATGACAGGTGGGAAGTACAAGTTCTTACATATCTGTAAACCATTACTTAAAAAGAACCAGAACACTGAGGAAGAAAACCACATAAAAGGACTTAAAATACCTCTCCCCCATGTCTTCCAGGAGGGACATGGAACAAGACTCGCTTCCCTTTCTCTTGTTTTATGTGGACATGATAAAATAGTTATTTTAAGTGCTTGTATTTTTTGTTTTCAATAAAAACTTGGTTTTATTGAAATTTTCAGTCAGAGCTTGTCAAATCTGCAACAAGGTGTACATATTTAAGCTCTTTTATTCATGCTGCTTATTTTTTCAGATGAGCAGTTCTGTTATTGAAATGTTTCTATCAGGCAACATTAGTTCTTTTTGAATACTGTTAATTTGTTGTTTCCTTCATTATTACTCATGACTGAAATCCTTCTGACCTGTGACCAAAATGTAAATAACTCGTGGAGTTACTGAGGAATAAGTTGTCTGACATGCATGATTCTGCTGAATCCCTAATATTTTCCCTCCACCCTTCAATTTACCATTTAATTGAAATGGAAATTGTCCTTACTTCTGGCAATGATTTTGGAGTCAAAAGAATATTGCTAAAAGCTCTACTTACTGGTTAGGAACCAGCAAATTGGTTATTAAGCAGTAGTATTTTGGCCTGAAGAGCATCTTTAAACATACATTATGTACTCCTGAAAACAAGGTACCAGAGTGACTGAGAACACAAAATGACTAAGGCATTTTACTTACCTGTTTAGAAGAGCCATTGTCTGATTGAGTCAATAAAAATGGAAGGATGTCTTTGTGCTGTGTGTACCCTTTTGTAAGTTAGTATTTACCTGCATGAAATGTGTCAAAACTATGCTCTATTGCACTTTGATTATTAATACTCAGTTTCTCTTTTAAAGATAATTTATAGGCCTCTAATTGTTGTTTCAGCATCTATTCACTCTCCTTTTCACACTCTCATCTATTCCTGTTTTATTTTGTATCCTGTACCATAGCTAAAACTTATCAAAGTTACCAGGTGTGTTCACTTTGCCCATCTTCAAGGCAAAGTGACTGATGATGTGTTTTACATGTTGCTGGCTCATTTATGCTTGGAAAATGCTAAATTAGAGCGAGGGCCCATTGACTAATATGGAAAACCTTTTAAAAAGAGAAACAGCAAACTGATGTCATCTTTAATATATCTTTAGATGTCTGAATCTGAAGACTTCAACAATTTTTTTTTAGCTGTATGTTCATAAAGCTCCCTATCACATGAAATACTAAGATGGTTTCCTTTTGTTGCACTCCATCAAATAAGAACACCCTCAGGAAAAGTTTGTCTTTGACATGTTTTTTAGAAATGCTTTTATGAACTGTTTAAGGCCTTATCAATGGTTTAAAGCAGTAGAAGAAAAATCAGCTGATGAGTCTGAAGGAAAGTGAACAAGGAATGGGAAGCAAACACTGTGGTTTTACATTACATGCCATCATTGCAGGCTTTGTACACTCAGTACAAGTCACTCTAATTGCTGGTCTGGAGCTGGAAAGGGTTGAATGTTTTGATTCCTTAAGCAAATGAAACAACATGAATGTAAAGGAAAGTAGTATCCTTGTTTTGGAAAGCAAAGAATTCAGTTGGGGTTTGTGGGTTTTTTTGGTAGCAAATTCATGAAACTGCTAGTGAAATGCCCACATTTTGAATAAAACCTTTCTGTTGAAGAAAACCTACTTTGCAGGAGCCAACCCTGATCTAGGACAACTGGCTGTAACCTACAAATCAGGCAGTTCTGCTTCCCAATACAAGAATAACGTGAGTGCTTTCCTTCTGCGTTGTGCTTACTGAAGTGCAGAAGAAATATCTTCCTGCAGAAGAAGATGAACTTGGAAGGTAGAGCTGCTGCATGGCTGAGATCCACACACATGGCAAAACATAGTGCCAGGTACTTGCAGGGCAGATACAGAATGATGAACAGGGCAATGGAATATTGGAGATAATAGCAAGAAACTCTGGGTAGGGTAATGGTCAGACTCTTAATGTGTCCTGTTGTCTCCATTTTCAGATGAGTGATGGACTTTTAAGTTTTTTTCCCCAAATTCGTCTCACAGCTCCACATTTGGAGTCATGCCTGTTTAATACAGAGAAATTATTATTGTACTTCTAGCAAGAATGGTATGGGCCATCCTTTGAGGATGTGGAAATTCCTGTTCCAGAGCAGTACTGAAAAAGATGTGAGAATCATAAGGGGTAGTGGCTGCTGTTAAAATAAATACTAGAGCTTTCAGATGGGCCCTGGCAACATCATGAATTTCAACAAGGTCAAGTGCGAGGTATTGCACCTGGATCAGGAAAATCCTCAATATTGTTACACACCAGAGGAGGAATGAGTTGTGAGCAGCCCTTCAAGGAAGAACATGGAGATACTGGTGGATGAAAACTTGGACATGAGCTGACCATGTCTGCTTGCAGCCCAGAAAGTCAGTCATATCCTGGGCAACATCAGAAGAAGCATGGCCAGCAGGTCAAGAGAGGTGATTCTGTCCCTCTACTCTGCTCTGGCAAGACACCACCTGAAGCACTGCATCCAGCTCTTGGTTTCCCACCATAAGAAGAATGTGGAATGGGTCCAGAGGAGGCCATGAAGATGATCAGAGGGCTGGGGTAGCTCTCCTGAGAGGACAGGCTGAGAGATTTGGGGTTGTTCAGCTTGGAGAAGAAATGGCTCCAGGAACAGTTGTTGTGGCCTTTCACTATATAAATGGAGCTTAGAAAAAATCTGGAGAAAGACTTTTTACCAGGGCCTGTAGTGAGAGATCTAGGGGTACCTGTCTTAAACTGAAAGATGGTAGCTTTGCATTAGATAAAAGTAACATGTTTTACAGTGAGGGTAGCAAGACCCTGGGAGAGGTTGCCCAGAGATACTGTGGATGCCCCATCCCTGGAATGGTTCCATGGGGCCCTGAGCAACTGATCAGTGAAAGATGTCCCTGCTTATGGGGGCTGGAACTCTAGATGATCTTTGAAGGTCCTTTCCAATACAAAACATTCTATGATTATATGAAAGAAGGTTAAGGAATATCCCTTACCTTGAATGCCATGCTCCTGGTAATCACTGTTAGTGGGAGGTGCTGAAAAAACTGAGGGATCTTGGAGAAAATTAGGTGGTTGAGTGACTAGAAAGTCACATGATAGATTGTAGTCTAGTGGGACTGCATCAGTCTTGTCAAGGGGTAGTTTTAAGAAAGCCATGATCTTACACAGGAAACAGAAACAAGGTAGTGGTAGGCAAAGGTGTGTTTCAGCTGTCGGCATTAAATTCAGATGGTATATCAGGCATGTACTTTTCGCAGTTAGTGTATTCAAAATTTAGGATTTGTCCAGAGTGCGGGTGAACGTTCCATAACAGTTACTTGGAATGAATTTGAGGGTGTGCATACATTCAAGACCATAACAGGTAAAAGTAATTTAAAGCAGTCCTATGGCCTCTGTTGTGCAAGATGCCTGACAAGCTAATTAAGATAATTTCTCCTGGTTTTCTTGCCTGTAGATGCTGTTTTACCTGTCAGTGTAGAAATAGTAGAACAATAGTTATGATGGCTAATGGGATAATAATTCTTGTTTAGTTAAAACATAATCCAGCTCTTCCCTTTTAGTAAGGGTGTTATTAAGGAGAAAAGACAAGGCAGAAAGAACCATGCCTCGCCAATACCGCCCAAGGAGACTTTCTACTGTGCCATTTGCAACCGGACTTGCCTATCTCGCATTGGCCTTTTTAGCTATCAGCGCGTTTGCAGCAAGTGCGGGGAGACCCCTTCCCAAATCTTCGTTCACGAAGCCTGGCCATGATTCAGCAGGTGTCATCTTTCTTTTTTTGGATTGATTTTGAATGTATTTACAATTTAATTGTATTTTCACTTTTTTTGATGTGTGAAGGAGAATCACAAGCTATTGATTCATGAAGAACAGTGTACATATGTATTTGTAATTGTTTATACATACTTGCACTTTTTTTTTTAGCCAAAAGTTTGATATTTTCCAGCTGGTTTCTTGAAATTCCTGTTCTTCGGCAAAGAGCTAATTGCTGAAGGAGGTCTGGGTATATGGCCTGTGAGTAAATGAGCTGCAACATTTTGTCAGTATTTGGATTTATATACTCTAATTACTGATATTTCTTAACATGGTAATCATGTCAATTGTGTTAGGATAAAATAGCATTGAGAATAAAAGAGAATTAACTTTCAACTTAGGATGACGTTTGGTAAAGAGTACATGGGAAATTCATGTCTGCAAAGCAGGAATGTTCAAGTGCAAAGTAACAATGTGTCAAACACACCAAATAAATGACACCTGAAGTCCCACGAGATTGCCTAGCAGTGATCCTGTGCTATAATTTGGGTGAATATAACAGTCATTTATTATAGGATCTTCTGTTGATTCCTCTCTAAGTTCCTGCAACTGTTCCTTTCCTTTATATTCCTAAATTTGCTAATGAAGTTGCAAGTGGATTATTTCTGATTCTGAATTCCTCTGTCATTTTAAAATGTATTTGAAACTTCAGCTGTATGCTCAGCTGAGATGATGAAAATTATTCCTACAGATTTCAGTATCTCTGAGTTTCTGGGAGCTTGCAAATGCTTTAGTCCATTTTTCATATGCAGTTCTTAGTTGAGCATTGAAAGAAATTGCTTCTTAAATTATTTTTTTCAGAACAAAAATGCTGCAATTTGTTCTTCTACCGTGTAAGTTTTACTTTGCTTTTTCTGTAAGGCAGATGTCCCTTGGGAAGGTGTTTTGCATGCTTCCTGCTGTGAGACCCAGAAAACAGAATGTTAGTTTACTGTAGTAAACAAAGTTTAAAAGTCACTTTTAAAATAACTTTTGGATACTTTTTTTAAAATAATATACTTGAATAGAATGTCTGAAAACTGAATGTATGAAAATGGTCTATGATACCAGGCATACCTTTTATTGCTTTACAAATAGGATTCAATAAAAACAAAATACTTCTATTTATGAATTGGTTCCTAAATCCTGTCTGAAATATACTAGATAGCTTTGACAAGATATATGACATGCTTTAGAATCTGAAACAATCTTTTGGCCAGACTTATTAAACATATTAGGCTTTTAGTTTTTAAGATAATTGTAATTATTTGCAAATCAATAAAAATAGCCACTACACTGAAAACAAAACAAACAAACAAAAAAAACCCCACCACACCAACAAAAAAAGAAAGCCAACCACAAAAGCAGAATTGTCTTTTTCTGCATTTATGTATTGACTATATACTTAAATGTTCAAGACAATGGAGCAGCAGTAATACTGTCTAGACAATATATTGGTTGGTGTGTCTGTGATATCATCTGTTGTCAGAAAAAATATCTTTGTGTGGTAAGGGTTTGAAATCATATGGCTAGACATTGTAACTTTAAAAATGGTCTCATATGTATGTATTACATATTTCATCACGTAAAATTGCTTTTGCAATTCTGATATATTAGTTAATCTCTCCTGTGTGATCTTGACTGCTTGAATAAAGAAAATTAATCCATCTATGTTGTTTATCCATCAATGTTGTGTATTTTGCATCATCTGCCTTATGTTTGTCAGCAGGATTTTTGCTGTATGTACAAAAGCACAAATTATTTTTCACTATTTCCAGATGTGAACAATATGTTGACTTCACTCAAAATTCAGACTACATCCTGAAAACAAACTTTCTTAATACAAAAGTTCTGTTTAGCAATTGGTAGGAGTTTTAAAAATTTAAGTTTTAATTATTTAAATTTGACATATTTTCTCTTCTCCGTTTTAGAAGTTAGAAGCAGTTCCCTCAGGCTGTCAGTCAGGTACCCCCAGCTACGCTCTGTGCCTACTGCAGCTGGATCTGGGGTGGTAGCTATTTTTGTGTTTGTTTGGTTTTTCCCACTCAACATCTTCTTTCTTTTGTACTGTACGTTGTCTTGCACACAAGGTAGGCAGCTTCCAGCTGAAGTGAAAATTGGTTATGTGAGCAACTGGAAGACGAGCTTGATGATGGGAGTGTGCTTCTTCAGGTACTTGAACAGTTTGGATGAGGAAGCCTTGAGTAAGTGTATCAGGCTAAAAGTCAGGCTGCTACAGTCACACTTGCAAGGGCTTAGTCCGTGGTTGCATTGACAGTCGGCCCCTGTGGGTTTTCCTAAGTCTTCTCTAGAGCAGAATATTTATGATGGTTAGTTCTGTATCATTATAGTAATAACTACTTTTATTTTCTTTGATAAGATTATTCTGACTTAAACCAGTAAGCATAAAGCAGTTCAAGTAAAGACATACAGGAGTGCAAATCCTGTGCAGATGTTGCATCAACATAAGTACATTAGTTTAATAAGTCATACCTATTAGACTTTTTTTCATGTTCATGAGTCCTTAGTCTTCATCTGACTGTGGACTTTCTGAGCCACAGATTGGTGAAGGTTGGAGCAGTCTACAGTCATCCCACTTCTTTCATCCTCCAAGGCATCTGCTGGCAGTCACTCATTATACAAGAAGACAGCCTTATTTGTTGTCAGAGTCCAGGCCTATCGTGAAGATAGAACTCTTGGTTAGAGGCAAGGACCGCTGTTGAAGACAGGATATTGTACTAGGTGGTCTCTGATTAGAAAAGCCTTTAAAATTACCACAGGCTTGCTTTCTTCCAACTCTAATCTGTTTTTCCTGGCCACTTAATAATTTGGTTGGAAAAGCAAACTTTTCTTGCTATGCTTATATACAACATCTGGTAAAAGAAAGCCCACACAATCTCAGATAGTGTAGGTGAAACTCTGATTATAAATAAACAAATTTATGAGTGTGTGTTTTGCAGAGTCAGCCACATATCATCCATAACATCATCATTGTCTCCAGTGTATGCTCCTGAAGCCTTTGCGTGCCTTACAGATTCAGCCGTCCAAATACAGAGTGAGTGGGAGGAGATCCTACATGTTTGGTCCAGATAAAAGGAAGAATGTAACTGAGAGGGAAAATTGAGAGTGTTCACATCTGTCCTGACTTTGCCTCACTAATAAGCCTTAATTCCACTTTTGTTGATAGAAATTTTGTTGCCATAGTTAATTTTTCCTTCAACTTTGTAACCTGGCATCCAATGGGACCTTGCAATTGGATAGTAGGGCTTTTTTTATATTGGTGCAAGGGTTGGACTGTCTGCTGGGGCAGTGCCATCTCCTACCTGTTAGTTCCAACAAGGACAGTGGGTGTTTCTTCAGGAAAGAAGCCTTTTTTCTGGGATGATACAAATTGGAGGACTGTAAATCTTCAGACTCCTTCATAGATATGATGTTCAAAGTGTGATACATCTGAGCGAATCTCCCATGTCTAAACCACTTGAACCTCAGAGGAAGCATACTTCCATCAAACTTCTTCCATTCCAAAAAAAGTCAAGAAATCAGGAAGGACGTGAAGGATTGAAGTACCTTACTCTTTATTATGTGATTCCTGTTTATCCTAATTTTTCAGGGAGTGTTTTGAGATCTGGTATTTCTTCAGAGCAGACGTGATCTTGTAAGCCAGGTAACTAGCACCTGCACTAGAAGGAAAAGTCTCAATCATCAAATTAAAGCAATTTTAAAATTCTGAGTCCTGTAAAATTATGAATTCGAACAGAAATATGTAGTATTTCCAACAGCTTTTAACTCTGAAATGCAAAATGTTCACCTAAAAAAACATTTTTATTCTCATTGTTTTTTCTCTCTTTGTACAGAATCCTCCATTTGCTATGCTGGATTTGCTAGCTGTAGCTTCATTAGCACACAGTTTGGGGTTTGTTCTGCTGCTATGAAATCAGAAACATTGCCACAGAAGCCCCAGAATTTTTCCTTTATATAAGTCCTTTGTATAAGTCATGATTAAAGAAGGACTTGGTCTGTAGAATCATTAGGATCCAGCAGTTCAGATTGCATTAGTCAGTGATAAAGAGGATGGTATAGGAGGATAAATATATATATTTTCGTGTATTGGCAAGCTGAGGTCTAATAGTACTGGTTTATAGTTGGGGTATTTTTTGGGTAGAACTGCACAAAGAAGTGTGGTAAACATTGAAATTCGAGTAACCTAAATCCTTGCCTCAGTGAGGGTTTTTTAATGCCTCTTCTTTTATCTTCACTTTTTGCTCCTTATTAGATCATTAATTACAAGGTCATGTCAGTTGCTCTTTAAATGCATAATGATACAGACTCTCCAAGGTCTCATTACACTAATGTTACTGCTAATTATAAAACCGAATCCAGTAGAACATCATTCTTTGAAATGCCATGGATTTATTCATGGTAAAATAAGCAAACCCTGCAATTTATGACAGCTCATAAAAGATAAATTATATCCCATGATAGAAACAGCATAATTTTTTAAAATTGCTTATATTCTGCAAAGAACACGCAGCAATTCTTTAGCTGACTTTCCTTTACAAAGATGGTAGGTTGTTTTGTAGACAAGAAGGTCCGCTCCTGTTTTCATACCAAAGCAGGGACCTGTTAAAGGTGGACTGAATTAGCTGAATGTTACTAGCCAAAGAGGTTGTTAGCCTCTTTTCTGACGGTCTTCATTTTTTTCAGTCTATGTCACATCAAATAAATTTTTGGATACCACCAGCTGAAACCAGCTGTTTGGCAGATGCTCTGCATTGTTTGCCCAGTGTATAAAAAGCCAGTATAGGTTCAGTGTCTCTGGTAACATATGGAATCAGCTCTACACTTGTTTGAGCAAATAGACAGCTGCCAGCTAATGGATCCATTAGCAAACTTCCCACGGAATATCGTGTTTTTATCATTGCATGAAATTTTAATAACTTTAAATCATTGCTTTAGTTGAAAGTTAAGAAGACCTTTTTGTAAGACATTTGTTTCACAGAAGTGAGGGCACATCTTTTCTTGACAGCAACAATTTGGGTTTTTTATGCTAACACTGAGAAGTGAAGTGAAAATCTTCAGTGTTTTTCCATCTTTCTATTCACAATTTGTGAACCTCAAATGAAATTATTTTTCTATGTTATGTACCATGGGGAGCTTTTTTGAGTTGGAGAATTTTTTGGTGTTTTTTAGGTGGGAGGATATTTGCAGTCTTGCTTTATCCTTCTGGAAGGAGATTTAACTTGCTCGTTCTTCTAACTTGACTCTTCATAGCGAAAAATGACTTATGTGCTCTTTTTTTAGCTGTATGACCAATTTTAATAATCAAAAGAAATGAAAACAAAATGCTGCAACCTGCCTCCCTTAGTGATTTTTCTTTGCTCTACCTCTTGCATTTAGTTCTTGTACAGTTTAGTACCTGGTTTACACCAGAGGTTGAAAAGAGAGCAGCTCCCTAGAGCATCTTTCCCTTTGTGGCATGTTGAAACAGCTATGAGTGACTGTCATTCCTGGCCTTACCTCATGATGAAGTCTCCAGAAGACATCTGGAGACATGCTGCATAGTTGCAGAAGTGCAAGATCAGAAGAGTACTTCCAGCTGGCCCCATGAAGAATTTCCCCATGTTTTTTGTGCTTTTTTTCTGCTTAGTGGGTTTTGTTACCAAATCCATTACAGCAAGTGAAACAAACGTGAGGCTCTCCCAGCCCCTTCAGGATTTCAAAGGCTAATGTCTAGCCCTCAAAATCTTGATGCTGATGGGTAGAGTATGGAAGGAAAGTGAATACGGTGTTTAGAGGCATTTGCAGACTGCATTGCTCTGAGGCACCTGGCTGTGACAGATTCATTTTATCCACCCAAGTTAAAATCACCTCTTTCAAAGAAGTCTCTTGTTATCTTCCTTCATGACAATAGAAAACATTTCTTGAAGAACTCGTGGCAATCTTGTGTCCCAATGAACCAAGGAGTAACTTCAACCAGCTGGAAAGAGCAAAAATGCATTGGATGGAGGAGTGGTTTCCTTGTGACACACACCTCTCTGGGCTGGATGGACAAGGTTGCAGACACCCTGAGGGAATTTGTCAGTATCCTAGGATATGATGGTTCTTGAAGAAAAACTTGTTTTTCTAGGGCTGATAGCTCGTCCTTAAAAGAAAGCAGGAAAAAAAAAAAAAAAAACACAAAGAGCTTACTGGCCACCCTTTTCAGTTATTGAACAAAGCTTTCCTCATGATCTGGCACACTGCTGTAAAAAGGAGTTGGGATGATAAGAGGGCAACACTGACTTTCTTGGAGCTTTCTTGTTTGGCAGGGGATTTATTGCAGGTCCTCTGCCGTTGTCTGAAATGTTTGTAGAGTATTGAATGACAATAAATTTTTGCCCTTTATGTGACCTCCAAAAAGTGTGAGTCCAGTGAGATATTACTAAAATCTCATTTGATGACTGCTTCCTGGAGTAGTCTCCTTCTTCTGTTTATTAATGTGGGCATCCTGCTAACCTTCAGCTGACCTTACAGTAATCATTTTAGCTTCTGTAACTTCTTGAAAATATACTAACATAGGTTTGGTTTCATCTAGAAAGCAGATCAAGGCAGCTGGGCTTGTAGTCCATGCCTTTCTGAGCATAGTTTCCTGATGGACCTCCACCAAACTGACTGCTACCCTTCCCACCAAAAACGTGTGGGCACAGTGATCAGAACCAACAGGTGAATGTGTTTTTTTTTGAAGAAAGAACACGCTGCTGAAGTTACTCAAGTAGATTGCTTCAGACACCAATCTGCTCTAAAATAATGATTTAACTAATGGGAAATTGGTGGTTTGTGAATGGCACACCTTGGGCCATCATTTCTTTGAATACATGGACTCCTACAGAGCAAACAGGAGCTTCTCACCTGAATCTATTCTAAAGAGAGTTCATTGCTTCAGAAAGAGAGCCTTGAATTTTATGACAGAAATTTATTCCTTAATATTTAGTTGCTGGCCAGACTAAGGTTGATAAATACAGTAGTGAAGTTATTTCAGTTATATACATTGTTGATAACAAATGAAGTACCAGAATAATCAAATCCAACTCTGCACACCAGCTGCTTAGGGATTTTTTGTTCTTTATCCTGTAATTTATTGCAAGACTAAACAGTACTAAGTCGTTGGTTTCCCCCCCCATAGGGTGCGTAATCAATTTTTCTTTTCTACTCACTGTTGGTTTATGTCATCTTCCTTCCCCTCATGCCTCTAATTCCTCCTTACAAATGCATGCATGGTGTTTTACAGCAGCTCATGTCTATGTTTATCCCTTTCAAAAGCTAAGGAGTTTGCTTGCTTAATTTTGTTTTGCGAGTATGCAGTTTTTAAAGTAGACCGTATGCATTTTTTCTGCTTATTTCTGAAAGTCTTTGTAGTGCTGATTGAATCTCTGTTGTGAATCTCTGTTGTTAATCTCTTTAACCCCTGAAAGAGGATTACCTTAACAGTGAAGTGGCTGGGGAGGGGAGAAGCAAGGGAGAGGCTGACTCTGTTTTTCTAGAATGAATTCAGATCTTCAATAAGGGCTTTTCTCTGTGACACTCAAGTGTACCAATAGTAACTTCTTGCTGCCAACCACAGCTTAAGTGGGTGAGCACATATGAGTGATAGTAGTTACAACTGCAGTAAAGCCTAGTCTTGTCACCAGCCATTTGCTCAAATCAGCAATTCCTTAGGCAGAGTCCAGCAGTTTTACCAGACTTGGTAAATTGTTTGCTATATTTTTTTATTATTTTTTTTTTAAATCTTGAGGTCTTATCAGCCTGTTACAAGTTAACCAAGTGCTAGAATTAAGGAAGGAAAAATATTTGTGGTGGACACTTAATCGTACAAATGTCTGTATACCTCCCTTTTAATCTACCTGATTAACATAAGTAGTGCGCTGGACTTTTGAATTGCACACTTAACTTCCAGCTGAAAGCAAGGAATCAGTGCTATTAGCAAAGACATTTTTGCAAAGGTGAGTGGATTTTTATTCAATGCTAGCAGGAAACATTGATTGCAATTTTTTAAAAAGAATGAAAGAAATAGGCCTCAGAAGAAGACAAGAATTCACAATAGGCAGCCACATGACCAAAAGAAAGTGTTTAGGATTACAGTGTCTATTTGCAGTGGTAGAAGAGTTAAACGGATGTGACTCTAGGTGTTTGACTTGTAAGTTAATAACTGGCTTTTCTACTGTAGATGGTAAGGCATTTTTAATAAGGTATTTAGACACATGACATTCTTATACATGTATTTGAGCCTTGCACTGTTAACATTTATTCACAGTTAATAAGTTGGCAATAATAGTATAACTAAGAAAAAATTGAAAAGGTGTGCTTCTGTGATGATTCATTCTGTGGAAAACTCTGAAACATGATTTGTAAAAATGCACTTATTTGCCTTTGTTGCTGGTTGTTTACTGCATCAGAAATTATATTACATTGCAGCATTAGGGGCTGAAATGACAGGGTGAATATACTTAATCTTTTTGAGCAGTAAATTTCATCTGGTGTTTCACTGGCTATGGATCTTGTTCTTTCCAGGAACTCTGATTCATGGTTCTTGAGGAAATTACAGTATCTTTAATATTGTAACAGTTAGTTATACAGAGGCTATTAGTTTCTCTCAGTGTGACTATATTAAAGCAGCAATTTTTTAGTAAGATTTACTTTGTTCCGTATTCCTGTGCCTAATAGTTAACAAGGTAGGAGAAATGGAAAAGGAAAAGAATAATTAGGCACACAATGAGAAATTGTGTTCCCCTAATTGTTAGTTAGAATCCATGAAATTATTACTGTAGTTATCAAAATATGTGGTTTTCATACTTTCAGACTCCTGCTGTTAATTTTTTTTAATTCATTAATTAGAGAATGTGGAGCCGTTGATTTCCTCTTTTTATGGAGGTTTCTACTTTTGAAGTCAAAGGAGATTTTTACTTCCCCCCCCCACCGTGAAGAATACAGGAATTTTAATGCCACATTAGTGCTGCATCTAATAGACACTCCTGTTTGCTGCCTGATTTGTTTCCCAGCTGGGGTAAGCTAGAAAATGCCTGCTACCAGTTGTCACCACCTGATAAATGACAGGTGGTGACTTCTTAAGGCTCAGTCATGTTTATTGCTGCTGACAGGTCTCCTTTCTAATTCCCTCATCAGCAGGTAACAGGTGTCCTTACAGTAAACAGCTCTGGCACAGTCTGCTTGTAGTGGGAGCTGGTGGCAATCCTGGGCCAACAGGGCAATAAATTGTCACCTGTCTAGCACAGTTCCGTTTCTAAACTTCTATGGATGTTGTAATTACTCTTCTAATTTGTTTTATACTTCTAGTTAACTCTAGAGCTTAGCCCTATCCTGTGCCTGTGGGTATCCCAGCTTTGTTTGTGAGATGTATTTGAGGAGCTGGCAACGGATGAAATGTTCTGTCTGTCTTTAAAGACGTTAGTTGTAATGCCACCAGTCGGTCAGGACTTCACTGCACATGTGCTTGAAAAAGAAAGCAGGAATGCTTCACTCATTTTCTTCATGTAATTGCTTTGGATTTGCTTTGTATAACTGACTCTGGATTTGTTGCCCCCTCCACCCTGCTATAGAAGTCTCCAGTGTCTTTTCTCATCTGTTGCCTGATTCCCTCTTTTTTTGTTTTTCCCCCGTTTTTTAATCTGTTACCATTTATGGTCCACCAAGAAACTGGGATTAAGAATAATTCAAATGTGCTGTTAATATGTGATGTTATAAGGGAAAATAACTAGGGCTTCTCTAGTCTGGTAATGTCTTAGATTTTATCCCAGAACACTTTTCATCAGTTTATACTCTGCATGTCATTTAACTGTAATACATTATCATTGGGGGTAAATTTTTGGGAATCTTCTGTGTTAGCTAATCAAAAGACGCAACATGAAGATGAACTCTTTTTTTTTTCGCCCTCTAATTCTCACAGAAGCAAACATGGGGTGCATTAAAAGCAAAGAAGGTAAAGGTCCAGCCATGAAATACAGAACTGAAAATGCTCCAGAACCTGTTATTTCCCATGTCAGTCATTATGGATCAGACTCCAGTCAAGCAACACAGTCACCGTCAATAAAGGGATCAGCAGTTAATTTTAATAGTCATTCCATGACTCCTTTTGGTGGGCCTTCAGGAATGACACCCTTTGGAGGAGCATCATCTTCATTTTCAGCTGTGCCAAGTCCATATCCCAGTACTTTAACAGGTGAGTATTACATAAAATAATGCTGCTATTATTATTATTATAGTTGCTTGACAGTCATAGTCAAAAAAATACAATGACACATTGTCACACGGAAATAAATTACAAATTAAGTAAATTGCCTTTTACAGATTTCTGATTTTCAATATCTTTACTGCTAGATAGTAATTCAGTCTGGGTGACTGGGCTTGAGGATTGGCTGATTAGGCTTTTGTTTTTATGGGAGCAATTAGGATGGCAGCACAGAGAAATGTAAGACTTTAATAAAAGACAATAATGGGAATTGATGAAATTGTGTTAGAAGTTCTAAGCTGTTGAAGAGATGCATATAGAGTAATGGCTTTGAACTTCTAGGGAGGTACAAAATAAAACACTTCAGATTCAGGAAATTGCTATATTAAACTGGGTTTCAGGCTTGATTGGCTGTAAGTTATATTAATACAACATTGAATCTATTTATAAAGCTAAACAGGATATGCAGTATATTCTGTGTACTATATTAACAATATGTGTGAAACAAAAGAGCAGAAATCTTATATTAAGGCCAAAATTGAAAACATAAAATAGAATTTGCAAGGTGCAGAGACCTTCTTGGCTGAGATACAGAAGATACAGCATTTTAAAGCAACGTGCACATCTGATGTTATAAACCCACCTTTATATCAAAATCTTAAAACTTCATTACAAAAATACTGATTTTGTGCACATGGCTAATTTCACAGTTTTGATGGATATTTCTAAGAGGAAGCTGTAATTTATTCTTTTCTTTTTTTAAAGAGACAAGAAAAGAAAGAAAGACTAATTTATTCTAGAGGCTTTGTACAGACACTTCACAAAACAGTGTAAATAATACCTTATTAGTCTATTTCTAGTTTTCCCACAAACCTCGAATGTTGGCACAATTACAGTTCTTAAATG
This sequence comes from Acropternis orthonyx, assembly GCA_035583155.1. NCBI lineage: Eukaryota > Metazoa > Chordata > Aves > Passeriformes > Rhinocryptidae > Acropternis > Acropternis orthonyx. Next base: position 104,535,938 of record JAWWEU010000081.1, read on the forward strand.
CTTGCTTCATTACAGTGGTATTTAAAGTCTTTTAAACACAAGAAGTTTGAGATCCATGAAAACCCACACTGACCTTGACATTAAGCAATTCAGAAACCAAATATGAATTGTCAGGTAACGATGACATCATACTCCTTTTCTTGGGACTTCATTAAAAACCAGATAATTAAAATGAGTATCTAGCCTGTCTCGAAATTTATGAGTCAGCTCTGAATTCCCATTTTGGATGAACATATACAGAAATTAAATATGGGCAGCATTTCTTTATATGTATTAGCTCTACTGAGGAAGGTTTACTGTACTGCATCTCCAAGAACCTCAGTGTATTTCTTCTTTGGTCTTGTGGGAATCTTCAGCAGCACATGTGGGCAATTCTGGGCTTTACCAGGCATCAGGGATGTGGCCTCCCACCAGGTACCACAAATCCTTTGCTGCACAGAGTGGAAGGGGTGTTCCCTTGCCTGTTCCTGTTCCCGATGGTAGTTAAGCATGTTATATCTTGAACCGGACTCAACAAGAGAGATTTCTCATGGAAAGAGAGTCTAATATCTCATCAGTGTGAAATCAGTTATCAGCAGGCAGGCTGATTTGTGTGAATGCTCCCATTGTTTTGCAATTAGGTAAAATGATACTGCATATGAAATTACTCCTCCTTGTTCTGCAAAGCCAACCTATCCAGAAACAAACAGATTTTTTAAATAAATAAAATTGCACTAATAATTATTTAGTACCTTTCGCTACTGAATGTACGAAACACCGAAATTGGGTATTTTTGTGAGTTGAATGAGATGACAACCTTCATCTGGCTGTAAGCTTTTTGTATTTGTGATGAATCAAACACTGGATCACATTCTGTTGCCCTTTGATTTGCAAGAGAGGAGAATAGATGGGCATGTCAAACAGGATGTAAGTGTCGGTAGTACTCAGCCAGTTGATCAGTGATGTGTGACAAGAAGATGATAGGATCATCATCGTGGACTGTAGTGAAGCTGAAAAGAGTTGAGCCATCTTTTATTGCTCTAGAGCAGAAAAGGAGAAGAAATCTGAGTTAGTCACACTGCTCCTGTATTACACATTCTCAGTCATCAGATACTTTGAAATCATAGAATATTACTGAAAATCAAACCAGAAAAATGGACTGCTATTCTTGCTTTCCGTAAAGCTGTGTGAGTACTAGTGTTCTGTAATCTTCATGCTGAACAACAAGGTAAAGTCTTCACTCCAAAAGCAGTCATAGATTAAAGGATGGGAATACTGACCTAAAGAAAGGAAAATCTTTAAGGGAAGCCTTATGGTCACAGATAGCTTGAATAACTAAACTAGATCACTTCACGGTGATTCACAAAGAAAACAGCTGCAAGAGACTTAAAATCATTTGACTACATCTTTGTTTAAAACATTCTGTGCTGCTCCTGCTCCCCTTAAGTATTTTATTATTCTTTGCTATGAAATAAATAACACTTGTGAGTGAGAATAAAAAGACGTTGTAAGGTAGCTGAAGTGTTTCAAGGTTCACAGAGTCTCACAATTTTTTTATATGCAATTAAAAACTTCTGTGATACTGTGGTTTGAGGGTATTGATTTTTTTTCATCTGCTGAAGAAGTCCCTGGGGATGTTTTAGTTCCATAATGTTTGCTTTCTGTTTGTGTGAATATGGTATGTATCCCCACAATTTTCTTGCTCCAGGTAGAAGTTTATGTCATCAAAAATTGTAGTAATGTTGTAGTAATATAGGCAAAAATTTGTAGAACTGTGTTTATTTTTAACTTAAATTAGGAGCTGTTAACTTCTAGGGAATATTTTAATTCATTTTCAATTCATAAGTCACACTTCAAAAAAAAAAAAAAAAAAAAAACTCAATTACTGTAGCCTCCTGTGGGGATTTTGTTCTGTTGTTCCTAGAGGAACTGTAAATTCATTTCCAGCTGAGGCCTGTTGAGAGACTGTAATCACAGGAAGACTCCAAATCAAATGAAAATATTTAAGTGTTTAGGAGCTCTTGCATCATAAAGTCTACATTGCAAAAGAATATTAGATATAAAGTATCCCTGTTGCATTACATAGTCTTCCTTTCTGATCACTATCGTCTTAATTTTAAGATCTAAAATTAGATGTAACATGTTTTTGTTGGTGGACTTCCAAGTATGTCCTGGTACATACATGTGCATATTAGAGATACACTATTATACACTTAAAAATAAGTTATTGCTTGGATTATCATTAGGCTTCTTAAATATCTATGAGGCCGTAAAATAGCATTTCTAGAGCTTAAAAAGTCTTTCTGGATTGTCCATTTGCAGTTTTCTATTTCAACTTTGTCCTAGTTATGGTACTTAGTTCTTTATTTTTGCTAGTAGCTTGTACCTCTCAAGTAGCCCATTCTCCTTTCCCTCTTCTTCGTTTAGCCCAGTTTTATTGATTAGTTCTTTGAAGTGCAGAAAAAGATTTCCTACCAGTAAGTGTAGGAATCCTCCTACCATCTATCTCTCTCACATCTATCCTGTTTGTGGGACATGTTCAACAACATTCCCTGTGCCAGAAGTGGGATGGGGAAGCAAGTTCTCTAGGGTTGGTGGAGTGCTGTTCCTCCTGTGACCTGTCTTCGCCCTTATTCTCTAGAGTAATGCACTGATGGATCATCCTTAGCAAGTCTGCTTCACTGGCAGGGAGACTTGATGTAATTAAAAAATCATTAGTCCTAAAGCAGAGAAATATGTTTGTACCAAACAAAAATACTTTTATTTCTGGTTTAATTCCTTGAGTAGATTTTAATGTGTAACCTCAGAAAGTTGGGAACACATCAGTTATTTATAGCTAAGTTAGTCAGGAAACTACTGTAAAAATTAGTGGCTGATGGTTCACCATTGTGGTGTTGTGGAAATTGCATTTCTTAACAAGAAACAAGCCAGGGGTTTTTTTTTTACTTCTGATTTGTCATTCAGGTTTTTGTATATAAGTGCTGTAATTATTAATGTAGTTCAAGCAATGTATCTTGTGGCCTTTTTTGGTGTGGAAGTGTATTTTTAGGATGTCTGTTTATAGGCATTGCTCTGTCTTAAGAAATTAGGGGATTATATATCTGACTTCCAAAATTAGTTACAACCTAAAGTGTTTAGTTGCTTCCAAATCAAAATTGATGAGTTGTTTCACAGACAAGTCCTTAAATAACGTGTTGCAACATTACTGCTATATCATATGGGACTTTTTTCTTTTTCCTAAGGTGGTGTTACTGTATTTGTGGCCTTATATGATTATGAAGCTAGAACTACAGATGACCTTTCATTTAAGAAAGGTGAACGGTTCCAGATAATAAATAACACGTAAGTGTTCTCATTTGCAGACTTCACTTGGTTGTTGGGAATAATTAAATCCTCAGCTCTTTTTAAAATCTATGTATCCTATTTCAGTGAAGAGTAGATTGATTTTATTCTTTTCCTGAATGCATGCAATATTCATGGCATTAAAATATTTATACTTCAAAGACAATAACCTTTTGCACTGAGATCAAGGTTTGGGTGCAGATGTAGAAGTGTAGCAACTAGGACAGCTCTAGGCCTGTCCTCAGGTGATTGGGTGACTCCCTCCCACTACCTGCCGCAGCAAGCTACAACCATCTACTTTGGGACAGAAAAGGTGGAGACATGCACTGCTCCATCCCATACTCTGCACCTTGCAGATACTCTCTGACAGAATTCCAGATCTCGTGGGAGGTGGGCACAGCTGACAGCACCAGACTGCAAATTCCAGAGGCAAGTGCACTGCCTGTACCAGGGACATCTTGACACATGGAATTGTATCTAACTGGCCTGCACAGTAAATCCATGTAAAAATAGTTTATGGGTAGTTTCATGTTCTAGTTCAGTTGCAGATCATTACTGCATTACATTCTGATTAATAGGAGTCTAGTGAAAAGAAAGTTATTTGTCAGCTTTGGAGATATCCTTACACGCAGGTTTTTGGTGTGGTAATAGTTCTAATTCATACATGTAGCAGTTTTCATTTGTCCAGTTCTCTTAATTTTATTAGCTGGCTTCCTGCTTCCTTTATTGCTAACTGTCAGCATACAGGCAGAATGTTCTGGAGAGGCAGATGAAGACTAGAGAACTGGGAAGTTTATTTACACATCTCTGCCATGAGTCATTCTGGTTTTACATTACAAAAAGACCCCAAAAAACCCAACAACAAAACCAAACCAAACAAACAACCCCCCCCACAAACCAAACAAAAACAAAACCAAGGCAAAACAAAGCAAACAAAAAAAACCGTAACAAACAACCCCAAAAATCCCCAAATCTTTAAAATATGAAATTCTACTAAGAGGCACTCATATTGCTTAGAACACAAGAAGATGTATTTAAGTGCAGCACCAAATGTTTTAGATGCCTTCATAATTAATGCCATCATTACATTTGCCTGCATTTCATACAGGTGCTGGGGAATTACTTATTGTTTATATGTGGAAGAGGTAACTGATGTTTCATTGCAGGGAAGGAGACTGGTGGGAAGCACGATCAATTGCTACAGGAAAAACAGGCTACATCCCAAGCAATTATGTAGCTCCTGCAGACTCCATTCAAGCAGAAGAGTAAGACACTGTATCCTGTCAATCTGTTCTTACTATCCTTTCAACATTTTGTACCCTGTGGTGATACTTTAATTCTGTGTATGTAATATTTTAGTGTAAAGTAGAAGAATAATGCTACTTAAGGAATAGCAATGCTACTTGGAGTATGTTAAATGTGTAATTATTAGTAAGGTGGACACTCATGCAGATGTTTCATGCCTGTTTGCATGGGGCTAAAGGAAAAGGGATGGGAGACTGCAATAATGATAAGCATTGGAGTTACATGTGTTGTGTATCACATAAAGCAAAAACGGATGGGTTTTAATTGAAGAGTTCACATGCCGTCAACTCTAGGTTTTTATCCTTATTTTTGCTTGCCAAACCCTGATTCAACATCAGCTATGTCCTTGGTATCACCTGATCTTATGTTCTGAAAAAAAATTTCTGTAGTTATTGCTAATTTATCTATAATAACTTTTTTGGTGCCAAAATTGTTTGGTACACTAAGGACTGCTATGAATTTGGAAAATTATATTGATTTGTGTGCCAATACTTTCTACATTTATTTGCAAACAAAGATCCCAGAATAGCTTACAGATTCACATAAAGTTTCTGTGGGAACTGTGAGTTGGAGTACAGTTTCAGGTTACGCTTATTCCAAGGGATTGTATTTGTTGTACTAGGAATATAAAGTTCCGCAGCTTTTGCTTCAATATTCTGGCGTGGTACTGCCAATAAGCAGTTCCCTGATACTTGATCTGTGCACTTCTCTGTTTGCTACTGCACTTCTGGGAAAAGTGCCTGATTTTCAAGATGTTTTCTGAATCTCAAGCTGAGACTTTAGTATGTTGCTGCTGCTGTCATTTGGTTCTTTGCTATTAAAAAGTGATTGCATCAAAGATGCAGTTATTTTACACCCTTCAGTTCCATCTGATTTTAAAATTACTATCTTAATTTTTTTGGAAAAAAATGTTGAGGTGTTTTGGGGATTTTTTTTTTAACTATCCAATAAAGGCATATTGTCATAACAACTGTGGTCGTGGTAAATGGAAATGATAACCCGTTGCAAAGAAACTATGGCTCCTAAAGATTAGCAAAACAGAGTGGTGGGATTTGTCATAGGTTTGTGTTTGACTAGAGGTGAGAGTGAAGACTGATGAGTAAGGAAGGAAGCTTTTTGAAACTGACTATTTTAAAGAACCAGTGCTAATTTTATTAAATACCACCACAGCATTTGGAATGCAGTTCATTTGGTTTAGAGTTGGTTAGCCCTGTGCTTTGATAGCATTTACAGGTTTTGTGTTGTGAGTGCAGTTGGAGTTGCAAGTACAAATGCAATACAGAGCCCCAGGATGCTAGGATTTTCTTTAAGCAGCCTTTTCTAAGCCTGAAGGATATATATTCCATTTATATCAGAAACTGCTTGTGACAGGACCCATATTAGTCATCTGTCTTTTGAATGAGACCGTCATATAATTGTTTAATAGTTGTAAAAAGAACAATTAAACCCTACTATTATTTCTAGGTAATAAAATAAAATAACACTTTACAATATGGTTTGTAAACTTTGTAGTAGTCTGGGGAAGAGGCATTTTCACATGGAGTAACTAACTAAGGCTCAGTAAGATTATAGGTTATATCCAAATTGTCACAAGCATGTACACCCTCATATCCATTTCTAGCCTTGCACATCTACTTAAATAGTCAAACTGCAAATGGAACAAAATATAAGTTTCAAATTCCCAAGTGATTGCACAGGCCATTCTGGTCACAGGCCAACAAAGTGATCCCTCCTTATCTGCCTTTTTACCCCAGAAATTATTTCAACCACAAAGCCATTGTTTTGCAGCGGTTTTCATTACTATTTCCCATCACTTGTGAAGTGAGATTTGCTTGATGTTAAGGACGGTGACAAATAAAAATGTTTGAAATTTACACTTCACATAATGTTGTGGCTTCTGAGGCATGTAATCAAAATAAGATATAGTTAGAAATAAGTGTTTTTTCAAAGTCTGGGGATTCATATGCAGATGGACCTTAAAGTTATCAGTGGCTCAGGACAGTGCTGTATGCAGGCTGTTCATCAGGATGAACATGCTGTGGGAGCATAGAAGAAAAAATTAGTTTTGTGAAAGAACTTAAGGCAAGAAAAATTGCAGATGTTTTAAAACATCAGCATGTTTTTTGGTATCAGAATGATGCAACAAAATGGAATTCTACTCATAGAGAAGTGATACCTACCATAGTAGGTATCATTTCTAATCGTTGTTTCTAAATGATCAGTGAGGTAGAGAAGGACAGGGGACAGTAGAAACAGGAGAGTTTCCAACTGGATATAAGAAACCTTTTTATCCTGAGGACAGCCAGGAAGAGGTACAGGTTGCCCAGGTTGGCAGTCCATCCTTTGAGGTTTTCAAGCCTGAAGTTGGCAACATTCTGAGCAACCAGGTCTGATCTTGCTGCTGACCCTGCTTGCAACCGGAGGCTGGACCAGTGGCCTCCCAAGAGCCTCTTCCAACCAGAATGAATTTGTGTTCCAGTGATATTTATGCACACGCACTTTGCATAAAATAGTGTTTTCTAACATAAAGCCAAAACTTTTTAGAGAAGGTGGTTTCAGCTGCTGCAGTCTTTTGAGTGTTCTACCAAAGAGTGTTGTCTGATTCAGCTTGACCTGTAAACAAACTTAGCCAGAGGAGGGTGTTACTTAAATGTTAAGCACAGTTGATGTCCATTGTTAAACCACTAGAAAATCATAGTATTTGCACATACAGGCCTCTTTACATGTATTTTCAAAGAACAGAAATAAGACCCATGTAGAAATAGGTCATCTTAATCTTGTTATTATTATCTGGATGTCATTGCTTTTGTTGATCTGTATCTGCATTGGGATTTTAGTAGTCCAGTCAATGCTTTTGATTTCCAAATCTTTTGTTTATATGAATACCAAAGCGTAGGAAACCTTTACTTACAAGTTTGCTTTAAAATTTCCTAGGTGGTATTTTGGTAAGATGGGCAGGAAGGATGCAGAAAGGCTACTTTTAAATCCTGGGAACCAGCGTGGTATTTTCTTAGTAAGAGAGAGTGAAACGACTAAAGGTATGTATATGTCTGTGTTTCATTTCTCCCTCCTATTCCCCCCTCCCCCCACCACCAAGGTGGACATAATGAACATTTTTATGCCTATCACATGATACATATATATGTTCACACATGTATGTGTATAATAACGGTTGTGGAGATGCATTAAATATGTTGTTAAATGTTGGTGAAGAACCAGGTGTGACTTGTTTCCTAGGTGCTTATTCCCTTTCCATACGTGACTGGGATGAGGTCAGAGGTGATAATGTGAAACACTACAAAATCAGAAAACTTGACAATGGTGGATATTATATCACAACCAGAGCACAATTTGAATCTCTACAGAAGTTGGTGAAACACTACAGAGGTAAGCCCAAGTTCCAGTGTTCCAACGCTGCCTTGTGCCTATTGAGGGAAGAAGGACAACATACACAGCTTATTTTAAAACCAAAACTATAACATTTCTTTTTGGTTTCAACAAACAGTAGATGGACTAGTTCTTTTTATCAACATTAAGATGTTGCTTTCATTACAGTCTTACCCCTGCTTAACTATGAAGCCTTTTTTTTCTGTTTTCCAGAACATGCTGATGGGCTGTGTCATAAGCTAACAACTGTGTGTCCCACTGTGAAACCACAAACACAGGGACTAGCAAAAGATGCCTGGGAGATTCCTAGGGAATCTTTGAGGCTGGAAGTTAAGTTGGGCCAAGGATGTTTTGGTGAAGTATGGATGGGTAAGAGCGTAACGTGACACCTTTCAGTTATTCCTGTGAATGTTTTAGTAGTATTTTGAGTAAACCAGTATCGGAATCTGAACAGATAATACCATAAAGAAATGAAGGAAAAAGTACCAGTTATGATCAGGCATGTAGTGGTAAAATTAATATTCAGTATAGTTCTAGTTCATAATTATTCTGTTACCTAAGAAAACAGAAGCCAAAAAAGGTTTTCAGCAGAAAATCTGTTCAGTATTATAGTCAATGTTTTGTGATTTATTTCTCTAGGAACGTGGAATGGAACCACAAAAGTAGCCATCAAGACACTAAAACCTGGTACAATGATGCCAGAAGCTTTCCTGCAGGAGGCTCAGATCATGAAGAAATTACGACATGACAAACTCGTTCCACTATACGCAGTTGTTTCTGAGGAACCAATCTACATCGTCACTGAATTCATGACAAAAGGTGTGTGACAGAATAGTTAGAAATAATACGTTTACAAGATTATTTAAGGCCTCAGCAGTAAATTAAATGTTTAATTAATGTTAGGTTTAAGCTGACTGGAGTGTAAGTGTTAATGTTGATTAAATCAAAATGAGCAACGCTTGACCTACTTGAAGCAGTTCTGATTTAGATTGTGGGTGGAGGCATGAGTTTTTTTGCACATCTGTGTCACCCTTGGTAATCTTGCAAGTACAAGATCGGGGGTTTTTTTCTCCTCATGTTTAGTGTATACTGCTCATCACATTCAAATTGGGTAGTATAGCTGGGAATATCATTATATCATCATATCCTTATGCCTGTAGACAGGTCATGCTCACAACAGAATACACTGGGCTTTGGGGGGTTTTTTGTGTTTCTTTTGCAGGAGTGTAATAGTAAATTTTAAAAAGATTGAGTGGTTTTTTTTCCTCAGACTCCCTCCTTTAGCTGCTTGTTTTCAGTCTTTCATCCTTCTTCCTTTGCTCTTTATCATTCCCGCTCCCCCTGCTGCAGAGATTTAGAGATTTAGGCTGAATGTAGAAATAAACATCATAAGCATATTAGTGCTAAGAAGCAGCAGATTTTCAAGTCAGTTACTCCATTTTTTATAAAATGCAGACTGCTGTTCAACTCATAGAGAAATTTGCTGTCCTCGTACGATACAGAAGCAATGTTAAAATCCAAGAGAATGACTAGTTGTGTTCAGTACTGTACCACAAATATACAGTTTTGAGGGTTTTTTCCTGTTTGGATGGGGTTTCTAAAGGGTTGTATAAGTTTGAAAAGGTAGAAGGTACTAGAAAATCTAAAAAGTTCCTTCTGCATTGTTATTGCTGCTAAATAATACTGGACAGTCTCTGTCAGATCTAAAGCTGCCATGCAAATCTGTTTTCATTGTTCAGAAATCAGGTTTCAACAAGGCAATCAGGAAAACAGATATTTGTAGCTATCTAAGGAAAACCAAAGTTTAATACCAGAACTGGTTACCGTGCAAAAGCAGAAGTAAAGAATTGGGAAAATACTTGCAAGTTTGTCTAAATTGTGGATTCAAAATGCAATTGGAAGCTTATGTTCCGTTTTCATTTGACAAACTTCTCACATTTTACAAAAAACCCATAAAACTTCCTTGGTTGTGGTTCATACTTAAAAGCTAGTAGAACCATTTGCTTTTAGTTCTGTTTCTCCTTTTACAAGGAAAAAGAGATGGATAAGAACTTCACAGTACCCAATTTTTTTTCCTATATGGACAGGCTGCTAGTGATCAGTGTGAAATCTTTGCCCCTCTTTGGTCCTTTGAGCTCATTAACGGAGATCAGAAAAAGTCTGTGCAAACACATACAGCAAACCAGAAACAACAGTGTGGGACTGACCTGCCACATTTTTACTTTCAATACAAAAACACAGCAAGTCGCTGAAGTTCTGTTGGAGGGTGGTTATTGCTGTGAATCCGCTGTATAATATGCAATCGAGTTGTTTCTTTCCCCACCATCACCACACTTGTAATGTTGTTGTTGTAATTTTGACTGATGAGACTGATTAGTTATCAATCTTCACCAGTTTCTTAGGAAAGAAGTCATGTTCCTATATCTTAGGGCATAATACCACCTGTGGGGAAAGCTGTTAAGTCAGGGACAGAGCTGTACTGCACGTGTAAAGATTGCTGTTTGAAAAGACAGGCAGGTCCTTGGAACTGATTTCAGATACTGCTCATGTTATAATGTTCTGGGTGTGATTGCATTGTATAAATGTGAAAAATTAATACATAGTAAAGAATGGAAGATAGTTTTGTTTTTCCCTGTAAGGAAGAAAAAGCAACAAAATAAAAGCAACAATTTCAGGATAATTTCTCTAGTATGTAATTGGGGCTGGCAGAAAAATTTAAGAAAGGAATAGAGGTTTTTGTTCTGTAATTATAAATCTCACTGTGGAAGAAAGTCCAGCTAGGAAGAGCATTGATACCAGCAACATTGGAAAAATTCTAATTTATTGCTGTATAATCAAGCAAGAGTCTGTTTTATTACTCTTCAGTTAGTTACATTATTGAAGTGGGTTCCAAAATACTTGGATAAAACTTGCACTAATTAATTATCAGTGCAGAGTGATTCAGGCATGGTTGTTGAGTTTGTGTTCTGGTAAATGATAGATTTTCAAATACAGATTCCATGAGATGAATGTGTCAAACATAATGTCTAGGAAAAAAAAATTCTGTTTTCAGGTCAAATTAATGTTTTGATTTTTTTCCTTTTTTTTTCCCTACTCCCCCCAAATGTGTCATCTTTTACAGGCAGCTTGCTAGACTTCCTTAAAGAAGGGGAAGGGAAGTACTTAAAACTCCCACAGCTGGTTGACATGGCTGCTCAGGTACTAAGAAAATTGGAGGTTGTGCTTAGAGAAGAGATATCAGATATCCACTAAATGTAAATATTGAATACTCTGGCTGTTGTATGCTGCTCTGTCTTACACCCTCTGTTGTAGGTTTGTAATTTGTCAAAAGAGAAACAGTTCATAATTAGCAGACACTGTGTAGCTGGACACACACTAATCAGTGCTGGTACAAGCTCTTGCTAAGCTATATTTCCTGTGCTTATACAGTGGAAATGGAGCTAAAATAAAGGGGTACAGCTTAATGCTTGGGAGAAATGTATAACATCATGAAAAATAACCTTTCATAACACTTTCTTTTTAAGATTGCTGATGGCATGGCTTACATTGAACGAATGAACTACATCCACAGGGATCTCCGGGCAGCTAACATTCTTGTAGGAGACAATCTTGTATGTAAAATAGCAGACTTTGGTTTAGCAAGGTTAATAGAGGACAATGAGTACACTGCAAGGCAAGGTAAGGCCAATTTATTTGCTGAATAACTGACACCTGTTACCTTCAAATTGCTTAAAACTATTACATTTAGCAGAACATGTCTGTGTATTTTGTCTTCATGAATAAAGATTATGCATATGACTGGACTTTCACAGCTGTGTTAAGCTGACCCCCGTGCCTAAGAGCAATCCTAGTGAACTTTTTATTGTTCAAAATTATCTGGTAGTTTATGTTCTGAAAAAGTGTTTTTAGGGGGTCTTGAGGGGTAAAAGGTCTGAAGAGAGATGGGATTCCAGAGACATCACTTTTGAGAGGTCAGGTTCACTTTTTGAAACCTATTTAATTAAGAATCTCAGACGTCTTCAGTGCTTCCAGAAATTGTAGCTAGTAGTTGCTGCCCTAGTGTGAGAAATACTAATATACTAAACCATCTCAAATTTTCTCAATTAAGTGAAATGTAAAAATGTTTGAGTGCAATGTTCTTTTTAAAATATTTTTCAGTCTAAGCAAATTATGCACTAGCAAGGGAAAATTGAGTATCTATCTTTCCAATGTTTGTAGGAGCTAAATTTCCTATTAAATGGACTGCTCCAGAAGCAGCATTGTATGGTCGGTTTACAATCAAGTCAGATGTGTGGTCCTTTGGAATTTTACTGACAGAGCTGGTAACAAAGGGGAGAGTGCCATATCCAGGTAACAGGAAAAATTATATAGATTTTTTCTTTTCTTTGTTGTATTGTGTGCTTCTGAAGTTACTTTTTGTACTGTTTGCCTTCATTCAGAGTCTGTAGTTGACAAGCAGAGACAAAAACATAGTCACACCTCGTTAGTTCCTTTGTTCACAAAGCTACTTTGTTTTATTTGCAGATTAACTGTTATATCTTTTTTTAAGTGCTTGAAGACAATAGCATTTGTAAATGTGATGGATACTTCGTTTCAGATTAGTGGGTGTCCTTGTGTTTTCCTATCTGTCCCTGATATTTCTACTTTTGACATTTTCCCAGGCTACAGTGAGCAGCAGTAGAGTGAACCCGCTAAACTGGTGTTTGAAACTCAGCATATTTCAACAGATATTTTGCTGTGACTGGAATTTGTAAGGCAGTTCTGTTAGGTATATATAATGCCTTTTTCTTGGCCTGATTTCAAATTCAGTAGTCCTTCAGTGAAACCTAAGGCAGGCAGAAGGTATTTGCACTTGAGTCTGCTTTTTGAAAGGACAGGTCCAAGGCAGTGGGAAAGTGGAAAAGCATACACATGGAAGAAGGACCAGAGGTTGAGGAATTACCAGTGTACTGAAACAATTTTCAGAAAATATATTTAATGCAAAATACAAAAAATTCATTCATTATAAACTGTGTTCATTAAAGGTTCTGTTCTGGTAGATCTACATATATTGCAGTTGGAGAGACACTTGAAAAACTTTGGGAAACTGTTCTTTGCATAGTGTCACTCAGAGTTAAAATGCTTTCATTTTAGGGATGGTGAATCGAGAAGTTCTGGAACAAGTGGAACGTGGATATAGGATGCCTTGTCCACAAGGCTGCCCGGAGTCTCTCCATGAGTTAATGAAACTGTGTTGGAAGAAGGACCCGGATGAGAGACCAACATTTGAATATATACAGTCTTTCCTGGAGGACTACTTTACTGCTACAGAACCACAGTACCAGCCTGGAGACAATTTATAAGCCACCAGTCTATATAACATGCACAAATCTGCCAAATGTAAAAGACTTGCAAAGAATTCCTGAAGTCTCTAAGGAATCACAGGAAAGAAAATCTTCGCTACTTTGCATGCTCTTAATGGCAAACTGGAATTTCATAATGCAGTTGCACAAAACCACTTTTAAAGTGTTATACTCTAACTTACCAATGACATGTTTTTATTTTTTTTTGTCTTTCCCAACTTATTTTCAGGGTCCAAAGGAAGCTTACTGAAAATACAGGGCAGAAAAATGAGTGTCAGTGTGAACAATAGCAGAAAAACCTATGTTTCAAATCCTTTATTTTCCCAAACTTTGCTAATCATTCTACTAAAGAGGGAATTGTCTGGAATTAGTGATCTTGGGGTAAGGCATTTTTAAAGCAGAAGAACTTTGTGGGACCAAGCAATTCTATTCCAGTTCTGTAAAAATCCCTGTGTTTAAAATTACATGTGTGTGCCCTCCGCCCCCTCAAAAAAAGAGATGATACAATTGTATTTGATATATAGTCTTGATCTTTAAGCTTCCTCTTGCATGGACTTAATTAGAGTAGGCAGGTTAAAAGAGAAATTGGAACAATGAATGAGAAACTTGATCTAAATGATAGGCCTCAATAGTGAAATTAGAGAGCATAATGCACTGTGTTAATACTTGTATTAATATAACTGGAAAGTAGGATGAGAGATTTTTCTTTTTTCTTTCTGCATAGCTAATTAAGAATCATGAAGGTAACTAGAAAATGAGGTAATATTTTACAAAATTGTGTTGATAAAGTATGATGATATTTGAACTTGAAGCTATGTAATACAATCAGGAGGGGAAAGCCTTTAATCTTTTAAGCTCCAATCCAACATTGAGGATTTATATGGGAAGACTGCCTGAACAAAGCTCACCAGGAAGGCAAGACTGAAGCTGGTAAATGGCCACTTTTTAGTCCTTTTGAGAGTCAGGTTTGGTACTGTTGTATGTGGCTTTTTGTGTTAACAAGGGTGGGTGCCACAAATAGTATCTGTCACTAGTTCAGGGATTTGATTGCACTTTTGCTTTTCTTGACTATTAAGGCACACTTCCACGCAGTTGCTCTTCCCACTTCTGGCCTTTCTACAGAATTATTTAACTAAAAATAAACAAAAGAAAATGTGAAATTTTAAAAACTAAAGGGATAAAATATATTTAATATTGTCCTAATAATGAAATTTGCTGGCATTCAGCCCAGCTGACACTACATCTAGATTTACTTTCTTTGGCTACTGACATATCAAGCAATAACATCATGTCTTTTACTCAACAATTTGCATGAGGTTCTTGAATTTCTGATCAAGCTTATGTACTTCAGTTTTGAAACACTAAACTCTTACTTAGCTACAAGGTTGGAATTCATATTATCATTGTAAAGCTGTCCAACAAATGAATTTCAGAAAAGCTGGTAATACAGTTTGGTACTAAACTTAACATTCTTCATGGGTTTACACTACATTGAATCCAACTACCAAACATATCTGTGTAAGAACAGTGCCATCATTTTTCATTTTCATCATCAACTATACATCTGTGGTTATCAAATTTTAAAAGGGCTTTATGTAAGAAAAACAAAAGTTTAAAAAAAAATCAAAATCCCTCAAAAATATGATGGAATTTTACTTTTTCTAAATATTTTAAAATTAACAACACAATCATATGAGTTTGTGTATTAATACAGTCATAACAAAAAATGCCAAAAATTACACTGGCATTGTATGGATTTTTGATTACTGAATGGAACAGTTCATTGTAATAACACTTGTATAGTAAAGGAATAAAACACTAACTTAATGAACGTGTTCATTGTAAATGGTTGTGTATTATAAAACTTCTCCAAAAGAGTTTGTATGTTTATGAAAATTTATTTGTTTCACCTGAAGACCTTGATGTGGTTCTTACCCTAACAGAGTTTAAAATTCACATTCACACTTTTTATATAAATAGTAATAAATTTAATTATGTAACTAAGTATTTTTATAAAGTATGGCATTGTTGAACTGTTTTGCAGAATTGGTTCAAAATAAATTTGTCCTTGATTGCATCTGCTTATTTGAGGTGGGGGAGGGGAGAAGGTGGGAGGGGGACAAAAGCAGAGTAGCCTTCATATTGAGGGGAAAAGGAGGGGAATAAGACCTTCATGAGGTCTTTTTTATCCTCTGTAAATTGTTTTAATGTACTTTCATACAAGATTCTGAGTTCTTCATAGTGCATTATTGCTGTTAAAAAGGAGACATTGTCTAGCCTGGTTCAGAGGTCCTTGGCAGGAATAGGCTAGAGCAATTCTGTCTGGGCTTAAAACTAACCACTGTGATGGACAGGCAGGCTTGGGATTCTTGTGAGAGCAAGTTCAATGTAGACTCAGCTGGTGGTCACTGCCACGCTGTAAGGCAAGCACATATCCTCTCTCTTGCTTTATCTGCTATTAGCAGCCACTGTTCACTTCTGGGCAATTTTTCAGGGAATTTGATGCATTTGTTCTTGTGATAGCTAACGTTTTATCTCAACCTCATTGAATGTTACCTGTCTCAATGACCAGTACTATTCAAACTGCCGATTCTGACATGTGTATACAGTGCCACTGTAGATTAAGGAACTAGTACTGCTTGAGCATCAACAATAACTGATACAGCACTAAAACCATTCTTCTTACAGAACCTACAAACTGCAAAGTTTACTGTATTTTTAGCATTTCCTGTAATGTAATTAATGTTTTACTATTTTTAATGAGAACAATCATGTAATTCCTGGCAATCTGTACTCTCTTGTCCATCAGGACCTTGTGATTCCCATTCTGCATGCTAGGCCTGCAGATTGTTCCCATCATGTGTTATTTCAAGCTGTAGTATTTTAAGAATATTTTCATACTATTTTTGAGTAAACTTCCAAACATAAACATGTGTATGATCCTACTGTTTGGATAAAGTACATTCCTACTTTAGTATAAAGCATTATGAAAAGAACCTTATGTGTTCTTATCCTTGCATTGTCATTTCACCAGGGTTGTGAGTAGCTCTTACAACTGAAAAGTAGCCTTGAAAAAGTTTGGAGGGGTTTTTTGTTGGGTGGGAGGTTTTTTTCTTTCATTCTTTTTGTTTTCTTCTGTTGGGTTTTTTTGATTGGTTGGATTTTTTTTCCGAAAGAAAGTCCCATAGAGTTTGCTGATGGGCAGAAACAAGGCAGAATGCTATCTTAGCCTTCCTATGTATATTATTTACATATAGTCATCTACAATACTGTTTACTCTAAAACACGTTACCTACAGCTGGAATGAGTATAAATTAATATAAACAATTAAAGTTAATGAGCCCCCACTTTTGTTATTTATTTTTATCTGCTCAATCCAATAAACTTCTCAGTTTTTAAGTTTTCCAGAAAGGTGCTGTAGGTGTTTGTATTAGTGGCAACTTTCCCCCAACAAGCAAGACTTTGCTTAAAGCTACACAGTCACATTGGGTTTAAATCACAGCAGTGCTCACATAAACTAAGAAGTACATTGCAAATGGGAGACTCAAATTCTCACACCTGGCTAAGGAATTTAGGACTAGATTTGAATAACTGAGTTGGGCACCTAAGCAGGTCTGGGTGGGTAACTGCTGAAGTCCAGAATTGTGATTACTCCAATAGCTGTTGTCTTGGGCAGTGGGTATGTGGACTGTGTTCAAATGCCTGGAAATGCAGGTACCTTCATAGCTACACATCTTGCTCCTACTTCACCCTGATCATAATGCAGGAACAAAAAAAACCCCCACTGACCTCCCAGGCACTGCGGGAGACTGGCAGTCATTGCAGGGCTGGGAGCCCCACACACCCCAGTGCACATCTCTGGCAGACTCGTTCAAGACAGGGTGGGAAGAGTCTGTAGATGGGAATAGAATGGTTATATCTATTTTTGATTTAACAGCCTTGCATGCAAAACCTGGGTTCTGTTCAAAAAACCTGGGCTCTGACCAAGAATCCTGACTGGCTGGTTGTCAGCTGTGAGACACTGTTAGGAGAATGGTGAGAGCTGAGAGCAGAACCCACTGCAGAATTTCACCCACAGCTGCAGGTTTTAGCATTTTCTCAAGGACAAGATTATTTTCTCTCTGCAGTTTTTCATACTGACACAGAGAGCGTGTTAGCTGGAGAAACATCAACAGCTTCCCTGCTTCTCCCTCAGTATAGGCGGGGGAAAGGGAGAGAGACGGAAGGATGGAGGCAAGCAGCTGAGGCACTGCACTTCGCCACGGGGCAGAGGGAAGCAGGCTGAGGGGTGTGGCATAGCAGATGTCATATGTTCTCCTCTAGGAGGTAGAAATGCAGGGGAACTGAGGAGCATCTGTTCCCTTATGCACAGTAGAAATGGAGGAAGGCTAACGCCAAGTGCTGCTTCTGTTCTTTAGTGGTTCTGGGCAGCTCACCCTGACTGGTTTCTAATAGAACCCCTTCATATTAGCTGGGAAATCCCAAGCATTGTTTTGCTGTCATTTCCAAGGGCGAAACTTGATCAGATTTTAAGAAATAATAACTTTAAAAAAAAAAAAAAAAAAAAAAAACGGACACGGGTCGCGGGACCAGACGGATGCGGGTTCGGGAATCCCAAACTGGCAGCATTTCAAACACTGGGAAGTAGCTTGGCATGTGTTTCCTAGTAAATTTGCGTGGATGTAGGATTTTGTCTTAGGGTTCCCTCTTTTCCATGTGGCTATGGTGTGCCTAGGAACTTAAGTTCAGACATTACCCATAGGATTCATGTTCTTTACTGGTCCTATTTCAGCTTATTTTCCTTGTTAGTTCTGCATGCAAATGTGCTTCTTGTAGGTAGCACATTGATTAAATTTTTTAACATTCTTTTTAAAGGCATAATTGTTAAATTGTAATAACCACTGTTGCTGGGGGATGAAAGTATTTATAGAACTGTTTTACAGAATGCCCTCCATCTTCTCTTAGTATTTAATTTACTGTAGGCAAGTAGAAACAGGTGTTGGCCATTGTGTAGTTTTTGTTATGTTCTTAAAGGAGAGAGGACAGATACCTAAACTCAGCAGGGCTGGAGAAACAGACTGGAAATTTAAAAGTGAAACCTGAATACAAGCAGTCTTGATGAATTAGTCATGTACCAACTGGAAAGGTGACTGCTGTGAAAGCATTCCTTTCTTTAATCAAAAAGCTACTCCCAGTAGGAGCACTTCATCCCTCTCCTTTGTGCCCTGCTGCTAGGTTATTGAGTCTCTAGCTGAGGCTACTGATAAGTACATACTGGGAAATGGATAGATTGGTGCATCTTACATTTGGCCCTGAAAATTCATCCCAGGCATTAAAACTGAATCTCCATAGGTGCCAGCTGCTGCATTCACCATTCATTCAATAACCCCACACACACATTTATTCACATTTGGAGCAGCAGTCTAGGGGCTAAATGGCTGTTCATCCTTCTCTCAGCTTCAGTGTTTGGAAGCATCAGGGCTGTATTTGCTACAGTAACAAGGGTAAGGAAACATTTCTGCTCTTTCAAAATCAAAATATGATAAATGTCATTTCAGCATGACTCCAATGATAAAAGTGTCACACACAAAAAGAACATCTAATCATTTGACTGCTTTACCATGAAAACAGTGAGGATGGCTCCCTGCTTCTCCAGCAAGTGTAGAATATTCCACACAGGGAGATGCTCAAGGCATGCTCTAGAACAGGGAATGACCATGCTAGATTGCAGCCCCTGTTCAGTCCTGCCAAGGAGGCCAAGTCAGTGTTTCTGTCCTGGAGAGTTCCCAAGAAAAGGAAAGAGTGTTGGCTCATGTTTCTAAGAGTGGAATCTGGCAACTAGGTGCCTTATGTTCCTTACATCCCTCTACCCACCTTCCTCTCCTCTCAATTCTAGCCTAGGTGTTCGCTCTTCACCACTACTGATTGGCTTTTATTTCTCCATCATGTGGCTGTGCAGTAATAGCATGAACACATAGGAGTCACAGAATTCAAGATTATAAGCATTTAGCAGCTCTATGTACCATCTTTGAGTTTGGTTTTTTGTTTTTGTTTTTTAATGGACGGTGCCTGGCAAATTAGACAGCTTTATTAGAGCAAGGTCAAAACTGTTTCACTGGAGTTTTGTTTTCATTCTATATTACCCTCTTCACTTCTGGAATGGCTCTGTCTTTCGGAGTGGTTTACAACTGCTGTAAATGTATATTACTTCCTTTGTGCTAAAAGACTGGAAGTACAATAGAAATAATTTCCATATTTACATTTTAATTTAGTGTTATTTGTTAAAGTGACTGCATCAAAATCTGTCCACTTCATTTTCTTGACATTTTTATCAAAGAAGTGCCATTTGCAAGGGGAGATTTTTTTTCTATATGAAACTGAAGTTCAGTCAATTGCTTCAGTGAGTTTAAGGTTACAATAAGCAGATTACTAGTAGACAAAATAAAATCTGTGATGCCACAGGCATTAGAATGGCTCCACCCTTTTCAGTCTGCTACTAAGTGTTTTGAAGAACAAGTGTGCATATACTTGGCAATGGATATGCCGCCTGAATTCAACTGATCATCAAGATAAGAAGGAATGACCCTCTTTGCAACTTGGGGACAACAAAGGGCATTCAGGAAGATAATGGGATACACATCCACTATGACTGGGCAGCCTACCTTGTGGAAATACTCTTCATCTATTGTTATGGGTTTAAGGTTTCAGAATTTTTCCCTTTCCCTCACCTGCCTGGGAGTGAAGCCTGGAGCGGGGGGGGGGGGGGGGAGCGTGTGGGGGGGGGCGG
>JAWWEU010000081.1:104556179-104585439 GCA_035583155.1 Acropternis orthonyx
CTTGGTGTGATTAATCGTGTGGAGTCCTCTGTTCTATTAGCCCCAGATATCTTAGTTTTCTTTTTCAAACTAAGACATCTATTTACACAATAGCATGGTTTTCATTTTTCTTTTTTTCTCAAACTGACAATGTTACACCAGGCAATAGGCAGAAATCTACTGATAGGCAGCATCTCTCCTGGGGGTTTCCAAGGCATTTGCTGTCTTCTTCAAAAACCCTTTTGCTTAATATATAGCATTTGTCACACACTCAAACACTTCACAGATGAGATCAGTTTCATTATCTCTGGATGGCAAATTAAGGCAAGGGGAGAAGATGTATTTTAGTTCATCCAGGGCCAAGTTGAAGACTCTGAGCAAGCAGCAGACAGAGTCTAGCATTTGGTCTACTGAAAATTTCCTTTCAGATGGACAGCTTTTAGCATCACTTGCCAACCTTGACTCCTGGTCTTGAGCTTGGAGAAGCGGTTTCCTAAGAAAAGCTGCATTAATTTCCCATTATTCCCCACAGTGGACACTGAATTACTTAAAAAAAAAAAAAAAAGGGAGAAAAAAAAAGAGACAAACTTGGGTAAAACCTGTGGGCTCTGCAGAGCAATTTGGCTGCCACAAAGCCAGTGTACCAATCATTACGTGCAGACAGCATGGAGAATGGAACTCCAGCCTGAGGCTTGCCTGAGTGTCCCTGGCATGCAGCTAGCCACCTTTCAGAGAGCTCACATGTGGGTTAGGGATTGACCTTGGCCTCTGAGAATGACAGTGACTGTCAGCAGGATCTGCCTTCCCAAGTCACTGGACTGCCCCATCTCAGACACCATGGAAGGCAGGAGGCTCTTGTTAGGCAGAGCAGTGTGTTAGACAGGACACAGCTGTGATGGTGTTCTACAAGCACTGCCCAGTGAGTGCACACAAGAGTTCCTCTCGGTTCTTGTTGCTCCCCTTCTTGGACCATATGTAACTTCCATATGCCATTGGTTTGCAGCAGAGCTTTAGAAGGGCTGCTAATGCCCCTTCAGCCAGTCAGTGCCCTAGACCATAGAATGAGTGATTCCATCTTTGCTATTCAAGTCTGGTGTTTCACTGACACTGTGAATATGTCAAAACCCTCTAAGCACTCAGCTGAACACCCACAAAACCTCTGACTTGGTGATATCATGCCTTTTCCTCCTGCAATCTCCCTTTGCAATTGTTTCTCACAGAAACATCTACTTTTTTTTTTTTTAATCACTTAGCAATCTGGCAAGTGCATGCTCTGTTATTTTAAGCTTCTTTAAGATTAAACCATTATCTTTAGTCAGCCTAAGATTAGAGTCTGTGCATCACCTGGTTAGTTATAAGATGCTGAACACCCTTCCTGTCGTCATGAGTGAAATGGGCTTAGTACAACCTGCCTAGATACATAAATTACCTCAGCCAGTGTAGTATATGATTCATCACCTCTAAGGAAAGTGAGATGGGATGTTCTTCCCACAGTGCAAGTGGGAACAGAAGAGGAACTGAGACACAGGCAAGTACAGTGTCTCAGCCAGAATCACACAGAGTTCTTACAAAGCTGAGTTTCAGACACTGGTTTCTCATCTCAAGCAAATACCCTGAGCATGGACAATCTCACTGAATTGGAATCACCATCCCATAACTCTCAAGACTCTATTCCATGCTGCTAAAGAAAATGATGGTTAGCACAAGGCTTATGCTGTGCCTGTCCTTTCTCTAATGCTCTGCAGTTTGCTAAACACAATTTGCATGTGGTTTACCCTAACAAAAACCTTTGCTGGGAATATATGTTGCTATTGAGTGGGACTGGAAAAAAACAGAACTCATCTTCAGCCCTGAGTCTTGGGGACTTTAAACAGCTGGAACACAACTGCCTTTATCTCACTGCCAGAAACAGAATGCCTTATGAGGAAATGAGAAGTTGAACGTGACTGCAAGTACCAAAACAACTCCGGGAAATGCAGCAATAGCTTGAAAGGGTCTCTCATTTAGAGAAATGCTGTTTTCCTCAAAGGACAATGGAATCTGATGGCCTCTGTCTCTTTAGAAGTGTTTTGGACTGTCAGTCTAGCAGGGCTGGATCAGCATCTGGAAACAGGCAAGTGTAAGATGAAACATAGGCAAGCAACTAAACTGACAGCAGACACCCGGATCTGGGTGCAAAGTCCATGCAAATTCAAATTCACAGACTATTGGAAAAGGTTACTTCTCAAGGTAGCAGCTGAGGAAAGGGCCTGCAGTCCTTCTGTTATAGGCATTTGGATGTAATGAGGCAGTAAATTTGGCTATATGTCAGTCATATGTGCTGTCAAGGCTTTCTTTATTCATGTGGTCAATAGAGACATGGGAGAAATTGTCAACAACTTGGAAGTTTCTACAGAGAGCTTACCAGCAACAGGCAACTCTGCTGGGTAAGACACATTGGAGGTGCTGTTATGAAAAGGGTGGTAACAAACTTAAGTTGTTCATTTTCTGAGAGTCCTGGGTGGGTATTTGACGCAAGTCGCACATTTCAGCATCTTCTTCTTTGGTAATTTTTCACCAATATGAATTGCTCCTATCAGTGACTTTTCCCCTGGCTGTGCTATCAACAGTGTTGTCTTTTAAACTGTGGCAAACAAAATATCATTTAACAGAAACTGATATATCAGTGAATATCAAGCCACTGTGGATGACACTGAGGGATCCACATGTTTTTTGCTCAGCAGATTGGATCACAGGAGGGCACTGTGCACTTGGCTACAGCTGCTGTCCTGAATGCACTGTGGGCCAAGCAAAAGGGAAAAGTGGTGCTCATGGGATCTCAGTATAAGAATCCTGATTAACTCAGAGAGATTCCCTGTTCCTGGTTGCCTTCATTTGCACATGTGATCTTGATCTTGTAGAAATTTATACATATGTTTAGTTGTAAAATATCAAATAAAGTACAGGCATTGCCGAGTTCTTGGAGACTCTGCACATGCTTAGTTTTTGCAGGATAGAATATTGTAGCCACAGTACAGTGCTTAGTGATGGAACTGGTCAGAACATTTCAGAGTAATTTTGTGGAACTCTGGTATTTCTGAAATAAAAGATTTTTCCCTAGTCCTGCTTATCAGATGTCTTTCCATATACTGTTCTCTTGATTTCATCTTTCTCACTTGGATGTTTTAATCTGAAATTTTAAACTTTTAGCCATTTCCCTACTGAATATGCTGTTGATCTGGGAGCCCAATCTTGTATACTTAGCATGTTGCTGTTTATTAAAAATAGTCTATTTAGGCAGCGATGTGAGGAGCTATAAACACAACCTAGCTAGAAGGGGAAATTACTGAACAAAAGATATTATCTGCTCAAAAAAAAACTGTCAGAGAAAGGGCTGCCAGCCTGAAACTGTGAGCCTGGGGACTAGCCCTGTGAACTATTGAAAAACATCCTTGAGAAGTGCAGCTGGCCTCTTTGAAGTGCAGCCGAGGCACCTAGAAACCAGAGACATCCACAGATACCACTGATAAGCACCAAACAAGAAGACTGTAAAGTGAGTTTTTCATCTGAAGGTGGAAAACAGTCTAAAAAAATAAAATTGCTCTGAAGGAACAGAAGACAGCATCCCCAATTGGCTGTCACAGATGAAAAATGTAAATTTATGTTTAATTAAATATAATTAAATGTAAACAGGATCTATTGACTGCTCCATGTCCTACTCTGTGATATAAAGAGGACTTAATGTTTATCCAAAAATGAGCCTCTGCCTGAGAACTTATTGCTTGAATCCCACAGGAATTTTCTAGGAGCTCTTGAGCTCTCCCTCGAGACACCTGGCTATAAAAGGATCCTGTGATGTGGATCATTTCGGAAATGGGACTCAGCTGTCTTACTGGCTTGTCCTGTCCTCCCCTCTTTCGGGGTGGGTTGGCCCTGCTCTGAGATCAAGTTATTCCCCTTTTTGGGATCCTTTAGCTCCTTCTAAAATCTGTCTAATTCACTTAATATCAATAGCATTAACATTCCTGTAAGTAATCATAAACATATCTGCTGTTATATAATTTATAAGTTTACTTCATTCATGATAAGCTGCTGCTGTCATTAGTTGTACTACAGTGCTGATTGATGCTATTATTGATTGACACCATACTATTGCTTGATACTATATTATTGATTGCTGATAGTAATTTTTAATAGCTTGATATATATTCTTTCATATTCATTTTATTAATCATAGGTATGTTTGCTAGTGGCAATTTTTGTGGTACTTGTGTTAATTTGTAATAAAGAAATTTAGAAGACAAATCTTTCATGTCCTTGCGTATTACAGAATCCTACAAACCCACAGTCATTCTCTCTCAACACCTGAATGCTGGTAACTCTTTAAGTGGTGACAGGCAGACACACTGGCCTTTTGCTCTGTGGTTTAAAACCCTTAGTATGGTGGAGTCCTGATTCAAACATTCCAGACAGAAGCTGTTTCCCTGGAGGTGAGTGTTGCTTTCTGCTCAGAGATGTCCTTTCCCAACATACCCTTTTCATGTGTCTGCCCTCATGCAGAGATGCACACTAGCCCCTTTTCTGGGGAAGCTGTACAGCTTGTCTTGTCTGGCTCTAGCACCATAGCTGGGAGTGGGAACTGATGTCTGAAGCTATAGGAAGCTTAAAGACTGTGCTTTACCCTGTAGGTATTTCATTATGATTTGAGCATGAATCTGCTGTTCCTTAAATCTGAATACCTGGGAGTTTCTTTTAGTTTTTTTAATTGTTTGGGGTTTTTTTTCACAAAAATAACTCCTTATTAAAAACTGAAAACTCAGTAGTTGAATTGTCTGTGCTACCACTGTCTGCTAGAAAATGCTTGGGCTTCTTGTGTTGATGTGTTTGCTGAAGTGATCAGTCATTTTGGGGGGAATTCTGTTCAGTATTAAGATCTAAAAGAACCTGTTCTAAAATAGCTTGTTTTTTCCCTTCCTGAGAACAGGAGGCATGAGTACAGGGGTGCTTCTCTGTTTTAATTTGACAGCTGAAAAGTGTGACTTGGCTTTCCTGTTTAATCTTTTACTCCTGCTTGGATGGAGTTTAAAAGGAAGTTGAAAAGTGCTTATTTTCAATTACTCACAGCCATGAAATTAGGCAAACACATGTTTGGAAGTGCAACACAAGCTCATGAGGGAGGAGGGTGTGAAGGTTTAGAATCTCTGCTGTCTCAACTCCCTGCTTGCTTCAGAGAAACGGGAAAGATTGACAGCCATTCCTCAACTGACTAGCATTCCTTAATCTTTTTTTCATTATACCATTTTATTATGCTGTAGGGCCTTTTTTATTTTTTGTCATCCTTGAAGCAGGATGCCAAGCAATTACTATTCTGCATGGATTCCAGATATATTACTGATGTACTAACAGAAGAGGAGGCTTATGATAAGCCATCTTTCCTTCAAAGCTGGAATTTGGTATCCTCCATTTTCCTAATCCTGAAGTTGCCTCCTCACTTTTGATGGGAGTAACTCACTCAGGAATACATCACCAGCCTGTGAGACTAAGACAGACTGGAGGGACAACTGTAAAGATTAAATATGAAGTGTGGGGAGAAGTAATTTGATTCAGTTCAGTATAATTTGGTGCTTATTCTTGTTCCTCTGCAGAAATATTCCAAGATGGTCTGCTTGGGAAAAAATGAAGGGTGTGAGCTTAAATACAATGGACCTGATGAAAACCATTCCTTTGTATCTCCTGGAGAATGGGAAGGGGACTGTGTGAGATGAAGCTTGTTTGGTAGCATCTTCTTGTGTGTCCCAGGAGTGCAATATCAAAGACTTGGTTTGCACTACATTGGTGACTTTTTGCAATGTAATTCTTTGCACTGGTTTAGCAAAACACTTCCAATCCTTCAGCTTCCCCCAAGAACATTATTTGATGCTCTAATTTAAAATATAATATGCTGTTGGCTAAAACACAGCCTGACTTTAACCGTCCTTATCTGCTTCAGAACAGCAAATGGTGCAGTATAGATATCTGGCATATATAAGATTCTGTTCCTGGCTAGGCTACTCAGACTGGCAGTTAAACAAAGTTTGAATGTTTGATCCTGTAACAGTAAGATTTTAAATGGCATGTGAAGTGGGGAATGCTAACAGATGATGATCAGTTCCCACTGCTTGATCCTAAACACTTAGAAGTTTAGCTGGGCTGACTGAAAACGCAACATGTAACCTCCGCATTTGGGGAGGTAAAAAAGTGGGCCCAATAGGATTTCAGTAATCTCCCCAGTAGGGCAGAGTGTTACAGTCTGGTTTATGATTGAGAATATACCCAAGCAAGTAAGATGAAAAGGAAGTCTCTTAGTTGCTATATTGTGAGTATCAGTGAGTTTGTATGGGTGCAGCTGTGTTGGCTTAAGCAAGGAGCTGGTACACATAAGGATTCTTAGGAGAGCGATATGAATTAGTCAAAAGTGTGATCATTAAGTGACTTAATGGAAACACATAAAATTTGTTCTTGGATAGCTATGTTGAGAAACACAGTGCCCTTAGCCTGTAGTAACTACATGGATGAGAAATGGGGATGTCTCCTTCAGAGTCAACAGGAACCTCAAAATTTGATAAATTCTGGTTTATTCTAGAACTTGTGGTTGCCTGCACTTTGAGGAATACTCTGAAACTGGCTTCCTTTGTAAACAGTGTCTTTATTACCAGAGAGAACTGCATGTGCTTGAATTTCTGTGACAGTTCATTGGTTCAGATTAAGTTAATACAGGAAATTATTCACCTAGAAATAGTGCTGCCAAGTTCATGGGATGTTCATACCTGGATTAGAAATATGTTGGCTGGTTTGAGAGGTTTGGTTCAGCTGGGTGTAAGGATATATCTGATCTCATTTTCTGGTATTTGTTTCTAGCTACTTCTGAGGAAAAAATAAAAATCTTATTCTAATTATATGTAAATTAATATTATTTTAGATACATTGTGGTAGAGTTATTTGAAGATATATAATTACTTGATGTAACTGCTTGCAGTTACACACATAGGCCTGGAGGCTGGACAATGTACTGTAAGCACTTGTGTTGAGTGTTATTCTTCTGGGTTTTGTGCTTTGAACAGATGAATTATGCCTCCTCTTCTAGATCTATGGTATGGGCAGTGATGACTTTGCTTCTGTACCTCTCCCAGACACTCCCCCTTTCTGCTACTGCATAATGCTGCATTGCAGGAAAACAGTAATGGCAAAGCTGAGGGCTGATCGCAATGAAGATAAACGTGTTTATCTTGATTTATGAAAAACCATTGCTGCTTTATTTTCAGAGTAGGATGAAGCTTATTTACAAGGGAGGAGAAGTAATAAGAAAGTTCTTTCTGTAAGGCAGTAATGCTAAAATTGTAAATTCTAGTTTATGGATTCCAGTTTACTGCCCCATTAATCATTCAGAAGTGATCTATATCTTGTTCCAAGTATGCATACGTGTTCAAAGTAAAGGTGGGTGCATATCTACAGGATGATATTTGCAGACGTAGATTTATATGATAAATGATTGGCCCAGATGAATAACTGTAAATATCACTTTTTGCTACTATACTATGTTATTTTCAATTTAAAACCACTGGATTAATTCTCTCTCATTATAAGCATTTATAGACAAATATTTTTCCTTCCTTCTTCAAATCCTGAATAATGATGGCAACAAATGTTTATGTAATTCAACAAAGAGCAGTATTGGATATGACCAAAGCAGGTATATTACTAAGAATTATATCCTGTATTTTGTGCCAGATATTTGAGTGTGCAGGGGAACCCCACTACCAGGATTGTCTTCTAGAAGAATTAAAGTGCATTTTATATCCAAGGAGGCTTCCAGAGGAAAGCCTATTAATATTTTTTTACCAAATATTGGTAAATTGGTAAAAAAATAACCTAGAAAAGAAGCTATTCAAACTAAAATATTCAGATGAAAAGGAATAATTAGATGGAAGTCACATGTTTTTATTTGGAAAATTACTCTCTTGATTGGCCGGATTCTTTGCCCCATGTGTTCACTGACCAGGCACAGCTGCTGTCCTTCCCTGGGTGCTGCACAAAGCTCTCATGGGATGTCAAAAGCCATGGAATGCTGAACGAAGAACTCTGTGAATACAGGATGGCAAGGACCTGAAGAGACTGCAAAAGAAACTGTGGTGTAATTTTCAGATGTTTCATTTTTTATAGGAAGAAAACTTCTCCCTTGTGTGGGAGAGAAGTGCAGCTTCAGAAATTCATCTTATTTAAAGTACTGCACCTTTTTTTTTTTTTTTCTCAAGAAGCTTTTCAGCTGAAAATTTCAGGCAGCCATGTCCACGTTTTAGGGTGCTTTACTGAAGTATATGCTGTCAAAATATACTCATTCCCAAAGAATACTCTGCTGTACTTCCTACAGGTCCTGAGCTGCTTGGTTCAAACCTCATCTGGGTATTGATATAGTCCTTGCAACTCAGCATAAGTGTGGCCAAAAAGTGCAATGCGGACAGAATGGCAATTCCAACTTTTCATTTGCTTTCTCTTTCCTGAGGTTTTACCACTTCATATAAATTTTGCAGTTTGACAGAAAAAAAAGTCAGTAGAATCCTTCATTTCATTTGATTCTTATTTTCTTTACCTCCAGATGCTGAATGCAAAGCAAAAATAGGAAGTAAAGGAAGTAGAGTGTGTCACTAAACCAGCTGAGTGTAAACCTTCATGGATTAAGAAGCCAGCTTTTCCAGATGAGAATCTGCATGTCCAGATGGGATATGCAACCATTTCAAAGCTTGGAGATTTAATATTTTATTTCAATAATATTGCAGTGACTCCAGTCAGTACTGTAGTGTAATGTTCATACTATTCCCTTGTATATTCACAGTTCAGGTTGAGCTAGTGATTCAGAATAGCATTAAATGTATTTGCTACAGGGTCTTGATGCACATTCTGTACCTGTGTTCCCTTAAGTTTAAAAAAACAGTTTCTTTCTAAAAAAACACACATAAAAGGACTATCATGCCTGCATGAGGAAGACAGCTGACATTTAGTATGAAATGGGAATGGCCTTTTTTAAAATGTGTGGTTTCCAGTGAAATTGAAATTTGGTTCAGAATTTGTGCTCCAAACACATTATATTTAGCAGCACTGTTAAATTCCCAGATGTACAGTATGTGCATTTCTTTATTGCTCTGCACACCCTGTAATGTAATTCTTTACATTGCTTGTAGAACACAGAAAGAAAAAAAGAACAAAAAAAAAAAAAACCAACCAAACACCCCCAGAAACAAACAAACAAACAAAAAAGCAAAAACAAACCCCCAAAATAATACAATAAAAAACATGTTTTACAACATGTTACTTTTTTTATAAAATAAGTAAAAAACAGTATGCTGGGTCAACTGTTATTCCATCCTTTGTTCTACTGACTAACTCCACTGGAAATTTTAAAAAAAAAAAAAAAGGCCAGAAGCAAGCCTTGAATGTTTATTTCCTTGCCAGCCTTAGCACTTCTAGGACCTGATGCGCCAGCAACACAACATGTGAGTATATGTATAAGTGCTTTAGGCTTTTTCCTGATTACTATTTGTTTAATCAGTCTACTACATGACCTTTGGAGCAGGTGCCAGAGCTCCTTTGCATTTCTCAATGAAGTTAAATACTACAGCTGAAAATTATTTGATCTCTATTTTAGCTAGTCCCTACCAAGGTTGCCACCCTTCACCTTATCTACCTCGTTCATTCTTCTCACACGCAATTTCTGTGAACAACCTGGAAATATTTGATTTTTTATTTATTATTATGAGTGTAATTGCTAAAATTTCATATTCTTACATCAGTAAGAAATACAAAAGAATGTGTCTGTGGCTGTGATTGCCCATATGAAAAGCAGAGCAGCGAGGTACGAAGGCTAAGTGTGTGCTGCTCTGTGAAGAACACTGCAGCTCCATGAGGCAGCTTGGGTAACATCTGTACACAACAGTGCAGGCTGAGCAGTGTGGCCAGCAGAGACCTGCAGAGTTGCTGCAGCTGATATCCCCTGTAGCCCAAGGATGATTATCCAGCTCCCATTTTCATTTTGCTCTGTGAGTTTGGTGCTTCAGCAAGCATTTTGCTCAGCACAGTAGTGCATGTGTGGACATGAGCGTGCAGTGGCTGTATGAAGGAATGCATTTTTAGAGTGCGGAGGTTCCAGGCTCCTCTTCTTGTATCAGCTCTCTTTGTGCTGTCCTAACTCAATTGAAGACCAAAATCCCAGAGAATCACCCTATTAGCAAGCTGTTAGTCATCTTCTCAGTGGTACCAGGGGCACAATCAGGGGTGCAGGGAGGGCTGGGGGATAAATGAGCCAGCAGCATGGCTGGGAGAGCAGGTCTGAGGGGAATAGCCACAGTCAGCTGAGGAGGTCACCACAGGAGGCCATGGCGAGGAGACCACTCGGAGGGCAGGGACTGCCAGCTTGTCCAGGGTGATGAAGTCAGACCCAGGACAAGCTGAGCTATTAGTCTGTGGCTCAGGGTCCAGACTGGTGAGGCTCATGGATTGGCAAAGATGCTCACAGCTGGGGGTAGCTCAGGCAGGGACTGGGGGACAAGTGCGGAGCTGGGATGGGTCCAAGTCCAGTGAGGCTGAGCAGGAGGACCAGCAGAGCTGCTCCTGCCCCCAGTGCCCTGCCGGAGCCCCTTCCCAGAGGGATGTCTCAGAGAATTGGGGTCTGACGAGCCTTGCTGAAGAGTGATTTAATTAGTGTGGGCTGTAGGGGGCATTTCAAGGCATGCAGAGCCAGGGCGGGGAGATGGAAATGGGAAAGGGATATGGCAGGGATTGCTTTGGAGTCAGGCGGGGGGTCCAGACAGAGCCTGAGAAGCCCCAGAGGCTTGGCAGGCTTATGGTGGGGGCCAAAGGAGGGATTCTCAGGTGGCCCCTGAAGAACCCTGTGAGGAGTTTAGGCAGGAGTTTAGCTCTGTGGGAGGGTGTGCTGGTTTTGGCTGGCATAGGGTTAACTTTCTTCACAGTGGCTAGTAAGGCTCTGTGTTTTGGATTTGTGGGGAACACACAAATATAGTTGATATAGCTGATAATACAGTGATGTTTTTGTTATTGCTGAGCAGGGCTTACCCAGAGCCAAGGCCTTTCCTGCTTCTGGTACTGCCACAGTGGCAAGAAGGTTGGGATTGCATGGGAGGGTGGGAGGAGGCACAGCTGAGACAAGTGACCCAAACTAACCAAAGGATCGTTCCATACCACATGACTTCATGCTCAGTATGTAAAGTGGGCGGAAGAAGGAGGAAGGGAGGGACATTTGAAGTGATGACATTTGTCTTCCCAAGTATCCATTATGTATGATGGGCCCTGCTGTCCTGGGGATGGCTGAACACCTACCCGCCAATGGGATGCAGTAAATTAATTCCTTGTTTTGTTTTGCTTGAGTGTGTGGCTTTTGCTCTCCCTGTTAAATACCTGTGTTTTCCCCCAAGGAAACTCATTGCTACCGTTAGTATTAAAGTCACTGCCATCAGCTACAACTGAGTGTGTTTTGAATGAAGTATTTTTAAGGAGTCCAAAGACCAGAACTAATTCCTGGATATATCATAAATAGGAAGGTGTCAGTAGATAGGCTGGTACCTTTTAGAATACCAGTCTCCAGCCTCAAGTAAACTGGTTTTTATTGCACCCATCTTTTTTCCAAGTACCAAATTTACGGAGCCAAACAACGTGAATTAACAAATTCTCGGTTCTCTGCAGCAACTGGAAACAACAGTGATGACATTAGCATAATTCCTCTGCTGCCAGTTTCTCATGTCAAACTCTGCTATCAACATATTCAATTGTACTTCTTGCTCTCAGCTGTTGTCTACCCATAGATAGGACACTTAATTTGCAGAGGGGGGTTTTATAATTAATACTATTAGGATGGATTTGAATTATCCATTAGTATATAGGCTTCCTTTACAAATTAAAGGCTGGTCCTGAATACTGGCTTTACTTGGTTTGTATAACCTTTCTCTTTTCACAGTAACATCTAGCAAACACATAAACATATAATGTATTTATCCACAGAATTCCCCTGTGAATAAGGGGAATACAATTATATGTACTAGAAACACAGGAAAATAATATGAGGCCTCAACTGACTGAACATCTTAGCCAAGCTCCAGACAGGAAATCTCTAGCACAGCTAGAAATTGAATCCTGACTCTCATCCAAGATGGTCTACAAGTCCATCTCTCATCTGGCTGGACTAGTCTCCAGGAGGAGGAATGATTTCCTACATCAGAATCACTGCTGTATTCACTTTAGCTGTCCCAAAATGGGAATAGCTGCTCATTCCCCTAGGCAGCCACATCACAGAGCTGTGCAATCCTGAGCACACTGAATCCTGTCCTGAGAGTACCCCAAGTTCCTGCCTGTGGACAGAGTTAGGTGACCAAAGGGGTGGGAGTTGACTCCCAAAGGAGCCTAAATGCTAAAAAGATTTTGAGGCAATCTGGGAGGCAATTATCTGGCAGAGCTGCCAGATAATTTGTGTAAACATTACATAATAGTTTCACTACGAACTCAGTGTGCCTTTGTGCACATTAAACCCATGTCCTTGGCCTGGAGTGGAACAGCCATTTTCATTTGGCATTTCCACTTCACTTTCACTTAGGAGATTCAACATCCAGTTAAGGGGCAATAACTTTCACAGTCATTCCAGGACAACTCTGCCCTTCGGGACACAATTTTTTTTTCAGTATACCTCAGTTCATTGTGTCAGGTGTAGTGCTCTTAACATTAAAAGCTGATTTTTAATATTGGCAACATCCTTGAAGTTCACTTCAACCAAATTCTTATGTGATCTCTCCTTTATATGGAGTAATTAAAATAATTTGGATTTATAGAGACACACACAGGAGGGACACTGTACAAGTAATGTTTTTAATATGAGTTGCCAGCAGCTCTTGTAATATGTTAATTTGGGAGACTTCAGGTCTTAACTTTTCATTTTTTCCCTTACACTGCCACAACAGAGCGATATTTAAACAGCTTCTACAAGCCAAGGCCTTGAGTTATCTCCAAATCAACAGCTGCAGGCTGGAAAGCGTGAATGAAAACTTGTCTGTGCTGCTGAAAAGTTCCAGAGTAAAGCTCTGCAAAATGCAGCAGCAATGAGAAATTCTTTCTCTCCCCAACCTTCAAGCCAGACTGATTAGCTTCTTCAGCTATCATACCTGCAATTTCTGAGTGTAAGTTTGCATGCACTGCTGTAAGATTCTTTGTTTCATATCATGTTGTAGGGTTGCACCAAAGGACTTTGGATGTCTTCATATGGCACTGTCATAGTGTGGACATACCCAGGTATCTGAAAGGCTTGAAAAAAGGTTATTAAAAAAAAATCAAAAAATCCAGTATCAACTGACTATGGTGATTGTTTTTTGTTTTCTTAAAAAATATATTGCTATATGGTGGTCACAGCATATGTTTGTGTTATTACCCCACAAGCCCAACTTCCTGTGGCCTACAAAGGAAAATTAGAAGTGCAGGTTAGACTTCAACAGGTGAAAGTGAACCGTTTATGGTTTTGGTAAGGGCACATGAAACTTGAGCTGCATTCTGTATTCAGACACTTCACAGACACCAGTCACTCTGGTGGCAAACTCACCAAGTCAGGCTCTTTAACAGACTATTGATTTTGATGGCTGATCAGATAGAGGTTTGTCCCAAAACTCAAAAGCAGTTTTTTCTTTTCTGACCCTTCATCTCTCAGGTAACTAATATTCTTTGTGGTATTGCAGTAAGGCTAGTTTTGCAACATATCAAAACATGTCAGAAATGATACAGGTAATGAAAGTTTGTCTAAGAACGTAGAAAGTAGAAATTGGCATTTGACCAAAGTGGTAAGAAATTTAATTGCTATCTCCAAGTTACTGAATTGTTCTTGGAAAGTGGAGAAATGATACAAGGATCCATCTGGAGGAAGAATGACAAGAGAGAAAATCCTTCAAGTCCAAATGGCGAGGCAGAATGAGCGTAGCAGTCAACAGGGCAAAGGGCAAAGACTCAGAAATGCTATGAATATGCAGAGCTGGTAAGGAACTGACTTCTAATGCCACCTGTAGAGCTCTAAGTCATCAGCTGGGGAGTGTGAGGGACTGGGAGCTTCTGGGACAGCTTATTCGTCCAGAAATAAGTCCAAGAACAACTCTTTCTCTCAGTAGGTTTATGGGTCTCTTTCACAGCTTCTCAAAATGATCTAGCAATGTCCCATGTTTTGTCTAAAATACTGCTCTGAATATGGCCTGCAGTCGTACTTGTCATCTTTGCTGCAGTGAATAGTGTTCACATCCTGCCAAGCAAAATTCCTTGAGTACCTCCTTTTTAAGTCTATATACTCAAATTCTTTGAATATTCATACTTTTTTCATGAAACCTCATAGAAGTCTCATACCTATGAATTTTTAAATGTATTTTCACTTTTATTCACATTAAAGTGCACTGTATAAAGTCTGCTTTTGACATCTTTCTGATCTTTTGAGCATCATAAGCCTTCTTGGTCTTCAAGGTACAAACTTTACGTCAACAACTGCTGTTGGTAGTAAATTGTGCTGACAACATAAAAAAATCAGTGAAGTTGTAGTTAATTCTTACAGTAAAAAGTAGTACCTCTTCCAGAGCTATAGGTATTGGTCTGTTTAAGCATGCTATGTCCATACACCTAACTCATCTATAATTTATGAAGGGAAATAAATGATTCCCATTCTGAATTTTTCTCTTGGCTAGGTATTCCTGTCCTGGCTAACCTCACTGAAACTGCTAGTTCCCACTAGTCAAGCCCCGAGGCCAACATTTTATTTCACATCCTCTCTGGCTACACTTGCTAAAATGTCCTACAGATTCCCCGCCTTATCTGCAATGTTACATAAAACAGTTTCCAGCAAAAGGAACTTAACTCACTAAGTGTAGGCAGAACTTGCTAAGTGAATTTGCAACTTAAACTGGTTTTTAGTACTTTAGAGAACTGTAAAAACACTCAAGAACCTTTAACTTATAACATATGCACATGGTAAAAAGTGGCTGACAACCTACAGCTGGGATGTATCATTAATGCAGACGACACCTGGAATATCTGAACTAGGCAACTTATATAAAATATAAGACTACTAGAGCTGAGATGGAATTAATTAGGAGAAGCATGTGACATAACTGAATGACTGTAATTGTAGCACACTGATTATTAAATTTTTAGAATTATCTGAAATTGTACACTTTTCCAATATTTACAAGTGTATTGACTTTAAAATTTAATCAAAAAATTACTGTTAATTTCTCCATGTATTCAAATATGTATTGAATATGCTATGTCTGAATATTAACCATAGATCTGTTCACAACTAAATTCCTGACGAAGAATTTTATAGGGACTGAAATTACTGCAGAATTTGCAAAGATAAGGAGAGATGAAAGCTGAATTCTGCTAGGATTTTATTAATAAACTCCATTCCTACAAATACTATGATCTCTAGCTCTTACTGCTCCAGGCTGCAAAACTAGTCCACCTGTTTGTGGGATCTGGTTTTAAATGATGGCAGACAGCTGATTACTAATGCTATCTGGTTACTCCTGTTTAGCTACAGCTCTGTTAGATTTATATCAAGTTAATAATTGATGTAGGGTTAGGGAATAAAAAAAATTGCTGCTACAGAGATGTTATGCAGAGATTGCATTTCAGGCAAAGTTCTATTAAGATCTTTTGTCTTCCTGATGGTTCACCTATGAAGACCATGGAAGTCTGAGTTTGTCTTCCCTTGATAGATATCACCCTCCAAGATCCTTTGCTTTTCAACTCTTTTTCACTACTAACTATAAACAAACACACTGAAGTTAAATAGGCATCATCCCTTCCAGAATTTTTTTTTTTAAAAAAGCTTTATTAAACATATACTCTTTAGAATATATTTAACAACTTCTCCAACCTTGAAAGAATTCTCTATCGTAAAGAAAAGTTCTTATTTTCAGTAGCACATCAAGCACAGAAGCAAGTGCAACTCACACATAGTAACTAAATGGTAATAGAAGTGGCCACTGGTAACTGAAACATGTAGAAAACTAGCTGGGTTAATGTCTGCACAGTATATCAGGAACCTGTTATGTACAACTACAGGTTAGTACTGAAGGCAGTTCTAGTCTGCTAGTATCTCTTTTTTAATAGTAAAGTAGGTATCTTTTGAAGTATGTAAAAGCCTCATCACTTTAGAGGAACTAAGTAGCTTAGGTACATTTCCATAGAAATATTTAATGCTGGTTTATAGCATTAAACAGCCATCTCCATTTTAATAGGTGGATGAGGATTATAATCTTCAATCTGAAAGTCTTCTGCCTTGAAGTCACTGATGTCTTCAACCTTACGAAGAATTCTGAGTTTGGGCAAAGGTCTTGGCTCCCTCTGAAGCTGAAATAAAAGCAAGCTTACTGTATAAATTTTAATACTTGAAACTAGAGATTTTGTGTTCTCAATTCAGATTATACTATGTAGACTTTCCCTCCCCACCAAGAAGACTTATAAGAAAAAAAAAGGGGGACGAAAATTTTAACACAATTAGGTGGAATCTACTTAAGTATTTTCATTGGGAGCAATAGCATAATTTTCAAGTGAATTTCCTGATCATCCGAATGCATTGCAAGCACTGTCAGCTGGCAAAGCAATTCTGGTGGTCACAGATTAGATTCCTTCCAGAGGAAATTGAATTGGAAACTGACCCAGATGTACATCAAATGTGCTGCAGTTTCTTGTGGGACCAATTTGGGTCTGCACCAATAACTAGTTCTCTGAACGGTTTTGAAATGTACAACCAGTGAGGGGGTTTAGTTTGAGCTGAGTCAAATCAAATCAAATTCTGATGGTTTTCCTACTGCAACAAATTGCTTACTGCAGAAAACGTAGCCTTTTTCAGTCAAACAGTAATACTGACTAACACTGTGAATTGATAAGTTATCCTTTTCTGGTATAGTACAAAGATATTTAATTTTGTGTTTATCTGGATTAAGCAGAACAATTTTCTAAGGTTTTGGCATGATGGAGCCAACAGCATGAGTACAGATTCTGGATATAAAACTTGATTCTAGAATAGTACACTAATGTACATTTCAATCATGTTTGTATTGTATTTCTGTTTGCAAACTGGGTTGAACAGATGTTAAGATACTACCATTATTAGGGTAGAAATCCATACAAATTAAAATTTGCAAAAGGATATTTATAACACCAAGACAATTCTGCATTGAATAAGCATTGTGGAAGATAAAAGGACACAAGAATACAGAGTAAGTACTTACTTGAACTTTTAGAGGTTCCACATGATTCAGATATATGTGAGCATCTCCTAATGTGTGTATGAACTCTCCAGGCTGAAAAGAATGAAGAATAGATGTGGTTTTCAGTCAGGTTTCAAGAACGCAAAACATTACAATGCTTACAATACTGATTCCTAGCATCCTGCGTCTAGTGTAGAATTGCTGCTTCTGTACTGAATTGTATTGCCACGACATCCTTGAAAGCTCTGAAGTACACTAGCTTCCTTGACTAATGCATAATTAAAGAAAAACATAATGAAATTTTCACTAGCTTACAAAAAAAATTATCTTTGAAATCCTGCTAGGATAACAGCTTTGGTATGGAATGGAGCACTACTGATCTGCTCACCAAGATGTGGCAGTGACATCCAGCTTTTCCATTTTACTTCTAATAAGTACGACTTGCCTGAGCTGTTTTCAGAGCAGTTGCCTTAGCCTCTACTAAACATTGTAGGTTGCAGCAGTGGAGGTGTCAATCACAGTCTGAACTCCAAAGTACTTACCAAGCATCCAGACGGGTTTGCAAGATTGCAAATTCTGTGACACAGCAGTCCCTGAGCAATCTAATTTAACTCAGGTAATTTTTATTGGCTATTTTACAGGCCTCCGGCCAATGTAGATCAGCCCTTAGATACATTATACTGAAAACCACCCAAGCTGTGAGAGGAAGTAGCTGAGAGACAACAGCTGCCTTATGGACTTTACCTTGTACTAGTATGGACTAGTACCTTGGACTAATTTCCTTGTCTTCAATTGCTGTGAAGAATGATTCTTCCCTATTTCCTTATTTTAAGTTCCCCTTCATATTGCTGATAGCAGGATGATCAAGCACAAATAGCCTTACTAGTGTAATTTTTTACATGTCCTAAAGAAAAGGAGTCTTTATATGTACAAGATTATTGTGCATTTAAATTTCTCTGCCAAATTAAAAATTACAGCTCTGAAGTCAGGGCAGGAGCTATTTGAGCACATACTACCACTCTACATAATCATCTCCAGTAGGAAATCAAAGAAACACCCAGCTGAAATTATAGGTGGAAGTTAGGTGGGCAGAATATCCAAATTAAAACCTTGACAGCAACTTCTGAGCTACTGTTCACTTCCAATAAACACATGCTACAAAATTCAATCACTTTTATGTTACTATCCCAGAAGGACAAGTGCTCTGTTCAGATTTCTAAAATGCAGACTAGTGAACAGGCCATGGCGAAGACCTGGATGACCTTCTGTTTGTTTACTCTTAATATAAGAATTCTTACATTGCTGTAAGAATTGCCCATACAAACCAGAGGCAATTCACATAAAATTCACAGAGCCCTTTTATACATATATTTCAGCAAGATTTCAAACAGTGTGTTCCTTCCAGGTTTTCCTGAACATGACACACAGTCCTGTCTTTTAGTCCCTCACTTCTCAGACAAGATCAAGTAAAATGGTTAAATAGCCTACCTTTAGCCCTGTGACATGGGCAATCATGTACGTGAGCAGTGAATAGCTGGCAATATTGAAAGGCACTCCTAGTCCCATATCTCCAGACCTCTGATAAAGTTGGCAAGACAATTCACCATTTAGAACGTAGAACTGGCAAAGGGCATGGCATGGAGGCAAAGCCATCAGGGAAATATCTGGGAATTGCAGTACAGAAAGGAGGGGGAAACAACAGTAACAGCATAGGGTGTTATGAATGTAGAAGATGCAAAATCTAAACAAGCCTGTAATGAGATAGAGAGCCAACAGCATTGTCGTTGTTGCTTTTTCTCTTGTTTATAAGTACCTGCTGCCCAAGCAATTATGTCTGGGTCCTGGCAAGCTGTCTCCCAGGCTGCATGACCAGAAAAACATAAACAGATACTCCACAGAACAGATTTATGCCATAATGCTGCACAGCAGTTTACTGCTACTCACCTCAGTGAGACAATCGATTTCCCTGAAGGAAGATATTAACAGTAAAATTAAGCATTTACCCTAAAGTGACTTCCAAATGCTTCATCTTACTCTCTTCCCATTGCAATGTGCCATTGCTGCTTGTTGAGATATAAAAGCAATGATCAATTAAAAAAAGTCAGAAAACAAAGGATGTTTTGAGTGTTTATCTACACTTAAAAAGTGCAGATAGCACAATTGCAGCTTGGTAACAAAAACTTTAACCAGGTATCTTCTGATATCTGAGAATGTTTAACCTTAAAAGAAACAGTAACAGCACGTGCCAGCCCCAGTGGAAAAGGCCGTGTGATTTTTTGGAGACCAGATCTACCACTGGTGAAGTTAAACATTCTCTTGTACTAGCTCTTGTTTAGAAGTAGCCCTACAGAGTGAACGGATATCTAGACAACCTATGTTCAAAGAGATGATTACAACACGAACAATACTTTTGTTCTCCAGTTTTAAGGGCTTTAAGTTTACAATTTATTATATGACTAAAAGCCAGACATACTTCTTTAGTACAGTCTTTTTTGGTTTTGTTTTTTTAACCTTTTTAAAATAGGAGCTACTGTCTTTAAACAGAGACTGTATGTCAAAGATACTGGTAGCCAGGCATATCCCTCACTTTAATCTGGAGAGAAAAACTGCAGAAATGGTACAGTATTTTTGAGGTCTGAACATGAGGATTAAGTAGAAAGAGAATCAAATTGGTAACCCTTGGCCATTTTTCTGCATTTCTGGTAGTTTTATGAAGAATAAATAAGGACAGCAAATGGAACTCACTGTTGACACAGGAATAGAACACAATTTAGCATACAGGAAGATAACGTGCTTTCACTTCAACTCTGCTATTCAATACCTTTCGGATTCCAAGCACACATAATGATTCTTCTGTCATCCGGGTTGGTTTTGATCATTTCAATCACTTTTTGCAACTGATCAACTCCTTGGTTGGAGTAATCTGGAGAAAGATAAAAAGTAAGATCTAAACCAGACAGATTCAAGTCATGATATTTAACACCCAGCCCACATCCCACTGAAAAGTCATACCGAAAATGACAACCTCTGAAGATTTTATTGCAACTTTGAAAGTTATATTAATTAGTTGGCACACTCTAAATGTAGGCTATTCTTGGTGTTTCTTT
Organism: Acropternis orthonyx; assembly: GCA_035583155.1. Lineage (NCBI taxonomy): Eukaryota > Metazoa > Chordata > Aves > Passeriformes > Rhinocryptidae > Acropternis > Acropternis orthonyx. Next base: position 104,576,521 of record JAWWEU010000081.1, read on the forward strand.
AGAAGGTGCTCTAAAGCTTGTGAAATTCTCATGATGGTATTTTCACATGTCCCTCCATCTCTTTTGCGTGCTTTGACTACCTTCAGCACTCACTGAAACAGGACCATTCTTATTTAGAACACTTTACTCCATTCTCAACAACTTGACATTTTTTAAGACCAACCAGTAATCACTAAAGCCCAAGAAATAAAAGTTGCAATGCCAAAACCAAAAAAAAAATAGTTGAACAAAGATGATACATTATCATTCATGATGACTTATTACCTAAATAGAAAAAGAGCTGTACTGGAACGGACAAGATATTTTCACCTAGTCATTCATAGTATTTAAACTAAATTCTTCATTGCATTAAAATGCCTCTCTAGATGTTAAACTTGCATGTTACAGTGCTTCTTCTAATTAAAAAAAAATAATTATCCCCAGACCAGTATTATAGCATACCAACATTATTTACACACTCAAAAGTACAAAGTTTTTGATAAATGAATAAACATACTCATCTAGCATTCATAAGGTCATGTATGAAAACTCCATTTCCATAGCATTTAGAGCCAGAAGGGAACTTAAATCATGTATAGAACAGGATATTACATTTCACCTGATAATACTCATGGGCTGAATTGTAGGCTCAATAATTAACTGAAATTAACTGACTATCAGAATGGATTTCAGAATAGAAGAGTCATTAGTTGTTAATCATTGTTCTGACTCATGCCAGTGAATCAGCATGACTGGTAACTACTTTTTTCTGATTACTTATTGCAGCATTGTCAAATTATGGATACAGGGAGACCCAATCTGGCAAGCAAGGTAGTAATACACAATCCCCACATGGGCCATTCACTTAAGAGTTGGACTCAAGGATCCTTGTAGGTCTCTTCCAACTCAGAATGTTCTGTGATCCTTCTGTGACAAAATTACTATCTCAGGGAAGTCTTCTGCCAGTAGTACCGTGCCAGAAGCCTTGTCAAATGGTTATGTTAGTTCCTGAAGCTAATTACCTATCCATTAGTAATGCAAATTTAGGAAATCTATTTGTAATGAAACCTATGGGAATTTATCTTGTTCATTTTTTCCACTCTATGTTTTGTCTCAGACCTTCTAAGTTCAGGAACCCTGAAACTTTTTACTTAGTTTTCAGATGTATCAGTTCACAGTTTGCACCATTTGTGTTAGTAAAAAACTGTATTCTGCTAGTGGTCAACATGCCAATACCAAGTCTGATATCTGTAACTAATGTGGGCTTCATTTTGAGGCTCTATTGACAAAAAAACCCACAAAAAACCCACCAACATAACTAACCATGTTGTTAATCCAAATTAAAAATCACATCAGATAGGGGCAGTCCTCTAAATGGTTTCTATATGCCCTCCTTCAGTGATTAAGAACAGAGCCAGTAACACACTTCAGAGTAAGTTTAATGAACCAGTTTCACTGAAAATAATACCAACATGTACTGCATCACGTCATACCTTGTTACAGCTGTCCTGTCCACAGCATCATCAGCTATGGATCATACCTCCTACTTTGTTCCAGATGCAGAATGGAAAAATCTTTCTCTTCCACTGTCCCCAGTGAATGTAGTGCACTAATTTCAATTCTTTCCAGCACAACAGTATCATAAAAATTAGGACCCCACACTGGTATACAGAGTCTGTGTTTCTCTGCTATCAAATGGAACTAGCTCAGGCTTGTGGGCTGCAACACACACACATCCTTCCAGCTATCAGTGACCATACCTGCTCTAGATAAAAGAATAACAATGTATGCCTTATGATTCATCTATTCTACGAATCTCAAACTACAATATAGAAAGCTACATAGTTCAGGATAATTAGACTGAGTAAGAAAAAAGAAATTAAAGTAACTCTCTCAAACACTATTTATTCTCACTATTAGTTCACACTTGGTGCCTTAACAATAGTCCATTCTACTTGGACTTTTGGAAGAGATGTATCACAGTTGTCTCACTAAGCAATCAAGACTGTATTTGTATGTGATTACCTGTGTGCATATCTTTGTATTCTGCTCCAAAGTGCCTCCACTGGAAACCATACACCGGCCCCAAATCTCCCTCCTCTCTGGTGCTGAAACCCTGCTTATCCAGGAACTCACGTGACCCATTAGCATCCCAAATCTTCACACCTTTTGCAGAGAGCTCTTTGGCATTTGTAGAACCCTACAAAACACAGATAGTAAGAAGACTGCCTCCTAAATCCAGCACAGAGGACCTGATCTGAAACAGCTGCATTAAGCTTTGCTAATCTACAGTATGTCTCCACTTATAAAGTATGAACAGTCTAATTAATGTACAGGATGAGGCTCTTGCATGTGGACAGAATTAAACTTGTGAGCAGCATACTGGGATGAAGTCTGAAGTGCCATGCTGCTGTTTAGCACAGGATCCTCCTAACTTTGTGAATGCACAAACAGTACAGCCTCAAGGTCAACTGTGCTATGTCATTTCATAAAGCACATTTGCAGAGAACAAAATGTTACTTTACAAATGGATTAAAATAAACTAACAAAAAATATATGGTCTAGGCACTGTCTCTGCCAAGCCACCAATAATGAGCTTCAGGTACTAAAAATCCTTTTGTTAAAATGACAAAATTGCAAAAATGACCCAGGGAAATGTCACTGAATCCTGCAACATGTCCAAATCAGCACACTCAAAAATTCAACACAGAAATCACGCTGTTTTGGGGAGTGTCTAGTCTTTTACATTTGGGAAAAAAAAAGCTTTTAAAAATGAATGTGTATTTGAGTCCTGCTATGTAGCAAATAGGTAAACATTCCCTTATCTGCACAAATGTCACAACATATAAAGGAACACTTACATCATAATTTGTTATCTATAGTTGAATTTTATTACTCTACCTATAGCTATTACCTCTATTAGACCTCATTTTTTTGCTACTAAACAGCCTAGTGTTTACATCAATCTGACTTTTCTTGTAGTTCTGTTTTTTCAATTCAATAAAAGTTATCTCAATATTAAAAAGCACATCACTAAATTGCCTACATACATTTCATGTTATTATTTCTTATTCAAACACTTAGAAAAGACACTGTATTAGGCTTTATAACTGCAGAGTATAGTCAAAAATCACCAAAAGCCCTATTTCAGACTATATCCCTTAAAAAGAAATAGAACAGAAACACTTCTGTGTGCGCGGTTAGCAATGTTCTGCACTGACATGCACAATGTCTTGAAGATAATGGCCTTCGTTGTGTGGTCAAAATATTAGGTGGTTTCACTTCTTCTGTCATAGGAATAGGAGTCACCCCAAATCCCTCAGTCCAACTCCACACTAGTTTGTTCCGTTTAACCCACTCTCAGGCACAGCACCCACAGAGACATCCAAAATACCGAACCTTGATGAACCACAGCAGTTCCTCCAGCACTCCCTTCCAGAATACCCTCTTCGTTGTTAGCAGCGGAAACTGATCTGGAAAAGAGTTTCGGAGAGTCAGAGGGACCAGACATTCGCCAGCTGTGAACAGACTTAGGCTTTTCACAACAGAGGGCAATGCCACCATTTGACATTCGGAGGTTTCGATATGCAGTAAGGAGTTGGGAGAGGATGTGTAATTCGCATACTCGAATCTCTCGGCGGGTGGGAGCGGGTCGGTCCCGGGGTAGAAGATGATGTGTGACACCTCCCAACATCCACCCCGGTTGCAAGGAGCTGTGGCGAGCAGGGGCAGGGGGCAGGGAGCAGGGGGCAAGGAGCAGGGGCGGAGTCCGCGGGCCGCGGCGGTGCCCACCTCTCAGACTGTACCGCGCCTGCATGCCGAACACGGAGAGGGTGCCCGTGCCGGTGCGATCCTCCCGCCGGTGCCCGTGCTGCAGGATGTGCCGCACCTGCTGCAGGTACTGCGGCTCGCCGAGCTGCGGGCCGGCGGCGGGGGTGCTCAGCAGCTCCCCGTCGGCGGGCATGTCGGGCGAGAGGCTCCCTGCGGGGCGGTCCTGGTCCTGGTCCTGGTCCTGGTCCTGGTCCTGGTCCTGGTCCCGCTCGGCGTTCTCCACCGAGCCCGCCAAAGCCCGGCTTTCCCGCCAAGGCCTGGCTTTCCCGCCAAGCGGCGCCCAGGGCAGTGAGGGGCGAGGCGGGGCGAGGCAGAGCAGGGCGGCCCCGCGGCATCCCCCGCCCACCCTTCCCTTTGCCCCTCCCTGCAAGCCCCCAAGGCTCCGCAGCGCCGCGGCTGCCACTCTGGTGTTCGGCCCCTCATGGGGCTGTGCCCCCTGAGGGAGGGGTGTCCCGAGCACCCAGCCCAAACCAGCGCCCCGTAGCATACCACTTGTTCAGCTTGGACATTGGGAAGAATTCCTTCACAGAACCTGTGATGAGATACCGGAATGGGCTGCCCAGGGAGGTGGGGCTGTCGCCGTCCGTGGAAGTGTTTAAAGGAAGACTGGACGTGGCACTCAGTGCCATGGTCTAGTTGACATGGTGGTGTTTGGTCATGGATTGGAATCGATGGTCTCAGAGGTCTTGTCCAACCTAATTAAATCTGTGATTCTGTGACTTTACTTGATCTGCCCCAATGGCAAAGTAGCTGCTCTCCAGGTTCGTCTTGAGCTGGAAAGTTCTGTTGGCATTTGTCATCTTCCTCCCTCTCTCTGCAGCCCCAGGCATCCTCTTTCAGGGCTGAACAAGACCAAAACCTTCAACTGGGCCTGTGTTTGGCATTGGATGCCCCCAGCTGGGATATCTGGAACCATCAAAGCCCCAGTGCAGCCTGGTGCCAGCCTCCATGTCTCGTGTGGTGCTCCTACAGTGCCATGCCCCAGGCACAGCCCATCTTCCACACTGGAGCAGAGTTACCTTGACCAGCACTTTCAAGGGACATTGAGGTGCTGGAGTGAGTCCAGAGAAGGGCAGTGAAGCTGGTGAAGGGTCTGGAGCACAAGTCCAGTGAGGAGCAGCTGAGGGAGCTGGGGGTGTTTAGCCTGGAGAAAAGGAGGCTTGAAGTGACCTTTCGCTCTCTACAATTCCCTGCAAGGAGAGCGTAGCCAGGTGGAGGTCAGCCTCTTCTGCCAGGCAACAAGTGACAGGATGAGAGGACATACCCTCAAGGTGTGCCAGGGGAGGTTCAGGTTGGACATCAGGAGTCTTCACGGAAGGGGTAATTAGACTCTAAAATGAAGTGCCCAGGGAGGTGGTGGAGTCACCATTTCTAGAGGTGTTTAAGGATAGACTGGATGTGGCCATGGTCTAGTTAACATGCTGGTGTTGGGTCATAGTTTGGACTCGATCACAGGGGACTTTTCCAACCTGGTTGACTATGATACCAAGATCCTTTCATGCCATACCTTGTCATCAGCTTTCTGCTTCGTATTTTATGGACACATTTGTTTTCTCACTAAGGGTAGTTGTCAACACTGACTTTTATTGAGCCTCATCTTGTTGATCTCAGCTTTTCTTGTGTCTTAGTGTCATTTTGCATCCTGACTTGTGTCTGATTACAACTCTTCCCAATATGGTGTCCTCTGAAAATTTTCTGAGTACAGTCTCTGCTAGTCAGAACAAACTGACTCCTCTCTGAATATTTCTTTCTTAGTATCTCTTAGAAATCAAGCATTTTGTAAGAGTCACTTATCTCTCAGATAAAGGCCAGCTTTCTGACAACTGGTGTGATTACAGGAGTTATGACTACTAATCTCATGATTAGGAGCCTGTAATACAGGTCTATAAGATGGAAGTTAAGGAAAACAGAGGACTGTGGAGTAGAAAATGCTACCTTTTCTTGCAGCAGGCAGAAAATCATCTTTCCCATTATTTAAAACAATGAAACCACCTTTTTCTTGTATAAATTTGTATACTTACTTCTATGTATAGAAGTAAATGAAAACAGAAAGTATAACTAGAGTGTGGATATTCTTCTATATCATACCTAATACAGATGCTTTTGTACACTTTGAAATTAATGCATTTTATTTAGCAGAGATACAGTTGCAAATGGTGCATATATCTGGGTGCAAAAAATGCTTGGGAATGCTGGGCACAGCAAATGAAGCCAAATCACCTAGAACTCTGCTTGTATCTGAGAGATATATCAGTTCTTAACCCTTATTATAATTTACAAATACCATTGAAAGCTAATGTGTATAATTTAGGAAAAAAACAAACTTCTTTACTGATAAAGGCTGTTAATTAATTAAAAAATAAATTCCAGAGTCAAACTACAAGTAAGAAATGCCAAAGGCAGAAGACTTACTCATTACTGCATATTCAGAAAAGTCATTTAATGTACTCAATAAACATCAAAAGCAACTGGAAGAAGAAATGGAACATTTTCATTGCAAAATAATATGCTACATTCATATGGAAATCTGGTTGATTCAGACTTAGCTGAATGTGCAACATCTGTAGGGACCAATCTTGAAAAGGCTTAAGAATGTGCTTGAATTTAAGAATGCAAATAGGAATTACTTGTATGCTTACAGCTGATTATTTCCTTAAATCTTTGCATAACCAGAGCCACAGCTCATTATCAAAGATTACCTAATTTACAACCTAAATAACATATCATTTAAATAAATGAATATTAAAATAGTTTGGGGTTTGGTTTTGAGTTAAAAGATTTCTACAGTCCTTGGTTGCTAGCTCATATGTCACAGTATTTACTAAGCAAAATTTTATTTATATGCAACTATTTTAACCATAGTAATTTAACAATTAGCTGTATGTTGAGCATAGGGGTCAACAAAGAAAGGTTTCACACATCTTCTTTCCTAGGAGGAAAAAAAAAAAGAAATTATACAGTTTTATTTTGGATTGAGAAAAATATGTTAGAAAAATTAGTGTATGTGGAATGTATCAGTGCCCTACTATAGAAACATACATAACAAAAAAACCAAAGAGAAATGGATTTTTTCCTTTTTCCATTCTTAGAGATAGTTCCATTTCCTTGCAGACTTTTAACTCTTTTTCATCACATTTGCTTGCATCCTAAATCTTATGCAAAAGAAATGAAAAAAGGTAATGTGATTTGGAAATTAATGCCACTGACTTTCCTTGGGTATGAAATGCTCACACAAGATATGTTGCACAGGAAAATGAGCCTAAGATTCAGGCTAAAAATCATAATTGTACTAAGGAAATAATTATTGTCATTATTAGTCCTTGAAGATTAGTATTGCATGATCTGAAGAGTATGTATTGTCAATAGCTGCATATAAATTACAAGGAATTTTGAAGAAAATTTGAAATTGAAACTGTTTGAGCATTTTATTTGTTGTGTTTATAAATATTAAAATATTTGCATTTTAAATATAATATACACATAATTTCAACAATATTTACCTAAGAAAAATTCATGGTGAGGATTACTATATTATGTCTAAATTCTGCAGCCCACCTCAGCGTCTCTGGTGGGACTGATTTCTTTCATCTGTTTAGAAATTGTGCATCTGACCTCAAAAGAATAATCAGAGTTAATACAAAATCCTGGAATTTTCTCCATCTACTCTGTTAATATTGAATGCTTTTTACATGCCTCCTGGGACTTCTCTGTGTGTTTAGGTCATGCTTCAGTTGCTGAGTTGAGGGTATCAGACACCCGTGACCTAAAGAGGGGCTATGTCCAAATCTAGTCCTTCTCGGAAGACTAGGGGGACAAGCTAGTGATTTGCCTGAAGGTCTGATGCGTCTTGTGGCTCTGTGCCCAGGTAGAGGCAGCTGTGAGAGTTGGAGGCCACTAAAGTTGTGCATCCCAGCACCCCCTGGGAAGGGAAACCCAGAGAAGGGTGGCTTACAAGCCCCACAGCAGTGTGACGCCACCTAAAACCACCCCATCTTTCCTGGAGATTCCCTATGGGATTACAGAACATGAAGCCTTTTTTTCTCCCTGTCTGCCTGCCTGGTTCTTCCTTCCTCATTAGGAAATCCCTTAAGCATGAAGAGAGGCTTCTTGTGTGCCCTTTCTACAAAAAATGGTTAGAAGCCCACGAGAGGGATATTTCTGTGCATGTTCCTGCAAGTCGAGCTGCAGATTCGGTTTACACTGTTAATCTGAGCAGAGTGCTCCTAATGGAGAAATGTTATGGTAAGACAGTTCTTTCAAGTCCTGATGGTGATATTCACTTTGCACTCCTTTATAATAAAAAATAATTTGAGCATGCTCTTAAACACCAGTGAAAATAAAAAACCATAATGAATAGCTGTGATTCCAGCTCATTCATGATGAATGAACACAAAGACATGGTTTTCAATGCCAAGTCACTGGACTGTGGTTGTGAGGCAGTTCTTTTCTGAAGAAATATTTATAACCACATTACCTCATCCCAGATGTTACTTAAAGATCGAGGGTTTCACTGTTATATAAGTCAAAACATTTAATATCATCATGTCTGTATTTGCAGGCTAGAACATTGAGTGTTTGTGTTTTCCATAATGCTTGTATTTGTCTCAATCATTATGTCCTTTCTGAGGAGGCAGTCTTGTAGATAGCATGACTGAATTCTGTTCCATCTAAAGTTTATTGCAATATAAACACCTCTTAGGAAGAACTGTGTTTTTTACAAAAGGAGAAAGAATGAACTTACCACTTAAAAGTTCTGCTTATACAGTTGCAGTGCTTTCCCAGCTATATATTCAATGAATTCAGCACTCTTTGGATCTAAGTTGGGAGGAACTTTAATGGTGAAAGTAGGTGAAGTCAGAATATTCACATGCACCACAGTTTCATTTTTACTGGAGGGATCCCCAGGTACAACCTAGAAGAGATCGGTACTTTAGTTACTACAAACGACTGTGTACTTTCAGTTTTGTTTATACCTGTGCTAGTTTAAAGGTAAACCAGCAGGAGGAATGAATCTAACTCACAAGCAGATTATGTCAGAATTACAGTTTAGTAAAAAAGATCACAATAAGTACAAGGGTACAGAGGAAAAGGTCCGTTTAACCCACAAAA
>JAWWEU010000081.1:104585539-104738072 GCA_035583155.1 Acropternis orthonyx
AGGAGACAGAAGGTGATTCCTTTGAGGTGCAGAGTTGGTAGATGAAAGAAAAATTCCAAGATTTTAAACCCATAACAATACCTACTGTGCCCACTGTCTTTAATAGGGGAAAATTAAATAGACTTCTTTCTTTAAACTGCTTTCTTCTGAAAAGACAGTGAGTGTCTGAATTAATGCCAAAGCTTATTGTACATGGTGCAATGAGCTGACATGGCACTGCAAGATCATATTAAAGAATTGCATGTTAATATTTATACCGTGAACTACATCTGTAAAGAACTTCTGTTCTCCTAATGAAAACTCATGAGTTGTCCCACTGATTTCAATATAACTTTTGTGTGATTGAAGTTATTTATTCCTATGTGTTTTTCTAAACCAGGCTTAGTTCTATAACTTCATTTTCCTAGAACAGATAGCTCAAATTGAGTTGGGAAAGTGTGCCTGTCCTCTTGTAACTGTTTTATGTTTGTTTTTTCTTCTTGTGGATTCCACCATTATTTTGTATAAAGGTTTTGTGGTAATAGTAGTGCATTGTATTTCTGAGTTGGAAAGGAGAATTTGTTCCTTGCCCAGGAAAATGGATAGAATTTACCTTGGCTGTATTCTAGTGTGTGAGATACAATTAAGCATTATGTATTTATTGGAATATTGACAGATGCTGTCAAACATGCAGCTTCCACTGCAACAATCTGTCTAACATTTGCCTTCTTTGAACTTTGGAATATATAGGTACAAACAGACAGATAGCTAGATATTCACTGATGCAATAAGGATGTGTTACTGACCAGTACATTGCAATTTATCTGTGAAGGTAATCTGAGGCCAGTCAAAGCTACTAGTGTCAATTTACTCTTACCAGAAAATGATCCAGGTTAGCCTGTCAGCCACCCATCAGGCTGAAAGGATTTAGAAGAAAATAGTTTCTAATCTCAGGAGTTTCAGCTCGTCAAGGGATTACCAAGCATACGGAGATTCAGGATGAATAGGAATATTGTGTTGTACAGTCAAACATTACACATGTACGAGCATCTACAAACCCCAAGAGCATAAATATGAGCAAAGTGCAGGTCAAAGGCATCAATAACTCCCTTCAGAAGACAACCCTTACCTTAACTATATTAAAAATGCTTTCTGGTCCGATGGTCATATTGGATAACTCAGACACCCACCCAAATCTTTCTTTCATTTTGTCCAGCAAGTAGGAAGTGTCTTCTGTGTGATGCCGAACCACCTGGAGGATCTGCTCATACTGTTCCCCTGAGAGATTTACCAGCTTAAAGGCTTCATCAAACTTTATGTGCAGCTCAGGAACATTTGGGCAATCTGTTAGAAAAGACAGCATTATGTCTTGTACTTCATCTTTTTTATCTGAAGTAATGAAAACTAAAAAAGTCTAGCAAGGGGGCATGGCTTGGGTTGGCCTTTAAATAATGCTGAAAGAAAAGAAAAGAGAATAATTCTTGCTGACCTCTTTTGGTAGATTTAGTTTAGGCTCATAATGACTTAACGGATTCATTATCGTATTTATTGTATTACAATGACTTACCAAGTAGTTTACGGTTTATATCATATTTCATGGCAATAGATTTTCTGCTATGCTAAATTAGATCTGGTAGATTTTACATATAGCAACTTCATAATCTCCTTCTACATTGTGGGGTTTTTCTAATTGCTCATATTCCGTTATCCATCTATTCTAGGTTTATAGACTGCAAGGCAGGGACTGAAGAAGCAGAGTTCCTCCCACTGTAAGAGAAGATCAGTTTTGAGACCACATGAAGAACCTGAATATATTTAAGTCTGTGGGACCTGATGAGTTCTGAGGGAATTGGCTGATGTAGTAGCCAAACCACTCTCCATGATACTTGAGAAGTCATGGCAGACAGATCAAAGTCCCTGGTGAGTGGAAAAAGGGAAATATTGCACTGATTTTTAAAACAGGTAACAAGGAGGACGCTGGGGACTACCACCCTGTCGGCCTCACCTCTGAATCTGGGAAGATCATGGAACAGATCCTAGAAGCTTTGCTAAGGCACTTGGAGAACAGGGAGGTGATTTGGGACAGCCAGCATGACTTCACCAGGGGCAAGTCCTGCATGACCAACCTGGTGGCCTCCTATGATGGACTGACTACATCAGTGGACAAGAAAAGGGTTAAAGATGCCATTTATCTGGACTTCTGTAAAGCCTTTTACATGGTCCCCCACAGCATTTTTCTCCCTAAATTGGAGAGAGATATATTTGATAGGTGGAGTGTTCGGTGGATGAGGAATTGTCTGATTGGTCAGATACAGAGGGTAGTGGTCAACAGCAGTGTCCAGTCAGAGATCTGTGACAAATGATGTCCCTTGGGAATCCATACTGGCAGTTGAGTGCACCCTCAGCAAGTTTGCAGATGACACCAAGCTAGACATTAGTCTGAGACTATTACCATCTTCAATGAATTCAGAAAATTCCTGTTTTTCCTTTACTAGAATATGGATTTTAAACAAGAACATTTGATTAAACCTATACAAAAGTTATTCTGGAAAAGTTCAGTTTATGAAATGGAATTGTCAAGGGACACCTTCAGGCTGATAATACAGGAACCACAGATACCAACTGGTATCTGTAATACACAGATGAAGATAAAAAGATAATAGTCTGATATTCTTTTCAAAATGTGTCATTGGATCATTAATATTTGCCACATTGGAGATATTCTGAAGGCACTTGAGTTTAAGCATATTCTCTGGCTTTTAAGACCTAAATGATTCTGGAAATACAGATGTGTTATGCTACAGTGGGAGTACTGACAGCAGTTCTAGATGATGCAGTCTGAATTTTATTCAGGTCCCCATGAAACGTGCACACCAGAGCTCTGCCATCTCCTGACATAATGACATGAAGTCCCCTTTTTGTCAGGCCCGTTCACTGACATGGTTCAACAAAGAATAATTACAGGCTCATCAGTGCTTGCTTTCCTTGTGAGGAGCTGAATGTTACCTGATGTTACACCTTGTTGTCAGCAGGAGAAGCAAGTGTCAGGAGTTTGAGCTTCTCCTCACTTTCTGCTCAGCACTGCTGCACCCAGGCAGGATCGATTGGTGCCTGACATCTTGTTTCTTTGCAGGATGGCAGCGCTAACAGAATATATTGGTATTTTGTTATAGACTGTGGAACTTCTCTATGGCCCACCAGCGGTATGTTAGCAACTGAGTTATAGTGACACTCTGTGGAGACAGTGGGGAAAGCTAATGAAAATCGTCTGGAATGAGGAATGGTGATTGTATCTGTAGTTACAGTAAAAACCCAATGACTAAATATTGATTCCAAAAATATGAAGACAGCGCAGTAGGAAATAACAACCTTAAAATCTACAAACCATTAATCAATGCATTACAGAAATCAAAAAAAGGAAAATATATATTTACCATCCAAAAGATTGTCTTGACATTTCTGACATCGCTCATGAAACTGTGGACATCCAGAGGAGTTCTCCCGAAGCTCCCTGCACTGAGGTCTCTGGCGCCCTGGCACAATTTTTGAGAACATGCCACTTCTGTCAGGATCTGGAATGAAATCATGGTATGTTTAGACTGACATTAAGCTTAAAGTCTTGATAAATATACATTCATTACCTAGTCTGAGTTCTTTCAAGGAATTCATGCCACTGTAGTACATTCACTTATAAAGACATACTAATGTATTCCCCACTAAAAACCAAATAATTCCTAATATTATTACACATTATTGCCACAGCATCTGAGTTCTGGTAAGATCTTTTTGGCTCTTAGAAGTCAAGATGTTTTATAATCCCATACAGCTAGATAAGAGCACAGTACCAAAATTTATCTCTGAGGTAACATGGCTTCTGATACAGAAAAGAATTTAAAAACTCTATTGAAGAATCACTTAACTTTATATTTCCTGATGGCCATATAATGGTTATATCACCTGCCACTCAGAGTTATGGCATGTGCTCACTGTGATCTCCTTGCAGACAAGCACCAGCATACATTTAAAGATTCTTGCTTTAACTTTTGCACTAGTCAAATATGAACTTTATTTGTATTCTAAAAGCTGGGCATGTTTTTTTTTTCTTCACTGAGGGTTATCATCAACATTATGCCCAGAATTTTCTGGTCACTGAAAAACCTGATGGTTGGTCTTTATTTGACTGGTAGTTGATTGTCACACTACATTGCTGCAGTAGACTGGAACAGGCCTTGCAGCTGTCAAGCTGAACTTAACATCATTTGGCAAGGACAGGGCTATGCCTTGACATCTCATGGCATTACCCTAATATTTTTGAATTGGTGACCTGTCAAAAAGAGATGATACAAATCATATCCTGACAAATGCTGAGGTTAAATCTGTCAGTCAACCTTATGAAAACCTGCATCTGTCCTGAATCCAAGAGCTCCTGAGGAACTCCTGCAAATGGCTTGAGAATTGCCATGAAAATCAGGCAGTGTAGGACCCATAAGTCTCTCTGCAACATTTCCCTGAGATTTCTAGATTGTTTGTACCTGTTTATTTAACTGATAAAACTATCCTTGCCCCATGTCTCTTTAACCAAGAAAATCTCCAGAGTTTTCTTAAAGTATCTCACACTAACATACTGGAAACTGAATCATTAACCATAGTTTAGCAGTCCCAAGGGGTTTGATGTCATTGACAGTGCAGTTGGTTTTCATTTTCTAGCACTTGCCTTTGGTTTGTTCTGGCACATCTCTTCTATAATCTCTGTATTCATCAAATACTTCGGTAACCACCTCACTGACACCTTCGAACACGGTCTTACTGAACTCAAAAACTATCTGTAAGAAGCCAGGCATAGCCCAGCCTTTCTGTGAGCCGTCATTTCTGGTGGTGTCCTCAGGTAAAGCTGGCATGCTGGGGGACTCATTCAAGTCCAAATCAGACATGAAATATGTCTGAAAAGACTGGTCAAATTCTTTTTGCATGTGCTTGAAAAAAATTAAACTTCTGTCAAATATTGAGCCCACATCCAATAATAGTTGGCTAAATAAATCTTCCATTTTAACTAGCTGAGTATCCTCTTTCTCAGACTTTTCGTTAAACTGGATGTCTTTTCCTGGATCCTCATGAAAACTGAAAATGAGTGGAGGTATTTTCCTCAAAAAATCTTCAACCTGTGTATAAGAAGGAGACAGATCAGCTGCCTGACAAGTTATCAGTTTGTCATCCCTCAGGCTCTAATTTTACTCTTTCAAATACCCATAGAAACAATGCCCTCTTAAAAACTGCAAACACAGCATATTCTCTGAAGTAATTTAAGACACTAGACCCTAAAGAGGGGAAGTACATTCAATCTAAATCATTAGCTCTAAATCAGACCTGGGGTAAAAACATTGCCAGTTGCCCTTTAATCTGTGGAGGCTCAAAGTTAGTATTGGCATTTGGGTTTCTTCCAACAAACAATTTGGACTTTATCTTCAAAAGATGGGAGATGTAATTCTGTGTACTTATGTGCAGTGTAGGGTACAGAAGGTGATTGTTCTTGCCAAGATTTATAAAAAGCCTACCTGCTCTCACCAACAGGCAATTCCTCACATCCCTGTGCAAACTGAAACTCAACAAAATCAAGCAGTGGCTCTTAGTCTAGGGTTTGATGATGGAAGAGGCCGAGTATCAACTCTGCTAAACAGAGTTCTCAGCCACTGGTTCCCTGCTCTGTGCTTTAAGGCACTACTTTTGCCTGAGACAATGGAGTGCTCTTTGGAGTCACACCAGATGGCATTACAAAACAGGTAAGCATTAAGAAGCACTTTGCTAAACAGATACATATACATATAGATACATATAGACAGATATACATATACTTTTTTTCAAAAAAGTCAGATCATCAGCTTGATCTGACCTCTAGTGCAGCTCAGAGGAAGGGTGGACTGTGAAACAACACTGCAGGAACAGCCTAAGCTAGCATTGCCCCCTCTGTCTGTGTGCCCTCGGCCACAGCTATCCTCTTTGTTCTCTCTGGTTTTTAAATTATTTAGGTCACAACATATTTCTTACTTTGAATGCTTCAAATAAGCCATATAGCTCACTGAGGAAGTTACCAAGAGGGTGGAAGACAGAGACAGTACAGTTTATAACTTTTACTTCCATAATTTCAGCATCTATTGACTCTTGAAAGTCCAACAGATATAGTTGAGGTACCCGTAAGTGGTATCTGAAAAGCTAAAAGTATCACCAATTTATTAAATTTAATATCTCCCACATTTCAACCTGAATTAGTTTAAGAATATACACTAATGTTAAACACTTTTGCTCTAAAGCTTGTCTGAAACACACCATGTCTAATGTTTAAGTTACCATATTTTTCAGTACATGGAGGGGTGAAAGCTAGGTAATCTCGCTGACATTTCAGTAGCAGTAATTACAGTTTTAGTTGTTACACTGCACTTAAAGTGTATGCCCAAACAAAACAAAAGCAAATCAACAACAACAATGAAGTGATTACAATTTAAAATAACTATAGGAAAGAATGACGTAGAGGTAGGCAATTTTTTTTTTCTCAAGATAATTTTGCTATCTATATCTACACTCCTAACTGCCAGTTTTCAGATGGACCATGAAGAATCTATGTGGTATTTTTTTCTCAAATGGTTATTGAGCATCCTAATGCAAGTCCTACTCTGAGACAAAACATTGTATGTCTGGAATGAGTCGATTGTGCCAGTGTCCATGGAGTCTCACCAGGGTACAACTGAACTCATTTTGGCTCAATGTTCAATGAATATAATCACATGTAATCTCTGCCATATAACTTCACATTTCCAGCCTCTCCAAATCAAATTCATTTTAGTAATCTGATGTAACTACAGATCAGGGTATTGATAAAGTAAGGTCTGCTGTCTCTAAAACTCTTAGGCGAATTCAGGAGTATTCTCTGGATACAAAGTTTCTACTTACCTTTCTTTTAAAGGTTGACACACCATGTTTGCAAGTTGTATAATACCTCATGCAGTTACTTTCTAAACAAGATTCACATTCATCCCACAAATTTTTCAAAGATACTTGACATTGCCTTTCTTCTTCTTCCAATTTTGCCTTTACTTCATCCATAAGTCTCAAGGCTTGCTAAGTAAGAAAAAAGATTCAGTTAGGGGCAATTTTCAGCTTAGTGTTCTAACTACTTATCCCAGTGTTGATCACTCATTTTGGCTATTTTGGGCTCCTGTTTTTTGCTTATCCCTAGCCATTAGGGTAGGTTGTCTTCTCAACTGCCATCACTTATGAAGGGAGCTGAAAATTTAAAGCTTTTCCCTTATAGGATTTTTCTGATGTTCTCTCAGGGGGCACAACTTACAGAAACAAACAGATCTTTACCAGGATCTTTAATGCTATGAAAAAAGGCCACATATCTTTCTGTGTAAGAAGAATTCAATCTCCCACATGGTCATGTGCTCAACTTGTATAATTTTTTCTTCATATCATCTGAACAGTATTCATCTATTTCATTAATAGTCCTTTTTTGTTGCTTTTCTCTATTCTTTAAGGGATTGATATTTCATGAGGCTATGTCCTTGCCATACATAAAGTGTTTCTGTAATGCAGAAATATATGAAAGTATAGCATTTCTGCTCTTTGGGAGTACACTAATCAAAATACTGTAGTGGGGGTTTTTCTTCCTGCACTCGTGGAAGTGTGAGGCACTCCTTCCATACTGAAAGGCAACAAGATACATTTTACAATACTGGTTCCATTTACTGTATCATTATTCATCAGGTAGAGCACAAAGCTGAGCAGGTCAGAGACAGCGTTTTTAGAATTGACTTGGCAGTGAAAAGACAGAAAAGTTCTTCCTATTGAAGTAGATTGCACGTCATTAATTTCTTTCTGCAGTTGGAACATATTTTAATAGCTTAGGTTTCCAAACAATGTTCCGCGTTGTTCCTAAGTATGACAGAAACCTTTTAATTGGTTGAGCTTATTCATTTTGGCAGCATTTCAATAAGGAAGAGGCTCATAGAAAAGAAACCTTCTGTCAGAATATGCTTGATGGAGACAGTAACTGCAGTCTTTGGAATCTATGTTTTCTGATATATTTCTGATGTATTTTCTGATCTTTCTAATACATTTATTCAGTATTTTATGAACTCTCACTGTTGATGTAAGTTCTGTGTAAATGAAATCATCCAGTAAGAGCTAACAAGACTGTTCATTGTGAAAATTCAGTAGTGTTCCTAAATATGTGAGAAAGCTGTCAGGTATTTTTTGGCTTGCTAATACAAATAGGCTAAATTAAGTACCAGATTTTGGGCTGAGGGAATTTTCCTTCAACTTCATTGAAACCATAGGATCTTTGTATATTTTTAATATACAGTAATCTCTCTTTCTTCAAATCATCTGAGCACATGGCTCTGAGCCTAGGCATCACACTATGACTTTGGAAATTTCCCTGGTTCGCTGTCCTTTCTCTAGAGCATGTTATCATTTGTGCCTTTGATTTTTTCCTCAAGGCCAAGCAAGCTGGGTTAACATCTTGTGGCATCATGTGTACAGAGACATGGAGGGCAGAGCTGCAGGACCTTCCACACAGCACACTATTACACAGTTCCTGCAGTTGCCTTGGTGTGAATTCAGTGAAACAGTGGATTTTTAGAAATGAGCAGTAGATGCAATGTTCTTCTGCTAGTGAGATAAAGGGGTAGAAGCAGATTTTCTCTCAATCCTGTGGCCACATAAGAGATGTATGCTGCTTGGAGCGTACATACAGTGTGGTTTACATTCTTCCCAGAAAAGGGGAGAGAACAAGGGATCCTGTCTGTATTGCTTATTGGTCTGAGCACAATGGCATGCTGTACTACTTCCAGGAGGTAGGCTAAATCCTTGTACAATCTGCCTCATCTTGGATTAAAAACAGCCACAAGCTAACAAAAACACAAAAAAAAACCCTCCAGATACACTGATGTTACCTGCTTTTCTTCACTGCTCTTCTTCAAGGTTTTCATCAGATCTATGTGCTTATCTTCATTTCTTTCCATCATAACTTTCATCTGCTTAATACCAAGCAAAGCTTTCTTTACCTCTTCATCTACATACTTCTCTCCAACTTCAGATAATTCTAAAAAAAGCCAAATTATACAGTGACTTTTAACATTACTGCAAATTGTCACACTGCTGATGAAGGAGAATGAAACAGCTCTACATTTCCCTGCAGTGGCAGAGCCAAATCTGGAGATAGTGAATGCACTGAACCAAGACAACTCCCATCAGATAAGAATCTGGCCCAGAGCCTTTGCAAGGATCAGCTGTATGTAACTCAAGCTGTATATCTGACTGTGCCCACTGCTGATTACTGAATCCCAGAACAGTTGAGGCTGGAAGGCACCTTTGGAGATCATGGAGTCCAGCTGCCCTACTTAAAGCAGCATCAACTGGAGCAGGTTGCTCAGGATCTCATCCTGGATTTTGGATATCTCCAAGGATTACTCATCAGTTTTCTAATGACATAACCTATATATTTATCTTTGATCTGATAGCAGCCTGTGACAGCTTCCCTTTACATTTTGAAAATGTAGATTACAGGTGCCTGCAACCTGTTTTCAGAGTAATAAAATAGTAATAAAATTTCTAGACTTCCTGGGAAGTAATGATTATTTTTGCTGAAAGCCTGGGCTGGCCCACATGTTGCACCTTCAAGCTCTGCATGGTTGCCTGTCCTTTATCTGTATTTTTTTCCCTTTACAGACATACCCTGAATATCACTGAAGCTATACAAAATAAGTAAAAAACACATTACCCTGAGACTGCTAAAACACGTCAGTCATTTCTTCTTTTATGTCTTTCTTTCTCACCCCTTTTTGTTTATTTATTTCAGAAATATGATTAATATAGACTGAAGCAAAGGAATATTTAATGGGATTTCTATTCATAAAATAAAACCATACTTAGAGGTGTGTATATGCAGAATAACTGCTATTTTCTAAATTGATTTTATTTAAATTATTTGTAAAAGTATTTTTTTTCAGCAAAGTATATAATTATAAATATTTTCAAAGATTATTTAAACAAACAAAATAGTTCAAAATCTGTTGAATTGAATTTGGAGTTCAGTTTATATTCTAATGATCTATGAGTGACCAAATAACGTATTAAAATCCTGTAAATACTTGTTCTGTTGTCGTTTTTGCAAGGGGATGCTTATTCGTTAATCCCTTTACTTTCTCATCCTGCTTGTTCTTATCTCCCCATTGTGTGTGTGGATGCACACAGTCAGCTTTATTATGATTTCTAAGCTCCACACATGAAAGTGGAACCTCTTGACGCCAGTGAGTTTGGAAGTCAAAATGCACGAGCTAAGTGGGGACCTGGCTCAGGGGCTTCCAGCACAACCTGGTAAGAAGAGCATACGTACGCTTCAGGTTTTCCCGGAGATTCATTTCCTCCTGCTTTGTTGGGGCACACTGATGGCCATTCAGACATAGCACGTATATTAGAAATATCCAAGACGACTTCATGTCCTTTCTGGTAAAGAAACAGGTTGATGCAGTTAATTGTAAACATTGTCATGACGCTCAAATTCCTACATGTAATGTTTGCTAAGTGTTATACGAGTTCCCATTAATTTTGTCTTTAACTATGGTTTCTAAGATTTATAGCATGGACCTCAATGCTACTCTTACTGAAAATACATGAGAAAGAAGCTTGACCTCATTTGTAATTATCTATTTAGATTAATTAGATGAATTCCACTGTGTTTGCACAGTGGTTAACAGAATCAGGACATAGATATATAAAACCAAATCTTATGCATCTCCATCTGCCCCTTTCTACCTTGTGAAACACACTAGCTACTGATTTCACACTTTGTCCTTAGTTCATGTTATAAATGCATCCCTGCTAAACATTATTGCCAGTTTTAAAATGGGAAATTTTTGGAATGTTGTTTCCTTCCATGTGTCCAAACATGTGATTCCTTTCATTGTCCTTCAGACTAAGAATTAATATATGAGATGTAATAATAGGTGTGCCAAGAAATTGGCAATTAAATCAGTTTTGTAAACAAACAGATCAGCAATTGAAAGAAATTCCTGCAAAATCTGGGAAAGAAATGCCATTTTCTTTATTTCCCTCCTAAGAGCAGAGAAGAAAGGTTTATTTTTAGAAACCATGCGATGGCACTTTATAGTTCTCCTCTGATTAAATTAATACAGTATTTAAGTACCTTCTTGTTAGCCAATATAGCCTTCTTGGAGATGAAATTATCAGCCACAAGTGCATATGTAAATTAAAAGCCTAGATTTGTTTATAGCCTGGATTTACTTCTATAGTTACCTGCTTATTGTACCTTTATATTTATAGCAAAAGACCAATTAACTTTGCAAAGAAATACAAACACATTACTAAAGAAAAGTAAAAAATCCCAATATATTTACCATTAATACTGAAACACCTCTTCTGCAAAATTGCTCCCTGCGTCAGGAAGGGCCCAAGCTGTGCTCTGATCTAATTGCTGGGAGTGTCAGGGATTTTGCCATGTTCTACTTATCTGATGAGAAGGTACTTAATCCTATTAATGGGACATTTTGTCATTAGACTGGAGGATTTTACATGTGTGGGGCTTCATGCTCATCTCTGTGGGCAAAACCACCAGGGGGAGTGTTGGGCAGAATTGCCTCATTTAATGTAATTTGGAACTGCTATTTTTCTGTAGTCAGTAGCCTTTCGTCTTAGTAGCTCTTCCATCATCTTACTTTTTACCTTAGAAGACACCTGCAGCTTATGATATTAGTGAAATTGATACCATTAGTTTGGTTAAAAATAGCTTCCAACATTTAATCTCTTCCGCATAGTTTTAGTTTGCTATAAAAACCACTGAATTATGTAAGTGCCTTCTTTGTATACCTCCTGAAGGTACAGGAGTTGAAAAAAAATCAGGAATCCAGATGCAGGCTGGCATAAGAGTAGATTCTGAAATGAGATAAGCAATTTTTGGCATTTTGTACATCATTATGCTTGCCAATGTTTTGGGGGTTTGGCCTCTTAATGTTATTTTCTTTAGTTACCCCATGTCTGCGAAAGTTTTGGATACTTTGAAATGAAATATTTAAGGACTAGTAGATGCTTGATATAAAATAGGGACAAGTATTGTTAGCAAATCATATCTCACATTGTGATATTCATCGATATTACTCCCTTGTAGTCAAAGAGAAAATGGGGAGAGTGGATGTCTGTTGCCCACAGTCTGTAACAGCAGTTTTAAGGCATTCCATTCTTCTTTGTTTACCTCGTAATTCATAAAAGGCAATTGATGATTGATGTTTAAGATCTAGCATGATTAATGCTGCTGAGACAAGAGATTTGAGGAGTTTATTTTTAAACACATTATCAGGAAGAATGAAAAACCTGTTAGCTATAATGGGAACTAGAAGTCCTCTATTTGCATTAAAAATTAAGGTAGCTCCATTCTTATTTTCTGAAAATAATGGATGGAAGGGAATGTGTATTTTGTTGTAATCTATATGGATTGCTGTGTCATTGACATGCTGCTAACTCCTTGACCAAGACTACCCAAAACCTTTTAAGTTCTCTTTTGTGGAAATACCAAGCAGGCACCCTTGCAGACTTTACAGTCTCCTGTTCAGACTGTTAAGCATCCCTGGGTCTTGGGCTGAAGTAGAAGGGTCGGCTCTTTCCCTCTGGGCCTCATTGCTTGGCTCAGGAGAGAGTGAAAACACAAAATAAGTTTGCACAAAAGAAGACAATATATTACAGACACTTGTGAAATGTGTTATTAGCCTACATGTGTAATGAATCCTAACCAAGTTTTTAATCTTTCACTGCAAGGATTTGCCTACTCATTTTTTACATTTATCTTTGCTAATATTCATTTACTAACAAAAGGTACTGCTGGCCTTTCTGAACCTGACACTATACAGAGAAAGCTTTACTCAACCCAGAGCAAAAGGGCAGTTTCAACACATCACCCACAGTTCACAGGAATTTGTGAGAAAGCAGGTGGCCGCAGCTCTGCAGGGAGAGACAGCAGCACTCCTGTCCCAGTGGGAAGAGGCTGGAGGATGCATCTGGCACAGATCCCACTGCTTATTTTCAGAATCATTCACCTTCTGATGGTCTCTGTGAGGGTCTCTGGTCAAGCACATACTTGCACCTTGCAAAGCCAGTCCTTAAGCAAACGTTGAGACGTGGAGTCCTGTGTGTTGGGCTCCTTTTCTCAATTCAGTTGATTTTGAACATTGCAAAGTGTGTTGCATCATCTTACTTGCTATAACCATCATGTAACCACATGAAAATAAGCCTAACTATATATATATTTCTTTTTCCAAAACCACAAAATCCTAGTTCTTTGCTCTCTTGTTTATTTCATATATATCTAATGGCTGAAAGAGGAGGTCAAAGGAACCTGAGGACAAATTGATAGAGCCAGTATGTCTGTTAAAGTTAATCTTGGGCTTAAGCTTAACCTTTGAAGTGCACTTAGGATCCAAACACTCTGTTCCTGAAAGGCAGCTGTTAGTTGTGCATACTCTGAAAATCTTTTCCTCTCTCATTTCCATTTTGAATTTAATAAAACAAAAATCTCACCACTTACACCTTCAGGTTTCATATCAAATATCCACTCTCTTTTCTTTTAACATCACAAATCTCATTTGCAGTGACCTATTGTGGAGATCTTCATTTTGCATCTCAGCTGCCATGTTCAACAGTTTCCTCTTAATATCTTATTTTCCTCTGAATTCGAGTGCTTCAATCAGCTATAATATGCCATGTCATGAGATTGTGCTGACATGCTCAATTTTTCACGCTCTAATACAAGTAGATGATTCGATGCCCACTGATGCTGTTGAAATTAATAAGATACTCTTCTCATATTGAATCATTCTGGATGGAGACAGTCTGAAGAAGCTCTTGTGAGCAAATTTAGAAGGTGTCTTTTTTTTCCCACCCCAACTGTTACACCACTACTACTGTATTTTAATTGAAATTAATATGTATATATTGGAAAAAACTAGGGAAACAGATTGGAAAAGGATTTCAGTTAAAATAGGCTTTTTGCAAGATACTGATAAATTGAAAAACAAATAACTGTAACAAGATATATAGACATTGTGCTTGAACCTAGCTGAACTTGAGCAATGAGAATTGTAGCTGCTTTCTGGATTTTCCTTAGGTCCCGTTGGATGACCTCCATGAACGTGTAACATTTTTTCACCATGTACTGTGGCTTCTCCCTTTTTGTTGATCCACTCCACCTGGCAGCATTAAGCATCAAGAAATATGTTGAAATGGAATTTCCTGTGTTGTACATCGGCTGTAGGATTTTGTTCCAGTTATACATTTACACAATTATTTGCTGTTTGGAAGAGTTGTTTCCTACTATGCTACACATTTCTTTTAAAGCAAGGCCAGTCGTATAATGATCAGGCTGAAAACACCAGTACATATTTATAGACTCTATGAGTTGTGTTAAGTGCTACATATTGACATTAAATCTCTCAATACTTGTATGAAATAGTCTCTAGTTCCACAAAATCTTAATTAGCTTTATTTGTAAGTGCACTATTAGTTCCACTGCTTTCAATTGAAATGAAATCCTAGTGGGGGGTTATGGTGTAATTACATGGCTAATCTAAAGCATGCACAAAGCTTTGCTAACAGTTAGTATGGGTTTAAAGGGTATAGAATTGAACTTTTGTTCTGTAAAGATTTTTTGTTTTGTTTTGTTTTTAATCCTTTCCAGTACCTCAGGAACCCCTGAGCAGTTTCTACTTTCTCCTGTATTTCAAATGCAGTCTGTCTGAGCTCTACCTGATTAGCTGAAGTTAGGAACCAAGGCTCCCTCTCTAGCCCAGAGAGAGAGGTGCTCTCAGTCATGGTGGAAGGCCTCGGATGAAGGAGCTGAGGCTACATTAAGTTGAATAGCTACAGTTAGTCTAAGCTACATATCTTGCAAAAACACCAGCTCAGGCCCCCCTAAAGTAGCACAGTTGTGTTAGCATGACAGGATCCCAAAGTTCACGAATCAGGCTGACACAATTACTCTGTCTGGAGGAGGGTCAGGCAATGCCAGGTCAGGACTCTGCGTTGTGCTCAGCACAGACATGAAACCAGCAGAAGGCAGAAATCAGCCTGCATAACTCAGAGCATTTCAGTAAGATTTAATGTGGCTTTAGTTAGAATATTAAGCTACAGATTTTGGAGTCAGCACAACCATCTTCATAAGGCTTAGCATGCCTTAAAATGGCTTTTTCTGATTTTCTTTTGCTTGTCTATCCATGAATGCTAAACATGATTATTAGGTATGGAAAAAAATCTACTTCACTGCTGAAATTTTTTTTTCCCAAGCCCTCCGGGGCTTTGACATGAAGTTCTAAATACCAGTCCCAGCATTAATGTGACAACTGTTGTTCACAGGGCCATGCAAAGTTTTTTCACACCTTATCCAGAGGCATTTCAGAAGGCACCTATTGTGATACTGAACACTATATTTGGGAAGACAAATGTGTAACGTAAAGAAAATTAATTGATTTTAGGGAACAGATAATTAAAACCATAGAGTTGAATTAAAGACAATACAAAGCTGAAACCTAAAAATTATGCAGTTGTCTTCAGAATTTGTACTTAGGATATCAGCTAACTATTGAACTTGGAGTAGCACTATTACTGATGTTATGTTATCAGCAGGAGATATCAAAGTCAATACAAGGATAACAAAATGAGTTAGAAACAATTTATTATAAAGCTATGAGGCAAACCTTCATGGTACAGTTACACAAACAGATTTCAGGAAGCATTTAATATTAAAATGCTGAAGTTTTGAACCAGATGTTTTGTAAGGATTTAGTTTCAAGCTTCCTAGGAACATTAAAACAAAAAATTTTTATTGCATGCAGGCATGTAATATATCAGCTTTCAGCCTGCAACTGAAAGGAGCAGCATTCCTTGTGTGTATTCATCTGCTTCCCTTAAGCATATCTTCATCATTCAGCTCTGTGTTATCTAGTTAAAAGAGCAGCTGATTATCGGAAACAACTCTGGAGTTTAATGAAATCGAGATGTCTGAATTATCAGCTTGTGAGGTGCTGAACAACTCTTGAAGATGCTGCTAACTGTCCTAATCTGCTGCTTTCATGAAAAGGAATTCATGGCATTCAGGATAGGGCCTTTATAAGATTCGATGAAGAAACTGGAAATTGCTTTGTTGGGGAATAATCCTCTGGCTGGTAACTTGACCTCTTGTTTCTGCTGCATTTAAAGTGAAACCTGCTCTAGCACCTATGGAACAGCCAGCATAAAGAAGGATGTCTGACTATAAAACTTCCTCAATGTAGTTGGTAATCAAACACACACAGCCCCCTTGCTTGCAGTAGCACGGAAGTGGAGGAAGTAAAGCTGGGATGCTGCCTGAAGCTGACTTTTTTCCATTTCAAATGTTAAGGACAATTTCTGAGAAGACCCTTATTGCAATTAGAATTAATGACTTCATGCTTCTTAGAGTTCTTGTTTAATTGCCATTGCACATGTTTTTACAGCTGCCCTTTTATAAAACTGGTACCCTGCCCCATGCATCTGCCTCAGTACTCAAAGCTTTTAAAATGCTGTGAAAAAACATTAGTTACAGAGATCTGACAAATGGGAGGAGAATAAAAAAGAAAAACTGAGTTTACAGCAAATGCGAATTAGAAATGAGACAAAAAAGGTATAAACGAAAATGAAGGTGAGACAGGAAAGACCATAAAGTACAAAATGTCAGGGGAGACACTGACAAGGACAATGCTTCCAATTGGAAGTATATGAATCTGAATCCAAATCCATATTCGTATCCTTTACCAACAGCTAATTCATTATTGCAAAAAACAATACTGTAGGTAGTCCATAAAGATGCTCATGTGGCAGAACAACCCTTGAAATCCTTTCTTCTTCGTCCCATTGCCTTCTGCTCTGATGAAGCTATTCTTGGAAAATACTGGGGGATTTGTCCACGCTTCAAGTTGCTTAATTCATTTGCAGGTACTGTGAAATACTAAGCACTAAGAAAATAATTGTGTAATTCATCAGTCCAGACTTGAGTGTGCACAGTGAGTATGTGTACCTCAACTAGCAGACGATCTAGGTTTTCTTTGTAGCTGAAGAAGAGCAATAGATTAAGCTGAAATTTAACTGTCCCACTGACCCTCTGTTTTTCTCCCTTGACACAAAAGTGAACACAGCAGTCTAACCTAAGTGTACTACTCTAAAACTTGGATAAATTAATCTCATTGACCTGACATGCAGTTTTCAGCAGCACCTGGTTTGTTTGTGTTTGCCACCAGCATTCTGAGCTGCATTAAGAGAAGGATTGCCATGGAGTCAAGTGATGTGATCATTCCCTGCTACTCAGCACTGATGGGGCCACATCAGGAGTTCTGGGCATGCTTCTGGGTCCCTCAGTAAAAGAGACATGGGCACAATCCAGTAAGTCCAGTACAGGGCTATAAAGATACTTAAGGGACTGGAGCAGCTTTTATATGAGGAAAGGTCAAAAGAGCTGAGACTCTTCAGCCTGCAGAAGAGAAGGCTCAGTGAAATCTTACCAATGTGTGTATATACCTGATGGGAGGTAATGAAGATGAGGGTGGAAGGCTCTTCTCAGTGGTCCCAGTGACAAGAGGCAATGGGCACAAAACACATGAGATTCAATCTGAACACAGGAAAACACTTTCTTACTGTATGGTCAGACACCGGTTGCCCAGAGAGGTTATAGAGTCTACATTTGTGAAACTGTGCAAAACTTGCCTGGACTTGGTCCTGGGAAATCTCTAGCTGACACTCTTTGACTAGATGATATCAAGAGGTCCCTGCCAACCACAACAGTTCTGAAATTTTCGTGTTTATTCAGCTTTGGGCACTCCAGCACAAAAAGTACAAAAAAAGTCTGTTAGAGAAGATCCAGAGAAGGATCACAAAAATTATTAGAGGAGCAGAACATTTCTTCTATGAGGACAGGCTGAGAGAGTTGGATTGTTCAGCCTGGAGAAGGCTCTAGGGACACCTTATTGTGACAGAGAGGTTCAACTAGATGATCTTTGCAAGTCCCTTCCAAACCAAACCATTCAGTGATTCTATGATTCTGTGATGGGTATGATACAGGCCAAAACAGGATACTTGGATAGCCTGCTAAATACGGATTTGAGCAACATCTATCATGCATGGAAATTGGCAAGGTCTGATCATTTGTACTCAAAGCACAACTGATGTAGAAATTATTTCAAGCTGTAAAAATCCTGTCTACCATTTTCTAGCACAATCTGCAGTCAGCTGACGTGGTAGCTACCATGTCTAAATCATCATCTCTTTGAAAACTTGAATCAAAGTGTTAAACTCATAAAAGATGAAGGCAAACTCCTACAGAGCACAATAATTTACTTAGGATTAGACTCTTAACACTTCAAAGTCATGCTAGTTTTTCACTTAGGCTTTGGGTCAGCTACATAATAATTAGTGTCCAGCACAGTATCACACATCCTACTTTCTGGACAGTGGTTTGTAGGGATATTTTATCCAGATGGCTTTTATTTTGTTCCTGAAGATCAGTGATGCAAAAAAAAAAATTCTAAAAGATAGGCTTGTTGTGGCTAACAGCACAATGGACATAATGCTGTCTCCAGATCAAATCAAGAAATCCATGAAAATTCACCCGTGGAAGGATATTTGGAGAAGGGTCTTATTTATGCATTTAGCTGGAAAGTTGGGTTTTTTTCCTCAGAAAAATTCTAAAGTGAGATACTTCACTGTCTTTCAGTAATAAGAGGCGTTTTGATGGCTTTGCTTCTCTGACTCAGCAATGACCTCTTTGCTATTAAGGCTGTGGAGTCCTGCCTTTCCTGAGCTGTGTAAAACTAAACTGTCCGCTATGCAAATCAAGGCTTTTTTACTTCTACATTGGGCTTTTTATAAAATTTGAAGATGTAAAATTATTTAGCTCATCTCCAACTGGAAATTAGGCAGAAAAACATAATTTTTTTATTCAAGTTGAGTTTTGTTTAGCTCTTTAAGAATTGGATTTCTGTTGTGTACAGTATAGTCTGTATATGCAAATTATTAATAGAAAATGTAATAAAAAAGGTTTTATTCTGGAATATTGACAAAAATGTGGACTATTGGGCTAGTACTGTATGTTAAGGAGTAGCCTCAGTCTGTATTCTGAGCACCTTACTGAAAAAGTTTGGCTCTGCATCTGGTGAACAGACCAGACAAAAGAACTTTCAGAAAATAATAGGAACCATGAGCTGGGCAATACTTAACTTCCCAGCCTGGCTGATCTGAAACGGCCACCTCACATTGTTTGCCAAAAGAGCCAGAACCCCCAGCCATGTATAGGTGGGACACAGCAATGGCCAGTGACTAATACAAAAAACTCATTAAAAATGCTGATTCATTTGAAACACCTTAAGTGCTAGAAAGCTTTCAAATGTCTGTGGTACAGATATAATTAGGTCGCATTATTATTCAAAGGTATTTTACTATTGATACTGGGAGACCACGTTATGTATTTCTATACCTTACCTCAGGAAGAAATGAGCTTTCATTTCAGCCTTTTGCCCTTGTGCCTCTAATATTTATCTCATATCCCAAGAGCAGATGATTGAAAATCTGCTCCTCTGCTCAGGTCTTACATGTGTAACTGCACACGTACACGCAGTTTCATATTTAACAAAGTAGACAACAGGTCAGATAGTTAGCTGATGTAAATAAGCAAAGCTCCCTTGTCTCTGCAGACAGCTCTGATTCATACCAGCTGAAGACCAGCACATTTTCCCTAGGTCTGGATTCAGTAAACCACACACACAGAGAGTGTGCAAAGCAGTCTATTGTTTGAAGGAAACCTTTTTTGTTTAGGGCACTGCTGAACAAATAAACTAGGCAGCAGAGGGAATTAGCAGGAATGAAGAGCATTAGGTCCTCAGAGAAAATAACATCAAAAAAAGTCCTTGGTATCCATCAGTCAGAATTCCTTCAGTGCTAGACAAAAGCTGCAATGGAAATTGCTGTGTTGTAACCTACGTGATCCCATGCTGAACAATTTACTTGAAAGGCTGTGCTTCCAACACATTGTACAGATCAAGTATCATGAGCAAGGAAAGAACATAAATGAGAAATCAGAAAGAACTTAAATACTATTCAAGCAAAGCACTTAACCATGCATTTAACTTCTAATCTGAGAGTAGTCCCATGGAAGTCAATGGGATTACTTATGTACTTAAGTAAATCATGTGATTAAATGGTCCTGTGGATCAGGATTTTTTAAATCTGCATGGCTGTTACTTAAAAATGGATACAGTACAACAGAAAAAAAGGAAGGAGAAAAATTCTGTTTTCCATCCTCACTTTCAAGCATGCTGACAAAGGCATGATAAAAGCTAGCACCGGGAAGTTAGAGATGGAAAAATCCAGCCTTGAAATAAGACAATTCCTCATAGCTGTGAGGAAAATATTGGGATGGCTTATGAGAAGGAAGTGGACTTACCCTCACACAGAGCTCTTATAATAACGTTAAATACATTAAAAGAAAAATGGGATTGATCCAGATTCTGAGAGTAAACCCAAGGGGTTAAAAAAAATTATTAGGCAGTTTCCAGTTCAAAAAATTTCTAAACCACTGATTATGAGACAGATGATTTTATATTGCCCTGCTTTTTGTATTTCTTGTAAGCATCTTCTCCTTTTGGAAGTGCTACTGGTCTGGACATATTTTTGATTTAACCTAGTACAAGTCTATTTCTTTTCAATACTGTACTATAGATACGCGCACATCATGAGAGGATTAGTCTGTCTGGTATTTGCAGTCTTTTCTGGCCTTAAAGTATGTCAGCCTGAGTTCTGCGTACCATCTTTGTTCATGAGTTTGATGGGAAACACTATTGATTAAATTTCCTGACACAGTTTGACAATCCTGAGCTTCCTTGAGGATTTGGGAAGGAAGTGGGTACTGCATCGCATATTCGTCTGCAACTCAGAGGCTGGCAACTGAGCTGGAGTCATCCGGGAACATCTCTCCTGAGCAGGTCCCATCAGCCAGAGTGCCACACCGTGAGGAACAGACCTCCATTTCCCCTTTCTGTGGCACATACTTTCTAGTTCCTAAAGCAAAAAAGAAAAAAAATAGTTATTTCAATACTGGCATATCTGGATAAGACTTGTATATCCTGTGAGTAACTAGAGATCGGACAAGATGATCTCACTCATTTTTTTCTGGTTCCCAACACTGTAAACTCTTGTCCTGGCCTGGGGCCCATCAAAGCCCATCTGAGTGCCTGGAAATACTCGTTTTGACTTCACTCTGTGTGAACAAGACTTCAACTCAATGTACAGACCCTGCTGAGTCAACAGGAGTCCAAAAAGAATGCAGCTCAGCTTGCAGTAAATACATCTATACCTAAATGACCACCTGCAGAGCTATTCAGAAAGGAGTATCCTCACAGAAATTAAAGGAGTGAACACTCAATCAGCTATAAGTACCAGCAGGAGATATTCTTCTCAGCTTTCTCTATGGAAGGGCTGCTGAAGTTAAAAGCATTTAAAGTTACTTGTAGGGAAAAAAATTAGGACAGGCTATAGGGCCCTGCAGGATTCAGCCACTGCATAAAAAGCTGTTTCACCACAGTTTGTCCATTTCCCAAAATGAAACTGAGATCAGCCCACATAATTTACATGAGTATTGGCTGGGTTTTAAAAGAGAAGACTCATGCTTGGGCCAGAAGCACAGCTGGTATAACCCTAAGGACCTAGTTCATAGCAGTAATATTTTTCTGCAGTTTTAAGCCAGAGCTCCTGCAAGTTTCAGTATGAAAGTTCTTAGCTTTAGACCTAAGACAAGTCAGAGTGCTGGGAGCAATTAACTGTGCTCTTTCCCTCTAAATACCACCGTTTAATATGCCTATGTGTCTCACAGCAGCGAGGTGATCCCAATTTAAATGTTAGGTTTTTTGTTAAATACTAAGCTGTGATTTTCCTGTTCTTCTTTATGCAGTGATATAGAATCAGTCAGAAATAGAAGCATCTTTGTGTATAAAAGTAAGTCATCATTGTCTTGAGAGGTGTTTATAAAGAAATTATGTGTCTGCCATTAAAATAACCCCACTTAAATAATAAGGTATTTAGGAATGTTAGTTGAGAAAAAAAGGAATATTTCCCTTTGTACAAGTTTGTAGTAACACACTTGTTTGTAGTAAATTGGCATTATTTTTGGGTTTGTGCATACTCACAATAAGGGGGATTTGCATATGATAGTTTTGTGTCTTTGTGGAGAGATTTGCCTTCTGTACCTTCTGTCTGTGGAATATAAAAGCTCAGGACTTTATGAAGCAAAGGTAATTTGATATATAACTTTTTTCTACCTGGCAATTCAAAATTTCCACACGAGACCAAAAATTTGAAAGTGTATAAGAATTAGGTTCTGTTTTCTCAGTGCAGATATATTAAATTAGTGAGGTAGATGCTTAGCCATGCATTATAACAAAGACCCTGATTTTCACCTTTGCTTAGCACCTCAAATTTGTGAACCTGGAAACAGGTTCTAAGGTCTCTTTGGCTACATTTATTCTGGGCACCAAAATTAGGACTTTAATTTGTTGAACTATGCCTCAAAACCCTGGTTTCTACACAGGCTGAAGGAAAGGAAGTTCCTTCCTTGTTCCTGGACTTTTCTGGTTCTCAGCCTACTGCCTTGCTTCGGACATCAGCCAGAATTTGAAGATTCTTGTAGGCAGCGTGGACAATCCAGTTCAGACTCAAGCACAAGTCTGGCCTCAGAGTTAACAAGTACTGATGTTCCCAGGGTTGTCTTCTGCAGCTGCCTGCCCTAGCCCTAGCAGAAGTTGAAGGTGCATCACCTCAAATCACTTGAAGGGTTGAGGCCCCACATAGAGCACAAGTGAGCCCAAGGTCTGACTCAGCCTCGTGCTTTGGGGAGCAGAGGAGACCACATTCATAAGCATACAGTGTCACTGAATGAGCAAGCAGTAGAAAATGTGAGATACCAAGTATGTCCATGTGAGCATAAAATGTAGCAGCTGGTCAGAAAGCAGGAATGTGTGTGTTTGAGAGAGATGATTAACCTGGAAAATTTACATGTGGCTGAGATAATAACCTGTTTTCATAAGACAGGGATTGTCCCCCTCTGCTTGTCTGTGAGTTCTGCTTTGTTTGCATTTGTTTTCAATTACATCATTTGTAGTTGTTGTGTTTTCGTGAAAAGTTATAACTTTGGCACATACAGTTAAAAACCAGTTTTCATCTGTGTGAGAGACATGGACTCAAGGTAATTAGAAGTGATGTGCTTGCTTTTTAATAAGAAAATAACTGCCACAGGAAATTATCTTGGCAAAAAAACCTAGCGAAGACTGCCTTTGCTATATGATTTATTTTAGAAATGTCTTAGCTTTCTCTAAACTGCAAAAACTATGCTTGTCATTTCATGACACTCTGAGGAAAGGCAGCTGAATCTCACTTTTAATTGTGAAGTGATAGGCAGAGTTTCATGCATTTGGTGGAATGTAAAATATTTCCATTATCATTTCTTGCTTTTCTCCTTGATCTCTGCCTCCTTTGTCTCTCCTTTTCCTCTCACTATGCAAAGCAACATTTGGGATGGGAGAGCCATTTATTAGGAATACATATAAAAAGCTTTCCCATGGAATTTCATAGAAAACAGACATTGATTAGAGGACAAGGGTAACAGGCTTTTTCAAGAACAGTTTTACCAGGGGAAATTGAGCATTTGATATAGGAGTGTGGAGAGAAATGCTGGACCATGACCATAGGGGCTGGCAGCTGAGGAGAGAGCAGAACAGTGAGGAGTAGTGCAAAGAGGTCAAAGTAACAAAAAATTAGCCTAAATATAATATTCTGACACTGTGGGACTGGAATAGAGTCCAAAGGCAGATTTTGGTGTTTGAAAACAGAGACTGGACATATGATTTGAAACACTTCCTGGGCAAGAACTCAGCACTGACAGGGAGATGGATGCATGTCTGTCAGCTCAAATACCATAACCAGAGACACAGGGTTAGTCACGAGTTACTATCTTCCACATGGTGATCCCAGGAAGCTACAGCACTGACACATTTTCCCTGTGAAGAAGCAAGGTACCCAAGAAAGATGTTTAGCACACAGACAAAGAGATGGGAGACCCAACTTCTGTGTATCTCAATACCACATCCTTCCTGCTTGTCTTATTTGCTCAGATGCTGAGTTTCCTCTGGAGACAGTTAATTCCAGGGAGGCATCTCAATTATGTAGATCAGCAAATCACAGCTGTTTCTCAAACCAGATGTTAGAAACTGCCTCCAGCAAGCTTCTCCGAGGAGCTGAGTCGCCTGTGGTTGATTGCACAGACATCTCCTCTGTCCTCCTCCCCCTACCACCAGACCTAAAAGCCAGCCCCCCATGCTCCTGGTGCCACCCCACCAGGCTGGTTGTTATTACAAGTCAGGACAGATAAGCGTCAGGCTGACAGTTCAGAGCTGCAGCTGAAACAGAATTGGGTCATTATGGAGCTGTGTGTCTTTTCAGATTGATGAGTCATGTTTTCATTGCAGACAAGGATGCTCAGGCAATATGTAAGTTATCAGAACTGTCTTCACTTCCAGTCCCTGGGTCCAGGCTGTGCTGTTTCCAAATTGATGCTAGGCACTGATGTGCATCAGCCAGCCATCTCACCTGTCCACCCAACCCGGACATGCCTGCACAACCTGCACAGCCCACACAACCAGGGAACTGACATTGAGAAAATGCGCATAGGTGCAAGCTAAAACACATACGGGATAGCATGGAGTGATGTAGCACATCATGATATTCACCACGAAATCTTCCACTAATTGGGTGATGAGACCAAGAGGGATGAAGAACAGCTGTAGGAGCTGCACAGGAACTCATCTGCAGTTTTTTAAGAGCCATAGCTCCAGGGGAACTGTCGTTCTGCCGGCCACTGTTATGCATTAGCAAATAAAAGGGCTCCTGTCCCCTCCTGCCTCAGTGACATTCCTCCGTGAAGGGCTTAATTGTCTCCTTAGCTGTCACTGTCTGAGGGAGGAGGATATAGCTGAGAAGGAGTCTTAGGAAACTGGTGGAAAATAAAGTGTCTCGCCTGTACAATTAGTTCAGTAAGTAAAAGGGGTTTGATTTCTTACAGGCCTTGTGTGCATCTGACCTGGACTAACATTTAGAGTTCAGTTTTCTTCAAGATCAATTTAATTAAGCTTACTATACAGAATTTCAGATCATAGTTTCCTGATAGTAATGCAGATCCTTCCATTATTACATTTTTAAGATTGAATAATACCCGTTCTTTTACCTATAAATGCATAAAATAATATTTCTTGATCACTTGCAACAAAGAAATTTGATGCTGGATTACCTCCTGTTATTCAGTGCATTAGATATTTTCACTACATCTGCAGAAACAAACCAGACTGGGATCACTTATTCTGTAAAATATACTTTAAAATAGTGATTTGTCACCTCTGAGCTATTTATTTCTTTTCACTGCCATTACAGAAAAATAAGGTTTTATACTTAATAAACATCAGTGAGAAGCTTTCTGTTCTTGTTTAAACAGAAGCAAATTTGAAGACCTTGTCAAAAAAAAAAAGTAGGTTAAGCTTGACTAATCAGCTGAACTCATTCTACTAATAGCCCAGGTGGTATCATTAGTCCATTAAGCTTTGTCTGGAATATTGGGGGCAGGTACATTACATCTCTTATGTGTATAAGAGATTAAACCAGACAAACTTTCCAAAATGAAAATACAATAACTGCTATTTACTTGCTATCTCTTCAGTCTGGGAAGGAGTATTGTGCCTGGCTGAACAAATAAGGACACACAAAATTGAGACTTTTTCAGAAAACTTTGTTATTTTTTGTTCTGCAAGAGGACAATTGCTTTGTTACAGCTTGGTTAGGTGAAGTCTGAAGTGATGTTGTCATTCTCATGGAATATGGTCATAACTCTAGTGAGACTATGTGCCTTGTTCATCCTATATAAGGTATTTCCCAGACAAATTGCGTTTCAGATGGGACATTAAAGCAATCTGATGCAATTAAGATAATTGGGAAACAAAGATGCACTTTTGATTTCTGTCAGTCCTATGGTAGACAGATATAAAATTGAAGGAGGGGTAAAAAGGTTTTATATTTTCAGATTAAGTAAATGCAAATTTATCAGCCTCATCCAATTGATGGAAGCTCACATTCTGCCACTATTCACCATTTCTATCAGTCATAACATGAGTCACCTAATCCAACAGTGACTTGGTAAAGAAGCTAAGTACACTTAAGGCATCCACTGACAGCATTTGCATATAGGGTTTTTTCTGTGATAGATTCCTCTCCAGCTCTAACTGTGCTAAGTGTTAGTCAATGGCTTCAAGGGAGAGTCAAAGTTTAGATATTTCTGTGCATAGTTTCTCTAAGTGATGATCTATAGTATTGAAAAACCCAGGCGCTGATTCATGAAAACTCTTCCCCAGAAGCAGTTTGTCACTCTGAGCTCTCCTAGGAAAATGTTTTCATCTAAGAATCTTTACCACAGCAAACAAAAATGCAGCAAAATCTTTAGCTAAGAAAAAAGACCCGAGACTAGTGTTTTGGCATCGCTTTTAGCCACCAGCCAAGGCAACAAACTGCAACTGAAAGTTGCTATCTATATCCTGCTGGAACCATACAGATAAGCAACTAGGACAAGCATCCCCAAGGTCCCACATATCTGGAGTTTAGGTAAGAGCTGCATAAGCCACCCGGAGTTACAAGGGTATAAGAGAAAACCCTTTATTTTAGCCTGCATGCCTCCAAAACATTAACGATATCACTGAAACATTTTTGCATGTTAGAAATGTGGAAGCTTCAAATGGACAAATGATACTTATCTTCTCAAAAACTCTCATAATACTGTGAAGTTATAGGGCACTCAGATCTTGCTGTTGCAATAAAATCATTTAATAAACTTTGCCACAGTCCTTTGTTGCCATCTCATGGCATCTGTGTTTTCCCATTAGCAGTTTGATAATTTATTACAATGGTTTCTTACAGGTGTAAATTTCCATGGCTTGAGACCTCGATAAGATCAAACCCATCCCCTAATTTATGAGAATATTAATGACAAAAAAATAGACTGCAATTCCCCATCTGCCTGAAATGTTCATATTAAAAGAGCTGCCTGTGAAAGAGCACAGTGGATTAATAAGAGGGATGATATCACGTAAATAAGTTGTGAATGCTCCCTACTTTTCTTAGAGGTCATTGTGTTAACAAAGGACTTACTCTATGGAAATCACAGCTAATCTCTGTTCTTGCTACACATGACAAGTATTGTGGTGTCTAAGTCAGGCTTCAGTTCTCACATATGCAAACAGGCAGAGGATGTTTTGACACTGAAGAAGGGCACATATCCCATGTGATTAAAAATGGATCAGCTACCAAAGAAATTATAATAAAAAGTCCTGCCCTGTGACAGAGCAGCATTAGAAAATAGTTGTATTAATTCTCAGATTGTGTCCAAAACCCACTTCCAGTTTTCTTGAAGAGCGGAAGTGGTTTTAGACATGAAAGATATGTGCTTAATTTTGCTGATGGCTACTGTCTTTATTCATTCCTTCTTTTAATTTTATATAGGGAAGTTCTCTTTCCCTTACTTTCAGCTAAAGGAAGAGCTTCCTTCCTGTTCTAGCTTCAGAGTTAAGACATGAAATTTCTTTTTTTGTTCAGAGAAATGAATATAGAGACATTTTGACAGAAACTTCTTCAACAAAATGCTTTTCCTTCTGCCCAAAGACCATGAGCAAACAGTACAAGTTGATCTTCTATAGCAGAAGAATCTTCTCATATGTAACCTCATCAGAAGGATCTTCTGTCAATCCAGAAAACATTATCTAGGACTGAAATAGTCATATAAACTGCTCTCTTATCCTTCATGCATCTTGACTTATACCCATTGCCAGAGCAGGAAGGAGTTTATAGAGAATAAAGATTTATAATCTACTTGTTTCAACACTGGTCAATATTAAAGAGAAATGTACAGCAACAGTCTTCCAAGTGGGAGCAGCCAGGCAGTTTTATTCACTCTGTTAAGACCGTTGCTCTTTGCACAAAAAAAAGGAAAAACAAATTAGTAAACTTAACTTACATTTGCTTGCAGTTAAATAGCATTTTCTAGCCTTGGTGTTTGGACTTACTGTAGAAATTGAAATGGGATTTTTCATGTCATTGATAAAACAGAAAAACTGAATTTTGTCAACAACTCACAACATTTATCCATATCATGTGAAAAATCCACTTAAATGTGGACATTTGCCAGAAATACCAAGTTTGTATCCTTAGCACATTAGTTTTCTATTTCTTACTTTTCAACTGGGTGCCCTAAGGTCTTGCTCTTCCATTTCTTATTCATTGTGTCTCAAGTAGCCAAAAAGTTGATGGTAAAATGAAAGAAATTTATTGCCAGACAGCTACCATTTTGTGAT
The DNA here is from genome assembly GCA_035583155.1 of Acropternis orthonyx. NCBI lineage: Eukaryota > Metazoa > Chordata > Aves > Passeriformes > Rhinocryptidae > Acropternis > Acropternis orthonyx. Next base: position 104,614,012 of record JAWWEU010000081.1, read on the forward strand.
TATAGGAAAACCCTATTTGCATATGCAACCAGGGGCAATTCTATTAGGAGACCCATCATGTGGCTGTGTTTGTCACTGCAGATTTTGCAAGATGTCCCCACAGCCTCACCAATCAAAAGTTTTCCTCAAATGTTCTCTATAAATCATCTTGCAGTTTCACTGGCAGGATTATTCATACCGAGAGCTGTAGCTAATCTGTCCAAGCCAAAGGAAGCTGTGCTGGTCATGTCTGTATGGCAAAGATGGGACTGCTCAGGGAGGGAGACTTCCCTGGAGAAATCCTGGTGCTGGGAGAAGTGTTTGTGAGATCTCCTACCTTTTCTAGCCCTTATAAAATGCTTTGAGTCAAGGTGGCAGCATGGAATTGAAGGATATTGGGCTGCAATAGTGTTATTACCCACTGTGGAGAGACCATGCTATGCTCCCATCTGGGAAGGAGCAGTCTGTCTTGACAAGGGTTGAGGAGTTCTGACCCAATACCATTATATAGGACAGCTCTTCTGGGCCTCGCCTAGCTCTTCTGGTTTCTTTCATAAAACAATGTGTTTTGTTCACCATACTGCCTCTAAACACTATTGTGTTGATGAAAACACACTGCAATGTCTGCATATTGCCAATATGATCACAATAAATAGATGCCTTCTATTCCTCCAAAGCACTTGATATATGGTGCATTATGTTGCATTTTGTTTTAGTTTAATCCTACACAAGCACAACAAATCTGAGAAAGGACTGGAGGAACTTACCCCACCATCAAGTTGCTATTCAAAGTAAATGCCTCCGCCTATCTGAAAATGTAAAAAGCCTAAACTGGAGAAGAACAGAGACATTCAGCGTACTGTCTAGTTTCTTCTTCAAGTGACCCAGAGTATTTGCAGAGACATGGGCCACTCTGCTTGCCCCAGAGTACTGACCGTAATACAGCAATAGCTGCTTAGTACACCCAGATTATACTTAATTTTAGCTTCTTCCTGGTTAGTCAAGACAGGAAAATTGACATTGCCTAACATGCCAGAAATAAAAGTATTTTTGCTCATTGTCACATTTTCCATAACTCCAAGTTTAAGACCACCTGCTTCACTGCTTTCCTCATCATATTTTCTAAATGTGCTTGCTCTCTGTCTGTTTAGATTGTGGAAAATAATATATTTTTTCTGAAAGCTTTTGAGCTGGCTTTCCAAAAACTAGGATCTGCTTTTCCATTTTTTTCCCAGTATATGTCTCTTCAGCTAGAGCAACCTTTCAGGAAAGTCCAAGGGACTTTAATCAAATGTCCCTGTAACTAGTTGTACAAAAGGGAGCATTTTGAGATGGAACGTACCTGTTCTCCAGGCTCAGGCTTAGATTTCATTATATTGAGCAAAGAACAATTATTAGTCCAGTGTCTGGGGAATCTCCTGATGGAAATTTCTGTGGAAATTGTGTGAAACCACAGAGCTGCACAAAAGTAGCCCTGCTGTAAAAGGGCAGGTGTTTGCAGAGGGGTGGCTTGCCTGCTGACAAATAACCTGCTTTCTTAGGGGAAATAGTCCTCCTGCCCTCTAAAGGATGATAGAAAAAAAAGCAGCAGCCTAAGTTCAGTCCTTGGATGGGTTGAGTGGTATTTCCATTTAGGAAAGCAAAGACAGTCCCACAGACAAGTCTTGGGGAGAAAACTTGGCATGCAGAGTACATCCCACAGGAGCACCTCATCCCAGACAGTGGCCTCCCAACGAAACCTGAGATGCTGCTCTTGGATTTGGTCACAAAGTGGTTTTTCTGGATAACTTTTCTTCCTTTTTGTTTTTTGGGGGGGTGGAGGGGGGTGAAGGTTCAGTCTCTTTCAGAGAATTTTGTAAGATTTTGCTAGTTCCTTGTTATCCACCCAACAATCATCAAAACTACTTGGTGTCTGTCCGCTTTTTGTTCTGGACATGTGGACTGAAGCAAGCAAGATTGCTCTGCTGCAGTCCCAAGCAGTCCTTGCAAAAATAGCCCCTATGACGTCAAAAGAAACAGTAAATCTCTGGCATAACAAAAGAGAATCAAAGTGACTTACAAAAAAGGATTAAAGTGGTGTTATTTTCCCAACACACACTCCACAGTATTGTAGAAAATTCCTTAAGCAAAAGAAATGGAAAAAGAAACAAAGTTTAACATTTCAGTGTCTTACTCAGCAAAGTTTTCTGAGGAAAACAGATCAGATGAAATAGTAAGCTTTGTTATTTTTTCCATATACTTTATTCAAATAAAGATATGTGAGCTACATATGTTCCTGTTTAATTTGAAGATTTTATTCTAAATGCCTTTGGTGTACATTAACTTGATATTTTTATTTATTAGATATTGGAAAGAGTGGCACACAGGAATAACGTTGAATGTGCTGTAAATCAGTGCAGTATTTATTTTGCAGACCTTTAATCAGAGAGATAAGATTTGTAGAGGGAGGAAATATATTTTATTAGCATATCTGCCACAGTTGAAAAAAAAAGGGGCACAAATCTCAGAGCTTTACCCACTTTTCCAATTAAGTCTTTCAGTCTAATAAAAAAATAGTGCCCTTAAACCACAAAAGCTACAGCAACAGCAGTATGATGATACAAAAGATTAATCTTTCATGCAGACATGGCCACAAACTTATGTAAACTCCTCTGCATCTTCCCCTCTGCCTAGAATATAAAATATGGTTATTGCACTCTCAGCTAATGATTTTGTCAGAAAAGGAGAGGCTGTATTTGGTGCATTTTGTGAAGGAAATGAGTTTAGGCAGATAAGACTAACCTGTCTCAAGCCCATGGAGCAGGCTGGAGGATGGTGTGTGCAGGACACATGCAGTGTAACACAGCACACATGACCAGGACCAAACTCTCTGTCTCAAATCTTGAACACTCACAACAAAACAAAAATAAAGCCTGACTCTGTGGTCCTTCTTTAATTATTGCTCAGGTGCATCAAAAGATGCAGGACTGAGTTTGAGTGACAAGTTTAGCCTCCTCTTAGGGCAAAGGTTTGAAATTCCTTTATCTAATGGGTAATTGTATCATACCATGCCTGGTGAGCTGCTAATAGCAAGTGAGAGACATTTTGGGACAGAAGGAAGCTTGGAGTCCTTTCTAATTAAGTGTGCCCCTCTCTGAGTCTCTAGATAAATTCTGCAATACTCTTTAGCCCATGCTTGCATACCGCACCTTTTTCTTCCTTTGCTGTTTTTCCTGCATGGTCTATCCACTGCTCTGCAGGCAGAAAATTCCACTTGAATTCCTTTTGTGTCTGGTCATTCCATAGATTAAATCAGAGCCCCTTGGTTTATTAGGAATGCAATCATCACTGCTATCAACATGTCTGTGGGTCTTTCCTCTTTCTATTTCCAACTTTTAGGTTCCTTTGGGTCCTTTGTTTTATGAAGCCAAAAGCCCTGTTTCCTAAACCTTCTTAAACTATGATCTGTGAATTTATGTATCATCTGGTTTATCTCTGGTCCTTTGTCTAGGCCATGAAATACACAAAATGTCACAAAGTGCCCTTGCTCCTGCTCTCCAGGTACTGCCACTTGTCTCAGACTTCATATGGATGTGTGCAAGGTTGTGCTGAGCCCAGGAGCCCTGCAATAGCTAAGGTACTCTGTAAGGGCTCCTATTCTTCCTTGTGTCCTCATGAGCATGCCATTCTGCCCCATGCCTTCAGTTCCTCACACACCCTCCATGCTTCCCACTGTAACAATGTGGATACCCCTCTCCAGAGTGCTTCGGTGCCCCTAAATTTTCTGTGCAGCACAAGCTGTGTCTGGCTGGGATGTGCCTGCATGCCAGCCAGTCAGCTAATGAGCACGTGGGGATGGATCAGATTGCCACTTCCAGACCGAACAAAGGCTGAGCTCTGTGTGCATTCCCTTGAGGAACAGATGCTACTCTGGCACTTATTTTTCTATCTGGACAAATGGTTCAATCAAGTGTTTGGGAACTGAACAACTTTGAGTCCTGTGCCTTCCTGCTAAATCTGATTGAAGTGGGTGAACTGCGTTTCAAAGTTCTTAAGAAAAGAAGACACACCGATTCTTGCACAAACAGGCTGCAAAAGTCACGTAGGAATCATTTTCTTGAGACATAAGGTTAAAAATCTAATAGCCTGGGTGGAGAATGACATCAGGGAAGCTGGATTTGGCTTCCCAATTCTGAGAGTCAGCCTGTGCATTGCCATAAATAACGTTGCTGACAGGCAGTTTTAAATTGCAAAACAAATGGACCAGGGCAGGGCTACTTGACAGAGCAGAGCAAAACACATACCCTGTTCTTTCCTGCTTTTCTGCTCCTTGCTGCCAGATGCCTCCTCCTCCCTCATCCCTTACACAACCAAGTGTAAAGAAGAGATCTGCACTAGCAAGCTTCTCCAGTCCTGAAGGGAAAATAAGTCCTTTTATTGTGCCCCCAGATCTCCTCATGCAAAATATAGCCAACTTGTAGAGCTGATCTCAGGCTGCAGTGTTGACACCCTCACCCCATCCCCACCCCTGTCTACAGCCAGGTCTGGTGCTGGGCTGTGTCTGGTTCTTGTGTGTGGTTTAGTTCTGGTGCACCCAAAACTTCATATGCTCATGGTGGTAGACAATGGCAACTTGCAAATTCTGAAGAAAAGATAATAAAGTAGTGGAGGCACAACACAAACTGAATAAGTGGGGAAGACTAGAAAGGGAGGGAGCATGCTTGTGAAGCAAAGTTCATAGTGCATGGGCTCTTCGCAAAAAGTTTAACAGGTCTTTGTTGTACTCCATCTTCCTCAAACCTTCTCTATGATGTGAACTGAAGCTGTCTTGGCACTGGAATTTTGTCACTCTTCAGATATTCTAATTATCTGCCCTAACAGGAGCCTGGTTTCCTAGTTCACTGTTTCTTTTTCCTCCCTTGAGACTACTCCTGGCATATGTTTCCACATCATTATGCAAACACTGAGTGGAAAAAATGTCTTTAATGTTTTAGTGAGACTCTACCTAGCTTATCAAGTATATACAAATATGTAAATCTCTAAGAAAACCCGCTGTCTTTTTTACTGACCCTTTCCCCCTTTAGCATCATCTTGAAAAGAACCTTGTTACATGTACGAAAAAAATTCTGATTTCCTCTCCCTTTTGTCCTTCCTTACCTGATACACCTGATGTGAAGCATTGCTGGCTGATACTTCATCTATCTGCTCTCCTCCATTTGGAGCCAAGTCCTCACCGACTGTGATGGGTGCAGAAATGGAAGGAATGTGGCACCTCACAGAATTCATCACTAAGAGGTAAACCAGAAATACTGAAGAGATCTTGAAGTCAGATTTTAAGTGTCAGGCAAATTTTGAAAAGATCAAGTTAAACGCATTGGGATATTTTAAACAGACTTCAGAGATTTCAAGGACTAATTTTAATTAAGTTGAAAAATTGTGGCAATACCCAGAAAATTGCTTATATTTGGAGTGTCTTATACAATCAATACAGACTTCTTATTCTGCAGAGAAAATTACAGAATGGTAGTATGGAGGGCTTTGCAAGGTAGCCACAAAAAAGAGAGGCCAGGGATGGTCTCAAAGAGGAGGCAGGAGGAGCAGGGCTGCTGTGGGGGCAAGGAGATAGCAGAGTGGATGCCCTTGTGCAATCAGAGGTGGGCAGGGACAGGGGTCGTGCCAGGGATCCCAGGGAAGGTTGCCCCTGCCAAAACTGCCAGCATGGAGACTGTAGCAGAAGCAGCAGCAAGCCTGTATATCCTGAGCTGTGACCTAGGCAAGGGAGGCACCCAGGTTGCTGTCATTTTGCCATGCAGATGCTCTGCTCCAGTAGTTCTCCACTTTGCTGCCTGCTGTTTTCCCTGGCACTGGCAGAGCTCTCCATGTCTGCTTTGCACTCGCTCTGTTGGGTTGCATTAAACCAAAACCCAGTCCCTCAATGTGTGCATAAAAGATGTCCAAACACCCATTTTTGAACTCCCAATTGGGCTCTGCAGCTTCTTTGCTGTCCCTGTCTTGCTTTAAATGTGCTGAACTGCACTGTGTCCACAAAGAGAAACATGCCAGTTTAGTAAAGAAGATAATTAAGATTTTATTGAAAACATGCACCAGGGAGAATGTCTGCTTAAAAACTGCCTCTCTGCACGTAAGTATAGGCTCTACCTTTTGTCTTCAGCTCAGAAATGAGCAAACCACATAGAAATTATTTATAAAGGATGCTTATTAAAAAATGGCAGTTTCAGAGAAGAGTCTGAACTGTAACATGCAAAAATACTAATAGTGTCATGAAGCATGTTGGAGCTGCAAACAGACTGTACTTTCGTGTTCAGTAATTTCACTCCTCGCAGCTGCTATTAGCTGATTCCCTGTCCTGCCCTGCCCAAGAGCTGTGTATGTGTATACATACACATATGTCAAAGGGGAAAAAAAGAATGGAAAATACTTGTTCGTAATGAGAAAATGTCCATCTCACTAGGTTTACGATGGAGAGCTTTTCCCATACAAAATGAAAACCTTTTTAAATGGAGATATGTGTAAAGTAGGCCCCCTCAAAAACTTTAAAGAACAAATTAGCTAGTTCTGTGGCATCTCACCAGGCTGTGGAATTTATGAAAACCACATTCCTTGGATTCTAAAATGCTGGCCATCCTGCTGCTCTTTCAAATAATGTTGATTTTGCTGACTAGTCTCTCTGAGAGCCTGCACAGTTGTCTAATTGTAAGTAAATAATCTCAGTACAAATCTGTGTTTGACATACTGTCATACTAGCATTTACTGTTTTGCAAAAGGGATTTACTTCAAGGATATTGAAAAATTCCATTGGTCTTTAAGGGGAGTAGCAACTGTGACCCTCTATAAATTAAAATGCTTGACCCTGCTATATGATATAGAAGATCCAAAGTATTTCACATGTTCAGATCAGTAAAAGGCAGAAAAAAACCCTCCTTCTGAAGGTGCAGTATTGTGTTCACACAAACATCCTCAAGGACTATGGAGGTTTACAAGGGTTAGCTGTTTAAAGCTGAGACTCTTCAGCTCATGTGAGCTTCTCTGGGAATGTATAAGGCTGATTATAAAAGTCTATCCTTGCGGATCATATTGATAGGAAAGGACACGTGGGCCACATTCAGAGCCACTATTATAGTGCTTAAGAAAGACACCAGTGCCACTGTGATGTCAAAGTTCAAGAGCTTCATGAGTTCCTCAGACCACCTACAGCCTACAAATGCCAAATCTTAGCATCCTCTATATTCAAGGGAACGAGAAGTCATGAAACCTTTTCTAAAAACCTGTAGTGCATAGCCCGAGTGTGGCCCACTACTAATCTTCTGAGACCTTTGCAGGACAGGCTGGGATAATACAGGGACTCAAGTGATGCAATCACCCCACTGCTCTTGAAAGTAATGCCAGAGTAGTGGTGGCACCTAAGACAAACCTGTAGAAAAGGATTTTCTTGGCTGAGATGTCACAACTCTCTTTCTCTGGCAATACAAGCCAGGACCTAGCAACCTGGCACACTAGCAAGCTCTGAAGAGCTCATCAAGATTTTGGATGAGGACACCACAGTAGCAACATAGGCACAGCAGTCTGCATGGCCCATGGTGCCTGGAAGCCCCAAGCCTTCAAACCTCTGAGCCTTGCAGAGAAGCTACGAATATGCAAGATGAGGCAGATGATGTGCAGGCTCACCTCCAGAGATTACATACCCACATGATATATTGAATATCATGGCCAGTAAGGTGAAAGGTGCATAAGAAACTACTTTGTGCTGGGCTTTGTTCCATCACCAGCATGAAGTTACAGATCCATACCTCCCTATGTAAAATTCTTAAAGAGTTGACATTTATGATGTCAACATTGTAGGTGCTGTTTTCATTTGCCTTGGCACTGCTTACCATAGCTCTTCTTTAACATAGCCGTGGAAAGAACACATGCTTTTCTAGCACAGCCACTGTAATATAACAGTTACTGCATGGCCTGCTTGAAAAGGGGTGCAGAGCTCGTACAAGTTCCAGTGATTCCAGATGCTCCATTAAACCAGTGCGCCTTAGTCAGGCACAGACCAAATTCTGAGTGTGATGCAAAATTCCCAAAGACTTGTACTTCGGCTTGTTAGACATAGTCTGATGTTTGAGGTTTTTTAAGAACACTTTCCAGGTTCTCTCCATCTTAGTCCCAGTGCTGAATCCATGATGCCTTGTACCATTAAGCATAAGAAGGCAACAAGGTGACAGAACTTCACCTCTGACTTCAGACCAAGAACAACTGGTTTTGTGTTGCATTTTTACATGACTGAATAGTTTTTCTTTTTACTGTGTGTTTACTGTTCATGGAGGGGAGAGCTTTAACTTGTGCCATATTTTAGTTCTAACCCCTTTAATATTCCCATTATAAAGAAGAGACAAAAATGAATTATTGTAAACAAATTTAATAGAAATATTAATAAGAAACAACAAAAATGTTCTGTGACTAATGAAAGCATTTAAATTAGCTATCCAGGTGTCTAAAAGGCCCTGCTACAAGTTTGTATTTTTCTGAAAACTCCAGCTTATTGAAGTACGGTCACTGTGATGGAGGTGTATGAAGTTTGGTTTAAATTCTGGCTCCTACAGGGAAAAACTGTCCCTTTGGATCTGTGTACATCTGTTTTTCTCTTAAACTAAAATCCAAAGAAACTTGAGCTGGAACAGTTTTTGGTGTTCATTCAAGTGGTACATAAAAAATCAGGTCAATTGTCTCACTGGATCAGTACCAATTTCACTATCTCCAGTCAAAGAAGTTATGATGCTTGTTATTAAAATATTCTTGAATGGGACTGCACAAAAAACTCCAGCGTGTCAAACCTGTTCTTCTGGACTTGTGTGCTGCCCATGGAGAGATCACTCATAAATGCTGCTAACAAATTTGCCCTTCGTGACCTCATGCTGTGAAGTTACCTCAATAATTAAAAGAGTTCCTATATCAAATAACAAAGGCCCTTTTTTGACAGTGGAATGTGTAATGTTTGTAGATTTTCCTCTCCAGTAAGCTGTCAGCATTTTCAAAGGCAAACAGGAAGACGTCTAGTGGGGAGATCACAAGGTAGGTAGTCAGGAGGCCAAGGTTTACTCCTGGCCCTGTCACCATCACATTACATGATGCACAGCTCCTCTCTGCTTCATTTCCATCATCCCTCACCCTACAGCGCTATTCCTGATGGACACTGTCAAGACTGTGCCCTGGGTGCTGGAGACCACTGGGAAAGTACTGGTAGCAGGAGATGTTCACAGGCATCCAGAACTCCTGGGCATGTCCAGCAGTGTGAATTTTCTGAAAACATGAACTGCCTCTGGGAAAAAAAAGGCATTTTTTGCCTCTCTGAAAAGTTTAGCTGGTTTGCAGGGAACATTAACCACTTTCCCATGAATGCATGGACTGGCCACAAAGGTGCTATTATAATAGTTGTCATTTAATCCAATGTTTTTCTTAAGCAATAAATGTTCAGCAACAATCCAGTAATATTTCCATGGGATCCCAAATGGCTTCTTTTTTTTTTCTTTTCTTTTTTTGAGGCTGAATTAACAGTTACGTAATATAAGGAGGGTTTTTTTGCTTCTGCTTAATAAATTAATTTTTTGTTATGCACAGTGAAAAAGAACACCATACAACAATTCAAAATTAAGCCATCTGGCTTTGTGTCCATCTAACAATGTTAAGAAATATCCCACATCTAAAAGAAACATGCAGCACTATTTCTGTGGTGTGTTCATTTACTTTTCTTTGAAGGAGCATAGCACATATATATATATATTTTATTTTTTTTAAATGAAGCACATATATCTTTTTTTTTCCATGACATGTCATTACTTCTTTACCTGTGTTTCAACAATCTTGCCTCTGCTGTGGCGAGTCTTAAAAAGCAGAAAAAAATTCTCAAAGCCATGACCTTACTGCGCAATACCTTGGTGTGGGCTCCTACCTTGCAGCCAGCAAAAAGCACGTTATCCAGTGGAGACTGCAGGTAAACTACTCCACATAAAGGGAAAATGGAAGGGAACTGCACTTATCATCAGGATGCAGCCCTTAATTTACTTGAAAGTAACTTGTTGTCTTGTCCCATACCATAATGGGTTTACACGGATGAAGCAAGATGAATATGCTCTCATATGAAAAATGTATCTCTGCCGGCATTTTGATACTGCTTGTGGGAAGAAAAAGAAAAGAAGGCATTTCAAGCTTAAATTCATGCTACTAGGAAAGTCTTACAATTAGTCTACACCCAGTGTTCCTTAGTGTGTGGTCTCCAAAACATCAGAAGGAAGACTGCAAAACAATTGTGAAAAAAATAAAAGAACACAGGCATGCACACATATTCCCACAGATGCAAACAAGCAAGCTGAACAGGAGAAAATAAAAGTAATCAATTTGGGTTTGGAGCCTAGCCTTAGTATTTGATTGTAGTGAAAACTATCTTGGCAAGGTAATTCTTGGACCTCTTTTTGCCTCCTCCAACCCATTAGGTGGTACTTCATTAAGGAGGACCAATAACACTGACAAACACTTTTAGTGAAGACACAACTTTCACCAATAAATAGATCTTTGTGCTCACATGGTCAAAGGACTTTCCAGAACATCACAAATAGACACAGTATTTGTGCAGACTAAACTGTCAGTTTGGGAGTACTTATTTTAATGCTCCTTTCTGTGAAGACATAGGCCAACAGAATGACTCTGACCTTTCCACCATGAGAAGGCAGGAGAGCTTTGGTAAAATATCTCTGCTTGGAAGTGAAGGTGGGCATCTCTGTAGCTGCAACTGTATTTTGGTTTAGGAGGAAATCACATCCCTCTTGGATTCCCCTACAGGAGTTGGTACCTTTCTAGTATATTATACAGTGAACTGCCCCTCAGGTGAGCATTGAAGACACAGCAATGGCCAAGGGCTTGTGCTGCTGCATCTTCCTTCATCCCTCCTCTCCCATCTCTGAAGGAAACTGCGGATGCCAGACAGAAGGAAATACAAATGAGCTTCTGCAGAGCAGCTGCCTTGATCTCTGCACCTCTCCAGGCCCAGGATGTACACAGCTGAGTAAGCAAATCTGTAGGATTAAGTTTAAAGTAAAATAAATAAATTAATTGTTTATATATCAAACTCCTGATTTATATATAGCCCCCATAAATTATCATTTGGGCCACTCAAATGATGAGAACACTTTGGCATATACGTTAGCAATCACAATTAGTTATCCCTGTTTATAAAAAATATAAGTCCAGGGAGCCTCTTGCCTTCAAAGAGAGAAGCCAGAGGCAAGCACCAGCAGTGATGGGGCTCCAGCAGATGTGAAAGAACTCCGTACCAGAGTATAGGCTCTTGTCCTGGGAATCCTGATGTTTGCATGCACATACACACACACATGTGCTCAGCTAATGTAACTCTGCTGATACTATCAACAAGTTTTCTTCTTCTTTTTCATGACCATCTGTGGTTTTGACTCATTTATTCCAAGTCTGTGAAGCTAACTCTGCCCAGCTATCTAAAATTAAAGATCTTAGCTGGCTTTCCCTTTTTTTTTTTTTTTTCTTTAATATGGTTTCATTACATTCTGTACTCCTTTCTGCTCTTGTGACTGCAAGTAGCTCATGTACTTGTCGTAAGACAGGACAGAAGAGTCCAGAAATGACACTGTATGGTGTCATCTTCATGTAGGCAAGTGTGCCTGAGAGAGCAATGAAATCTTCTGTGCCTCTGCCGAAGACTTTCTCTTTTCCATGACTGTGGTGACACAAGTGTTTTCTTTGCCATTAGCTCACCATGTGGGAATCAGCAGATTAACATGCATAACAGTGCAGCAAAAGTTTAGAATATGCTACAAAGCTTAATGACAAAAATATGTGTAGAACCAAATAAATCAAAATCTTACTTTTGGACTGGTTTTTGTGGGTGGAAGGTTGTTCTTGTATTTCACTTTAAATCCTTCATTCCTGCAATAGAATGCTATCTGTTTTGGTTTTAATTTGGTCAGCTTCTCACAGTTCTTCACATGCAACAGTCTATAAAAGGCAAAAGCTACACTAACCATTAGACAACAGATTTAAGATACTTTTTTCCTATCTTTCTATCTGATATGTTTTTTAAAAGTATGTGATGTTTGCAGTTTGACAGAAAGTAATGCCTTTTACTCATCTTAGAGGGCTTAGCACCAAAGGCCTCATCAAATGGGTGTCTCTCAATCACATACCCAAGCAGTGAAGCTGAAAGGGATGACTCTTTTTAGCATAAACTTACAAAAATATGTCTTGCTGAGGCCTTCCAATATGATGTAATACAAAAAATATATGTAAACATGGGAATTATTCAGTGAAGTTTTGCAGTCTTGACAAGCTACCCATTATAAGATGGATCTTTTTCTTCAGATTGAAAATTATTCTTAGCGTCAGAACAGAACTACATTCAAAGTAAAATAAATGAAAGGGGAGCTGTATTTGTTCATGAGTTCAGATTTGTATAGACCTTGAAAAAGTTGAAAACAAGAAAATCTGTTGAATTTTGCATCAACATGTAGAGAACTGCAGTAGAAATATTAGGACTGGTACAGATGGAGCAGAAGTGGAAATGCCAGGGTGGACAACCACGTGCAGAAGCAGCAGGGAAAGGTTTATGAGCACAATGTCTGCAGACAGGACCTGGATTGGCAACCCATGAAAAACCCAGCTGGTCTGTGTGCAGTTTCCCAGAACACCCAGACTGGGAGATGCAGAGGTGGGCCAGGGTGACTAACTAATCTCTCAACTTCTAGATGGTATGAAAGAGGCACATACAAACTCAGGTCATTGTCACCAATCTAAGAAGAAACCAAGACATGGCGGGAGGACTTCATGGATAGCATCCTTTGTCCTACTTGCCACAGAGTCCCAGCCAGATTAGCTGGGTACTCCTATCTGGATGCCTGAATGCACGGATTTGGTATATACCCTTCCTAGTGCCCATCAGCATCAGTGTATGGGCATAAGCATATGAGTGAAATTTACTCCATTTTACAAATAAAATCACCTTTCCCTCTATAAAGCTTTGCCTTGATCTTGTCTAGATGATTAGTAGTGTTGCAACATTATTTCTTACAGATGTATGGGAAATTCTTGCTTTCAAAAGACAGTGTGTTGTTATGAATCAGCAATCATTCTGCTGCCTGCTTGCAATGAGCACAGACAGGTTCCAGCACAACTTCCCTCTAATAGCATACGAAGAGGAGTTACACATCCAAACCCATCATATGTTTGTTTAACTGTATTGGATTTGCACAGCTTTCCTTTCTGTCAATAAAACACAAAAAAAGAAAGGTAATCCTCTCAACATGCAGTGAAATCCTGACTCCACTGAAACCAGTGGCAGATATCCCATTTACTTCAGAAAGGTCAAGACTTCAGTAACGGACTCTGGTCTTCCAAGTGATTGAATGTGAAAGCTTAAAGCCAAGGATGTCTGTAAAAAAGCCATCTTACCACCCTCTCTAGAGCTAGCACCATCAAAAAGAGCAAAAGCAGTAAAACTGCTCTATAAAGAGCATATTCAAAGAGCAGCTGAAGTTCAAGCAGATATTTAATAGCTTCTAAAAAACTAGAAAATACCTTCTATAGGAGATGAAAAGTAAATAGTATTTTTCCCATTGACTTTAATGACAGCTCAGTTTGCCTCTCAGGAAACAAGCAGCAATATCTATGTCCACATCTGCATATGTCCTTGAAATGTGTTCATTTTCTTCATACACCGGTTTTACTGCACTACCATTCTGTCTTAGAACAGCACCTAAAATACTGGCTGACTTTTTCATCCAAGTATTTGCCAATGCAATGGTGCCCGTTTCATCAAAATTTAAACATTTTAAAGTATGTTGATAAAAATGAACTCCAGCCTCAAAGGTTTTCTGCACAAACGTTGACTATTTCAAGAAAATAATATTCAGCATACACTATGAAACTTCATTATGGCGTTCTGAAATTATGTTGCTACTTGTATTAATTTTAAAATAATTTGTGTAACTTATGGCATGTTACACCCTACTTCAGTTAGCAGGTGACAACATAGCACAACATTTCATAGCTGAAATATTTTATTCCCTTACTGGGTGTTACTATCTTTTAAAATTATTATTGTGCACTGCATTCTATCACTGGACGAAACCTCTTTCCTTGATCATGGTGTCTTCTGTTTTTTGCAAAGATCTGGTGTGTCAGTCATATCCAAGTATTTCCTGTTTGTATTGGAACTGAACAATCTGATAAATTGTTTCAACTGAATGGAAAGCGGGGACAGCTACATCGAGAAGACAAAATGCTTTAATGTGTAAAAAATGGAAGCCAACTTAATGATTATTTAAAATAGTATAATAAAATATAGTCTCACTGAAGCCATAAACTGATTTCAAAGGACTAAAAAGAGCATAAAGTAATATTAATATAAATATCTAAAAGCATAAAATTATGAATACAGCAAACATTTAAAAATTTTAACCCAAAATTTCAAACTCCAACCCAAAATCAACTGTTTTCTAAATAGATAATATTTTTTTAAAAATTCTGCACCATGGAGTAGGAAAAATAGGTTCTAATGTAATTTCTCATTTAATTCAGAATGCAAACAAATTTTCAACAGCAAAACTTCCTGGACAAGTACATTCCATGTTTTGATCAGAAATTATATTTACACAAACAAGTTAGAAGAAAATTCCTCTTTCCAAAAAGCACCACATGTTATAAAACGTCATGAGCCCTAGTGAGCATTTAATCAAAACTGTTTAAATTCAGAGTGGTATTAATAAACCATGAAGGAATTTAGTAATTGTTCCAATATCAATTCATATATCATCACCATGTACAGTGTAAGATTATATACAGATTTCTTAATAGCCGAAAATGCTGCCCATCAGCATAATCAGGAAGCACAAGTCAAAGTAAAGCTGTGTAATTATATACAAACCATTTCAATTCACTCTTGCCAAGACAAACATTAGCAAAAGTATTGTCTGCATGACCAATTAATTCCTGCAGAAGGCTTAGCGCATCGGACCATGAACAAGGCTCTTCACCTGCGATCCCCGAGTTTCCCAGCCCCACGATGTCTGCACATCTGTCCAGGCTTGGGTACACTGAGATCAGACATTGCTTGCTAACAGTTTAGGGGGCAGCTAAAGATGGGCAGTTACCAGAAAACCCACAAACACAGACTACCAGCAACAGCAGGAAGAGAGGGCAGTTCTGAAGCAATTCATCAGATTTGGTAATGCCGGAGTCTACAACTGAGTGAATACACCTGAACATACCATTTGTAACAGTGTTTTGCATGACCAGCATAAAGTTGCCATAGAAATAGCAACAGGGACTTTCATGTATAATTTAGAATAATTTTTTTAAAAAAATAATTTAAATTGGAAAAGACCTCTAAGATCATCCAATCCAATCATTAACCCAGCTCTGCCAAATCCACCACTAAACTATGTCCACAGGTGCCACATCTACATATCTTTTTAATACCTCCAGGGATGGTAACTCCACCAGTTCCCTGGGTTTAAAATGTCACTAAACAACACACTGAATAGGATTCACATGGACACATACAGATGAACTTTGAGCTTTCCCATTCATTGTTTGCAGTTTTTAGGTGCAGGGTTTTTTCCATAAGACTCTCAGATTCAAAGTCACCTTTTTCTAAGAGCAACCCACTGTGAGAACTGCCACCACCCTGAAAAAAAGTTTCCAGTGGTATAAAATGCTTCAGCCTACTTGGTTAGCTGACCAGATTATATCCCAATGCTACATTCTTCATATTTTGACTCAACCATACAAAAAATCCATTTCAAGATTTCTTGTCTGATGATCAGATGCCCACATAAGTCAGTGGCTGACTTAATCACCTCCTACAGCAATTGTTTTTATAGGGCAACTACCAAAATCAGCAAAAAGCTCCAAAGTGCAGAAAATAAATGGCTCACAGGACTAGTCTGTTCCTAACTGAATGAAACAAGTTGGATCATGGCCATGCCATGCAACACAGGACTATGTATTGTACCTGCTATCAATGCAGATTTTCATATTTCATGGATTTAAAGTTGAACTGGGACTGGAATACATTCTGAGAAGACATAATGAAGGGTTTAGACTCCATATTTTCCCAAATGACTTATGTAAAACTCATGTTTGTGATTTAGCTTAGCTCCAGTAATTCATCACAAGCACTAGACTAGGATGATAAAGATGATCAGAGGGCTGGGGCATCACTCCTATGAGGACAGGCTGAGAGAGTTGGGGTTGTTCAGCCTGGAGAACAGAAGACTCCCACTTGTTATGATGAATATCCCATCCCTGGAAATATTCAAGGCCAAGTTGGATGGGGCTTTGAGCAACCTACTCTAGTTGAAAGTGTCCTTGCCCATGTCAGGGGGGTTGGAACTAGATGATCTTTAAAGTTCCTTCCAAACCAAATCATTCTATGATTTTATGATTCCGTGTTGAACACTTTTTCCGAAATTGGGGGCTGCATTTCCATGTCTCTTTTCTTTACCCCAAGGCTGCAAAAAGGTCCAAGGCATCACAAAGAGTTACCAGAAAACACTCTCAGTCACAAGGAGCTCATTCCCTGCAGGAGGAAGAAATGAGAGGTGGCTACAGTTACTGACAACGCTCTGCTAGCTGACTATTTTCTGGCAGCAGCTCAGTCCCTCTCAGGCAAGGTAATGTTTGTTCCTGTAGCCAGCAAATACAGCCAGTTCTCACCCTCATCCCATGAGGCATCGAGCTGCTGCTGAATCAGGGTTACACAAGACGAATGAGCCCAACGGGAAAGGGCAGGGAAATGGAGACAGCTCACACTCATAAAATGAGAAACACAGAAGAATTACAGAGACTATAAAAATCATCTGCACTTTGGAAGGTCCTTCTACCAGCAGAGCCTGGGAAGTCCTTTCCCCACAGTAATTCCTCTTCTGTGTCATCCAAACCTCAAATTCCTCTCTGGAAATGAGTGTGGATGGGACTATATCTCTCTGTGGTTATTGCTGAATGACTCAAACATTTTCCCTCCCTTTTCCTGTGAGACTAAGGGGCCACATCAACCAGCAGCAAAATTTTGCATTCTGTATTCTAGTTCTGCCTTCTTTAATTGCAAACGCAAACACAAACACCATCAATATGTAAAATAAAAGACAATAACATAAAGTTAAGCTCTTTGGTTGGGTTAATAGAGTTTGCAGAGGTGAATAGAAGTGTAGAGCTCCACAGCCAATGTCCTGCCTTTAGTACAACCTACATATTGTATTGCCATTTCTCCAGCAGATTAGGACTTGTCTGGAAAGGTCAAGGGAGAGAAGACCACTGTCAGGATCACCTCGTAGTCTCCAAGCTGGACCTATTGCTGGATGTAGCAGTGCCAGCAGACGCAAGGCTGAGAAATTACTTTCTTGCCTTTGTCTTCACCAACAAGGTCTTACAGACCTTCATGTCTAGCAGCAGTGGTCAGGGAGAGGGAAACCAGAAGAAGGGACAAAGAATTGAGTCAGTGACTCCTCAGGAAGCCTTGATGTATACAGGTCCCTGGAACTAGATGGAGCCCAAAAAGGCTGGTTTATGTCACTGTAATATGCCATTGCAAGTCATCTTTATTATCTCTGGAAGGTCATGAAAGTTGGGAAAGGTTGTCAGTGACTGGAGAAAGACAACTGTTGCATCCATCTACAAAAAGGGCAAGAAGGACAGTCTAGTAAACTGCAGGCCAGTAAGTCTCATGTTGGTCTCTAAGAAAATTCTTGAGTGAGTCTTGTTGGCTTCTGAGCAGATGAAGCAGAAGACAGTGACAGGGAACAAAGGGTTAATCATGTCTGACAAGCCTCAGTGCCTTGTGGTGAAATGACTGGACCTGAGGATAAGGATGCAGCAGCAGATGTCACTTCAATCTTAGGAATAATTTTGATGCAGTTTCTCGCAATACATTTGTATTCAACCTGGGTTGATACTATCAAGAGGAGTGAACTATTACATGGATGAAGAACTCAATCATCAGTTTCAAAGGATAGTGGTTAACAATTCCTGCCACCATGTCTGGAGACTAGTTATAAGCAAGATCTATCCTATTTCATGCATTTATTACTGACCTGAAGGAGGTGGGATGGGGTGCGCTTTCATTGAGTCTGCAGATGAAACCAAACTATTCACTGTGCTTGGAAGCAGTCCTGGGCTCTATGCAGGATGGAAGATGGGGCCAACAGCAATGTTTTGAAATAGAAGACAGGTACAATTTTCTGCTCCTAGGATGGACTAACCTGCTGCAATGGGACAGGCTGGTGAGCGGGAGTACAGGGAGCAGCAGTGCAGGAAGGGCCATGGGGGCTGTGGAGGACAGTGAGATGAAGATGAGCCAGCGGTGTGCCCCAGCAGCTAGGCAGGTGATAGCAGCTTCCTATGGGGAGGCTAGGGAGAAAATGGAGCTGGGGTCTTCACAGGGCTCCAAACTGAGATGACGAGAGAAAACAAGGATGAATTGAAAGAAGGGATGTTCAGGCAAGATATAAGAAACCTTTTCATCCTGAGTACTTCCAGGCAGGGGCACAAGTTGCCCAGGGATGTTGAGCAGTCTCTGTCCTTGGAAGTTTTCATGACCCAAATGGGCAAAGCACTGAGCAACCTGGTCTTGGTCTCACAGCTGACCCTACTTGGAACAGCAGGCTGGACCAGAGACCTCCTGAGGTTCCCTTCAACATAAATGACTCTGTGTTATAATTTTGCTATCCAAGTGGGTTTTGTTCACTGATACTTCTGCATAAATTTGGATATTCATTTCTGTGCAAGTACCTTGACAATGTCTATTTAATAAAAAAAAAAAAGCTTTATTACACAGGCAAGTATCTCAGGGGGGAAAAAAGAACATTATGAGCAGACCACCTGCCTGTTACTGATTTTAAAGTATAATTTCTGAAGTCTAATACAACACAAAACCAGTAACACTCCTAAACTCTGAAAAAGAGATGGCAACAGAAGAATCAAACCCTTTCATACTTAAACTTATAAACATCCCCCAGGAACAATGATCAGGTGGTGCCTCTGATGCCTTGTTTTGACCTTTTCCCCTGGGAAATATTTTCTGCTTGCATTGCATATGGCACACAGACTGAACATGGTGTCTACTGCTGCTTCAGTTCTCTATTGTCCAAAAAACCCCAAAGATCTCCAGATCATAATGGAAAAGTTTGAACAAACATGTACATATATACTTGTTCTGCAGTTCATGCTGATTTTGACAGGTTTTGATCAAAAATTGCTCTGTCAGCAAGCATACCTGATTTCTTTCCATGGAGAAAACAGCATTACAAATGGCACCATGAAAGCTCTGCACTTCAAAGTGTTATTTTATAAATGTGTGATGGAATTCTTCCCTCTCCATCCCAACTGTCCCTGCAGCAACAACAGAGCTGGTAAATAATGCGGAACTTTGCTCTTGGTCTCTGTGCTTTTCCCTCTCTGGGAGGCAGAGTCAGTGACCTCACTGAGCTCTGTCAGCTGCAGCAGATGTGCTGTTGTTAGAGCATGAGGAAGGGGTTTTTTTCAATCCCAATACTCTGCTGTAGCACCTGCACTGAAATGGGCTAGCAACTGCGTTTGCTGAACTTTAAACTGAAATATCCTTTACACAAGACTCTGCAAGCCAGCTGCATGCTGAGCAGTCATATTTCAAGTAGAGAAAATGATGGTCTGTATTCTGCCTTGGGGGGTCTGAGTGGCTAATGCTGAGCCTGAAAGCACCAGCTTAAGGCTGTAACTCCTTGCTCAGCTAGGCTTGGAGGTAATTTTATGTAGATCTCGGAAAAGTGTGGATGCATGTGTCTGATTTCTGATAAATATTG
Organism: Acropternis orthonyx; assembly: GCA_035583155.1. Taxonomy (NCBI): domain Eukaryota; kingdom Metazoa; phylum Chordata; class Aves; order Passeriformes; family Rhinocryptidae; genus Acropternis; species Acropternis orthonyx. The sequence goes on from JAWWEU010000081.1 coordinate 104,633,832, forward strand.
CAAGTAGAGAAAACTGACTTTTCTATTGTGGGAATAAGCTTTGAAGGGCTTTTAGAAGACATGATGGCCTGAGGTAACAAAAGAAAGATCAAAATCATCTTGTTCCATTGTGTCCTCTCCACAGAAATCGCCAAACACATTTTGGGTTATACCTTCCCTTCACAGGGTTGCATGCTGGATTAAAATCACTGGCCACCATGACCATTCTTTCTTCATTCTTCAACTGGATTTGGCCTTTCCTTAAAGTTACCCAATACTTTCCATTATAAGGACCTTATAGCTTTGCCAAAGTTCAGTCATTCTAGCTCTAATTTCTCCTGCTGGCTGGATGCCTCTGGCTGATTTTTTTTTTTGGACTTCTTTTGATAATTTTCTGGAAAAATTTCAGTCATTTCCAAGAAGGAACCTAGGGGGAAATGTATATATTGTTGTCTGTGTCAATAGCTTGTAGATGTTTTCCTTTAAAAAGTCTCATTTCCCAGGCTTTGCAGCACAATCCTGAAGTCTGGTGGGTAAATGATCTTTGTGCCTGGAATAGCCTTTTCTCTTTCCCAGTGGAAGTCTGCACAGCATAGAAGCAAGATGTCAAGCACAGATTTGTATAGTGAAGAAAACTTTATCTTTTAAGAGTTTTGCCTCACATATTGTAAAGGACAGAGAAGAGGCAGAGAAAAAAGAAATTCTTTTTTTCAAAGCTGGTGGCTTCTGTGTCAGAGAGCAAGACTGAGTCTGGCAGGCAGTGCCTATGTGATGGGAGCAACTATGTGGGGTCTGGTTGGGATGGAGGTCATTTTTTTCACTGTAGCCTGCATGATGCTGTGCTTTATATCTATGACCAAAACAGTGCTGATAACACACCACTGTTTTTGCTGTTGTTGAGCAGTGCTTGCACAGCATCAAGGCCTTCTCTGTTTCTAGTTCTGCTGCCCTAGTGAGTAGGCTGGGAGTAGGCAAGAGCTTGGGAGGGGACATCTGCGTCAAACTGCTTGAGATATTCCATGCCATATACATCATGCTCATCAATAAAAAAGGGGCTTTTTTGTGTTAGCTGCTGCTTGAAGACTGGCTGGGCATCACTCTGCTGGTGGGAGGTGATGATTGACTGCCTTTGCATCAGCTGAGATTTTTAATTTTTTCCCCCATTCAGTTATTAAACTGCCTTCATCTTGACCCACAAGTGTTTCTCACTTTTGCCCTTCCAATTCTCTCCCCCATCTGTCTGGGGGAGAGTGAGTGAACAACAGGGTGGGTGGGGGCTAAGCTGCCATCAGCTGGCCTCAACCCATCCCAGCAACTCACCAACATCCAGCTCATCCTAGTTTTTCTCAACAATCCTGATAGAAAACCTATGGAAACATCTGCAGAAGGGCTGAGCACTGCCCTCTGCCACAGAAGTCAGTGAGACCTAGCCTTCAAGCATGTAAAACATTTTGCATGACTGTAGCTGGATTGCAGGGTTTCTGGTATCAGCAGCACATCTGATCTCTCAATCATCCACACATAAGATGTCACTCGAGTAGGCCAGGGTTGCTCTTTTCAGGTTTCATACACATGCAAAGTAGGGAGAGAACAGTCAAAGGCAGCATCATGTGTAGCTGAGCCTTGTGGGGCTGTCACTAGGACTTTTAGTCCATCTTGCAAAGTGGAAAGTGGAAGATGCCCTTGGGTGTATAGTGTAAACATCGACTGTAGCACTGGGTACCCTGAGAAATCATAGCATTGCAAGTGTTTCACTTCTGAGGAGAGGAAAACTTTAATCTTACTGTGGATCAGTGCTATAAAATGGAGGTAATAATACTCCTTATTGCTTGCAAAGTTTAATTAACATTTGTGAAACATATAAATGTTACCTGAGGACAGGCATGGGGAAATCAATAATTTTATCTTCAGAGTTGAAAGTTGCAGTGAATGGGGCTTAGAGGAACAATTAAGAGAAGATAAAACGGGTGCTCACTAAATGAGTTCAATCCCTTCTCTGTACCAAATAAATGTAGTTACTGGAGAAAAAATTAATACACTGTTATAAACTAACATCCATATTGATACTTTTTATCAGTAGGAATATATTTGTCCAAACATATGCTGGTAAATTGAGATGCCATGAGAAATCTTTCTCCTGGCATTTCCTAGCTTGTGAGTGCTCAGTTTCACCATCTCAGTAATGTTCTTTGACCACAACTATTTGTGTATGTCTGACAAAATGAAAAAGACATGGGATCTCTCCAAAGCATTCATTAGTATTTTCAGTGAATATCTAATGCCCTGTAATCTACCTGAAAGAAGACAGAAACACTGCATCAGAAGTAAATGCTGATAATATGGTCTCAGAAGCAATATACAAGGAACTATTTATCACTGCCTAGCTTTCGGTTCATTTCCTTTTGAAGTCCATTTACTGTAAAAAGCAAGACCAATGTAAACCTGGTAAATACTAATAAAAATACTTATTTGAGTGGATATCTTTTATTGTCAGTATGCCCTAACATGCAAAACTTCAAAGGTTCAACATTCTCCATAAACATTAATTTACATAATTTACAGATGTGTTCTACATATTGAGCAAAATACTTCACAACTGCAGTCATGATGTTCCCTGATTTTCAAAGGTTTTTTTCCTCTACTTTTTGGGTGAAATTCAGAGCCAAACAGTTGTAATTTAATATTCCCCTGGACCTACTTACACCCACTTGTTGAAGCGTCAGGGAGTCCTGATGGGTGGAACTCACAGGCTGAGGAGCCAAAATATATGGCATTAATGTTAATTTAATGTAGGGAGGATTCATTCTATTTTTATTTGCTTTTCTTGCTGTGCTCCTCTCCTGTGACCAAGCAATATACAAGCCATATTCACTGAGTCTGTTTGACTCTGAGGTCTGCACTGCCAGGGCAAGAGGTCAGGAAGACCACATTCCAGTTCCTGAAGGGAACCTACCAGATGGAGAGGGGCTTTTTACAAGAGTGTGTAGTAACAGGACAAGGGGAAATGGGTTCAAAATTAAATACAATAGGTTTAGATTAGATATTAGGAAAAAATTCCTTACTGTGAGAATGGTGAGGCATTGGAACAGGTTTCCCAGACAAGCTGTGGATGCCCCATCCCTGGAAGTGTCTAAGCCATGTTGGATGGAGCTCTGAGCAACCTCACCTAGTGGAAGGTGTCCCTATCCATGGCAGGGGCGTTGGAACAGGACAATCTTTAAAGTACCTTCCAACCCAGGTTGTTCCATGATTCTGTGACTGTATGAGGTATTTGGACTTCCTGTGTGGGTCTGTATTGACATAACCAGCACATCTGGGGAGTGAACATGGCTGAACCAAGCGGTGTTGATGTCTGTAAGTAGATTACACTGGCTGACACTCCCTCCAGTGCCAGATGGCCTTATGGAGACACCTCTGTGCACCACCCCACCTCTGGGAGAAGTTGCACAGCCACACAGGAACATGCAGAACACACCCAGCTGTCCCTGAACCCCTGATATGTGGCATGTGACAACAGAAGAAGGATGCTCCTCTGGGCTGACACAGCCCAATTCTAGGTTTCTGCTTGCTGACTCGTACTGAAGATAACCAGAAGCTGAACATCCTTGACCTTTGGACAGTCTCAAAACCTGGAGAGACCTTTGCTGTTTTCTATCAACATGAATCAAACCCTGGTCAGTATCATTTTGATATATTCCAGCCGAAGAGCTGACCTGGTTAGAACTCAGGCAATAAGAATCTATTTCTGAGGAAATCAGAATTATTCTTCTATGTGTGTAGAAAGAAACACACACAATGAATAAACAAAATGCTATTACTAATGTATAAAAATCTGCTTCTGCAAAGATCCTAATAAAATTGGCACTAATTATTTCGTCTTGGTCCTGCTGTCTTCAACACTTAAACACTCTAGCAGTAGTGGAATTACTTTACACTATGGAAATTTTGGAGCACAATGTCAAATATTTCATCAGTTTTGATATTTAGCAGACATCAACAACTACAATTGTTTTAGGCAATTTTGGAAAAATACTGTGCAAGGAAATTGGTCTGTAAATTGCCAGAATAAAACTTCCCAAACTTTCTGAACCACAAATAACCACTCTTCAATCAAAATATAAATAAACCCCACAATGATGGATTTTATAAAGTATCAAAAATATGAAACAACAGTCCTTAAATATCATCTGCAGGTAATTATAATATCTGTATGTCTAATCACATTCCACCATTTTGCTTTTCTTTAAATTTAATGCAATGTGACTGTCCAGCCTATTCTATAGCTGTCTTGTGTTTTCCTTCCAAGAAATCCAGTCTCTAAAAGAAAAAGTTCACATCAATTGAAAGACAAGAGAACTGGCACATTAGCCTTTGCATGATCAACATCCGAACCACAGCTAGGAACAAGTCTGTAACTCTGAGTAATTCTGGCATACTGAAAAGATAGCCAGGTGTTTTGCTGCTTCCAGAATCTCCCTCAGTCTCACAATTAATCAAAAAATATGAAAGGAAAAACAAAAACCAACCTCACTTGCCAGAGACAAGTCAAAATAACTAAATACTTTCAAATTATGATGCTAATTACCCAGATTAAGAAAAGGCTCATCTGCTGATTTAACAAAATTATTAATAAATAACTTCACCATTTGTTCAGGATCATTTACAAACTCATTAGCCAGATACAGGGATAATGTCTTCACTCTGGGCACAGGTCCAAAATGGTCATTAACAACAATATGAAATTGTTGCGCAGAAAAAGATTTATCCTTAAAATATGTTATAATACTCAACTCTTACTTTTCAAATGCACATTTTGTATTGAACCCAAATGGTACTTACTTCAGACAAATGATTTCCCACATATGGTTCCCGTGTCACATGCAGTTCTCCTCAATGGTGCATGCCATTGTTTTTCAGATTTTTTTTTTTTATTATTTAATTCTTGCCCTTTTTATTGCATGTGGGCTGAGGTTATGAGAAGGCTGCCAATCAACAGAGAATGCCACACATGCCTCCATGTGCATGGACCAAAGCTTCCAGCATCTCCAAGATTTGCCAAAGAGCCCAAATTTTGTAGGTTAAGTTCTGGGAGGGAGCCAGGTGAGGGTAATGGTCCATTTTGAAATGGAATCAAAGGCAACAGGAACTGAGCACATTACCTCTGGGTTTAAATCACTTCAGCACAGCCTGCACTACTTATTCCTTATTATTAACAGGGAGATTAAATTTGCATTTTTCTGTTTTGGATTACTGCTGAATTTGAATACATTTTGCAGAGTGAATGTGAGTGTGAACCATTATAAATGATCTTCCTTGATATTCAAGAGAAGACTGTAGAGAGGAAAAACTAAACAACACACACATGGTTGGTAAGTGCCTAAAGTCACACTATGCCACAGCAACTGCAAAGCACTCATTCAGGCACCTTATATCAGTATTGATGAATAAATTGTAATAGTTCCATATAAACAAGCCATATTAAGGCAATATGTAAACATCTCTAAAGAAGAATGATTTGTTTATATCCTTTAGACCTTCTCCGAGTCTGAATCTGACTGGAGCATGGATCACTTTGTGACAGTCAGCCCATTGTGGTAGTAAGCGGTTGTTACATTATTATTACTGTTGGATGAAAATACATCCTTCATAATTTTTGTCCTGGAGTAACAAAAAAGCCCCTAAAATGAAGTATTTCTATAAAATTAATTTCCCTAGAATTCTGTATAAAATTTCCTAAAAATAAGAGAATATGAAAACATGCTTGAAACTTTTCCTGAGAAGGTAAGTGGTTTTCACAAGAAAAGCAGTGTAATTGCGTTTGGCAAATTTCACCATAGGCTTAAGTGAAACTTGAAAAATATAAAAGTGTATATAAAAAGTCAAAGCTTGCACAGGCCCAGGACTGGGCAACACAGTGTTTTGTCATCCAATATAATATAAACCTTTATTTTGTACTGTATTGAACCCTAAATATGTGTGTACTCAGCAGTTTACCTAGCTAGGAGGAATATTTTGATCCCTGTGTAGTAAAAAATGGAGGTAAATTTTAAGGTCTGGGAGGTCCAACTTCATGTGTAGCTCACATCAAAGCAGAAATAAGAGGGGGAATCTGAAAGTAGTACCTGGTTTGGTTGTTCAGGGTCAACACCTGCCTGAAACCCAGGCACAGAAGAGTTGCTGCTCTTGTTACCTGAAATCAAGTATGCTGGGGTACCTGAACAGTAGCTCAGGATGCAGTCTGGGAGAACTAAGCTTAATTTCTTTTCAGGCCACAGGTTGTGTGTCTGGGTGATTCTCAGTGTCCTTTTGTCTGAGTATCCTTGGGGGCAGAGCTCACAGGGCACAGAAGGAGGAAGAGAGAGATGCCCAAATCACATGACAACCACACTGTCTATCTCCAGCTCCAGTAAAGAGATTCAATTTCATCCAGAACAAGAAATAGTTCAAATCTTGAGATCTGTGATGCCACTTCCAACAAAATAGTACTGGCAAATGACATGGGGACTGCCGTGTCTCTGTCAGCGCTGCCCACTGCAGCATCATCACTCTGTGACTTCCCCATAGCCTGCCCCAGGGGACACCAACAGTTCGACTAAAGGCTGTTCCCTACAGCCCACATCCTGCAGGTAGGATGAGGTGGTGTAAGTCAGGCTGAACACAAGGAAGGTCTCCTTTGGATGCAATAGCTTAGACCACCATTTTCAGAGTACTCATCCATCATGACCTGGAAATCTGGGGAGCTGTTTGTACAGGCAACTGAAAACAGAGAAGATGGAGAGGAGACCGGAGAGCTGAATCCATTTACAGATGGAAAGGGACATGCTCTCACCAATTTTTAAAGTCAATATTTCTTAACTGTGGCACTCAGTGGTTGGGGTGAAGTTTCTTGGGATCTAGAAGTCTCCTGTTTAATCAAACTGGGTTTGATGAAGAAACTACATGCCTCATATTATCAACAATCCACTGATACACTGCTCATTAAGCGTGCTGGATCAATTACCCCATCTCTATGAATCATCAACGATCTGTCTTCCTCTTCGTTAATCCCAGGATTGCTAAGGGAGATGATAGTGTCTGACAGCTACACCTTCCTCTGGTGGGTGGAGATGGACCAGCAGGAAGGAAAAAGGAATGCTTACTTCAGAAACTAAAACATAAAATGCCTGAGTTTAGAGGAAAGAGTTGACATATGAAACAGTTCATGAGTTTCCTGCAACTTTACTAACACTAGATATTTATAGCAATATTAGCATAAAATCTTCAGCCAATTACATATAAGTATTTTTACATATATATTCTTACACATTCCTAACATACGTATAAAAAGTCCAATGTGGAATACAACTTGCAAGATTAAAAACCAACATAGAAGCTTACTTAGAAATATGAAGTCTCCCACTGTGTCCACAAATTAATAAATATTTTCAAGTCACAAGAATGGAGGTAGATCCCAGGCCTAATATTTTTCTTTCAATTAGTAAGGAACATATTTTCTACAGATGCAGCAATTCGTTCATCAGTATCTGCAATTTTGGTTGCTATCCTTCAGCTCACTAAGGTTACTGTATGAAAAATTAGAAAAGTGTTATCAAGTTATTACTTTTGATGAATTTCCTAAATTTCTGTGCAGTTCTGCTCCTTGCACATCCCCTGATGACACAGTTCTAAAGCAATACTCTTCTTTCTTCCTCTTTTTTAAAAACATTTCTTCCAAACTGTGTTTTCAAACAGAAGCGCTTTTCCTAAGGAGAAATGGTTTCATCCAGTCCATGAGAAGTGATGGAAAGATTCCTTCTTGGAAACATACTCATGGTCTTTAGATCAGAACTCATGGGCTTTAAATCAGAGTCTAAACAGCTTTCAGTTTCAAAAACTGAATTATATTGATTCTTCAAAATAAAAATGTAAATAAGCTTAGTAACCAAAATAAATTGGACAAGTGAGTGACCACAAGTCTGTCTTACAAACACTACAAGAGCTGTGGTCCTAATCCAACACCATATTACAGGGCATCTGTAATTACCTGATAACTGTATTGAGGTTTAAGTGTTTTACTCACAATACTCCAGTCAACTACTAGAGCATAAACTAAAAGCTGAGTCAAGTCCCTTTGATATCTGAGCCCTGCTTTAAAGCAGCAAATGGCTACTGCAACTGGTATTCCAGTATTTTTGTCAATCTCTAACTAAAAGTACTGCCTTCACATCAGCAAAACACACATATCACGTAGATGTCAACTCAAGTCATCAGACCAACCAAAGGAATTCAGATTTCTAAATCTATTCTATAATTTTTGTTCTAGAATGACTCATTTTTGTGAATTTAATCCTCTGTTCCTTGCTAAGGCAAGATGGTACCTGATAGGTTTCCAAGACTTTTTGATCCAGTACCTTATGGTCCTTTGCAAAGCCACACATGCTCTGAAAAGACCATGTAGTATAATCGTTTCTTTGGGCATCCCTACGTTCAACAGACCATGATACCTCTAATTGCAAAGGTAAACCTGTATGCATCTCCTCTTTGCATTAGGAAAGACTCTTTGGTGCCTCCACTACTGTGTTCATCCTCAGAAGAAACCAGCGCACCTGCCTCATCAACATTGATGTTAATAGACAAAGCTGGATCATAAACACTTATCACTGTCTTCAATAGCCTAAAAACAGGTAGCTTTGTGTAAAATCAAAATGCGCCTTCCATGAAAACAGAAGCCTGGAAATGATCCCTTATTCCTGGCAACAAACAGAACTAGAAAAATAGGAGATGACTGGCCTGTATATCCCTAATCCCACAAATATATACACACACATTCTCCAGTGTGCGTACTGCATGCAGTCCCACTGAATCCAACAGCACTACTCGTGGCCCTTCGTTCAGCACCAGGGTGAACTTCGCACATCCTGCAGCGTCTTCCCAGTCGACCGATACGCACCCACCGCTCCAGGATCCCGCGGCCGGCTTGTGGCGGTGTGGCGAGGCTGGAGGGGCCACACTCACAGGGAAACCCGCCGGTGCCTGCCACAGGCGTGGGGAGGGCCGCGCTCCCTCCCAGCTCCCCAGTCACTGTGAGTCCCGTCCCGAGCCGCTCCCCACGGGCAGCCCCTGCTGCCCACGGCCCCGCCACCCGGGAACCCCGCGGTCCGGCGGGACGGGGTGCGACCACCCTCCCCCCCATCCCCATCCACCGGCGGGACCCGAGCCCGCCCCCGCCGCCCGGCCCCGGCCGCGGCCTCTTCCCCGGGGCGGAGGGAGGGAGGCGGGGCCGGGCCGGGCTCCGCGGGGCTGGCGGCGAGAGCGGAGCTGCGGGCGGCCGAGCAGCGGCGGCGAGGGGCAGCGGCAGCGGCCGGGGCTGCGCAGCGGGACCGCGCCCGGCCCCCGGCATGACCCGGCAGTAGCAGGGAGCGTTCCGCCGCCCGCCGCGCCCCGTCCGTCCGGCCTATGAGACCCGCCCCGGCGCCAAGATGAAAGGTACGGACGGGACCGGAGCGCCCGCTCCGCCGCCCGCACACATGTCCGCACCGGGAGCCGGGCACCGGGAGCCGGGCACGGGGAACAGCGCACCGGGAGCCGGGCACAGCTCACCGGGCACAGCGCACCGGGAACAGCGCACTGGGAGGGACGGAGACGGGCAGCGCGGGTGGGATCGGCAGCGTGTGGGAAGAGCATGAGGGCAGGGAGCAGGCGGCGGGATCTGTGGGGTGCGGGAGGGATGTGTAGGATGCGAGCAGGATCTGTAGGATGCGAGCAGGATCTGTAGGGTGCGGGCGGGATCTGTAGGGTGCGGGCAGCGCAGCGTGTGGGCAGCCGCGGGCAGGGCAGCGTGCGGACAGCCTGCAGCAAGGGGGATTTGGGGCAGGGTGCAGGCAGGGCGGTCCGTGGGGAGGGTGCCAGCGGGGTAAGCCGCAGCAGGCAGGGTGCGCGCAGGACACCGTGCAGGCAGGTGGCGGGCAGGGCAGGGGCAGCCGGCGCCGGGAGGGGCAGAGCGTGGGTCTCACGGCCACCCTGGGGCACGCGTGGGACCGCCCCAGCTGCGGACGAGCCCCGGCCCCGCGCTCGGGGGGCTGCGCTGTCGCCGCGGCTCGGTTGGCGTCGGTCAGTGCCGGTCCGGGAGGGGTGTCCCTGTGTAAGCGTGTGTGTCCCGGCATAAGTGCTCTCCCCAGCACGTTTTCTCTCGGCACCCAACTTTCATCTTCCCCCTCGCCAGCGCCCCGAGAAGAAGACTTGTGTTTCTCCCTGGCTTATTTGTTTATTTTCTTGCCAGCGTTTTGCGATCTTCTTGGTGTAGCTTCTAAACATCTGGCAGTGATTAGGTGCCAGTAGAGGCTTAACTGGCTTGTGAAGTGTATTTAGCATATTTCTCATCATCATCCACCGACTGGAAAATTTTTGATCTTTGCTTTGCATCTGTTCAAACTTTGTTTCTTTCCTTTTTTCTCTTCCCTGCCCTCTCCTTTTGTTTTAAATGGGGGAAACATGCCAGTTCGGCCAATTGACTGCATCATACAAAGTTGTGACAGAGGTATTATATACTTTAAGTGAAATAAGGAAGCAGATTGCCAAATTGCTACGCTGTAACCTAGTAAAGATGTATTTGAGGGGGGATTGCAAGAAAGACTTCTGTTTATGGAAAGTGATAGCTTTACAGCAAAAGGTAGAGACTTTACACACTGGGGAATATTTACAATGGAAACATCAAAAGAAATTATAGAAAGTTTAGGAATTAGTTGGGAGTTTGTGAGAGTCGACTCTAGTTTTTCTTCTGATGCAAAATTAAACTTGAAGGGTGGAAGGAAAAAAACATACATATAAATTGCTTTTGGGCATGAGTTTTGCCTGTTCTTGGATTGCAGAGTTTTATTCCAGATGCCAGGAGGCCAGTAAACATCATGATAGTTATACTGAGTTTCCAGAGTCTGGTACACTAAATGATGTGATTATTTATTCACTTGCCAGAGTAGCAGCCTGAAGGGAGGAAAAACTTTTTGGGGGCATTTATTTTGCAAGACCACATGCACTATTTAAGTTACTTCTGACAGTGTGGCGTGGTGTCACTCCAGGGCCTCGCAACATATTAAAAATAATGCATTTACAATGTTCTTTATTTATAGGGTGCTCATGCCAGAAATTTTCTCATCAGCTTACTATTATTAGCATAAGTGTAATGTCAGGAACAAACCAAAACAATGAGGATCCAGTAATACAAACCAGTGACTGTTATCACTGAAAACCTTATGCTCTATTCTTCGGGATTTTGGGGAGGGGCGAGAGGCAAAGGACCAAGGATGGCAATAATATATAATGTGACGTGCATCTCCTTCCATTCTGCCTCCACTGCTCTTTGCAAAGCAGAGAAGTGGAATTCAGAGGAAAGATGTTTTTCCTGCTGGGAGCACTTGCTGGTGCCCCACACTCCGTCAAGAGGGAGTACTCCTCCTTACCATTTAGTTTCCCAAAAAGTGATCACACCTATCTTATTTCCTCCCCACCCCCCCACCCCCTCCCAGAGTCACATAAATCAGTAATAAAACATGCAAAGAACACTTAAATGACTGTGTTAATCACAAGAGAAAAGAGAAGCCTCACACAGATCATGTCAAGTGCCATTGCTGGTGTTAGGGAAGTCAGAGAGCCAAATCAAATTTTGACTTGGTGATTTCCTTTTCTGGATACAGATTTGGCTTTTCATATTGTCTCTTTAAACTTGATAGTGGTGGTAATTGTAGGACTGTAGAACTTGGTGTAGTTACACATTTTTCTCAATAACAACAAAATGATCTGTTGATTGCAGCTGTCTCTGTATCTACCCTCTCTGGAGAATGGAGGAATATCTAAATAATTACATCACTAAATATCTGTAAGGAATAAATTATATTTTCCATTGCTGGTATTTGTAATGTGTTATGTTTTAAATCAGTAAAACAAATTACGTGTAATATGCTGGCAGTTTTATTTCCAGCAAACAACACTGAGCTCACAAACTTTGTGATATGTTTTAGTAATAATTCATGTGATTTATTTAGGGACTTGACTGCTTTAGGGTCAGATTTATCTTTATCAAATGATACTTCTAAGTTGTAGTTATTTATTGGGGTGTGAAGGAGTATTTGTTGCTTGGGAAACAAATGAAAGCAGCTTCCTCATAGTCAAACACCACCACATGTTTGAAAGCATTGGTCCTAATTTAAGACAGGGACAAGCATTGTTGAAACTGAGAACTTCTTCTCATATATCTGTGGTGTATTTTGTAATTACTACTTTAAACTCTGTCTGAAATCACTATTGTCATGGTGGTGTTGGTGATCAGTATTTTCAACTGAAATGTGAATACTGTTTGCATAATGACTTAATACTAAGGCACAAAATTGGGCAATGACAAAGTCAAGGTGGTCATTTTGGGACTGTTGCTCCAGGATGATAGAGAAACTCTTAATTATGATACCTGAAGTAGCTTAGCTGCTTCTTTTTCCTTCTCCTCTACCTCTGCTGCTTCCTTCACCTCTTCTTTCTTGTCCTCTTCTTCCTTCTTCTTCTTCTCTGCCATCATAAGCACCTTGCTATGTACTGCTTGTATAGTGATGGTACTGGAGGACAAATTGTCTGGGATCCTGTGCTTTAGAACTGGAATGTGACCGAATACTCTGTCCTGTGCAGTTCCTCTCACTTGGTGCAAAAGATGTACAGGGAGAAACAGGTTTGTCCTTGGTTGTGTTCCACTGGAATCAGTGAAGCCCACTCTGCCTCAGGCACAGCCTAACCTGAAAGCTCAGCTTTCTTAGCGTCAACCAGTTTACCTCAAAGGCAGCTCAGTGTGCTTAGCGCACAGTTTTCAGTAGATAGAGTACACTGACCTTTCACAGGATGTGCCACTTCAGTTTACCCCAAGCTGGCCTTATACAGCAAACACTTTATCAGACAATTAGTGATGTATCAGCCCCTATTGCTAAAATTATCCCTTCTGTGTTTTATCTTGGAGCCTGGACATAATCCGCAGGTAAAGCCTACATTTGCAAAAGATGGGTGTGCATGCAAGTTCAGTTGTTTTCTTGACTACCTTGAAAAGTCTTAATCTATTTATATGATATTTAACTTCTTGACAGGTTTTGTCTTTAACTGTTTTGATGCCAGTGCTATTTTTATAGATTAAAGGAATAAAATTTCTAATTTTTTAATACTAGTGAAAAGTGTATATCTTCTCTCTCTCTCTCTTATCTTTTTGTGCACAAAATCAAATGAACAGTCATGTGCAAATAGGTCTTTCCTGGATAGAAACTTCAAAATATGAATTTTTAAAAAGTAGATTCCAGGGCATTTTGCGGAAGCCAGAAAGCATCTGAAAACCAAGGATTAGAAGTAGAGTGATCCAGTAACCTTTACTTAGTCCAGTTATAACAGAACTTACATGAATATAGTGACATAAACATGAAACATATGCAGGAGGTCTGAGTGGTGTGTGTTGGACATGTCACAGGACCCTACCGCAGAAGTTCAAAGGCCCAAGCAGTTATAATAAATGTGTGATACAACACAGAACAAATCCTGAGCAATGCTACTATACAGTCAGTGTATATCCTGAACTGGTTGGTAGCACAGAGGATTTTAAACATATGGATGAAAAAGATGCAAGCATGAGTCAAAGGATATTCTTATTAATGATATCAAGGAAAACAGTGTTAGAAGCTATGAAATTACACGAGAAATCTGTTATTGCACAGATAGAAATATTACTGTACAACTGCAAAAGATGCTGAGCAGAATTAACATATAAGCTATTTATGACAGGAGTATTTTCAGTAAGAAGTTGTAATTATCCATCTTTGCTTTCAAAATTCTACTTTTCCCAGCCACATAGGACTAAGAATAGCATGGGTGAGCCAATGTCTGTGTATAAGGGAGTTGTTAAAAACCTCCTGTGGCTCTTTCTTCTACTTTGCATAACATAAATTTATTTTAGACTGATTTTACTACTGTTGAGGGTTGAACAAACAGAGCCCGTTTTGTCACAACCACTAAAGAGTTTGATTAGATCCACACTCAAAGATGGTTGTGCCCAGAGATTCAGACACTTTTGCCTACTTGGATAAGGAGGGAAAGGTAATCTTTCAGAGAGAGAGCTGATCAGGCCTTGAAGAGATAAAACAGTAAAATAAAGAGAGCTGGAAGAAATGTCAAGGATTAAAGCAGTTCAGTACTGCAAAGGATGCATGCCCAGTTATCTTCAGCTTCACAAAACATTCCTTATCCTGAGGTTCTGTGTGTCAGAAGAGAAAATCTCTCCTTCCAGCCCTCCCCTATGGAAAGCAAAATAAAGATGCTTTTAACAAGGCACTGAAAGTGAACCTGATCCTCCTCATAATGTGAGTGTGGTCTGTACAAGTAAGGGAGCAACCTAAGATGAATGGTCTTTGAAGTTTGACTGCTTCCACCTAAAACTCCAGTCCCTTTTGGTGCATAAATTTGAGGTGAAGACTGGGACATCGCCAGGGAAAAAAGTGAATGAGTTATAGGAGGTAATAGAGATGTGTTGTTAGGAACGTCTGTGCCATTTTAATGCTGCTGTTGATTGCCTGCTCTGACATACAGACAGGGAGGCACGATTTTTCAGTGCACTAATGAGAACAGATCTGTTTGCTCTTAAATCATTATGCTGAAATATGATATGATTTAAACTTTTAACTTCTAAGGTTGGCCCTGCACACCATGCAGCTGCTTCTGACCCCAGTACTGTAACAATGCTGTGTGGCACTTACAGGCTAACAAATTTTCTTCAAGAAACACCCCTATTTTCTGGCTTAATTTTGTGCCTCAAAAGCAAAACTAGAGCCATTGTTGTTATACCTCTGAATTTCATAATCTGTGGGGTTTGTGTGTTCTTAATGTGAGTGCTTGCATTTTTGAGGCATGGCAGTGGGGGAGAAGATTGAGACCAGAGTACTAAAATGCACCCATTTGTCGTGATTCTTTATTTTGTTTGTTTTATGCATGTGTTAAATGATGAGACACACAATCTGAGTCTCAGGATATGTACCAAGAGAGGATCTCTGGTGTAGGACGTTTTCTTTTTCAGTCTATACGCTGAAAGCAGATGAATTCTCAGATCATTAGTCTGAAGGACAGAGCTGGGGAAAAGCTTCAGTCTTGTTGCCAGAATGCAAGCCCAAACAACATTCCAAAGGATGCTTTGGGATGCCTGGAGATGGGATCTCTTCCAGAATTGCGTCAGCTGAATGTCTACCAGAGCTGCCCTAAAGACCAGGTACTCTGCAAACAGAATCCATGTAATCCCTGTCCAAAGAGCTTACTGTGTGACAAGTTGGACAAAGGAAGGGGTGGATAATGTGTATACAACACACACAACAACAACAGCAGCACTGTGAGTGTGACATGTCAGCTGGGGACCTTGTCAGTCAGGAAGTGTTTTAAGTGTGGGGTAGGACTTTATGAGGGAGGACATCAAAATAGAGGCAGAGAGAAAGACTTGACTATGAAAAGAGTCTATAAGGAAAAAGTAGTGGAGAAAGGCAGAAGAGGACAAGTGAAATAAAGCATCTGTGAAGAGAGAGGGGAATGAGCAGCCCATTAGCACAAACAGGAGATTGTCCTGAATAAAAGCTATGAAAACCAATGGAAATCAATTAGACTGATGAAGTCATCAACATCTGAAGGCCACAGCTGCTTGCTGTGCTTCTACTGGCTCTATTTCACCTCCAGGTCAGCACTTTGAATGTAGACCCAGTTAACAGAGACCAGAAATGCATATAAATCTGGTGGCTGCTCAAAAACCTTTTGAAATGTGATATGAGAAAGATATTGGTGTTTGCTATTCTCATCTGACGGAACAGTTGTTAACATTATAGAAACCTCACAAGTGGACGAGTTTTGCCTGTCAGTAAGAGTGCTGAGATGGAGAGAGCCGGCAGGAGTAGCTTTTTGACACTGCAAGCAGTCCCTCATGAAAGAGATGCACTTGTTACACCATTCTGAGCAGAGTTCTCCATCCATGCTGGTTTATGGGTTAAAGAGAAGAATATAATGATTTTTGACTAATGGGTACAGCTTGTTTCCAAATGGTACAAGTAAAAATCTGTTCTTGCCAATAATACAATGATTTTCATGGAGTTGGGGGGAAAAAAAAAAGTTATACCTGGGATATAACTCTGCAGTTCCCATTGAGTCAGTAGGAAAGGCAGGGTCCTAACCATTAAAGCCCTTTGAGGGGGAGATTTATTTTAAAGGAAATTCTTACACTGGATGTAATTTTTATTACAAATTAATCATATAGTCCTGAGTTCCCAGCCTGGTACTTAGAGGTAAATTCTAATGTACTATAATTCAAGTTTTCAGGGGCTTATAAAAGAACTTCTAAAATCTGACTTGAGACTTGGCATGACAATTTTCAGCCCAGATACCTCATTCTCTCCTGGAATAGATTTCCCCAGATTTTGAAAGGCAAAGTAGAATGTTGGTTTATTTAAGACTTCAAACAAAGTCTTTCAACAGCAACTTTGTATTCATGTTTATGGAACACAAATGTTCTAGAAATTATTGGATACCATGTGTCTGCAGCCACCATACGACCCAGCATCTCTAATGGTTCTGAGGTCTTATTTGCTTCATTAGTTAATTAGGTTTAAATGTCTGAGCAGAGTGACAGCTGGACATGAACATTAGCAGCTTTCTGTAACACCTTCCGTATGCCAACAATGACACCCACAAAAGGAAGGGAATAAAATGGAAACAGTTTCCCTAAAATCACCTTGTACCAGAGGCTCCTCAGATCTGGTTCCATTCCAGCAAAAGGACCAAGGGGAGCCATGGTTATAGGCCCTATATAGTCTCAGGGGCAAATTTAGCATCCTTTTTGGCTCCAGGCCAGCTCTTTCTTACTTGACCTCAGAGTGACTCATAAGTGGTCCATGATTAATTTATTTAAGATTTAAGAACAAGAATGAGAAATTAAACAGTTCTACTCCACAGATTTTTTGCTTTGCCTCTAGCAAATTAATCAAATGAGAGTCTAATTTGTTTTAGATTAAATGAATTCCCTCTGTTCACTGTGTTAATCCCCAGCTGAACTGCCTCTTTGTAATTCCGACTCCCTTGAAGCATTGTACTGTATCTTATTTAACTCCACAACTGTATTTATTAGAGGTGTTGCAGTAATAACTTATGACTGGAGGGCAAGTGGAATTTGGCATTGGTACTTGGTGGGGCATAGATATTGCAAAAATACCTCTAAGCTTTTTTTTTTAATTTTAGACCAGAACTCTTGCTTTGTACTGACTCCCAAAATATCTGATGTACTGCTGCTCAGCTACAGTGAGACACTCATTTGTAGCAGTGTGCTGTAAGCTCCCCATGACAATCTGTTGTAGCATCCAAGGAGACTCTTGTAAATGCAATGAAACAGGAGATCTCTGGTGGTCCTTCCCCTACACGGTTAAATACAATTGGTTGCTCACATGTGTTTCTATTCTGCCCAAGGTTCACCTTTTTTATGGACCTTCCTTCTGCCAGAGCTCTGTAGAAGTCAGTGGAACAAGAAACCAGCTTTTCATTTTTCTTCATTTTTCTTATTCTGGATTCCCAATCTTTTGGCTCATAGCTGAGAGCTCCGTAGAGTGTCTTATAGCTAAATTATGGCTGGCCTTCCCAGCACTAAAGAGTTAATTCTTCTGTCCAGGACATAACAGATTCTACTTTATTGTCTGCTTCAAGGAGAACTCTGCCCTTCATGTTTTTCACCCATGCAAATAAGCCTTGCTTGTGTATTGATGTGTATGTGTGTAACAGAAAGACTTGCAGTCATCCCAGTCCTTTTTGTAACTGAGAAGGCATGGATTTAAACTAAAGAACTTAAGGTTTTCACAATGTCAAACCCCTCCTATACCAGTTTCAGCCTCAATCAAGTGTGGGCACCACTGATGTGAAAACACAAAATTTCATTTTCTAAGATGAGCCACTGGTGCTCAAAACTCATGAATTTCTGCCACACCAATTTCTAATACTGCCTTTAAAAGTGTAAGCCGTTAAAACATGCTGGAGGTTTTCTTACTATTTGCTTTCCTAGTTGGTGTGTATTTTCTTAACCTCTGTAATTCATAACAGCTCATGTTTTCATAGTTTTCTCTAGAAAAGGTGTTCCCTTGTATTTTCCTGATTCAAAGATATCAGGAAGTTTTGAGATTTTTGTAGAATTTGTGACAAAACTTTAGTATTTCCAGCACTGTAACATGGGGCCAAGTTTCTTCTGCCTCCAATGAGGACAATACTGCCCAAAAGGCATGGGAGGAGGATTCTGGGAGGAAGGCTTTGCCTTGGAACTTAGATTTATAGGCTTATTTGTCAACTTCATTTTTAATATTTCAAACACAGATTTCTTTTGCAGTCGGACTTTCGGCCTGTTGTCGTCTCTTTTTCCAAAGTGCTGTTCATTTCTGAATGTTTAGTCTAAGCTTGTTTTATTAATTTCTTCTGTCTTTATTTTCCTTAAGCCTGTTACATTACTGTTAGTATTGTAAAATATTTTATTTGCACATGATTTGAGCAAAGTGCCTCATGGCAGTTGTGACTGAAAGACCACTGAGCTTTGTCTGTTAAATAATTTTCATGGACTTCCCCTAAAATACATTGCTGCCCCTTGCAAGACCAACTCACAAGGACTGAAAAATGTTTTATGTGATGTTTGAGATTTTAGTGAGCAGGGAGCTGGGTCACTAGTTGGTAAAACTGTCTTTGCCTATCTCCACTTCTTTGTTTCAAATGCTACAAGTGCCCTTCAGAATTAGGAGATTAATAAATAGAGTATTCAAAGCTTAAGAAAAAACTCCATCCCTAGCAAAAACAACATACAGTGCTGCAAATATTGAAAAGCGTGTATATATATTTTGAAAGCTGTATGTGTTAGAAATACATAAAATATATGTATATAAAAATATAGAAAAAGCCAAAGAAACCACAGTATAATTATAATTGTGTGGCCAAGTAGAGCAATGCAGTGGGGCTAACCACAAAAAACAGGACAACTAGGGAAGGCAGCCTGGAAGGAAGGCCTTGGAGGTGTGGTGTGGGATGAAACTGCAGGATTTGAAGACAGCCTGGCTGTATATATATCAGATGTGGATCGAATAAGCCAGGTTACACTCCTGAGAAACAAAGGAGGAGACTGTGTTACAGCCTGATAGCAGGAGAGGGCAGGAAGCTAAGGGCTCTGGAGCTGATATCTTATTTGGTGCAGCATCTTATCTTTTGTGCAAGAGGGGAAGGTTTTTCCTGAGTAGCTTGCTGCTGGAATGAGGAGCTTCGATGTTGACAGTTTATTAGTATTTGTCATGTTTTGTTGGGTGACCTTGTCTTCAGATAACATTCAGTACAATTGTGAAGGTTTGGTTTCTTTAAAGATTTCTTTCTGCCTTCAAAGCCAGGATGTGTTTGTTTTGCCTAAGGAGCATCTACTGCCTCTTCCACTTCTTAAATGCTCATCTGAATTGGAGGTCTAGCTTAAGATATGGACAAGAGTACCACTGGCAGTAAGCAAAATGTGTTGCCTGGTGAAGAATATACTTTTAGCTATTTTATCAACAGTGCTGTCTGAGAAGAGGGTGATGTTCTGCAAAATGATGTATTTCATGGACTTCTCTGGTGCTTCAGGCAAAGTTTCCGTCAGAGAGCCTCCTTCTGTGTGTGGCACCTTGCAGATCAGAAGGAGGAGCAGGTTAGATTTCCTGGAGGACATGCACTCAAATCATGTAGTCTTTGTTGAGCCTGAATGCAGACTGACTCTTTACCTTTGAATTCATCCCCCCAGGCTCTGTGGTGGCCCAAGTTAGCTGTGGCACCAGTTAGTGCAGTTTCATGATGCAGAGCACTCTGATCATGTGCACTGAATCTGTGGACTAAAAAGGTCTAACTGAGCACAGACTTCTCAAAGCCATCACATCTGTTTGTCTGGTTTTAACTTGCTTTTCCACTGCTAGTCATTAAATGTTCCCTTCTGGTGAATCCCTTAACTGGCCTTTGAGCTTCTGTTTCCTTCTCTCCTCAAGTCAGGGAAAGGCCTGGATGGAAAGGTTGCAAGCTTCCTCAGCACCCCACGCTGGAAGTGCAGCAGAGGGTGGCCAGCAGCTGCTGAAGCTCCCAGGGGGTGCTGAATCAGCCTCCCCCGAACTGCAGTGCAAATGAAAGCCCAAGAATAGGTGGGTTTTGGAAGGCAGGGATTGCCATCAGATTCCAGCAGTGTTTTTCACAGCATGGAGTCAGGCTTGCCTTCGTGTTTCTGCTGGGAATTGCAGCAAACACAGTGTGTTTCCCCAGCATGGCGGTGGGCTGAGAACCTCTGGCTGCCACTTGGGAAGTTGTGTCCTAGGTCCAGTTTAAAGACAGTCCCATGGAGGCTTCTCCCTGTGTAAAAATGGTGCATGTCAGAGGGGAAATGGGTCTACTCCACTGCCTTTGGGGAATAGGGAAGCGGGAGAAGAGCAGCCTGGGCTGTGCTGCCCTCCCTGGCAGTTAGTTGGCTGGTGCTGAGGCTGTGCTGCTGATAAGGCAGGGTTTTGCCTTTCCTGACTCAGCAGAAGGAGGGATTGTGTTGGTAGAAGGAGGTTGAACACATGAATATCCTTTTTTTTTTTTTTCTAAAGAAGTCGTGGGTGTATTTCTTTTGCTGATGCCAGCCTTTTCCTTTGCTGCTGGAAGGAAGTGGAGAGACATTAAGCTTCTGACAAAATAAAATTGTGATTATTAGCGTATTAGTGCTTGCTGACTGTAAAGATGAGAACAAAAGGCTTAATGAAATCATTAGATCATGGAATATTCAGAGTTGGAAGAGACTCACAAGGATCACGAAGTCTGATTCTTGACCCTACACTGGGCAGCCCCCACAGTCACACTGTGTGCCTGAGGTCATTGTCCGAATGCTTCTTGAATGCAGGAAGGTTTGGTGCTGTGACCACTTCCCTGGGGAGCCTGATTTTTCCTAATATCCAGGCTAAACCTGCCCTGACACAGCTTCATGTCGTTCCCTTGGGTCCTATCACTGATCACCACTGAGAAGAGATCAGTGTCTGTCCCTCCACTTCCCCTCATAAGGAAGCTGTGGACTGCTATGAGGTCTCCCCCTCAGTCTCCTCTTCTCCAGTTTGAACAAGCCAAGTGCCCTGAGCTGCTCCTCACATGTCTTCCCCTCTTGACCGTTCAAAATCATCACCATCTTGGTTTTTATTTTTCTCATCTGTTTGAGTTTATCAGTTCCATTTCCTGTTTTTTATTGGATCTTGCATCTTCAAGCCAAGCTAGTGCCCATGGGAGGTGGTGGATGGGTGGACAACCATCCC
Organism: Acropternis orthonyx; assembly: GCA_035583155.1. Classification (NCBI taxonomy): domain Eukaryota; kingdom Metazoa; phylum Chordata; class Aves; order Passeriformes; family Rhinocryptidae; genus Acropternis; species Acropternis orthonyx. Next base: position 104,655,137 of record JAWWEU010000081.1, read on the forward strand.
CTCTGACTCCTCTCTCATTACTCAGCACAACTATATGTGGCACTTTGTGCAAAAGGCCAAACTGGTGCATGTGTGGCCTGAGCCCAGTGCCTGGACAGCACAGGCAGCTGGCTGGAGTGAGTGCTGTGGTCCGGGTGAGCCTGCCCAAGCAGCATGCTGGTGACAATTGTGACTGTCGTTGTGATGAGGGACATGTCTGCTCTGGTTTGTACTTAACTGGCCAAGCAGGCCTCAGGATAGCTGCCAGGTGATTAACCTGCACAATTCGTAATCTAAAGTTCTGCTGGGGATTCTGGATGGGGGAGAGGCTCTGAACTGCCTTCTCTATTTGGAGACAGAAGTGGGATATGAGCAACAGAGTGGAAGGTCAATAACATGCCTAACAAATCAATTAAACCTACATTAATTCATAAACGTTCACATGTATAAACTTCTTCCCATCTCTTTGCAGTGGTAGTAGTAATAATCTGCTGCTATGTCTTTCTTTCCCCAGACGATTTTGCAGAGGAGGAGGAGGTGCAGTCCTTCGGCTACAAGAGGTTTGGTAAGTGACAGCAGATCTTTCAGCCTGCTATTCCATGGTGCTTAGGGTACATCAAACACCTGCTGTGAAAAACCTTCCTTGCTGGCAGCATAAAAACATACAGGTGGGGTCTCATCATCCACTTTAGTCCAAGATCTCCCAGAGGAAGGTATGATTTTTAGACTTGGTTTATTTTCTTGGCAAACATAAGGCTTCAGAAATAGCTCTGATCAGAAGGAAGCAGCAGTTGATTTCATTACTTGATCATTATCATCATGAAAATGAAGATCACACCTGAACACTGCTGGCTTTTAAAAAGGGCCCATGCCTCTTACATGTCCTCTGTCCAGCTGGGCACTGCTTCAGCCCACAGACCAACATGCAGCAGGGTTTATAGGTGTTTCCAAGAGTGGTTGCATGGGACCTTCTGCAGACTTGCAGAAGTTGTACCATCGGATGGGCCAGGACATATGCTATGCACTCCTCTCCAAAGAAAAGTAAAAGTATATGGTATGAATGCATTCCGATGTCAAAAAATATTAAAATGAGTTTGGTCACCTTTTTCTATTTTCCCTTTTTTTTTTTTTTAATGTTTGTTCACCCAAAATAGCCTTCTTGTCTGAACAAAGCAGTGCCACACATCTGTGCACAGGGGGCCAGCAGCCCCCTCTTTTCAAGGCTCTTGTGATCTCTTTCTGTCAGGAAAACGTTTCAGTCTCTACAGTCAACAGCTTCGGCCAGGGCAGGCTGATGCCTGTTGCTGTGACAAGTGGAAGGTGGCATGGTGGCCTCTGAGCTCCCACGATGCCAACTCTGTCTGGAGCAGCCAGAAGGGCTCATCATCCAAGCTGCTAGCTGCCTTTTCAGCTGTAAGCCATCAGGATAACAGTTCACCTTATTTTTTCTCTCCTGGGAGAGTGGCTGCAACAAGAGTCACTTTCAAGTACCCCACTTGGCAAGCAGATAGGAAAGGCAGGCTGAAAATAATAAATGAAAAATAAGTCAACAATTCCTTACATCCCAAAAGGAGCAGAGGGAGGCAGCGTAAGGAGATGTGGCATGAGGGAGGTGAGGATCACATTCGCATGACCTTTTCTGCCCCCTGAACTACTCCACTACTCCCTGCTGTTGAGCTTTATTTTGGATAGATCAGCCAACCACAGAGCCAGCATCTGTGGCTTGGAAAGTTCTGCCATAAGGCTGCACACAGGGGTTTTTCCTACCCTTTTGTTGTTGTTGTTGTTCTGGGTTAAGCCCTGGAATAGTGAAAAAGGAAAAAAAAACGCTTGAGAAACAGGAAGAAATGTTAACTGTTCATTTATGTCACCTCCAGATGAGTTAAAAACACTAAGATTCATTAGCAGCTATAGAAATAGTTTTCCTCTGGGTTGTCCTCTACCTAGCTATCCCTGGTCAGCCTGCTCTTGCAGCGGATGGCAAAAGGATTTAGCAAGCAGCAGGTACTTCACTATCCTTACTATCCCAATAGCAAGTGCACTGTTGTGACATGATGGGATTTTTACAAATTAATTTGCTTTTATTTATTTTCTCCTCATGAGTGTTGTGATGCTACCAACTTGAGTTATTTCTCCCCTCAGAAATGCAAGAGCATTTCCAGAAATGCTTGTGCTGTTGCCTTTGGTGAGGCAGTGTGGAGGGAGCAGAGGGCCAGCAGCCTGGCAGTAGTAGGAGATTTCACCACAAGAGAAGGAGTTAGGGTAGTTCCACCCTTAGGAAACAACCATAACTCCCATATCCTTCATGAAAACAACATTGCTGTGGTCAGGGAGGTGTCCCAGATGTCTGCAGTACAGAAGAGCCTTGACTAAAGGGAGAATGAGGTCATGAAGCCATAACATTGGCACTGGTAAGAGTTGTAATTCAGTAGTGGTCCAATCCAAGAAGTCTTCCTTGTTCACACTAATTTGGAGCCCAAACTTCCTCCCATAGCCCCTTGCTTATCTTTCCCAGCATCATGGAACAGCACAGGAAAAAGCTAGGCTGACCTTGTTTCCAAACATACTGTGCATCCTGGTGTACATGCTTTTTTGTCCCCTAAAGTGGTTATTTCCCCTTCTTCAGAAAACCTGACTCAGTGTGTTCCCATTTTTACCATCCCTGCTGCATTTCCAGGTGGCCTCTGAGCAACCTCTGGAGTGAGCAGGACCCACGTGTCTTCAGCAGCAATGGCTGCTTCATCTGACACGCTCCTCCATGCAGGAAGGTGACCTGCACCCCTTTTAAAGACTAATTCAGTGGACAGCTGGGTCAGCCATTTCCAGTGAAGTACTAGGGGTTGTTCTTGGGGCCAGAATGCAGCAAAATACTTCAAGCTCCTGCCTGACCAGTGGGAAATGTTATGTCTATTGTCATAGTTTTGTTCCCTCTTGGTCCTGTGTCCTCACTGATAAAAGAAGGCAATATGGGGGAATCCCAAGGCAAGAACCAAGTTTTATTATACAAACCTTGATAAAAGGTCATTTTTAAAGGAGTCCTTTTCTGTCTGCTCACTGGGATTGTAGAAATGCCAGTGCTGTTCCTGTACAGCCTGCTGGTGTGGACAGCAATAAAAACAGCAGTGGGGTTTTTCTGTCAGGAGTCATAGTGTAAGAGCAGTTGTATTAATATATTGTGACTGTAGTGGTCCTTGTACACCCTACTGACATGAGACATGGTAGGAGGACCATAACTCAAGTACCTTTGACTCCATCATGTGGAAGTGGGAGGCTTTGTTTGGAGCAAAACGTGCTCTGAGGGGGAGAAGGCTAAAGCACAACTGGTTTGTGAAACACATGGCTAGCAGTGAGTCACTGGTGGCAGCTGTAAACATGTGTTGGTCAGCATTTGGCAGGCAAAGCATTGACCAAACTGCTTTCCTAGAGTTTAGCTGAAGAGTTTATTATTAGCCGCCTTGTTGCTGGAGCCTGTAGTTTGGTTCAAGGAAGGAAGAAATCAACCAAAGGGTGGAAGGAGAGAGGTGTTCTCCAACAGTTCTCATTTTGGGGAGATAAGCTTTTGTGAAGAGGACTGAATATGCACTGTCTTGCACCACTTCCCCTTTTTCTGAATCATTCTGTCCTAAGTTAATTTCCGCGAATTTATCATGCTACTTTACTTTTTAGTCAGTAGAACATTAACCAGTCACATTAAGCCAAACATAATCATAACACACAAACATATTAAAGAACAATGAATACAGATGCAGACAACTCCAGGATCCTAGGAAAATATACACTAGCATTTTTTCTCTTTTGAGCTTGGGACAGATTTGCTACAGGGGGTCAGGCAGGATCAGGAAAGCAGTCCTTCCAGCTGACTGATGCTGTTTACTTCTTTTCAATGAATCGTACAGATGTTCAGGGCTGCTGCCAGCAGTGCGATGTTCAACTGCGATGCCTCCAGATTGCTGCACTGAAAAAGTGAGGAAGCGTGTTTCTTATCCCCGTTACTTCATCATCAGTCACTACTCAGGCTGCTTTGAAGTTATCTGCTCCAGATAGTAAATTAACCCTCCCCACTGGTTTTCCTCTGCCAGATTGCCACCAGTGTTAATTCTTTCATCAGTCAGTGTCATTGGTTTGTACCATCCCACCTACACCTCACTTTGGGAAAGAATGAATGAAGGGGCAAAACTTCCTTTTCAATATGACACGCTTTGGGGATGCTAAATCTTCAGACATGACAGCTCAAAGTAGTTTCTGTATGGGTGGTAGAAGGACGCGATCTCATTATGGCACGATTTGACTCTTGCCTCTGAGATTTGGCCTCTGGTCATCACCACAGGCAAGGAAATTGAAGGAATGTCCCCAGGTAAGTCGAGCGCACACCAAGGCATTGTCCTCAGTCCTCCCCATAGCATTTAGGTCAACAGGGAAGGAGGAAAAAAATTACTGGGGGGGCCCCCTCAAGGAAGATAGATGCTTCTTTAGGTATCTTTTGTAGGGTATATTAGAGGTGACTGGGTCAGGATGCACCCTCTGTGCAGTTATGAAAATCTAGCTCCTGACCATCATTCCAGGTATAAGAATCAAATCTAGAAATTTCTGGATCAGGAATGGATGAATCATTCCTGCCTCACAGTAATGAAATCTGCTATACTAAAAAAAGTGAGGGGAAAAAACCTGCTTTAAAAGCATATTTGGAAAATATGATTTTTTTCCCCTGATAAGTGGCTTGGGAGCAGCTGAACTAGATCCATTTAAAAACTGTTCTCTCACTATATATTGTTTATAGTATTTTACGCAGTAAGAAGCTACATATTATTTCTTCATCTTTGATAGGATATAACTAGGGAGTTTTAGGAATGTACAATTGATAAAAGCCTTGTGAATGGTTTACAGCAAAAGTGAGAACTTTAATAGAAAAAACTTTTGCAGAAATGGTTTTATAAAGTACAGGGGGTTTTGTGCCTATAAAAGTTTAAACATGACCATGGTAAGCAAAATTCATGACTCAGAATTTTATGATAGTTCAGGAAAAGCATTTATTCATTAACACTGCACAGACCGAATAATTCTCGCCCATATCTCTGGATAAATCCAGGCCATTGTTCACATCTATAATAACATGCACCAAAAAAATGTCTGGCATCAGTCTGGTGGTGTGTTATATCCACACAAACCTTAAGCCCTTAACAAAACAAAACAAAAGAATAAATCCTAAGCTTTAGGAATTTGTCAACTTTTCTTTATGGTTTGTAAACAACCAGTGAGGGATTTCAGGTGCCACAAGCCACATTCCCCCGTCACGGCATTCTTTCACATGTATGCCTGCAGTGTGTAATCATATGGCTTAATAAAAAGTCACAAGGTCACTCATATTCTCAAAGCCAGAGGAAAGTCAGGCACGTTGCTTCCAGTTCACTGATCTGGCTGTAGTTGTCAGATGAGGATTTTGCCTGCATGCATCCTGGGGTAATGAAATCCCCACTGAATGGCAGTGCCCATGTGGCTGTTCATTTTAGGCCAAGAAATTTCATTTGGAGTGACCCTTTTACTTGCCATGGCCAGTAAGGTGGAAGGGGGTCAGGCTTGCCTTCTCCTAGGGTGATCCCTGAGCATCTGAGAGAATCCAGCAACTTCCATAGTCCTCGGCTGGTGCTGGGGCTTCAGTCCCAGCACCAGGGGCTGTGTGTGGAGGGACTACCTGTGTAAGGTTTCTTTGTCTTGCTTTTCCTTTCCCATATGTATTTCCAGTACTGGAGCAGTTGGCAGGGAACTGAAGTCTCAATAAATAAGTAAACAAATGCTGACATGTATGCACTGCCGCCATTGCAGAGGAATGTGCACAGGAGCTGTCAAGGTGCCCATGTGCTGCCAGGGTGTCCTTCCTCTGTCAGTAGCTTCCATCCCTTGCAATGTAGTGGGCATGTGTGATAAACGGGATATCCAAAGCACAACTTTGAAACCGCCAATCTTCTTAAAGATGGGAAATAGTCAGTGCACCCTGAGAAATCCATCAATGTCAGGCAGAAATCACAAGATCCAAAAAGTTATCAGGTCTGTGTGTACTGTGCTAACTTATTCAGGGACTGGAAGAGTGTTCAGTTGTGTGGGTTTGAGCTGCCCCTCTCCGACCTGTCCTGCTGTGCCTGGCTAAAGGCACTTCTCCTTGTAATCCAAACTCATAAAGAGGCCTCTTAGCAGTGCCGTGGGGACTAAAGTCATTCCAGCTGTGTGTTGTTATGTAGGCAATCTATTTTCCCTTAGTTACGCGTTTTTCCTATTTAGTACAATTAAAATTCTTTACATGCTTCTTCATGTATTGCATTCGCATGCTTGAAGCAATACCTGTTTGATCAATCTCTGTCTTTTACAGGGGTGAACTGAAAGGTAGTGTGATCACCATTATGTGTGAATTTTGCTCTCTATTTTTCATTAGAGCTATAAAATAGGTGTGTGGGCCTAACAGCATGTTGCATTTACAAATGGAATGAAAAACATTCGCTACACTGTAAGCAACACCTGGGGATTTTGTATTTATTTCCCTGTAAACTAGCTGGACAAATAATGATGTTTGGTAACATCAGCTTGCTGCCAGAACACCTAGGCTGCATTCTGGGCTGTTCATAACAAAATAACCTGTGAAATTTATGCCTTTGAAACTAAGTGTTTTACTTTCAGCACTTGGTACCATTATGTTTCCATGCAAAGGAGTAACATGGGAAAACTGTGGGATAAATGAAAACTTCAGATAAAAAGCCATCATGAGAAGAAAGAAAAAAATGGTTGGAAATACCCATTAGTGGGCTCTCCCAGCACTGCTGTTAGATTGTAGCACACAGCAGCATTCGTCCTGAGCTCCTCTTAAGCTTTATTCCAAATACGAGCCTGCATTTTTAGCTAGCTGCTGCTAGACTCTGGTCTTTACTGCATGCTGAAAACGCTACAGTTGCAAATGCTCAGATGTGTCTAATGGATCTGTGGCTTTTCTCTACGTTTTTCATGATTCCTCATCAGAAAGCTGCTGTGCTGTGCTTACTGCCAGCGACACGGGGACGCTGGTGTTGCGTGAGAAAAGGGGGTGCTATATTCCCTTAAGGATATGTTGTTACAGGAACCCAACAACACATGCAGATAAAGCACGTAATTGTCACATGCTGCTTACACTGGTATCCTAGATTGCTTTTATTTCTAAGAAATTTCCTGGAGCTCTAACACCCACATTAAGTGACATGGCAGAGGTAGCATCTCCACACCTGATTCTGCAGGGCACTGAGCCCTTTACCAATGCTGCTCAGCATCCGCTGGAGTCAGGCTCCTGAGCCTGCACAGAGCAGTGCTGCTGCCATTACTTTGTCAGCAATTTATGAACAAGTATGCTAACAGAGAACAGCTCTGTGCTTTGCTTAGCAGCTACCAAGGCAAATAGTTGGTAAAAGGTAGCTTGACAGACGTGTCGCTAGACACACATGCTGCCTCGTACTATAAGTTTCAGCTGTCAGGTTAGGAAGCCTCTCTGCCTTTGGCTGCCTTGCTCAAAAGCCCTTGTAGTCATTCCTGCTTGCTGCAGTTAAGGGAGCAGTTGGGTCTCTTACTGTCTACTTCAGCAACATCCACAGAAGGGGAAAGATCAGATTAAATTGGTAGTACAGCATTTTGTCTGCTGAACTATCAGAAGTGTTAGAGAAAAAGTGCCATGATGTTTTGACATGAGATGTCATTTAATACTGTATTAGGTTCCCTGCCTCTGCATGGCTTGTGCCTGGTTTCCCACCTTCCTTGGGGAGCTGCTGCAAGAAAGGTGTGAAACTTAACCAGCTTCACCCAGACCTGAACCTGAGAACCTGGACCTAGATCCAGACCTAATGGTCTCTGCTGTCGTCCACCATCCCACTCAGCAACCCTGAGCCCAGCCAGTGTCCCAGGAAAGTGACACTGTGAATACTGTACATCACGTTGTTGTACTTGGCCAATTGCTTGATGTTTTTCAGAGGTAAATTTTTCTGTCTGAAGATTGACTTTCATATGAAATCTGAATATAGGACTTAGGGTAGGAGTCATTTCACCTACTTTTCAGGAGCCTAGACATCTCCCTCTCTAAAGACACCTGCCCTTAGGCAATAGCAAGAAGAGGCTAATGCTGCATTAAGGGACTTCCATGCTGAGCAATGGAACTTTCATCCTGACCATTTTGAGTTACTACACAGAAATTTTCAATTTCAGTTCTCTGTATTATGTGTTATAAAAATGCTGGGGAAAGCATATAAAAGCCTAAAAAAGCTTGTGAGAGAGAACAGTAAAAGGGATAGCACAAATGAACTATGCATAAGTGCTTTAGGCTGATTTGGCCTGTTGCAGACACTAACAAGGACGACAGTATGTTGCTTTGCTAAGGCAAAACCAATTCAAACACCACTGTGCTGCAGTACAAAAAACTAGCCAAAGGAAAGCTCGGATTAAAATTTTATCCAGTCTCAAGTAGCCTTCCATATATGGGGAAACCTTAAGTGAAGCAGCCAAGAGCCAAGAATTTCCATTTGTCCTATTTCAGCCTGGGTTAAGTGAATGGGCTGAGATTCTGGAAAGCAGAGAGAGGTTGGGAGATAGGCGTGAGTGGGAAGGAATCTTGCTTGGTGCCTGGAGTCGGCATGGACAAGTGTTGCACAATGGGTGCACGGAGAGGTTTGTGTCCTGCAGGTACTCTTCAGCTTGGTCAGGAATGCATCTGGAAAATCCACCCACAGCCAGAGAAAGAGACTGATGCCTTAAATAAAGAAAACATAAATGTGTTTTCATGATTCAGCTTGTGACTCTTAATGGAAGTTTTTGTAGTAGATGGAGTGCGAGACACAGGGATCCACTTCTTTTCAGCCCAGCTGAGACTTGTAAGGAGATTTTATGTTTAAAGTCTGGTGCAGACATTCAGGCCTAGCATAGCAGGACTTTGCATCTTTTCTGACAGTTATTTCATAATGCCATAAAGATGCAGGGCAGAATTGCTTTCTTTTAAGGATATCTGGACACTAGGGTCTGCTTAACAGGGCTTTGCTGCATATTTTTCAAAACCTGAAATTCTAAATGTTTGGAAAACGCTTATTGATTTGCCTCACATAACATATATCTGTGTGCTTGTTGCCAAGGTCTTGGCCAGGGAACATGGAAAATTCTGTTGAAGTTTGTATTTTGAATTAGCCCAGGAACAGGCATGGAAGCTTGTACTTGCCAGGCTTGTTACAGTCAGTATACACTACATTTGGAAGTGCTCAGTGGCAGGAAAAATACTTGTGTTTTATGTTTTGTTAATAGTTTAAGGTATGATTTCAGACCATCCGTGTATGTAGTGACAATTTACATATATTTCTGCTTTGTCGTATGATGGAGGACAATCTGGTTACAATAAATAATAATAGGGCCAAAGGATATCTTTCTTCCTTCTTCTTTTCTCCCTGTAAGTTAATTGCTTCAGGTGGAAATACAGCATATAATGCCCCACGTAACTGGTGATTTCATTTTAAATCTGACCTGTAAGTCTCAAGTTTGGAGTGGGAGAGCTCTTGTCCTTAATTAACACTTTGCACAATCTGAGGCCAGATTAATCCAGACACACACTGTCAAGATTTCAGCATAACATTTGTGCACAGCTAAATTAATTTGTCCCCTGAAGTTACTACATGTCATTGCCTGCATGTGCAGATGTTTATATTCAAATCTGTGTGCTTTGTTTTGTGTTAATACATCCAAACTGGATATGGGTCAGTGTGTTGGACTGCCTAAGAGCACAACTTCAAATATACAAAAAACAGACCTGTAGGACTAGATTGCATGTAGGTTCCATCTGAAAATCTGTGTTTCAAACATGTTTCTAGACATAGTGTTTCCTAGGTCTCAAAAGCCAAAAATCTGAGAGGTAGTTCTTGTGCTTCCCATGTTCCGAGGCTTCAGTCAGAAGTCTTCTTGCTAGCTCAAACAGAAGAAGTTGCCTGTCTCCTTAAGAAATCAGGTTTCTTCTTGATTAATGGTACTACATTATTAACCTATTTTGTAAATTTATAAAAATTACTGCATATTTCAGTATTATGCAAAATTTTTTTAAGTGCCTTGTAGAAAACAGCAGCATAGATTGGTTTTAAGAGGAGCCAAACTAACCAACATCATGTTTTCTGCTCATTGCAAATGAGCTGAAAAAATTTCCCAGAATATTGAAAACTTTAATACTGATGCCTCTTTAAATAGTTAGTCAAGGTTAGCTAAAGTTAGGAGAAAATTTTGGGGTCTCAAAGTAATGAATTTGGTATGTGTGAGGGTCTGAATCAGCTGAAATGCTACAGGAGGAAGAAGAGTAAACATATCCTCATTGTCTCTCTCTTGGTTCATAAACAGAAGCAAAGTAAAGAACATTTTTCAGGGACCTGTAACTCAACCCTTCTTTGCACCATCTCTGCTGGTCTCTGATCAGACCCATCTCTTCTGCAGGGTCCAAAGCAGTGCATGAAGCCATATCTGTGGCAGTACTCTGTGCTTTCTATAGTGTTCACAGTTCAAGTTCATTGAGGTGCAGAAAAGAGCATGCTTTGTGGAGATGTTGCTTTGTGATGCTGTAAGGAACCCCATGACCTCCTTTTGCTTTTTAAGAGGTAGCAGTAGTAAAACAGAGGTGGGTCCTGTCCTTTTTATGTTTAGCTGGAAGTCTGTCCATTATTCCCCCTGCCCACATGGCTTACATCTGGAGTAGTCCAGCAGAAGGTAAAAAGTTCATCTCAGCCTTGGGCTCTGTACTGAGCCCACCAAGAGGATGCAGGAGGGAAATTTGGTAGCTGCAGGAAATGCCTGCCATTGTCAAAGGGCAACTGGCACCAAATAAACCCCATAAACTTCACAGCTTGCCTCTTGCTTCAGAAAACCTTGACTCTGGGCCAGGAACAGATGAAGAGACAGCATGAGTTTTAACCTCTTTCAGCGTGTTACCGCTGTGTGTGCTGACCCGCAGGACAGGAGGATGTTGGCTAGGGCCCACCTTTGCAGCAATAGCCACATCTGCTCCTCTGCTGCAGCCCTGCATCCTGACTCCTGAGAAACTTGTATTCTTGGCAAGCTGCTTTGTGAAATACAGCATGGTGGAGCTGTTTTTATTCTCAGTTGTCTTGCAAGAGGTTACTGTGAGTAGTTCCGTGCTTAACTAAAAGAAATGGAGCTATGTTCTCCACAAGAAGCCTTTTTTATTACACTTGGTTTGAATAGCAATTGGCCTCTAATCGTGTCTCCAATGGAAAGAAGATCCCTTATGAAAGCTTTTCATTTACTATAGAGAATGAATTTTCTCATGCATGAAACCAGATTACCAAAACAAACACACAAAATAACCAAAAGAGCTGCCAAGAATATGTATATGTCCAGTGGGTGTTCAAGGTGACTTAGAAGACATTAAGTGGAAGTGTCTTTGTAAAAGGAAGCAGACGAGCTGACTGTGAAATTAAAAAGCATCTTGCGTCAAAGGAGTACTTAGATCACTGTAGTCTTCTTCGTATTGAGCTTGGTGATTGTGCGGATGTGGCTCTATTATAATTTATTTTATTTTTCTCCCTTCTGGGAGGCTTCTAAAGCAATATTTTAAAAAGAAAAATAAATAACGACTAATGTCTTTTCAGTTGTTCTTCTGGGAAGACTTGTGGTGTGTTAAAAGAAAATACTCAGTGAAGCTGTGAATGGGAGACATTTCCAGGGTGGGTGTGTTTGAGGTTTGTTTGGGTTTTCATAATACTCTACTCCTATGTCTTTTCCTTTTTTTTTTTTTAATAGTTTTCATATGCTTCTAATACAGTGGAAAGTAAATTAAGAAACTCTTTCTTATTCCAATAGTTACAGGAATTTTGCAGGATGATGTGTTATTGGACTATCACCCCCTTAGCAGATGTGCCCCTTGGACAGTCCTGCTGGAAGGAAGCCCTGGTACCACTCTAGGCCTGCAGCCTTCACTCAGGCAAATTCCCAGCAAGGATTTTTTGGCAGAGTCTTGTCTCTCCTTTTGCTATCAGATTTATATATGAAAAAGATTTGTAGCCTCTAAGTGACTGTGCTTCACGTTTTGAGACTGCTCTTTCCGGAACATCAGGGTAGTGCTGTGCTCATTATGATCTCATAAGAAATGTCCTCTTTTTCCCCAAACACCTTGAGTTTGGTTGCTCTCCTTCTACCCCATGCTAAGCAACACTTCCCATCACAGGAAGGACTTGTCCCTAAAGCATCCTGCCACAAAGTGAAAAAACACCACCTAAAAGCAAATCAGTATTTGAGACACATCACTGATGTGTTCATATAACTCCCTTCAAGCTATTTTAAATGAAATGCAATGCTGCGGTGTTGACTGGTTTTATGGAAGACCTCCACTCACTAATGGACACATTGCATCAACTCAGCCATCAAAACTAAGCAGTTGAAGGCACAACTGGGTTTTTTTGGCATTAGAGTTAATAAAGCTGCATGAGGTCAGCTGAGGTTTTCCTCCTGTCCTGTGCTGGAAGTACAGTGCTGAGAGCAAAAACTGGAGAGGTAGACTGCAAGGTGACAGGGATGCTCTGTGGATGCGGGGAGGCAAAACTGCGCAGAGCTGGCACAGAACAGCAGGAAGGGCATCATCCCAAAACTCAGCCAAGGGACTCTGTCGTGACAGCCTGGTTACTCTGATTTGGATGCTGCTCAGCAGAGTTCATATTTCTGTGCTCATTCATAAAAAGCAGTGTAAAACCCTTTGAGCCTCCCCAACTGGCACCTCTTGTGGCCATGCTTGCACTCCTTGAACGGCTTTTATTTTACGTACCAGGCTTGACTTCACCAGAGCGGAGTATGCCACACAGACACGTTTCAGGACAGAGTTAAAACCATCTGCAGTCAGGAAACCCGGCAGGGTCCCCAGAGAGGGTGTTAAACCAGGGGAGTGCTGATCTGTTTCCTGCCTTTGTTATGATTTCTGCCATGTAACCCAATCTCACCCACCAACCAGCCTGAGCAAGCCCGGACAGATGAGTCAGCAAGGCACGAATTGCAGCCGCTCACGTCATGTCAGCACAGTGAGCCTCCAAAATCCCAGTGGAGATTTACTGATTTGCAGGTTAATGTGCCCCAAAATCTGTGGGTGCTCACTGCCTTTACCCACAGGCATGGGAGAACAGAACAGAGAGGAGGCGAGTGGGTGGTGCAGGGGGTGCTCACTGATCAGCTCAACAACAGAGGTTGTGCGCCTCTCTAGAAGGGATATATGGGTCTATGAACTCAACTCATTGCTTTTTATATGGGTCCCAACATGGCCTTTTAGGAAAATCCCATAGAAAATGTGTATGGCATTTAAGGCTCTTGAGTGGGGACTCTTCTTTCATGTTGGCCTCTAAAATGTTTAAAAGGCTCCATGTTCTTAAAGAAAAGAAGAGCATTATTCTCACACTTTCACACATTTTTAGCCCATCACAGTCTGTGAAGTCTTGCAAATGCAAGCAAATAAAATGGGACATAGTGTAGTGAGAGCAGAAAGGGAGAGTCGTGCCATGACTGGCCACTGCTCACACTTGGCATAGACCCATGGTGTTTCACCTCCCGCGCTTGGATACAGTGGGGCCCTACATGTGCATCAGCTGCCTGTCGGTGAGCAGGGCTGCCCTTGCCCTGAACCCTATCACTGTTCAGTAGTCAAGTCAAACCAGCGCCCAGGCTTCTTTCCCTGCTCCAGGAGTGGCAGCCCAGTGAGGAGGAGCACTGGGAAGAAAGCCTGGTGCTGCCAGAGTAAAGACTGATGAGTTCTTTTGGGGAAAGGGATGGGGCAGGTGTGGACAGCACAATCCCACTCGTTTTGCAGGTCCAAGTTCCTTGGCAGGGATGCTGTACTGTGCCCTGGTGCCCTCGCGTGCTGGTGTGGGGCAGGGGGTGATGCACAGCAAGAAAAACTCATCTTCTCACTTTGTTTATTCCTCTTTCTTGTGAGACTGACGTGAGCTGGTGCTGACATCTGATCCGCTTTTGATCTTTTTCTAGCACAGGCTGTGTGTTTTTTAAAGAATTTCACTGCCAGAGCTGACCACTACTAAGAGAGAGAAAAAGCAGTTAGCAAACATCCCCATTTAAAACTGTGCCGGTTTTAAAGCTTTGCAGATTACATTGCTTGTTTTTCAGCCAAATCAAAAGATATTGCCAGCAGATTTCCAGTAAATTAGACATTTAAGTCTAAGTGGCTTGTTTGAAATATTTGAACAATGGCATGGGGAAAGCTTAGGTGAAGGACAGAGCTGAGAGGAGGACAATCTTTAATTTGTCTGCAGCTCTCCCTGGTGCAGAGGAGATAACCACAGCAGACCATCATTCTCATCAGGCTGTGGTTTGTTATGAGGATTTGGGATTATCCATGCTAATTTCCCAGGCCTTAAAATTCTGATTATGCATTTCAGCTGTAGTACAGTAGGCAAATAACTGTGGGTTTTTTTCTGAGATTTCTTGCTTCAGGCTCTTTCTGAAATTCATGGAAGCTATCTGTAACATAATTTTCTGATAATAATTTTAAATGTCTTTTAGAAATCTGAGGAGAGCGGAGAATTTTCTGACTATCTCTTTTGAGTTACATTCTTAGGTCACAGACAATTCTGTTGCAAATAGGTAAAGCTCCACTCACTGAAGCAGTGTTGTCCCTGACAGTGTTGAAGTGTAAAATGTTTTGGGTAGGTTTGTGTCATCCCATTGTTGGAAGGCAGGGAGTTAAACAATACTTGTGCAGGCAGCTGAAATGCCAAAGTAAGTATGTTGCTTTAAATCACGGTAAGATCTATCATTTATTTTCATTGTATTTGGAGCATTGGAGCCAGGATCTCAGTGAGCAGGATGAGCAGGACTAGTGTCCACCATAGTTGAATGTGCCATGAAGTCCCTTAGCACCTGTCAGTGGAGCTTGAGGTGCCTCCTGCAGAAACTAAGTCATTGAACTATGTTTAAAAGACCTAAATAACGTTGTGTACCTGGGCATTTTTATTTTGCACCCTTGTATTCTGTTCCACATATTGCAAAAATGAAGATAATTTACATCATTATGAAGTTGTGTCTAGTAAGTAACATGGGGTCCTCTTTTACCATGCCTCAGTTCAAGAACACAGAATCACAGAATGGTTTGGGTTTGAAGGGACAGTAAAGATCATCTAGTTCCAACCCTCTTGCCATGGACAGGGACACCTCCCACTAGACCAATTACTTAATGCCTTGTCCAGCCTGGCCTTGAACCTCCACAGGGATGAGGCATCCATAGCGTCTCCAGGCAGTCCTCTTCCAGTGTCTCACCACACTCACAGTAAAGAATTTCTTTCTAATATCTAATTTAAATCTACCCTCTACATTATATAAATGCATAAGCAAGAGTGTGTTAAAACCAGGGTAGCATCAAAGAATTATTGCTTCTCACTGTGAATGTTTTAAAGTGTTGCAGTAGTGAAGTTAATCTTGTCATGTAGTTTTGCATCAGGTTGCTATGGGATTTATAAAAATAAATGTTTTGTTCAGTACTGGATCTTCTCACTGATCAGTAGTATTAAGAGAGTCTGTTTCCCTTTAAGTAACTAGCAAGTTGCTATTTACTGCAAGCCGATACATGATGGACATTCCACTACATTCCAACATTCTCTTTGCTGTATTATTAATTTTTAATGAACAATAGAGATGTTGAATGTGGTCCTAAAAGACTGGGTGATAAGAAGGTTAAGAGTTAAACTTGATTTTATGATATTTTATGTTCTGAAACAATATCTATCTCCTCTATAGTTGATAATATGTATTAGCCCAGTCTGTAAGTTTCTGATATTTTCTTATCCTTTATTGGCGAAAACCTTATAAGAAACCAAGCTGATAGCTCAGAGTTTACCACCTTGCACTCTGTTTTCCAACTATCTTTATGTGTCAAGGAACCCTGTTAGTTATTTGTTGTTATGCCCCAACTGTCTTGCAGACCTAATGCAAAGGAGAAATAGCAAGGACCAGGCCTATCTTACTTCCTCTGCTTTGCTCCAAAAAGCTTCAATATTTACTCAGCTCCCTTGAGGCAGGCCTCTGTCCTCATCTTGATTTTAGAAAAGTGTTTCTTGCTGCTTCTATGTAACTGGCCCGCTCGGCCATGCACATGTCCCTGCTCTGTAGATGACCTGTAGCAACTGCGTTCTCCCTCCCATCCAAGCAATAGCACCCTCCTACTCTGCAGGGGTAGTCTGCAAGGTGGGGTTTCATTTGTTAGATTACTTGGAGTGCTGCCCGAAACACACAGACAAAAAAAAAAAGTTAGTTGAGGAAAACTGGAAGGTCAAGACTTGCTTTAACACGAAATGCAGTCATGAGTATCACCAGCCTCTGTGAATTGTGGGCTCATGCCCATTCCTTCAATGGCGTTTCCACTGGAAGTGGAGGGAGTGCACCATGAAGAGACAGAGTACCTGCTTTGTACCCTGTGCTGCTTGTTGCAGGATCACCGCAGCCTGGGCTAATTAGAATGGACAGCAATTAAGAGTAATTGAGGTAGTCTTTCTAGCTCAGTGATTTCCTTGTAGCTTTTAATAAGGAGAAATCAGAAGGAAAAACAAATGCTGTTGTTCACTAAGCTCTCATGAGTGGTTTCTGATTGTCTCAGGATTCAACAACTCATTAGATGAAGAATTGGCAGAACTTGGTTTGAGTAACACCAGTTTTCTGCATGTCTGTGTGATGACGTTGTTTACATTCTTGAAACACGTGGAATGTTAATTTTTCTGGTTTTTTTTTTTTAATTGGTATGGGGTTCTTCGGTTATTTTGAGCCTGAGCTTGTTTTCCTCTATTATGTAAGAAGTCAAGATACTAGGAAGTGTGAGGTACTTTCCTCTACAGATACTTCAATTAAAGAAGCTACAAAGACAGGACTGGCCAAACAGGATCCTTGTCACAGGCCTTTGATCACAATAAATCACTGGGTTTGGAAAAGACAGTAATAATAGGATTTTGTTTGTTTGTTTGTTTTGTAATATTGTTTATGTTTAGTGTGATGAGGACAAATAAGTACCAAATAGATTGCAAAGGGGAACCATGTTTGTGGTGGTGACAGCCCTGGCTGAAACAGCTGCTTCACCTGCAGCCTGTGTGCTGGACATTCTCTACTGGGACCAAATCTGACATACCAAACCTGTGAGCAGTATCCAGTGCCTGCCAAAAAAACCAAAAAACGTTTAGAGAAATTTTTCTCCCTTATCCCCCTGTCCCAAAATGTGGATTTTTTTTCTTTCTCCCCATTTGTTTTGGCCTAAATTCGGGACCCCAGAGCAAGAATTGCAAATGGTTGGTAAGGGGGCAAAAAAGATTCCATGTCAACTGCTCATCCTGCTGCCTACATAGCAGAGAGTCCCTCATGCCCACTGTGGATGCCCTTGCTACACCATACCTGTGGGAATACCTCCATATTCATGCATACCTACAAATTTGGATCCTCAATAGGCGCTATTCAGAATGGGCAACTAAAATGGTGAATCCTCTACCAAGTTCTTCTCTTAAACGCCACACATTTTTTACAACCAAGCCATTCGAGCGTGACTTGGGGTCAGTGAACTGTGGTAGAGAGTACTGTAACAAATTGGAAAATTATACTAATAAATGCATAAGCTTTCAAGAGACAGATGATGATAAATTCTTTTAGTTTACCACTGTTTCTCATAGGGGATTTGCATTTTTCACTTTCTTGACACTAGGTCTTCACAAATAAAAGCTGGTGTCTTCATCAGATACCCATCAGGCTACTCAGGTGTTGTTTTGGAGGGTCCATATACTCTCAACCTATTTTTAAACAAAACACACATACTTATGACATGTTCTAGAGAAAGCAAACAGAATCAGAAGTCTTCACCTCTGATCAGCTACTAGTTTGAAAATATTTTCTCATAATTCAGTTTCCACATTTAAACAATAAACTTACATGCCTCCTGCCTCACACAAATGTTGATGTGCATTATTCCTGCCATCTGTGCAGTAACCCTCATCTTTGTGTACATGTATGCTCTGATCTTGTTTTTCCAAAGCCTGATTAAAGCAATCTTGTGGCTCCCTGTAAAACTGGAAACATCAGAGATTCTTCTT
This sequence comes from Acropternis orthonyx, assembly GCA_035583155.1. Taxonomy (NCBI): domain Eukaryota; kingdom Metazoa; phylum Chordata; class Aves; order Passeriformes; family Rhinocryptidae; genus Acropternis; species Acropternis orthonyx. The sequence continues at coordinate 104,673,211 of JAWWEU010000081.1, forward strand.
GACTGACTTGTTAAATACACGAGGAAAGCTTTAACTGGACGATAATTGATGGTTTAAAGCAAGATTGCACCCAAAGGCTAAATCTGCAGACAGGATGGCACAGAACATCCAAGTAATGACAACCGCACAGGATCCTCACTTCACAGGGCTTGGGGACCTTTGTGGATAGCTAGAATCATAGAAACACCGAATCAAAGAATAGTTCGGGTTGGAAGGGACATTAAAGATCATCTGGTTCAACCCCCATGCCACAGGCACATCTTTCACTAGATCAGGTTGCTCAAAGCCCCATCCAACCTGACTTTGATCACTTCCAATAATGAGAAATCCGTGAATTCTTTAGGCAACCTGTCTCCACCCTCATCATAAAAGATTTCTCCCTTTTGTACAATCTAAATCTACCCTCTTTCAATTTAAAACTGTTTTCCCTTGTCCTGTCACTATAAGCTCTGCTAAAAGGTCTCTCTCCATCTTCCTTATAAACCTCCTCTAAATACTGAAAGACCACTATAAGGTGTCCCTGGAGTCTTCTCCTCTCTGGGCTGACCAACCTCAGCTCTCTCAGCCTGTCTTCACAGGAGAGGTGCTCCATCCCTCTGACCATTTTCATGGCCCTCCTCTGGATCTGCTCCAACAAGACTGTTTCTTTTCTGTGCTGTAGACACTGGATGGGCATACAGAACTGGATGCAGTATTTCCAATAGTATTTCACAAGAACAGATTAGATGGGAAAATCAACCCCCCTCCACCTGCTGGCCATGCTTCTTTGATGCAGCCCAGGATGTGGTTCATGCTGGCTCATGCCCAATTTTTCATGTACTGGTATCCCCAAATCCTTCTCTGCAGGGCTACTCTCAAATTCATTCATCCCCCAGTCTGTCCTGATAATGGGGATTCCCCAGACCTATATACAGGACCTTGCACTTGGCCTTGCTGAACTTCATGAGGTTCACATGGGTTCACTCCCTCGGCCTTGTCAGGGTCCCTCTGGATGGAATCCCTTCCCTCTGGTGAATCAACTGCACCACTCAGCTTGGTGTAATCTGCAAACTTGCTGAGGTGCACTTGATCCCACTGTGTCATTGATGAAGATTTTAAATAGTATTAGTCCAGTATGGACCCCTGAGGGACACCACTCATTTATGTTTTCACTTGAACAATGAGCTGTTGACTGTAATGCTTTGAACATGGCCATCCAGCCAGTTCCTTATTTGTCTAACAGTTGCTCCATGTAACACATATCTCTCCAATTTAGCGGCAAGAATCTTGTGGGGGACTGTATCAAAGATCTTACAGAAGTCCAGGTAGATGATATGAGTAGCTCTTCCCTTGTCCACCATGGCAGTCACTCCATTATAGAAGGCCACTGGATTACTGAAGCATGATTTGCCCTTAGTGAACACATACTGGCTGTCTCTAATCACCTTCCTGTCTTCCATATGTTTCAACATAACTTCCAGGGATGATCTGTTCCATGATGATCTATCCCATGGTCTTACTGGGCTTGGAGGTGAGGCTAACTGATTGGTAGTCACTTTTAGCACTGAATTCAGGAATTTAATGAAATACTGGGCACAAAAAGTATTTTTTCAGTCTATTTTCACCATGATTCATGGCCCATCTATATGTGATGTGGAAGTTTCTAAGCATCAAATACTTCTCTTGTTTAGATCTCTGTGTGGGATTAATTACATAGGGCAAATATGACTGCGTTACAGAGCGATTAATTTGGTCTTAAATTCCAACTATATATGTTTGTTTTTCTATAGAAATACCTCTGTTCAAAATTAATGCAATGCTGATGTGTTACTTGTCAAAAACCTTTGATTATTTTGTCCCAGAGAAAATGCTCGCCTTTTTTTTTTTGTTTTGCTGCTCTAAATAGACATAATATGATTTGACCCCCACTTCCCCTACCAAGAAGAGACAGTTAGAGAAAGGATCATCATGGAAAAGCCTAGACAGTTTTATTTTGAGGCCTTCAGTTGAGGTGGAGTTTCAGAATTCCTGAATGGTTGAGCTATTCCACTTTATTCTGGTGTGATTTTAAAATTTGTTTCTTAGTTTCATGGAAAAAACAGATTAGATAAATTACATCTCAGTTTTCCCCAGGAGACTGGGCTCCCTAACCAGAGATGCATGGAGTATCAGAGTGGTTTATTTAGAAATACTGTCCAGTGTTTCCTTTTTGTTACATCAAAATAAACACATTTCAATTGAGTAATGCAATTTTCCAGTTTTACAGAATGTTTTTATGCTTGTTCATTACAATTTGTCCAGAATCTAAACATTATCCACAGCTTTATTGTAGCTTTCCTTAAAGAAAAATCTGAAAGTGTTTGTAAATACTAAATCTCTCAAATGGAACTGTCTTTTTCCATAGACACAATATTCTAGTAAAAACTTCCACTGGGTTTAATTTAAAAAAAAAGTGTCAGATTCTTCACTGTGGCTTCAGCAGCAGCACCCTGCTCAAAAATGTATTGCACACTGCCCCTCCATTTATAGAGACTGTATATTTTGTATCTGCAGAAAATTTGAGAAGTGACTAAAATGCTTCATGCCTGCAGTGTTAACTGGTCTCTTTCCAGTGTCTAAATGATGAGCTGTTGCTGTTACTCGTGGTGCTTATTTCAGTATCATCTGAAATTCATCAAAAATTCAGGGGACGAACCGTGCAGGTACGGAAGAGCTTGTGGCCTCAGCAGGTGAGATAAGAAAAGAGTGGGTAATAACCTGTACGCCAAGGGAAGGATGTGACAGCAGCAATTAGCACATCAGCTCTGTTGGCTTCTAGGCTTGAGATCCAAAGAGTAAAAATAATAGACAGCAGTAGCATATTAGGAGCATCCATGATTGCTGGAAAGCCTCCCCGCTGGATGACAAAGTCCTCAAGTCTTTATGAGCAACAAATAAATTAGTTTATCTGTTAGCTGTCATATAAAAACGTATTTTCATCTATATTACTTTCCACAAAAATTACTGTGGACAATCAACGGCTTCTAGTGCTGTTTGTAAACAACTAGTAAACATGAGTTTGAAGCATTATCCAAGCAAATTCATGAATTCTTGTTTTTTCTTGAGTTGTTTCATCTATCACATCTCAGTCTTTTGGTAAAGGCCAAGAAGGGTCTTTATGTGTTGATTATCTTAATTTTGTTTAAACTTCATAATCTGGAACCAACACAGGGACATTTTTCTAAGAGATTTCCAGTTACTTTTTTTTCCACTTTGAGTATCAGAATACAATGTGAGTTTAAAGAGCACAATCAAAAAATCAACAAGACAATATGTGTGATTTATAGATACATACAAATTATGCCTTGGTGAATAAAACCCTCTCTAAAACTTGCAGAATAGAGCACAGGGATGAAGGATGGGGATGGACGTAGCATTCTCATTTCTTCTGCTCAGTTTATCAGAGTTTTAGCATCAAGTGATGTGGTTGTGGCTTAGAAACTGCTCAGTGTCCCACAGCGATCAGGGCTGTATTTGCCCAGAGTGTTCTTTGCTGCAAAAGGACTTGTTGACAGACTCCTTGCTGCAGCAGCACCATCATGGAAGGTATTACAACTAATTCAACATGTCTCTGGCAGGAGTTAGGCAAGGTTGAGGCTTCTGTGGTATCACTGTTCTTCCACATCAGCATTTGTGAGAGTTAACTCGGCTCCTTATAAGCAAATATAAACAAACCAGTTCAGGTTGTACAAATTCCAGGGGTGGAAATTGTACTCACAGCTGTGACAAATCAGGAGTGTGACCTGTCCAGAGCACAGGGATACTGTTTTTTCCTGAAACACTCTAAAGGCAGGGAAGATGGAACACATTTTTACTCTGTTGAAAAACAACCATGAAGTTTTGTGTTTTCTGATATATAACTTGTTCTGTTTGTCACCTGAAATGATGGCATGGGCCTTTTTATTACAGTATTACTTTTTATTACAGTAGTATGTTCACATCAAAGAACCAAGGCTCATGTAATTAAACTGTGCAGCAGACATAAGCAAACTGAAATTTATTATGAGTGAAGAAAGCAGCGAGTTCTTCATGACAGAAGTCCATGAAAATCAATTAGATCTTTGTCCTGCCACTGGGCAAACAGGCAAGGTGCCTGTTGAGCCTGATGAAAGTCTTCCCTTGGATTATTCAGCCAGCTGAGTCCATCAGTTCTTCCTGGTTTTTTGGTTTGGGTTGGGTTTTTTTCTGAATTAGGTTGAATTTGATGTAGACCGGTGTAGTAAAGCACACTGGATAGATCATGCTTCTCTATGATGCATAATTTTATATACTGTCATTTAGCAGGTTTTTTGAGACTTGCAGCCCATCCTGCTGGGTGTTTGCAGGCAGATGCTGACTGCATTCACTTTCTCAGAGAGGCTGCTGTGAGAGCTCCAGCCACTCAAGGGAAGCTCAGCACACAGGGCTCCTGTGGCACATTACAGAGTGGTCCAGGAATTGGCTGCAAATGTTGATGAGCTGCAGTGAGGAGTTGTGCACCCCAGCTCCCAAAACAGGTAATGTGAACAGGATGAGTACTTTGCTTTTCTGGAAGGAGTCTGGCTGACCTGTTGTGTTCATCTCCAAAAGCGTTTGGATGACTTAGAGGAGCTAGGGAATCACCAGCGGAATCAGGGATTGAATTGTGAGGGAGGTTTGTAGAGTTGGTTTAGGGTGTGCTCACTGCTGAATGCAGATGAAGTGAAGCTGTCCTTGGCTGTGCATGCAGAGGGGTAACACCAAGTTATGTAGCCCATGGGCCAATTCCCTGTAAATTAAACCCTCGTTGACTCCCGTGGGTTCGGATGGGTTGGCGTGCACCATTTCCTTTTCTATTCTGAGCATTTTTGGGGTGGTCATAACACTTCAGAGACTTGTACAGTGTATACCTCAGGCATCATGCCTATGGTCTACGATCTTCAGCTCAGGACAGCGTGCTGACAGGGTGGGTAGAAGACTGATCACCTCCCATCCTGTGTTTGGCAGCTTCTGGGACTGTCCCCACATTTGACGCCAGCCCTGTCAAATTGGGAAATTTTCACTTGATCCATCTCAGCAATCTAACTCATCCAACATCATGCTTTCTATGCCTCTTGATGACTTTTATCATGGCTAACTGAACTAAGTATGTATTGATGAGAGAGAATTTTGTGTCCTGGATCCGCCATGAGCTATTACTTAAGAATGACTGTGAGCTGCAGACTTCTTCCAGTCTTCCCCAGTTTTCACAAGGATAAATCCATGATAAGATTAAATAACCTACCTCAGGATGCAGGAAATATGGTAAAGGAAACAGTCATTTGGAAGAAGAATAAAACAGCCTGGAAAAATATGTTAGCTTGGGCACTGCAAGAAACTCTGGATTCTTGAAAATGGGGCTATCCCAAAGTCCATGTAGCTTCAGTAATCCAGTGATCTCTTCCAGCTGTTATCATGAGCACCACAGCATAATAATCACCTCTGTGTGCATTACTCATTCTCCATTTTATGGTGTGTCTCTGTACTTACTAGACCATTGACAGGGGAACAAGTTACCCGTTGAAGGAGACCTGGATGTAATTATGCATTGTTCAACCGAATCCTATTAGTGTCGAATAACAGAAGATGTTACACGTAATCTGAATTAGTAAGATACATGGAGGAGTATGGCAGAGTCACGAAGACAAGGACTGATGCTCAGCAGAGACTGCTGCTTTGGGAGATACAGGCCTGATGACATATTAGCTATGATGCATTTTATCTGTGTGTCATTAATTTTGGCTTAATGTTCTCTCCAGGTATGAGAGAAGAAACATTGAGATTACAGAGAGTTAAATAACGACAAGTAAAACCTGACCTGGCACAGAAGAATGAGAGATTTTTGTAGTGTATACTGAACATGAGCTCAAAATAAGAGAAGACAAAAAGTGTTTCAGGCTAGTGCTTCTTCTCTGTCACATGAATGGATGTGAAGTCCTGGGGAATCCTCTGACCCTCTGTAGAAAACACAATAGAAGCCAGCCAGACCACTATCAGCAGACCCCAACAGGGACTCCTCATCATGCAGGTGGCTAACTCTGCATTCACAAGTCTGCTTGTGTAACTGCCCTGTGATGCAGGGATGCACAAACACATGGTAATTAGTACCAGCAGCATCCAGGGTGGTGCTGCTCAGTTCCTGCAGTAAAGTCCAAGGCAGGCTGAGTAATCCCCATCCCTACCAAGCACTGAGCCCGTTTTCTGACTTGAATGCAGTGTGTGGTTTGCACTCAGGCTCTGATTTGTAATAAATTCATTCCACTGAGGTGCTCTAATAAGGGATTAGTTTTAGGCTCTGACTAGGTGCGAGTCTTGACAGTGTAACTGTGCTCAAGCACTTAATTTTGGACAGATTTCCTCTTAGCACTTGGAAACCTATAAATGTGTAAGTTGAAAGGTAAGGAGAGAAAATCCCTCAGAAGCTAAGCACTTGATTTGGCATTTAATGTTCTTGATATCAGGGCAATACTCTAAGCCAACTGTAGCAGTTTCATTCCACCATAAAAAATGATGAAAAGGATACAATTTTCAATCAATTGTGCAAGCTTTCCTTGTTGATATGGTTGTTAAAAGAAGCTTCCTGATTTTTTAATAAATGGGGTGGTTTAACCCCAGCTGGCAGCTAAGCCCCACACAGCTGCTTGCTCATTCTCCCCACCAGCAGGATCAGGGAGAGGATCAGAAGAGTAAATGTGAGAAAACTTGTGGATTGAGATAAAGACAGTTTAATAGGCAAAGCAAAAGCCATGCACAATCAAAGCAAAACAAGACATTCATTCACCACTTCCCATGGGCAGACAGGTAGGTGTTCAGCCATCTCCAGGAAAGCCAGGCTCCATCACATGTAACAGTGACTTGGGAAGACAAATGCCATCACTGTAAATGCCCCTGTCTTTCCCCAGCTCTGTATGCTGAGCGTGATGCCATATAGTATGGAATATCCCTGTGGTCAGTTGGGGTCAGATGTCCAGCCTGTGTCCCCTCCCAGCTCTTTGTGCACCCCAAGCCTGCTCACTGGTGGGGTGGTGTAAGGAGCCAAAAAGGCCTTGACTCTGTGTAAGCACTTCTCAGCAATAATGAAAACATCCCTGTATTATCAACACTGTTCTCAGGACAAAACCAAACCATAGCCCAATGCCAGCTACTATGAAGAAAATTAACTCTATCCCATCCAAAACCAGTTCAATAAGCAAGAAATAGCCATGGAGTTTGGTTTATATCTCATGTGTTCGAACACAGTGAAACATTGTAGGAATTAAGGCCAAGAGGCACAAGTACTGAATGCAATGATGATGAAAATTATACCAGTAGAATTAGGGAAATATAGTGATTGTTATTATTCTTATTTATATTATTATGGCTTCATCAGAGGTCAGTATCCTACAATTTTTTTTTCAGAACTGGATTTCAAAACTGATTGAGGGATTTTCTTTACCCAGCTGTATTTCAGAAAATGCTATTCTCTCCACACACACCTAAAGAGTAAGATGCTCAGTTACATCTTGTACATCCATTTGCCTTATTAAAGACATCTGAGGCCTGAAAAAAGTTTTGCTAGCCACTTCTCTTTTTTATTAGAAGAAGAGAAATCACACTGTCTTCAACACAATTATGTTGGTTTCTTGTGTGTCATGTCATCGGTAAGCTGCATGTTCATCAACAAGGTGAGGAGAGATGAAGAGTTTTTTTGAGAATCTCTTCTTTAAAAGCAGTAGGAATTCACTGGTCATCTCACAGTCATCATCAATCTTTTCAACAAGGAAAATGTGTGTCATCATCCTTTTGGTACAGATGAGACTTAAACCAAGGCAAGACATTTGCTTGCATTCATGGCAGATCAATGTTTCTGAGGAACCTGTAGAGCAATTAGCAATTAATTTGTGCTCTGATATAGGGCAGGAGGAAAGTCAGGCTATCCTGATGGTCTTCTGGCTGTAGCAGGAATGCCTATATTGTGTTGGGAATCTCCATCTGAAAAGGTAAAAAGGAGAAAACAGACTTAACAGATTGTGTGGTTCTTTGCCTCTGAGAACAGCAGACCACAAAGCTCAGGAGAAAGCAAGGCAACTGGAGACAAAGCAAGGCTGGTGGAGGGCAGGAAGGTAACTTTACCCTAATATATCTCGGATCCATGATCCCATCATGGAGATAAAACACAAAACACATTGAACAAATTATTTATAACCCAACAGAAAAGTGCCAGAATTTTTGGGACACTTACTAAAATTTTAGTGTTACTGTGGGAAATTTTTAATTTGCAACAATGACAGGGAACGGCACTGTTAGGTAATTTTATAGACATTAAAAAAGCATGTAAAATTCTTGGATAAAAAGTGGCATAGCAGTGCAAATTATCTTTCATGTAAACTGTCTTTCAAAATGTAGCTATAGGAGATATGATATAAGAGATATGGCCAGCTTGTGCTGTGGTTAAGAAACTTTACAGACCTAAACATACCACACATCTTTCCTGTGTATGATTCCAAAAGATTCTAGGCACTGGAGCAGTTACTTGGTTTTACTTGGATTTACTAATTATATCATGCAGAACAATGTATTTCAATTAAATATATAACAGCCTCTCTGGAATGCATATTTTAGAAATTCTTCTGTCTTCACCATATTTTATTTAATCCATAAGTTCAGCTGCATGTCTCAGCTGATGCTGCTAGTATCAGTGCTAGAGATGAGTGGCATCCAGCCAGAACTAGTAGGAATACAAGCTCCACTGCGTTTCAGGAAAGAAAGATGAGAACTCAATTTTAGATCAAATTTGACTTTGTGATCTTTGTTCTCACGTGGTTTCATGTCTGGGAGAAATCTATTGTTTATAAGAATTTAACACCTTAAAATGCTAATTGTGCTCAAGAGGTTTCAGCCATTCAAAGTAGGTGAAAATATTTTCTTGCATGCAAATAAGAACCTAATTAATTTGGCAAGGTATCAACTTCTCCAGTCATCTCTGGTAGCTCTGTCTCTCTGAGGAAAAGGAAATTTTTATCTGGAGGAAGTAAGCATAGCCCAGTTTTCTTTTGCTGGTTTGTTTTTTGGTTTGTTTTGGGTTTTTGTTTGGGTTTTTTAAATGAAACTGCAGAACAACTAACTACACATGCTGTACCGACTAAAGGAGTCTGTGAAGAAATAACCTGAGAGGGGTTTGCTGCTGTTTTCAGAAAATCCCTCACGCTATTTTCAGATAAGAAATTAGACTACAAGAAATAAACACAAACCTCCCAAGCCCTGGGTTTGAAAGGTATCATCCAAACTGTAGGCCAGTCTGCTAAAAGACAATTAGGTCTACCATGTAGGCCCACAGACTTTGTCCTGTATCTGTGTGTTACTTTACTTGTTGGGTTTAGGCAACTGGTGGTTCACATGCAGCTCTTGTTTTGTTTAAAGCCATATTGTAGTAGGCAATTGTTTGTGCATACTGGGTTAGGAGCAGCTTTCAGCTGGTATTAGAACCTGCTGACAGGCAGAAAATTACTTTTGCAAAATGTTTTATCAACAATATTTTATGCAGAACATTTTGTAATGAAAACAGTAATATATCTTCTTTTTACTGCAATGCTGAGTTTTTGAAACATCACTCTCCCTCATAACCATCTCATGAGGCAGGGATTTGGAGAGGCTGACGAGTTCACCTGGGTCAGGAAGTCTATTCTGAACCATATGCTTACCACAGCTATTGGTGAGGCAGAAATAATGTCTGGTAATCCACCTCTCATATTGCCAGTTTGTGCTGATCCCCCATCCCTTTCTGGGATGGGTGGGGCTGCCATATCCATAGGATGGGAGTAGTCCAGCACATGTTCTCCAGATCCCTGAAACTACCACCCAGCCAGGTATATACAGGACCTAGAATAGAAAAGCCATAGCTTGAGGCAGCAAGGAAACTGTGACTCTTCTGCTCCTGGCTGCTGAGAGAATAGAGTAAAATCTGTCTTTAGAGTGACAAGGATGAGATCCAAGCTCTTTGGCTTCTCTTTGATAAGGGTGCTTCCCCTGTTTATTAGTGCTCACAACTCTCCTTTGCCTTGGATAGGTGAAGAGAAACTTTGGAGGAGTGTTTCATCTGATGAAATGCTCACTTGCTGAGCTGGCTGAGCAAGATTTCTTGCTTGTTGAGCTCAAGATACATCTTAGCACTTTGTGAACTGTTGAAAAAAATTGCTTACTGATGCTCAGCCAAGGTGGCCATAGAAAAGCAGCGTGGCTTGAAGGGCTGTTGTAATTCCTAAAATTGCTTTAAACACTCTGTGCTACTGTGGGAAAAGTAACTTTTGAAACAATGTGAACCCTTCATGGTCGTGTAACCTAGGGAGTCTGCACTGCAAGATGCTTTGGAGGCTGCACTTCTGCTGGAGAGGACCCTGCAGTCTGCCAAAGGCTTGGCACTGCTGTCAGCTGAACGGGAATTTTGCTGCTTGTGATGCCAACAGAGAGCCGAAGGGCTTGTTTTCCTCTTTGAACTGAGGACGCCAGGGCAGGATTTCTTGGTTACACAATAAAATAATAAAAATGCTAGTTTAAATTTTGAATTAGTAAAGAACTATTTTTGGCTCTCTCAGAGACAGCATCTGTAAATAATCAGGCAGAAGCCTTTCCATAAAACAACACAGAAAAACCTCAAAGAGCATTTAGATTCTGCAACGTTTAAACAAGATTTTTAACTCATGGGGAAGCCAACATCAACACAATGCTTCCTGCACATAAAAGCATGGAATTTCTTAGCAGTGTGGGGGCAATAAATGACTATCACATTTCCCTCTTTCTAAAACCTAAATATTTTTCAATGGAAATAGTAATATTGATGGAAAAAGAAAAGAGGGCCGTGAGTTATGTAAGAATTTATTTAAGCTCTGAACCTCCATACATTGCAGACTGGAGACTAATTAAAGAAAAACTTAAGCTGTTCAGTTTTGCTCTAATTGTCCCTAAGCTCAAGAGATCAAATATGCTTGCTGAAATCCTTCTTGTAATCATCCACATTCGTGACCCAAGTTTTGAGTTCATTCCTGCTGTTCTCAGCCAGGTCCATCCATAATGCAAACAAAAGAAGCAAATTAGATGTTCTTAATTATGTCCTCTACAAAGGTAGGAGGACGTGATGACTAACAGCTATGCACATATATGCTCCTAGCAGCCTCTGACCAGTGTTTGCCCACAGTGTGTGTGAAATCAGAAATTCATCCATAAGCAAGTACATATGGATGGGCAATTTGCTAAGGAAAATGTAAACATTGTCCAGTGTAAAAAAAATTAATACTTTTTTCTAGATGCTGTTATCTTGATTTCTTGGCTCTTGTAGGTGGAGTGCTGTTGGCTTAGTCAAGCTTTTTTGCTTTAGAGTGGAAAATTGTTTTTGAGAAACTGTCTACCTTTCTGGTCAGTAGGTTGACCTGACTGAAACGGATGGATCTCCAAGCTCTGGATGAATGAACTAGTAAATACCAAGTTTGAAGGAGGATGACTAGTCCAGACAAACAGAACTGAGAAATGTTACAGTTTAACATGGCTCCACAAGAAAGTTGTGTGGTTTCACAAACCACCCCCGGTTTGTGAACTGCTGCTAGAGAAGGGCTGAATTAAGCATTTATTTCATCTGTGTGAAACTCTGTGTAAAGAAGCAGAAATCAGTCTTGCACTTCCTGTTTACCAGTCTGGTTAGCTTTTCACTATAGTTCGTAAGTTGTCATTTGGAGTGTCTAATTATCTAGCTTCCCACAAACAGCAGATTTGTGACTTTTTCCAGATGAGGCACAGTTATGAAAAGTTATATAGTAAAGGAGTCAAGATCCCAAATTGTGCCTAAATCTGTTTTTCTCTGCTAAATGATTTACTCATCTTGATATTCTGACAAATGCCAAAGCAATTTCCCAAAAAAACTAGTGTTTGCTTCATCAGCAGCTTTCAGAGAAAACAAAATGTTTTGGTTCAGACATAGGAAAAGAAGGTCACAGAGATACTGAGCTTACCAAAGTGCATCCATTACAAATTCTCAGAACACTCAGAAAGGGGTCAGCCAGGGTTGGTGGCACCTGGGAACCTGGCACAACTGTAGCTCTTGGCTGAACCGTGTCTCCTGGCCACCTCCTGCCTTCTGGCTACCCCAGGCAGGTCGCACTGGAGTTCAGGAGCATGGAGCAGTGCCAAGACTGTGCATGGTCTCTCTGGAGCTCAACAATGACTTTTCCAAAGGGACAAAGGACATCTAAGCAGGTTTGCAGGTTTGAAAAACTTGGTTGGGTCTAGCACCATATGAAAATGGTTTGATGAAAGTAAAGCATGAACGAAGAGAGACTCTGTCTTCTAGAGCTGGGAAGAATTTATACTCTGTCCCACAGTAAGAATTTTATTTTTTTTTTATTTTTTTTTTTAAACTGTCAAGCTTGGGAACAACAAAGATTGGCATTTAGATTATGGACCATGGGGAAACCAAAAGTTCATGCTGTAATTATCTTTTCAGTATAGCTTTCTTTTCACAGAATCACAGAGTGGTAAAGTTGAAAGGAATCACATTGGGTCATCTGGTCCAGCCTCCCTGCTCAAGCAGGGTCATCCCACAGCACATGGCACAGGATTGCATCCAGAAGATTCTTGGGTATCTTCAGTGAGGGAGACTCCACGAGTTCTCTGGCCAATCTGTTACAGTGCATGGTCACTCCCAAGCCAATCTAAGCTGCTATCGGGAGAACAAAAAGTCAGTGTGAAGACTGCAATGATGAAAATGTGTGTTGTCTGCACATTGGTTTGTTTACTTTTTGATACAACTTGTGGCTTTTACATTTTTCTTTGACTATAGCACTTTACAATTTAAGAAACTGTAAGTTTCTCCTAAGAAAGATATCTTTAAGAAAGGTTTCCTTGAAGCAGGAAGGATGCTGAGCAGAGGAGCTCACACAGGAGATAATTGTCAAAGTACAGTAATCCTGCAACTCTTCAAAGTAAAGCAAGAAAGTGTCACTTAGCTACAGTGTGGGTGACAGAAAGGTTTATAAACCTGGTTAACACATGTATCTTCAATATACAGATTTTCAGGTAGTATAAGCTGGTGATGATAGATTTTTAGCACTTAAATTGAAGGCATAAAAAGCAGGTGTATTTCCCTAACTTACTTGACTGTACCTGTCTTCATACAGGTACCCCAGTTTTTTTCACATTAAATGTAGTGTCCATGCAAGTCATGACTTCTCATGGTACTTTTCAGGAGTACAGAAAGTTAAGGTAGGAACAGGGTCGATATTGTCTCATAGATAAAAAAAGCAATGAACAAGATCATGCTGTTCAGGTATTATGAAACATTTTCCATCATCTTAGTTCAATAGGTAACAAACACAGCATGATCAACACAGAATATGTTTTTGCCTTTTTTGTTCCTGTCTTACCCATGCACTCTTTTCGTGCCATGTGGGTAACAAACAGATGTATTACATCATACTGCATTAAATCCTGTGGAGGCAATAGTCTTAAGTGCTGCGTCAAATATTTATAATGTGGAATTATTTTAGGACAGGAGCTAAGTACAGGTGGTATCCCTCATAGTGTCTCTCTAGTTTTAGTAAGAAGCTGAAGCTCAGCTACTGCCTTACAATTATATTTTTTCTCTAACCTTCAACATCCCTTTTCATTTGCCACCACTGGAATATGTTTAATTATTATTGTGTATTAGAGTCTCCATTGCTTTCTTTATTAGCTTCCTTATTTAAGCTGGGAAGAACCAAGTTTTCCAGAGCCCCTGTCTATCCCTACTGCTCATATGGGTGGGTAAGACCTCCCTTTCCTGGGCCCATGAGGCACAGAATATGTGCAGGTAGTGTATGTACTGAGTGTGTGCCCATCAGCAAGCCCATGGCTATGGACCAGGTGCTGGGAGCAGCCAGCCTGTAAGTCATCAGTGCGGGCTGGGTGTGAGGGAATGCCACGATGAGGGTCCCAGGACTCGGATTATTGGTGATTCCGGCCCATGGGTGAGGGTGCGTGGTTTCCAAAACCATGGGAGATGGGTCAGGGCAAATAAGCCTGGCACATGCTCCCAGCTGTTTTACACTTTTTGCATTGCAGGGAGGTTATGCTTTCTGAGATTGTATTCTCCTTGGTGTGCAAGATACTAATAGTTTCAATAGCAAGAGGAATTTCCACTCTTAAATCTGCTTTATCTGCATGATGCTGTGTTTCTAGACAGTGTCTTGCTTTTCTTTTACTTTGCAAAAATGAAAACCCTAACTATGGCAGCCTGTCCTGAAAACATCTAAAATATTTACAGCTATTTTCTCTTTAGAAAATCAGCACTCTGAGGGAGTTTGTTGTTCATCTAAGGCCATGTGTCTTCCAGTTATGAGTCTGTTTAAATGCCAAACTTCTGTGTGCTTCGTTTACTTCCTTTGACTTCCAAGCTTATCCAAGTAACTTTTTTAATGGAATTAATTTACAGGTCAAGTTAGTAATTAGAGATTCTTTACTCAGAAATATTGGCAATACTTTTACTCTTTATTCAGAAATACTTCTCTCTGAACGCATTTGTTACTCAACCAGCCATATGACTGATTGCATAATCGAACTGTTCAGTTCTTTTGTTTGTTTTAATAATTTGCCCACACATGAAGTTTAATATTCAGTAGAAGAATGTCCTTCTGTTTGTAGACAATTTTCTAAATACTTCATATGTGGGGTTTTTTCATGTAGATGAAAGTTTTGAAGCATCGTCCTTGCCTACAGTAACTCACAGGGTTTTAGTTTGGTTGAGGTCAGAGTCTGTATCAGTGCCTCAGTTCATGAAGTCAGATAGATGCTGACCAACACACTCTTAATGTAGAGGCTACAACAACCCACTGAATGCCCATGTGGGGAAAGTTCAGCTTGCCTTACTCATACCCATTTTAGTTTGCTGTAAAGATGCAGCCTTGAATAACCTAAGTGTGGTTTGTCTTCCTCTTACCTCCTCTTTGTGGTTACGTGTTTCAATATTTAACACATTGGCAGATAACATGGGAGCTCTTGGGTCAGAACTTGCTCTTCACAGCGTGCTGCACTGAGACTGCTGGAGAGATTCATCCTTCCCGGTGGGCATGGTTAATGTACCATGGAGAATGCCCAGCATTTCCACAGGTTTGTAGTGAAAGCGTAGCGTAGTCAGTCTCACACAAAGATGCACAAATGGGACTGCTACCTATCACGCTATCCCTTGAAGTGAGACTTTACACGAGTCAGCATTGGTATGGCTGTAGCTGAAATATACGGAAAGATGAGATGGAATGAGATGGAGAAAGTGCAGAGCTGATATGTCTTTATTTTGTACAATAAATGTGTGTCCTTTGCCAGACATTTTCTGAGCAGTGCTAATCCTTACCTCTGCAGAAGCGACATGCATTCATCTTCATGCCATCACTCTATTAGAAATTTTTCTCCACATTTAGGAATTTGGAGAATATATTCAACTACATCTTGGTAGTTTATCAATATATGCTCGAGTTAGAGCAGATTTCCAAACCTAAACCAACAGCTTCTCTATTCTAATCATTATTGTACTATGAAAGGGGGCAGCTATGAACAGTGTGTGGCAGAGGACATGAGGATAGCCTCCAAGTTTCTCTGTAAGAGCCTTCTTTTAATACTTCCAATACCAAATCCTACCATAATTTTTATCATAGTATCTCGACAACCTTAATCTCCTCTGCTGGCACAGGCTGTAACTCATTCTTCAGACCTTTGCTCCTGTTTGAAAATGGCTTTAAGGAAAATGGAAACTACTATCTACTGTTCCTTTAAAAAGTCAATTGAAACATAAATATCTTGGCACAGAAGTCCAAATCAATCTTAGTTCCTCAATTCGGTGCAGCATTTTCTCATTCCATAAGGATGGAACAGTGTCTGTTTCCAGCTACTCTGGGTGGGCTCATGAGCCAGCAAAATGAAGGAGTGGTTTCTACCAAACTTGGCTTGCATCTTGTGTAGCAGCTCATAAACACTGTAATTTGCATAATGTCTCCAGCATCTGAATGAAAGAGACTATCAATCAACACTTCTGGCATGTCAGGGTCATTCTTAACACATTTGATGTGAAGGGGCACCAGGCAGGATGAACTTAATATCCTTTCACTGGTGTGACCCCCATACCATGAAAGACAGGGATGTTTTCAATCAGGTCAAAATGAAGATGAATACAAGTTGAGACTGTTCCGTCTCTGAGCCTTTTATTGATAAATTTCATATGTGGCATTCTTGAAACTATCTAAATTTTCAGGTCTCATTGAGACATAAAATAGCCAGACTGTCAGTCTGGTTTTCATTTGTACTCTTTTCAGCTCAGCTGTAATTGAGATCAGCCTCATGCAGTCCATCTATAGCTTCCATATCCTTCTTTTAGACCTCTGAGCTTCTTGCTTTCACGCAGAGTCCCTTAGAGTAGCAATGAGAGATAACTTTGGGAAAAAAATGGAAAATGTACAGAATATAGGTTGCTTTTACAGACTATTTGATGAGAGGATCCTGAAGAAATATTGCATTTTTAATCCATGCTTGCTTTCAATATCACAGAGTGATGTTTTTGTTTATCTTAAAATCCTTCTTTGGTTTCAGCAGAATTTAGCTGCTATGGCACTTTTTAAAGTCATGGGAGGTTTTCATCTCCATTTTTAGATGATATAGTGCCTACATGACTTGGTCTGTGCCCCAGTAAAACCCAATGAAAGGAAACTGTCCATTCCAGGCCAACATCCTGGGTCCTGGGCTGTTTTTCCTTGCCTGTGTCAAGGAATATGTATGAGGTACAAGAGAACAATGAGAAAAATTTAAATTAAGCTTTCTATGAAAAATATTAATGAGGCAAATGACTTTGTGAAAATTGTCAAATCCAGGTCGGAATCATTCCTTAAGCCACTTAAGAGTCATTGCAGTCCCTGAGTAACTGGAACTCCTGCTTTAATGCTGAGCATGTTCATAAGTGCAATCTGCTTCCTTCAGCAGGCTTGAAGGAGGGAATTCCTTCAATCACGCCTTCTGAGGCTTTACCCACTGCCCTATTCAATGCCTGTTACAGCAAACAAATCAGCTTCATTCTTTATGTATTTCCTCACCCTTTGCCTGTTATTGTTAGGGTGATTTTCTAGTTCCCTTTAGACATAACCAGTTGTTGGATGCTGTAGTGTGTCTTGTTATACATTATCCCTGAAATCAATTTAGTGCCTAATATTTTTGAAACATTTATTTACAAAAGCATCCACTCTCTGCCTATGCTTTTGATAGGTTTCCATCCATTCCATATAGGATGACAAAAGTAATGTCTGAGTTGGAGATTTGTACTTTGTTCTTTTAGTAATAGATATTTCCTGACCAAATACTGTTGAAGATGGTAAATATGACTGTTGCTCTGCCAAAGGAGATGGCCTCATCTCCTTTTCTCCATTTCCAGGTATGGAAATTATTTTTTATCTGGTATTCATTCTTATTTTCAAGTAATATTTGTACTAAGATATCACCAAGGATCTCATTAATTTTGTTAGGATTTTTTTATAAGACTATAAATATTTTGTTTCTGCAATGCTGAATGCTACTCAGATATTTGCATGTTGGCTGGGCTGTCACTAAGAAGAGCAGGACTATCGGCAAAACTGAGGTTACTCTTGATAAATTTTGTGATAATTGTGTGATAGACCGCCACACTTCTCTGTCCTCAAGACTGAAGTGCAAATCAACAAATGGAGATGGATATGGGGACATTGCACTGGAAAGACCAAAGGGGCTGGGCTTTGAAAGGCTGGGAAATGTGTGCACCAAGGGAGTGCTCTCTGCTCTCGCACAACTTTGCCATGGCTTTTTGGGGGATACACTGTTGCCCCAAAACAGTGTGATATTAATAAACATTGGATAGGATGTAAGAAAAATGTACTTCTAAAATTAAAGCCAGGTTCAGCTTTGGATCAGTCTATGATAATGCCTGACTTTTGCAGTCCTGATTGTATTAATCAGTTTTAAAAGAGACTGGAATGCCATGGTGAAGAACATCATTTGGAGAGAAACAGTTAAAGCACAAGGGAGTTCAAATGCACATACTTCCTCTTCTTCGTTTTAAAGAACTTCTTTTGAATAAGGTTCAAATGACACAATCAGATTACTTTGCTGATCCTTTTTGTCAATTGATTTTACCTCTTTTTGACAGCTGTATCCCTGTGCAAATGTAAAATTTGAGCTCCCCACTGAGCCCTGAGTTTGGAATAATTCAAACTTCATCTGAAACTCTTTTTCCAAGTTTCAGGCCTGCCATTCTTTGTTTATATATCTATCTATGTAGTGCAAGTCTTTTTATTACATGACAATGATTGAAAGAAATTTTTTTTTTCCTGAAGACTGGTTGAGTAATGTTTAGTGTATTTAATTCCAATCAGTTCCATGTGTGATTATAAAATGCTTTGCTTTGCAAAATAGTGTAGGCATCTCTTTACTACAGTTTTTTTAATGCCAGTACATCTTTCCCTCTCCAGAGTCTCGAAGACTGTATGCAGCTAGTAAGAGTAATAAAAAAGGTCCATTTTTACAATGCATGCATATGTGTTTGTGCATGAGCGTTACACGTGCCTATGTTAAGTAGTGTCCCATGGAGTTCTAGGTATGTCATTTACCACAAATATGTTGTTTAAGGTGATGGTAGGTTTCCAGTCTTACTCTGCATATGTAACACTGAGAAACAATAAGAGCTTTCCAAAATAGTTTAGATGCCATATAATTATTTTAGCAGCTGTGGTTTCAGTTTCCTTTAATGAGTTCCCCTGCAGCTCTAAATAAAGAGAGGCTTCTGTTAAATGCAGTTATTTTCTTCTGCAGATGGCATGATGAAGTGTAGCTACTCATAAAAGGAGACTACTGAACACCACATGGCAAACTTGAGGCTCTAAAGAAATGTGATTATGAGTTAAGGATATGTATTTCTCCATGGATTATTCATGATTTCCAGTCACTATGTTTTTATATCAGAATGGTCAGCCCTAAATTCTATGTCAGCTGACATTGCTGAAACAGTTGGCTTAGATGCTTGAGAGCTGGTGAGATAACCCTCCACCATGGAAGCAAATGGTGTTTTGACATTGTCCTGTGTTTTCCCTACATCATTTGCTTGGTTCAGTGGCCCCAGCACTCCTGGAAAGCATTGCTTGATCTCTGTGAACACGTGTTAAACAGATGGAAAAGTCTGCTAAAGGGAATTTCTTGCTCTTACATGTAAGACAAATTTTCAGACCCCAATCAGGCTAATACAGTTTTAAAACATTTCAATTGGAAATTGTAGAGCTGTTTCCATAGGACTCAATGGTACATGCCCTCCTGCCATCCATGGGAGCAAACATAGGCACTACTTCTTTCCAATTAAGATTTCATATAATAATTTCTTACAGAATTCTTCAGGTATTTCAAGTTCATCAACTTTGTGACTCTTCAGTTGTATGAACAAAAGCCACATGGAGCAAAGTAAGGGTTCACAACAACACAACTTATGTTTTAAGGAGTAATTTAACATTGTTTAAAAGAGGTAAAAATAAATATACATAAAGATGTTTGACTAGTATAGCTGCTGACTGACAAGGAAGGATGGTGTCTGAGTCATGACTTCATTCCCTGACAGTGAGCTTCAGCCTGGACGGTGCTGTAAGACATGGAGCAGCAGGTCCTAGGAGGCAGGAGAGCCCCTCTGGCTTCCTTCTGCAACTTCTGGATCACTAATTTATTAAAGAATTGTTTCTGTTGCAACCACAAATGTTCCAGTTTGCAGTGTTACTCAAGGTCAGAGCTCGCCTGACCTCCCTGGCAGAGGAAGAGAAGGGTAAGGAAATTGGGAAAAAAGAGCCTAAGCAAATTATTCTAAGGAAGCCTTGTTTCCTTTACCCCAAACCCAGCAAAGCAGAAAAGGCTGAATTGAAAGGGAAAAGGGCTAAGACTGCGACTGATTAAGAGACATCCAGCCCAAAGAAAAGGCAAAGAATGAAACAAGTAAGACACAAAAATAAACTACATTAAGATTGAGCTTGGATGAGGGAGTCGGCTGCTGGCCAGGAAGGAGCAGCTGCAGCAGGAAGACCCGGATCCCATTGAAATAGAAAAGGGCTATCTCTCTGCTGGAATGAAAGGGAAACAAAAAAATAATTCACCTTTAAAGGCACAGAAATGGGATTCGAGGCTGAGGGAAGGGCAGAGACAAATAAGAATTTGTGAATGAGGTATTTTTTTTTTCTGAGAGCAAGGCAATGGCTGTTAAAATTCTCCCAGAGAGCTGTGTGATGGCGCAGATAAATCGGACTGGCCAGAGCGGATAAGCCACTCTGAGCAGCTTCATGGTGCATTCAGACTCTTGAATGAATGCTGAACATCAAGCAAATTTTCTCATTTTTACCAGGGGAGATGAGGCAGATGACATACCATACTGATGACATCATGCCTCACTCCAGATGTTAACAGAGAGGAAAGAAAGTGTAAGATGGATATTTCACCGCAAGCCAGTGTAATACTCAGTACTGAGGGAGAGCACATGGTTGCAAATCTCAACGTGCTGAGCTTCCACAAAATAAAGGGCAAAAGGAGGAAAGGCAAAACCTGGGCAATTCTGAACTAAAATTTCAAGTTCAGGCAACAGAGAACAGGTTTCTTGAATTAAATAGCCATGCCTTGTAGGAAATAAACTGTGCACAGTAAGTTAATGTCATCAGTGTCACAGCAAAAAGTTATGCTGTGCTGTGTAAATCTAGAATTTAGGTGTAGGTTGGAGGAGAAGCAAAGGGTATGAAGAAACCATTTCCCCCAAAAGTAACCACAGGGAGGTTAGCTAGAAAGCTCCTATGGTTTTGGATGTGTTAGACCACTTAACTGCTGTTAAAAGAAAGATGTCCCACATCAAGAACTGTTTCAGTCTTCATGGTACCAGAATTGTAGGCTTTGGGGCCCTGCATTGGAAGGCAAAGAAAATTTTCCACTGTATGTATCTAATAAATGTAGAAGCAAAATACCCTCTTTAAATTCTGCTGGACTGCAGCTCCTAACTATCACAGAACTCCTCAAACTCCTCATTCCTAGTGTGTCAATACATGTATTAAAGCATGGGAAGTATAGAGTACAAATTCAGCTCTGGACATCTTCAGAAAACCCATTTGTGTCTGGGGAAAAAGGAAATAAGTAATGCTACTGTAAGTCCTTCATTGATCTAAATACTATGTGGGGACAGCAGGAGGGTGGTGCCGCCTGCTTTCTCTTTTCTTGATCTCAGAACTGTTTGTACAGGTTTTTCACAATGGTGGATGTTAATTAATTGTGAACTTGTTTGAATCACTTGGTAGTGTTTCCATCATCTTTGAATAGGTGATTTATCTTGTGTGCCTGATACTGCAAAAACTTACAGCTGTACCAGAAACAACTATTTCACTGCACTGCGTAAATTGTCCCCAGATTTATACTGAGAAACTGCAAGGACATTCTGGGGTTTTGCCATATTGTAATGCATGTCGAAGCCCTCCTATAAACTATAAACTTTAGGTTAAAGAATGACTGCCATTTTTGCTATTTGAAACTTTTGCAACATTTTCCCAAACTTTGGAGTACTGTTGTAAACAAACAAACAAAGCCACAGGAATGATTACAATTAGACAGTATAAACAGGCTGTGTGCAGATCAAAACAAGGTCTAGCTAAATTCAAACAGTTAGGGTTGCATTCTTATGCAAAAGAAGTTGGTTTGTAGTCTGATTGACCCTATTCCTGTGTAGTTATGCCAGGCTTTTCATTATGGTGTTTACTGTTAGGAGCTATGGTTAGGTGAACTGGAGGTGAACTTAGAGTACAGCCCTGAGAGGCTGCAGCTCAGCTTTGACTCTCTGGTTGCAGCACTGACACCTCCCAGACAACCACATCCCACCTTTTGAGGTGGTAACTTAATACCTGCAACCCTGTTCAGCCTGGTGCCTTCTCCAAGTCATATCCCGATTTCCCAAGGTGAGCAACATACACACAGCCTGAGTTACAGATTGCCAGCCCCTGCTGAGTCAAAGGAGGCACAGCAGCAAGCAGAGCACAGCACAGCCAGCTTTGCAGGGACATTATCTTGTATTTCATCCTCATGTGGCAGGAATACCGCAAGGAGGGGCAGGGAGAAGGCAGAGGGGCACCAGAGGAGCCTGCCAGTGAGGTCTGTGCAGCAGGTGATGACAGGATGATCCTGGAGAAAAGAACCAAAATTGGACAGCACAGAAGCAATGGAGCCTCTCAAAGGCTTGGAAATACACTGCACCCAAAAGTGAGATGCTGCCTAAGCTCTGTGTGGCTCAAGCCCTTGGTTTTCCAGCCTCAGCAAGCTAGTGCAGTGATGCCAGCTTCCCCACGTCTCTGCTGCTCAAGATTAATGCAACTTTGAACATGAGAAATGCAAATCTGTGCAGTGTGTTGAAAGAGTTGGTGTGACATGTCGCCTGTGGTGAGCAATTCCTAGCAAGTGGGAAGCCACAGTGTGTGGCAGCTGTTGCTTCTGACTGATCTGCAAGGGTAGCTTCAAGCCTGAGTGCATTGCAGTAATTACATCTTGAAGAACAATTAAATGGAAGTGGAAAGCTTTGGTGAACTATGCCAGGACCTGGGCCTGAAGAAAAAGCTGTAAAACCTTCAGGGAAGCAAATAGCCCAGAAGGGTAGTGTCACCTCAGAATCATGAGCCATTTGCATGAGAAGAGAATGGCAGTCTTCAACAGAAGCAGAAACACCCCTTTCCAGTGCATCACTGCCTTTCCCTCCCATGTGTCAGTGATATACATCTCTGGAGTTTAATCCCAAGTCAAGGTGAGATTCAGCAAAAGGAGTCAGTCCAGTCCAAGTCCCTGTGTGAACCAAAAACCGGAGAAATAGAGAAAACTGTACTGTGCTGCTTAAATGAAGGTGGACTTGAAATACACATTTTGCCCCTGAGTAGTGTGGCAGCACATACTGAACTGTAGCAGTGGCATTAGGATGTGCAAAATAAATGGCGTATACATTTTTCATTTCTAATTTGATTTCTTCGAAGTCTATTCTGTCAAACCACTGCAGAATGTTAACTAAACTTTTAGTAACTATTTACATGGCAGAACAGATATTTTGTATATACTTACTGCCTCCAGACGTTTTTTCCAGTGCCACATTGCACTGCAGTTGAAACATTTTTTTTTTTCAATCCAACCCCAAGTTTCCATGGTTTTCTGAAGATAAAACTAGAAATTTTAAATGTAGTCAAATTTTTTAATGGTTTGGTAACAGGAACATGAGAAGAGAGGCTTAGGTAAGCTAGATGTAGCTTGGTTTTGACCTAGCTGTAGTCAAGAGCTTTCTCTTTAAATTTTCCCAGTTCTGTGTGCTATGTTATTAAAGAACATAATGCATGTGAGTGGATATATAAACATCCCTCCCACGGTGTGAAACTAGGCAGCATGCAGAACGTGTGGTTGAAGTTGTCAGCTGCAAACACTTCTCCACACAGAGGAATGGAAATCCTGGTGACACTCAGCTGTGGTCGGTCTTCTGAAGAGTTTTGATTTCAGAGGGGGATTATTATTTTTGGGTTTTTAGTTTAATTAAGAAGATGACAGACACCTTAAAACTTCTGTATAGAATTTATAGTAGATGACTCTGTCTGTAATTGGTACATCACACAGATATGCTATAGCAAATAGCTTTAGATGAGTTTTCACATGTGTACTGTAAGACTTGGAGGCTGGCATTGTAGGTCACTTCTCTGCATGTCCCCTCACAGAGACATTCTCTGAATGCAACAAAAGCTGCAATATCCCTGTCTGATGCAGTTATCTTTTCAGAATATTCTTTAGTAAAATGCAATGAGGAGGCTGCCTTGGGATTCTTGCTATTTCTTAAAGTCTTACTAAGACTTCAAAAAGAACTTTTTAACTTGTTGAAACACTTCTAGGTTAAAAAAAAATAGATATGAGTCACTGCTGTCATTACATAATGGAAAGCAAAAAGCATAGGGTTTTGTTTAGATTCAAAATCACAAAAATGTTATGTGAGGCTGCACAGATTTTCAAGAGGGTTAAGAATTGTATGAAGAGGTTTCTGCTCTGTGGACAAGGACAAACCAATATCCTTAGCCTTTTGCTCCAGAGTGTCACATGGCTGGATTTGATGCAGTGAATTTTCTCTGTAAGAAAATAAGGAGCATTTGCAAGCTGGATACAGGCTGCAAGATCAATCTTTGAATGGTTTTCCTGAATATCGAAAATACTGAGCAAAACTGCTGACTCTGTACAGTCAGTGGAAGAACAGACCTGCGTGAGATTTCATGTCCCATGAAAAAGTAGGCTTACTTTGAGCATCTTACAGTGACGTACTTATTTATCCTTGTGCTAAGAGGAATATAAGGTTTGCCTCGCCATCTAAGCAGAAAGGCTCTGAAGGGGTTTGTGCACAGTGTTTTGTGAGAATCAGATTTGGTCTCAGAAGGACATATTCCACATTACTTAAGCAGTCAGCATTTTCAGTTTTAGATATGAATGCGTTTGCCCAAGATATTTGGCATCTCTTTCTGGTCCCTTATTGCTTTTAACTACACACTACAGTTGTAAAATGGTGCAGCTTTGAAGTTGTCTACTCAGGAAAGTGAAAGCCTTTTTATTCTCCTGCATAGGAGTAACCACAGGAGGACTTAACATGCTTTAAGTCACATGCAACATACTTCATATGTCTAATTGATTTATCTTAGCTTTCCCATATGTCCTCACACAGGCATGCCTCAATGCAGCTTGAAAAGAGGGAGTGCAGCCTCCTGACTGAAAAGCTGAGGGCAACTAATTAAATCTAGCAGCAGTGAGAACCCCTGAGACAAAATCTTTGGCAGTTTTCTACACCATGTAGTGAGCTTGGGTCACCAAGGGCCTGTAAATAGCATCATAATGACTGGTTCCTCAGCAGGGATAAACATGTGCTTTGAGTTTTCTAAATGATTCAGAGGCATGCTGTGAGATAACTACTGATAACAAGCAGATGTGAAGTTTACTTCTCAAGACAGGGAGGCTGTGGGGGAAAGTCAAGTAGATTTTGGCTTATGGTCGTCTCAGAAAGGCTGATACTTGAAGATCATTAAAGTTTTGGGGTTTTTTTCAGAGGAGGAAGTCAGTTGTATCTGGTGAAGGTAATGTTTTAAGCCAGTTCTTGTCAGGGCTAGTGAGACAACTGTAAAACAAAGCTTTCTGTGAGTTTAAACTTGAAGACAAAAGCAAAATGTTACTTTGCAGGATTAAGAATGTTGTATAGTTTAAAAATCCATTTTACATTATGCTAGTGTCTTTCCAAAAGCTTTCTCAAAACTTGCATATGCATAATTCTTTTTTTTCTTTTTTTTTTCCATTTAAGTGGTCCCTAAGTTTTGAAGGACATGTTGCATTGTGCCAGGCAGGAGAACACCAAACAAAGGTGCTCTGCCCATACTGGTAAAGTTGTGCTGCTCAGCAGTATAGGTGCAGTAATGCTGTGGTGCTGGGAGTACAGCGACAGGGTCAGTGTTAACCTGGAGTTCACAGCACTGTGTTTCACGTTTCCAGGAGTGATATGCAAGCAGTCCTGTAGGATGGTGCATTTGCCAGGTACCAATATACTCACACATCTTGCTGGAGATTATATGGCCATTTGCAAGGATGTGGTGCTGAATATGGGTTTTGTGTCAGGCTGTTCCTGTCTCAGCATCTCTTTGATATGTTCTCTTTCAACAGCCAGGTGGGCTGGAGGTCTGTACAAAGGCCCTTCTGACAACTGCAGCCTTCAGATAACAAGTTTATCAGCATGATGGTAACTGCCTTTCAATAGACAGTCAATATCTGTTTCTGTCACAGCCTCCTTGCATGACACGATGTTATGTGGGGAAGGCAGATATTCCTCTGAGCATTTGTGGAAGTGGTACTGCCATGAAAATGGGTGGATTACTGTGTCTCCTGATTTTTCAGGAACTGGGAGAGGGAGATGTTAGAGGTATAGTTTTTTTCACAAACTTTGTTCCATAGTGTTTCTAAAGCTCTCACTGCCGGACTCCAGGTGGAGTAGCTATAATACTATACTCCCTGAGTCATTTAGAATACGCTTTAGGTTACACCATTCAAATCATGATTTATTTAGTACAGTCCCTGTCCAGAATTGCTTCCAGGTTAAGGACAGGCATGTACGTGACAGGAGCAAACCCAGAAGGCAACCAGGTGACAGACTCATGTGCAATGCAGCCACTGAATCTTGAGGGCACCAGGAACTTCTGCAGGGGAGTAAGAGGGAGGGGAATGTGATGGAGCAGATCTGGGGCTCTGTGCACCAGAAGGACTAGGTGCTGCTTGGCTCATGAGAGATGGAGATATTCCCTTGTGTGTCGGAAGTTTTACAAGTGAAAGGAAGGAGGGGAAGGCCAGCATGTGACAAGAGATACATTAGGAGTGGGGGGATGGCTCCTAAGGACCTCTGGAGCTGCTGACAGACCCATGTTTCTGGTGTGGAGATGGGGAAGCAGGATGTAGAAGAGGGATGCAGGAAATGTGATCGAGTCAGATAGGAGAAAGGGAGATAGCAGCTGCCTTGGAGCTCTTCTGGAGGAGGTTAGAAAGAAATGTTAGGAATTCAGTGACAAGAGGATTTTAACAATTGAGTCTAGGAGTAGCCAACCTAGGGTCCAAAATTTCAGCAGAAAAAAATGGAGAAAGTTCATTGTAGAAACTTTTAAAGAAAGAACATATATGACTTAATGACAGCTTCAGCCTGAGTTACATATATGAGATGTGTTTAATAAACCAGAAAGGAATGAACTGTTGATATGCACCCCTTTGAAACAACACAGAATATTAACACTTTATTATAAGTACCTACAAGGAGACGTATTTTATTATATTCTAGAGGTGTTCTGTTTTCACTTGTAGCAATTTAGATCTAGAGTTACTACACTGAACTTATCCTGGATTTCCATTGATGTAAGAATTGAGAATTTGGTTCAGAAGAAAAAATTTGCTCAGGAAGGCACCAAATTCCATGGAAAACCTCAACTTAGGATTTTGCTCAGTGTATCTCAGCAGTAGAAGGACTATGTATTTCAAACTACTACCTGTTTCCATGCTACTTAAGGTGGACAGCATGACTGACAGTCTGTATTTAAAGGACAAAAGCGTAAATAGAAAAAATGTAGCCAAAATTTCACCAGCAAACAGAACAGAATACTGTAAAACTTGTCAGTGTGTCATATTTTAGGGCTGAAAATTGGGTTATGCTAAAAATCTAAAGTTGGGCCAAAATTGTTGTGAATAAAGAATTTTCTGTTGGAAAAATTGTCATAATTATGGAGGAAAAAAATCTTCTGTTTTCTTTTCTGTGGTCACTGAATCATGGATTTTTTTTGCTCATGAATTCAATGTTTGTCCCAAACACGTAGGTTTCTTTTTCACTCTGCTCAGCCAAAACCAAGAACTTCAGCCACTTTTTGATTGACAAAAATAAGTAAGTGGGATTAGTCCAGAGTCTTCAAAACAGGGACCTTGGCTTTATAGTAATAATAGACCAAATTTCAAAAGAGCTGAACCACCAGCAACTGCTGTTAACCTCCTACTCATGTTTTTAATGTTAAACTGTTTCTTTGATGAATGGTCCCAATTTCAACAGGAGTTCCCAGGTAATTTTGAAATGTAGGCTGTTTATTTAGTAACTCCCCTGAACCTGGAAGTGCCTTACATTCCTGTGGGGCAAAAGCAAATTATTTTCATATTCAACATAAAGCCAAATGGTGTGTAAATCCTGAAGAAATGCTTGTCCTGCTGACCAGTATGTCAGAGGCAGAGGAATATATATTAGAAAAACTGAGGACAGAACTAGAAAAACTCTTTAATTTCCACTTTCTCTTCATTTTTACCAGCAGTGCTGTTTTGTACTAGGTACCCTGAAACTCTGAGAAAGCATCTTTCCATAATCTGTTCACTTGAAAGTCATAGTACATTAATTTTGTCATCAAACAATTGCAGATTTAGGGACAAATTCTGCTGATTTCTGAGTGCCTACAGCTGCAAGTGAGCTGGCACATCTGCACTGCCATTAGAATACCAGACTTGATTTATGAGGTGAATTTCCACTAGATAAAATTATCTTAATTCATGGTAATAGTCTTTTAGAGCTGAGTTTTAGTCTGTAATAGCTGCTAAGCAAATTCAATCTGTTTAAATAAATGTACATTCACCAAAGATCAAGCAAAGTAAAAGTATAAATTTTAAACCTGTCTTTGGTAGTTTTCACACATGGCTGAAGGATGGGCTGTTCTCCTTCTTTTGAAAAAGAGCTAAAAAGCAGGGAATGAGCAGCAATAAGCAGACCAAATTTTGGTCTGAGTTTTATCTCTGTGATGACATTAACTATGTGAGGCTCCACTGGAGCAGGAACAACAGTAATTTGGTCTCATTGCTGTAAGAAAGTAAAGAAGGTTAATCTGGGACTTATCTTGAAGACAGAGCCAATGGGAACTGGCACTGAATCCAAACACTGAGCTGTAATGAAAATTCAAGGCAATGGGCCTTTTTAGCTTTGTAAGATTGCCAGGTCCTGTTTAGATGAATTAAGAAGACACAGGCCCTCAGTCTTTCCTTTCACAACACATTAAACATCCTTGTTGAAATACTACACTGTTCAATTAAGAAGCACCCTCAGTATTAGGATGGCATTTTGTCTGTTAGTAGGTGTCAGACTCGATTATATAGTATGTCTGAGCGCTCAGCCTTTCACAGCTTGCTGCCTATTGGATGAAAAAGGTGCTAAAACAGTAACAGACCTACAGGCTGCACAAAAAGCTCCACGTGAACGTGAGCATGCCTTGAGCATTGTGCTGAAGCATAGGTGGGCACACATTCTCTGCAGTGACTGTCCCACTTCGATGGCAGAGTCATTGCCATGCTGCAGATTCCCAAAAGCACCCTTACTCCTTCCCCCAGCACGGCAGGCATGGCTGGAAGCAGAGCACAAGCCACCCCCAGCTGTGACTAATGCAGTGAATGATTGAAGTTACAGTTCACAGGGAGGCAGGTTTGTTGGCTGTAAAAGGCTGATGTGTTGATTACCCGTTATGTATGTCATGAGAAGCTGACAGAAAAACCCATTCCTGTCTCTTCTCTTGCAAGTTCTGGGAACCTTCTCAGCAGATGTGGATGAAGTAAAGTTTGCAAGAAAAGTGTTTTATTGCTTAAGCTTTCATGCTTGGTTGCCCAGTACTTCTAGTAGTCTTCAAGTATTTTATTTATTATTCATTATTCTTTTTTGCTTGTAGCTGGAATGTCCTGAAATGCAGCATTTAATTTATCGCTATAAGTAAGGGGTGCCAATGCAACAGAAACCATGCTCAGGATGGGGACTGCAGGGACTGTCTGGATCCCAGAAGTTTTCTCTGAGTGTCAAGTGAACTCCATCTAAAGTGGTACTTCAGTAAAAATCTTCTACAAGCCTGTCAAAGTTAGCCCTTTTCAGTTTTCTAAAGAATGCTGCAGTTTCACATCCTGCTCCTAAATCCTTACTTTCCATACTGTGTCTTTTTAGTAGTCACTAGCATTATCAGCAAATTCTCATTGACTTACATAGTAGTATGTTTTACCATGATTATCTTTTCCCAATCTGTATTAATTCTGTAGAAACACTGTTCTTTCCTCCTACTTTTCTGAATGCTCTGTATAATTTTCAAGGGAAAAGCTGCAGTTTGGCAAAATGAGGTTCCCTCCAGAATCTGGCTGACAGCTCTGAAGAAGGTCCTGCAGACTGGATAAACCAGCTTTTAAGGAAAAGGGAACCCCAAAAAAAAAAAAAAAAAAAGGGGGGGTGGGGAAAAAAGGAAGGATGAAGATGAGAAATGTGTCCTTTCACCCCTACATAAGAGACATACACTTGTCCTGGTTGTTGCCTCCCCAGGTGGATACCTGTGCCCACTCTTGGGAAAAACAACAACGCAGTTTCTCGGCAGTTGTGTTTAACAAACTGGATCAAAGATAACTCATCAAAGCTGTTAGCATATTCTTTCAGTATTACAGAGCCATGACTCAACAGAATGGACTATCCATGAGCAGTTTCTCCCTTTGTATTAATAGAAATAGTCTTTTAATTAGCCTCCAGCCTTTATTCCTTTAGATTCACTCTATTTTGTTTCTTGAACAGATGTATTATATGCTTTATAAGAAAAATAAAAAAGCCTCTCATGTTCCAGCATACACTAACGCTTATCATCTGCTGTCTCCATCCAGTGCCATAACACATCTGGAAGGGTTATCTGTTCGCTCCCTGTTTTAATTCTGAGCTCAGCTGGATCCAAAAGACATATCCCCCTTGGGGCAGTGAGGCATCTTGTCATCACCATTAATTTCCCCTATAGACATATATTTTCTGTGCAGTAGGTCAGAGCAGACACACACGTATTTCCATTTGTAGGGATTAGAGCCAAAGCACTTAATTACTCTGACCTCTTCTGTGTGATAAGCTGTGCAATTCTATCTACTTACTCCTGTACAAAGTCCAATGACTTTGGTTTTGGCTAAAGCGTGCCTTTTAAATGAGGAGTCGGACTTGATCTAAAGACATTAAAGTACAGGGAATCCCCTGTGATGGTAATTTGTTCCAGTTGTAATCACTCCCACTGCTTCAGTTTTTGCTTTTTTTCCAAGAAGAGTCTCTATCTCCAATTTTTAGTCAGGGATGTATGTTACTCCTTTTTCCTCTTCCTAAAAGTGCCCTTTAGTGCCAGTGCTCCTTTAAAGCTCTTGGATCTGCAGCCAAGTCTTCTGGGTTTGTTTGTTTATTACTCTTATCTTCCAAGTATGAAAAGCATTTAGTTCAATTTAAGCCTCTCACTGTAAACCCCAGACCCCTGTTAAGATTCATAGTGGTGGAAACACCTGGTAGGACTTGCAGCCTCCCTACTACAGACACGAGGGTCGTTAGCTCAGTAGTGGCTTCTATGGTATGTGCTGCCTTGGAGCCAGTGGCCCTTGAGCCTCCTGAACCCATCAGGACCTGCCTTGGTCACCAGCCCCTGAGACCTTTTCTCTCGGTCTTTGAATGACTGGCCTGGCCCTGAGCTGTTGAGCTTGTCCAAGGTTGTCCAGCCTCCAAGGCATGTCTCCAGCATGAGAAGGCTGGAAGCCACAGCAATGGGTTGGGCTTTTGTGTTCCATGTCCACTCATGAGTGCTGCGATGCCCGAGACCCACCCAACTGCCAGCTCACTGCAGCAAGCCAGGAAGCTGGCTCTGCCCATTTGTCCCTGACATCATGGTGGGAACACTTTGGTAGCGTTCTTGTCATCTCACCCCTATTAGCCATTTTGGAGCCACTGCTCTCCAAGCACAGCACACCGGGTTTATGATTTTGTTTCCACCATACCCTTAGACACCCTGATGTTCGCTTTCCTGTATGTGGTCCCAGTTTATCCTGAGGTCCAGCTTGCTTGAATGGTTGTCCTGAACTCATCATTAAGCTTAGTTAGGCACAAAGTTTTGTGTTCCTTTGGAAAACCTATAAGGTTTTTGTCTGCAGCTGAGAGAGGCCAAAGAAGGATTTGTCACAAAGCTGTATGCCATTTTTGGACAATCCAAAAGATTATGGAGCAGCTAAGCATTTTAGTGACTAATGAAATAATGATTAAAAATTAAGTGCTCTTCTGTCCTTTGGCTTCTGTCCATGTACAGCAATATTTTGACTTGAGTTTGCGCATGCACCTTGGCAGAACACATGGAGGAAATTTCTGTAAGTGTATTTAAATTTTTTGAACAAACCTCTCGGCAAAACAAGGAGTGGAAGAAAGAAGACTCTGCATAACGTATTACACTACCTTTAAAATGTCTACAGGAGTGTAACACTTTGCTAGGCATATCCTCTTTCATCTTTTGGCACAAGAACTACCAGGACATTTATCAAGGTTTTTAATCTATTTTAAAGTTATGTGCACAACTGCATAACACAGTTCATCCAAAAATTTACAGACATTGACCCACCAATAAAAAATAGTATTCATATAGGATATGAAGGAGCTGAATCCATTAATTCACACTAAAACTATTTTTGAAATTCTTTGTTTTCACAGCATTAAAGTCTTGCCTAAGCTATTTAAGTAGAGTAATGCATTGTTCAACTGAGCAAACAGCATGTCATCAGGAAAGAAGTGCAGAACAAGAAGAACATGGAAAGTAGTGAAAACTATTAGTCTCATGTGACAAGACCACAGCCTCTGTGTTCAGATATTTCTTCCTTGTGGAGGTTGGAGTAAGACTCAAAGTATGAGGAGATACGAAGTATGCTTAACAAAGTACATCTTTCATTAAAAAAGAAGGTTCTCCTCACACTGAAAAATCTGCTTTTTGTGATCCTGTTTGTGATGTGTGCCTTTAGCTATAGTTTATGGATTTCAACATTTCTAACTCTGCTTTTCAGGAATATATAGTTCAGCCATGGAAAAAATTTGTACTGGACTGAAACTTAGCATACAAGAAACTAGCCAAGAAATAAATATTCTAAGTCAAATAAAACTGCTGAGAAACAGACATTTTTAGAGAACATTTTTATTCTTAATATGTGAAAATTATTTTTCAGTCTCTTAGTTATAAGCCTTAGAGCAGTACAGGAACTAAGTGTCTGTGAATTTTGAAGACACAAAGAAGAGTTGCTTCATATTTTATGGGATTTTTCTTAAATAGGTTATGGTGCTATGTGTTAATTTTTTTAATACAAAGTTTCCACTGAGCTGCCAGTTTGGCTGCTTCACCTGCTCTTCTGTTTTATGCTTTTAGCTTGACATGGAATAAAAAACATTTTCCAGCTCCCTGGCTGAGTGATACACCTGCACTAATATAAATTGCATGTAAGCCTGTGGAAGCCAGAGAGGCTGCACTTGTGTAACTGAAATTGTGATAAGGAACAAGAGTGTTTAGTGCAGCGTAGTGCTAAAAACATTTGACACTTGCACTGGGCAAATAAATTACAGTGTCTGCACACTTGGGTTGAAAGGCTGTGAGTCAAGGGTGTGATGTATTTCCCTGCTGGAGTTCAAAAGAGCAGCTGCAGAGTATGGCATAAATAACAGTAGATATTGACTGCTTTGAGAGTGAAAAGGCAAGATATATTGACCCTGAAGTTAAATATTGACCCAAGATTTGTTTCAATCCTTTTTTTCTCTGTTCTTTTTTTTTTTTTTTTCTTCAAGGACCAATAAATCTTGATATTTGGCAAAAAAAATAAGACTGGAAAAGCAAATTCAGATTTGACATAAATGTTGTCAGTTCTATTAGCTTTCGAAGTTCTTGTGCCCTTATACAGAAAGTACAGAAAGGGACCATTTTCTTTATATTTTCAGTGGCATATCATACCAAAACAGGGAAACTGATTATTACAGCCATTATTTGAGGACTTCAACATTCTACAAAATTTAAAGGTGTTATAAAGTTATCCTGAATTGTTGCCCTCCAAGTTTTTGGTAACCTTGGGATTACTTTCACTTGAAACACGAGCTAGTATTTGGATTTGAGTTTTGGTTTTTTTGTTGGTTTTTTTGTGGGGTTTTTTTTTTTTTTTTACATAAGATTGTACCTTTCTCAAGAACTCTTAATAATATACTTACATGTCAACTAGGGGGAAAAAAAAGGCAACGTCTCCCTTACAACTTCTTGTCTAAATTAAAATGTACAAATTCCCACTTGTAACTATAGACTTATATTATGCCCTGTGCCTCATAATTAAAATGTCCTGGGATTTTCTTTCTGCTAAAGCACATGTATTTTATAGTGAAAAGTTCTAAGTTTTTTATTTAGTCTGCTGGGTTAGAAAAGTATGTTGTTCAATTTAGGCCTTTCACTGTCAACCACAGTCCTCTGATAAAGCTTGTAGCAATGAGCCTGAAACGCCTGGTGAGACTTGAGTCTTACTAGGCTTAAGACTTGTAAGTCATACTGGAGTTGTGACTATAAGTCAGACTTAAAAGACTTGTAAGTCATGTGAGGAGCAACTGAGGGAGCTGAGGTTGAGCTGGGCTGAGGGAGTTGAGATTGGTGTGGAGAAAAGGAGGCTCAGGGGTGCCCGTATCGCTCTCTACAGCTACCTGCAAGGATGTTGTAGCCAGGTGGGGGTCAGGCTCTTCTCCCAGGCAATAAGTGACAGGACAAGGGGACACAGCCTCAGGCTGCACCAGGGGAGGTTTAGGTTGGACATCAGGAAGAATTTCTTCACAGAAAGTGGTGTCAAGGATTGGAATGGACTGCCCAGGGAAGTGGTGGAGTCACCATCTCTGGAGGTGTCCAAGAAACAGCTGGATAGGTCAAAGGTTGGACTCAGTGCTCTCGGAGGTCTTTTCCAGCAAAAATGATTTTGTGATTCTGAGTCCTCCATCTGCAGGTGTAGAATCACAGGAGACCCTCACCTCGTGGAAATTGCCTTCCCATTGTGCTGCTCTGGAGATGGAGACCCTAAAACTCCCTGTCTCCATTAAATATTATTTTGCAAATACTTGGTTTTCCATTATTTTGTAAGCTATCAAGAAAAGCATTATAGCAAGGAGTATATGTTTCAGGAAGATAATGATTATTACAGGTGGTGGTGGTGGTGTTGTAACTGTAGCAAATGTTTCATGCTTTCTTAGAGGGTAGTCTATTAAATTTCCCAAGATACAGAAAAAGGCATACAGACACCTTACAGATTTAGTAGGTTATTGCTTTTAATGGATTTGTCAACTTCTGTATTTTTGTAATTGCAATCTACTTAACACGGTGATTGCATTGACATTAGGAAGGCAGTAGGGTAGCTGCTATGTAGGCAGGTAGTATGTTTGTTGTACTCCTGGCTAATTCTTATCTGTTACTACAGTGCTCTGGATGCCCTTCTACATGGTTTTTCCTCACTTGCAACAAGCAGATTTATTTCAGCACTTCCCAGTGTTTGTCAAGGCAGTGCAATTTTGCTTATTGCTTTATTAGGAGGGAAAACATGAATTGCATTCATCAATTACACTCCCACATCTGTACAGGAAACTTCTTGTAGCAATTTACAGAATAAAAATTTCCTCACTAGATAAGGGTAAATTTTAAGCAGGGGAAAATCACAGGTATTGTGATGGTATTGGGTGGGAAAAATCCATTTATCAGGGGTGTTTGCTCCTTACATTACACAGTCATTACATATTGGCACAAATGTTTGAAAGAATGTTCTGGTTGTCTGAGGAATTCATTCTAAGTCTGCTTTTTATCCAGGCAATTTGATGCTAGTGAGGTGTGTATGAGCCAGGGTTAGGGAAAGCTCAGGAGTGAGAGATACTACAGGACACAAGGAGCCGGGAGAGTGGGAAAAGGGGAGAACAGAATGCAAAAACAGAAAGATGGGAGCTGCGTTGGGTCGCAGTCCTACATCTTAACCTAGAGATCCAGCTTCACAGGGGCAGCTTTCACGTTGAAAAGGCATGATTCAGGAACATTAGGCACAGACTAAGGTGGATTGGGGGAGGCTGGTTAGGTTGGAGGCTGGAAACTGGATTTATTGTCTCTGCTATCAAGTCTGCAATATTTCTGTGAAAAAAACTCTACCTTTAGAAAGTGGTTTTAGAAGGGCAGTGATGTGAAAAATAAACCCTAGCCCTGCTAGCCCCTCTCCTTTGGAGGTGATTTAATGCCAAGTCTCAATTCAGCTGAGGGGAGTAAGGCAGCATACTTCCAGAGGAGCAGTGTTTATAACTAGACATAATTTGTCTCCTGTAGTTGAACATATAGCCTCGGGAGATTAGGAATCAATTTACAGCTGGGAGATTTGTGAATGTGAGCTATGTTCAATGCGGTGCCTGTGGGGACTCCTTCTTCTCAGTTTGGTGGTATCTCAGCTAGGCAGTCTTGATATTGCATGGAAAAGGCTCAGCAAAAGCAGCAATTTGCATTCATGGCCATAATTAAAAGAGTAGAGCAGGCTTCTTTATATCTACTGTATTTTCTGCACCCTCTTTCTTTTTGAGTTCCTACTGCATTCTTCCTTGTGGTCACCTTCCAAATACAGGGTCTATGTAACTGCTAAGTACCCAGCATGAATAAAAACACTTTCACCTTTTCTTCTACATGCACATTAGTCTTTTAAATTCCACATAATGTCCTCAGATAGACTTTTCAGTTGGAAGAGAGTTCTTAATGAAGGCAACAGAAGCCTTACCTCTAAATCCAGCAAAGGGTTTATAAAGGTCTATATATTAATCTGAGGCATCAAATTTTTATTAACTTTTTTCGATTCTGTTAATACCAGCATTTCAGTGAATCATTCCAGCTAGAACGTGTAACAAAAGCTGTAGATACAGATACATCTTCAGGTTTGCTTTTCCACATGAAGTTGGGCATACTTGTTCACAGTCAGCAGGCAATTATTTTTTTTCCCACTGAAAGCTCCATCAAAAGATAAATACAGCTTTTATGCCATCAAATGTGGTTGAAACTTTATTTTGTTCTGCTCCACTAAGTAACAGATGAAAGAAAAAAACCTGATGAGAAAGGCATGCAGTGTTCTTCTGAATACCAAGTGAAAATTGGTTTAGATTCGCATGATTTACAAGAGTTTAAAAGCACACTTTGCTGTGACACATGAGATTTTATAATGCTCTTAAACGAATAACCTGCCTCGACTGTGTCAGGGGTACATGTTGCACAGAAACTTACATGAAGCAGATGGCTGACAAATATTCCCATTTACTTGTGAAGTCACATTAAAAAAAGTAATTTCTGTAGATAACTGGAATAGCACTTGTGACAAAACTGGTGAATATAGAAATGCTGCCTTGTTGTGCACCACTGGAGTCTTCATTTGACAAGTGTGAAATTTTCTTGTGCTTTAAAACAGTGATCCAATGTTTTTAGCCTTGCCCTTCATGTTAAAAGTTGCAGAAGTTAATAAAACAACAGGTGAAAGCTTCTTGTGAAGAGAATGGGTTTTCCACCTGTTCTCTGCATGACTTCATCATGTCCTCAGTGAGGTGCCCTGCAGTACAGGTGTCACTGGTGTCAGTGTCAGCATCTGCCACACTCACAGCCCTGGACAAGATCATGTTATCTTCTCAAATAAATGTATCTCAAAAGCCACAAAGCATGAAATTACTATTTTTTCTACCTACAAGTTAACACCATTACAAGGTTCACTAACACCTAAATACTCTGTTACAAAATTAGAGAATGTGAGGGGAAAATACATCCTTTGAGTGTGTATTTTTTTCCTTTTTTTCCTCCTTTCAGTTGAATGTAGCTTGAATTAAGATTAAAAATCATGAACATTAGTCATCAAATTTTAGCATCTTAATTAGGAGCTATGTTTCGTTAGGAAGCGTGTTTATTACAGAATGGAATGCCTGGACTTAGACAGAAATAGCATTGCTTTGCCACCTGGCACAACTCTGAAGGACAGATCCCCTCTGTGACTTCGCTAATACGTTGTTACCTCTGGTTTTATTTAATTCATTGAATGGCATATCTTCAGGTTGTCTTAGGAAGCTGTTTCACAAACCAAAAATCTGGCTTTGGTCTGTCTTTAGATCTGGCTATATTTCTTCCTGCGAGTCAGTCGAAATTCTTCTCTATTGGGATAGAGTTGGAGACAGACGCTTTGCTGTGATATATCATGACTGTCTTGCCTGTCATTGAACAGGTTTTAAATACATACATATTTGCTATCTTCTTTTTAGTGTTCTAGTTTTTCTCTCATCTTCTGAACAGCCTAATTAGATTTTTTTGGGTTTAATTCCAGAGACATGCTCTGAGTGATCCCTTGCTTGATTTTCAGTAACTGAGGACAGACATATCTCTCTTGTTCCAGTCAGTTACTTAAAAGCACCAGCACTTTCTGAGTTTTGTTCTGGTTTGAGTTTGTCTTTAAATCTAACAGCCTGTGGGATGCTGGACCCTCTGGTGGTGTGACATTCTTACCACATTGCTATGGCTGGACCTTAAGCTGTTGCAAATCCGTGATTTCTCATAAAATTTACCACACTGGTCCTTCAGTTCTGTTTATAGTATTTGCCTAGCATACAGTTCAGATATTCAGCAGTCTTTGCTTAGCCTGTGTCGTGGTTGGACGTTTTGTATCCTTTCAATTAAAATATTTAGTGTTTAATCACAGTAGGACATTGTTTGGTAATACTATATAATTAAATTGTGATGGTTGCTGAAGTGTGTAATTAGGATTTCTGACAATTCATTGTGAATCTCTGGTCTGCTGCAAAGAAGAACAAAGCCAGAGAGAAAATTCTGGCTGGGTTATATAAATAAGTGAGAGATGATGGTCAAGCTGAAAATGAGGGTTCACCCCTCCATTAATGAAAGGGTTTGTGTACATTACATAGAATGAAGTATTTCTTAGGCTGAAAGCTTTCCAGAGATAATAGTGTTGGCCCTCTGAGGCTCTTTATTATGTGAGATGTGGGATTTGGATTTACGGGAAGTGGCTGCTGCCTCCAACACAGTCTGGTGGAGCAGAATTTACCTGACCTCCCCTGCATTCAGAGCTTTGGGCTGCAACATGCAGATCATCAAGGGTGGAGTTTTTCCAGGGTATCCCAGAGAAGGAAATCCCTCATACCCTGGGCTCTTGGGACAAAGGGCCCCCTTTCAGCTTCAGGGGATGAGAGGCACGGTGAACATTTTCAGGCCCAGCCCCAGCATTTCCCCCTCAGTGTTAAGAGTTGCTCTGCAGAGGCAGGATTATGGAAAGTCCTGTAAATGGTGAATTCTTCTACTGTCTTAAGCCTTAAGGAACAGCTCCTCCCCCACTTCTATTTTTTTAACAGGAATATGCTGTTCTTCTAAAACACAAGCTGAAAGTCTCACATAATTACATAGCTGCAAGAATCATAGAACAGTTCGGGTTGGAAGGGACCTTCAAAGTTAGTCATCTAGTCCAACCCGCCTGCAATGAGCACGGACACCTTCGTCTAGATCAGGTTACTCAGAACTCCTTCCAGGCAGCCTGTTACAGTGTTTCACCACCCTAATTGTAAAAAACCTTCTTCCTTATATGTAATCTGAATCTACCATCTTTTAGTTTAAAACCATTACCGCTTTGTCCAGACCCTGCTAAAAAGTTTGTCCCTGTCTGTTTATAAGGCCCCTTTAAGTACTGAAAGACTGCAAAAATGTCTCCCCAGAGCC
Organism: Acropternis orthonyx; assembly: GCA_035583155.1. NCBI lineage: Eukaryota > Metazoa > Chordata > Aves > Passeriformes > Rhinocryptidae > Acropternis > Acropternis orthonyx. Next base: position 104,712,363 of record JAWWEU010000081.1, read on the forward strand.
TTCTCTTCTTCAGCTGAACAGCCCCAACTCTCTCAGCCTGTATCACAGGAGAGGTGGTCCAGTCCTCTTATCCTCTTCATGGCCTCCTTTGGACTCGCTCCAACTGATCCGTGTCTTTTCTAAGCTGAGGACCCCAGAACTGTATGCAGGTGGGGTCTCACCAGCATAAAGCAGAGTGGCAGAATCACCTTCCTCAACCTGCTGGCCACACTTCTTCTGATGCTGCTGAGGATATAGTTGTCCTTCTGGACTGCAAGTGCACCTTGCTAGCTCATGTCCAGCTTCTCGTCCACCAGCACCCCCAAGTCCTTCTCGGCAGGGCTGCTCTCGATCTGTTCATCCCCCAGCTTGGATTGATACCAGGGATTGTCCCAGCCTTGCACTTGAAAAGAAAGAGGCACCAGGGTGAATAAGAAATTGCACAGTGTGAAATCCAGGATAAAATCACAGGAACTGGCACCACTGGCCACGGTAGGGGTTGCACAGCATTGTAAGGCACAAATTCTCAGATTGGATTTTTGAGGTGTGTGTTCTCCTCACCCGAAGTTGTTCATACAAGCCACCAGCTGTATAGCAGGGCAATCAGATTATGCAGAACACTGTAGAAACCTGTGAAGATGGAGTGTTTTGAGTTTGGTCCCATTATTTACTAATTTATGAAGAAAGAAGCTCTGTGTCTTGCAGTGTTTACTTGAAATACAGTGTGGCTGTTTCGACCTCTGTCTTGGTGCCATGCTTCATGATTTTCCACCTGGCATAGGAAAACTGGCACAAGTTAGGTGAGTACATACCCACTGCTTAGATTTCAAGTTTAGCTACTTTAATTGCTTCCTAATAAATAACTAGAAACCTTTTCAAAACAAGCATAGCTTGCATTTATCCCTATTTCATTACAAAACCAGAAGCAAAACCGGCAAATTCCAGATCAAATGACAGCATGTTTGTGCTAATTTTTTCCAATGGCATTGTAAAAATCTGACAATGAAGCTAAGCAGGCTGTTGCAATCCACCTGCCCACAAGCCAACACTGCACTACTTGAGTGAGCAGGACCATTGCCATTGTGGAGACAGGGCTTGCCAAGACTGTGGAATGGAAGGAAGGCTGGCACTCATATTCCCCTACCGCCAAATGGAAAGGAAATCATGGCAGGAGACTGACCAAGGAATGAAGAGGAAGGGCAGCAGATAGAATTTGGTGGTATCACTCGTGTTTTATCATGTACAATGAAGGACCCTGGTTTGCTTGGTCAGGAGCTCTTCCCCACAAAGCCCAAGGGATGAACACACACACGTGAGGGTGATGTGGTGTGAGGAATGGCTTCGTTTGAATGAAGGCTCTCTCAAACCAGGCACCTCACAACCACAGCCTAAGGGCTCTCCACTCCCCTGCAGACTCATCGCGCAATAACCATGATGTTTGCTCTTTCATCCACATTTCCACTCCAGAGGGGTTGTCCAGCAGCATTTAGGTCACAAAGCCAGAGAGAGGCTGGGCGCCGTGCAGCACCTAGAGGGGCAGCTGCTCAGAGAAGGCCCAGTACATGCCATGCTTCCCATGGCTGCAGTTTCATATGAAGTCCATCCAATATTTCAGGGATCAGCATGGACCTTTACACATTAGCTAGGAAAATTGTAAGGGGTCTATTTACATTTAGTTCAAGTTACAGTTTTAACAGTGTAAGAATAGACTCTAAAGTGAAGAAATTAGTTTTATCTCAAAATAACAATTAAAAAATGCATGGACCAGTCTCAATTTTTGCCATTTATAAACATTATAAAGAATGATCGCTTTCTGAATTAGGCTAGTCATATGGAGCCATCAAATCATCAGTTTTGCTGACTGCAACAAACTATTTATGGAAAATTACAAGGATTGTTTTCATGAAGGGTAGGTAACAACACACAGAATAGAAGACAAAAATCTTACTTTGAATTTTGTGGATGTCTGGATTCAGTAATCTTGAAGTTATACAAAGTTTATTGTTGTCAAAGATGCATCTGCTTTTGATTTGAATGTGCTAGTACAATATGCTGGGGTTTTGTCATTACCAAAGCTTCTCTGTAAAAAACATACACACACATATCTTTCTGTGTATTTGAACATAAATGTGTGTGTACGTATATATATATATGTATGTACACACTTCCAATTTTTAAATCCCCTCTGTCCAATGAGAAAAACTTACTTTCATAATTGCTAGTCATGTATAATTAGTAAAAACCTACCATTTTATATTTCAGTGCCTGATTTTAAGCACTTATAGCTAGGATTTTCATAGTATTTAGTTATTTAACCTAGAGATGGATTCCTCATGGGATCATCTACTTTTGCTAGTAAGATAGGCACCCACTGCAAGCTTGTTGCAACTCTTCATGATTAAGTACTTCTCAGTATTTAATTCCTACTTACATGTTGAATCATAGAATGGTTAGGGTTGGAAAGGAACTTAAAGACCATGTAGTTTCAGACTCCGTACCATGGGCAGGGACACTTTCCCATGGCAGGAGGGCTGGAGTTAGGTGCATATAGTTATCACAGAATTATCACAGAATCAGCTAGGTTGGAAAAGACCTCTGAGATCATCAAGTCCAACCTATGACTGAACATCACCTTGTCACCTAGACGATGGCAGTAAGTGCGACGTCCAGTCTTTTCTTAAACACCTCCAAAGATGGTGACTCCACCACCTCCCTGGGCAGCTCATTCCAATGCCCAATCACTCTTTCCATGAAGAACTTCTTCTTAATGTCTAGCCTAAACCTCCTCTAGCATAGCTTAAGACTGTGTCCTTTTGTCCTGTCACTTTTTGCCTGAGAAAGGAGACCAACACCCACATGCCTACAACTTCTTTTCAGAGAGTTGTAGAGAGTGATAAGGTCTCTCATGAGCCTCCTCCTCTCCAGGCTGAGCTTCCTCAGCCACTCCTCACAGGACTTGTGCCCCAGTCCCTTCACCAGCTTCTTTGTCCTTCTTTGGACGTGTTCCAGCACCTCAACATCCTTCCTAAATTGAAGGGCCCCGAACTCGAGGTACGGCCTCACCAGTACAGGGAAAGAATCACATCCCTGGTCCTGCCTGTCACCCTATTCCTGATACAGGCCAGGATGCCATTGGCCTTCTTGGCCACCTGGGCACACGCTGGCTCACACTCAGCCTGCTGTCAATCAGTACCCCCAGGTTCCTTTCTGCCTGGCTGCTCTCTAGCCACTCTGTCCCCAGCCTGTAGAGCTGCATGGGGTTGTTGTGGCCAAAGTGCAGGACCCGGCACTTGGTCTTGTTGACCCCCATACTGTTAGAGTCAACCCCTCTATCCAGACTGTCCAGGTGCCTCTGCAGAGCCCTCCTACCCCCCAGCAGATCGACACTCCCCTCCAACTTGGTGTCATCAACAAATTTGCTAATCCTTCCTTCTGGATTACAGCGGGGTTATTCCGCTCCCCATCACTGTCTACGAGCTCAGAAGGCCAGTTGTCCTGAGGACAACCCATCTTATTGTTGAAAACTGAGGCAAAGAAGGTGTTAAGTACCTGAGCCTTTTCCTCATCTTTGGTAACTATATTCCCCTTGCATCCAATAAAGAATGGAGGTTTTCCTTGCTCCTCCTTTTGCTAATAATGTATTTATAAAAACACTTTTTATTATCCTAATTTGCTCAGGCCCTTTTAGATATAGGTATTAGATCTCTAAAGTATTAGATTTCAAAGCTCATCAGCTTTGAAACCTTAGTTTTGAGAAATTTATCATTTGAAGGATGCAAACTGAGCTTGCAGTCTTCCTTCTGAAATTCAAGCAATGTTATCTCTTTTCAATGAATCACACTGGGGAAAACCCCTCTGAACTAATGTATTTCTGTTTCCTGCACTACATTTCTTCATCTTATCAGTACATTATTTGTGAGGGTTACAAAGGGAACCTTGCATCTATGTCAAAATTGAATTTCTAGTAGAAATGTTATGAGGCCACCTGTGATCCTGCAGCAAGAGCCAAGAAAAGAACAGAGAGGCAAATACTTCTAAGGGAATTATTCAAGAAAAAACGTGTGTGAATGTCACATTCCAGTGTTCAAAGATGTGCTCCTGAAGCATAACACAGTTGAGGAGTCAGGCATTTTGTAAAAGTTGGTTACTCCATGTCAAAGAGCAAAGATACTTAAGTCTCCCATTAAAAACCATGGAACAAAACCAACAGCAACAAAACCCCAAACAAACAAAAACCAAAAAGCCCAGCTCCTCCTTCAGCAAAACCTCTTCTTAGAGCCCTAAAGGAATCTGCAGATGTATACCCCCTGCATGAGAACAAAGTCTTCAGTCACTGGAATGCAATGCTATAAAAACAAATACTACAAAGCCTGGTAACAGGGGGATGTCTCACTTGCATATTTTTTTGTGACCATCTTGGTTTGCAGAGAAGGGGGTCCCCAAAGCATGTGAGCCAGCAGGATCTCTTTGTACTAGGTTGCTGTCTGTTTGGCCAGATATCTTCCCAACAGTGAGGCAGAAAAACTAGAGCTCTTATTCAAATAAGTTGGGGAAAGGAATGAAAAAAAGCCTATGTCCAGTGAAACTAGGCACGTTGTGTCCCATCTGATATTTATTAAACATTGATGAAATCGGCAGACGTCATGCGGAAGTGACCCTGGCTCCCGGGGTTTCGAAGTCAGTGACAAATGTCTGAGAGCAGACCAACCACTGAAAACACGTGCACAGGACACAAGGAGGAGCATGCTGCACTAGGAGCATCACTACCAAAAGGAGGAGAGCTGACTTCAGCCAAGAACCCCCTTTTGCAGCTATTGTTATGTTCTGTCAATGGGATGTGTAGGGTCTTTCCCTGTCCATTTACTCAGCCTTCTAGATGGGATGTGATATCTCTCCTGGCATCTTGTTCAGCCATGGCAGCAAGCAGTTGAGTGGATAAAACTGGAGAAGTTTTGTCAAATTAAAGCTCAAGCATGGGCTCCTTCAAGCCTCCACTCTCAGCTTTTGTGGTAAAACTGTAACATTTTATGCACAACCTGATGAGTTTTCTGTAATCACAGTAAGCATTTTTAATTGTCTCCCATTTGTTATTGCCTAATATTTTGGCTATCACATCTTTCCAGAGCAATCTTTCAATTTAAATGTGTCCTTAGGGCATGGACTAAATGTGTCTCCTGTATCCAAACAACCTTATTTGAGCATGATCCTTAAGCAGGGCAGTGGGGAAGAGCAACAGGGCAAGTTGAAGGAGATTGTGGAGCACTGATTATACTGTAAGTCATGCCCATACAGAGGGACTTTTGCCTTTGCTTATAGCCTGAATTATTTAATTTCACAAAAAGACATCATAATGAGTCTTCCAAATCTTTTCTTCAATGTACCACTATCTTTGGTATTTTTATAGTAATTTTTATATGTTTTTTAAACTAGAAAATCAACTGCTGCTAGCAGCAGTTAAGCACTACATATCTGCAATAAAAAGCAAATTTAATAGCTCTGAAAGACTTTACTGGGTCCATCTCTAGGTAAAGGAAAAAAAAAAGGAGCCTATTGGAGCTCCCCAGTTTTTCACTCCAGCCCTAGACCTGGGGCATGTTAGATGAGGGTAGAGGGGGTTCAGTGGCAATCAGATGCAGTTTTAGGCTGGCAGGCAGAAAGCCCCAGCAAGCAGTGCTATACACAGTTCCAGCCCAGCTCAGTTAATGGAATCACTCTAGCCTGTGTGATCACTTTAGTATGCTGTGTTTGTGTTATTGATACCAACAGTGCTGGACTGTTAAAGGATGGAAAGGTCTGGCTTTTGTTGGGGTCCTATTCTGTGTCAGTTTGAAATACGCTGAAAGTAAAAGTTCCAAAAAGCCGAAGTGGTGTTTTATTGAACCAGGGATAGAGAAGGCTGAGGCAAGTGAAACTAGATCCTTATGAAGCACTGAAACATACATGATGCTTGATGTAAACTGCAATACTTCTAGTGACATCAGTGAAGTTTCAGCTCATTATCCTGCCCAGGAAGCCAGAGTACGGTGACAGAAAGCAGATCATGTCATAAAATGAGTAATCTTAATATGAGACAGTTATCAAATGAAACTTTTCTGTGTGTAATTGCTGTCACAGGCTTTGTTTTTATTTCTGCCTTTCTCTGTGTTTTGTACCTCTGCAGTCTATCAGTCTTTCCCGATAAGGATCTAGGCCTCCTTCAATTACATTAAAATAAGAAGGATCAAACTTTCTGTTATCTGTGTATTTAGAGGGTGAGTGTGATGTGACTTTTGCCCCAAGCTTCTTGTGGTTTTTGATATGTGGGATTTTCAAAGACTTACTAAAATGAAATCTGAATTTTAAACCCTTCAGGAAAAGAACCTTGGATTCTGTGCACAGGGGCTCAATGAGCCCCATTAGTACCAGCTAAGAGCAGCAAAATGGTGCTCGAGACACCATGAGTTCCCACTGAAAATAATTTCAGTCTCTGAATACCTATTGCAGACCTTTAGAAAACTGCACTTTCTGGCTTTTTCAGCAGTTAGAGCTTCCTCACTAGCAAATTCCTTGAGTCTGTCAACCAACAAAGAAGGCCAACCCACACATCAGGATCCATAAGGAAACTTGGCTACTGAATTGTGGGCCCTTCACCTTTTATTTTGTGATGCAAAACTTGCCAGCCTTCCAAATCCAAGTAACCAATAAATGGGACATGCAACTGCCTGTCTCTGTACCAGCTCCCACCCTTCCCACCTCACAGGCAGGAGAGAAGCCTTTCCTCTCTGGAGTTTCTGTTCTTGGGTTTATGCTTATAAGTTTTTGTCTCATTTTGCCCTAAAATTCCTGTTCCTGAAAAAAGAACCAGATGTTCCCAACTGATCTTATGGCTAAACCCGAAGGAGGCCTAATCTTTGACATTGCTTTCATCACATGGCAACAGAATGTGATGTCACAGCTGAAAAGTTTAGAAAAAATGTGATGATATAATAAGGAAAGTGGGCTGACCTGTGAAAGATGCATTTCTGCCTTAGCCACAGCTAGTATATGTGCAGGGAGTATTGAGGAAAATGCCTTGTCAAATAAACTTTGTATAAATCCTCTTCCTGAGTTGCTCCAATATGGTAATCCCTATTGCTTCAAGTACCTTGGGCTTAATGAAGTCATTGGAAAATTATTTTCTTTGAGAGAGAAATAGAGCTGACTTAACTCAGTATGTTGGTCACCTAGTTTCTGTGAACCCATGCTTTTCTCTTAAATGAAAAATAAAAAACCACTCTGCAGAAGGTCATGAGTTTCAAAAAGTAAAATCATCTGTGGGTTAGGCCTCAAGGGAAATATAAGTTACTCATAAAAAGCTACAGAGCAAGTTTTGATTAGTTGAGTAATCTGGTACATAGAAGTTATTAGAGCTTAAAGCTTTCCTGTGGGACTCCCCTAATAGTATACAAATAGAGTAAAATATCAAAGAAATGCATTTTCTGACAGACAGAAAGCTACATTGATCCTGCCCTGCTTAATGCACCTTGGAAGGAGGGATAAATCCCACCCATTTCTTCCAGCACAGTGGTCCAGTTTTCAGGTTTTACACATTTGTGTTTCTGATTAACATTCAATGGTTCCAGTGCTCTCGAGCTGTTCCTGAGGAGCACGCTGGGCAAAAGAGAAAAATTGCTTCCCTAATAGACTCAAAGATATCAAGACATTCTGTAAAAATGCTCAAATATGAAATAGTAAAGGTCTGTTTTCTTTCATCAGCTTGAGGCTCTTTTTCATAAGCTTGTCCACAAAGGGAAATTCACCAGCATTTTTCTGTGAATGTACCAATGGCTTTTTTAGTTAAAGCACCCCTTCTTTTCCATGGAAATAGTATTATCCAAACCCCCCAAAATAAGAAAAAAAGTCTCTCTTGTCATGGGAAGAAAGTGTTCCCATGGTAACCATCTGTGGCAATGGTTTCAAGGCAAGACCAGTACTCCTACCAGGTTTTCATAATTTTATTTTATTTCTAGGTTTCCCTCCTGCCAGAGCTTTTACTGTCTCCTATTGCCCCTGTAGGGAGACTGAATGCTAAGAAAGAGCTGTTGTAGGGTGATGTCTGACAGAGGAGATGCTAATAAACATCTGACTTCCAAAGCTCACCATAATCTGACTAGCACAGTCAGAAAATATCCCTGTCTCTCAGGAAAGCCACAGGTTTTCCAGTGAAGCAGAACCTATTTCTCTTTCCCATGCTAAAATCCCAAAGTGGCTGTTTCACTGAACTGATGGTTTAACTACTGTGAAGGCTATTCTGGCAGCATAGGCAAAAAGGCACCCATATATCATCTGCTTACATAAATAATTTGTTCTTTAGGAAACAAAAGAGAACATGTGGGGAGATAAAACCAGAAATGTGTTCTTTGCCATAGTTTTAAAAATTTCTAAATTTTCTTTTGCAGGTATTCAAGAGGGAAGTCAATGTACCAAGTGTAAAAATAACTGGGCATTGAAGTTTTCCATCATCTTATTATACATTTTATGTGCCCTGTTAACAATCACAGTAGCCATTCTGGGATACAAAGGTATGTATGCATTGAGCCCTACCTTTCACTTTCAGACAAGCATCCAAGCACATTGTTGTATATTACCTAGCCAAGCAATTTATCACAGTTCAACTTAAATATCAAATAGTTGGACAATGTTGGCTTTTTGTACACACATAACAACAAACTGCAGTCTTAGATTTTCACTTTTAAAGAATAATGAACTTTTGAAACTAGATTAGACACTTGAAAGAAAAGTTAGAACAAAATGACCATTCCTCCACCGTGAAGGAGTACGGACTGGAAGACTCAAAGCTGTGTAACATGTGCTGTACTTTGATTTCACTGAGTTGTTTTACATACATCATGCCTTTCCAGAATAAATGTCCTTCTTAATGTGAATATCTTTAGAATAATTGAATAGCCAGGAACAAAGTGTAGTATCAGTATTACTTTGAAATACCTGGAAGAAGAAACATTGTCTTGGGAGGTGCCAATGTATTGACTAATCTGCAATAACCATGATCAACAAAGTTGCTTAGATGCTTTTAACAGTAATTTCAAAGTTTCTGGTAGCTGGGCAATCCAGTAATGGAGTAAATTTATTTTGTGCAAGTCATTGGTTGGCACATTGGAAAACATGTCTTAAAATTCCCCTAAGTCCTCATCACTAATTATCTGTAGCCACTTAGGCATTCTTAGGAGTGTTTTGATGTAAATATCTGCTTGTTGTGCAGTCACAGCTATAATAAGTTAAATAAATAAAGTGTGAGTTTCTGCTAAGAAGAAGAAAGTGAACAATATCATTGTGAATATTATAATAGGACATCAGAGCATGTTGCAGAGAAAACCAAACTGGCCTTAAACTAGCTGTCTGAGTATTGCTCTGAGAGTAGCTTCAAAACCCCTCCAAGGAGCTGAGTAAATATTCACGTGATTAGCATGCAGTGCGTCCTGTGCCGCCAACAGCTGCACTCATAGCAGAGCTGACATCACCTCTGGTCCTTTGCCAGGGAAAGAAGAGGAAATTGTAGAAATAGAAAGGGATAAATAATTATTTAAGAGGATTTGGTATATGTTTGACTGGGAAGAAAATCAAAACTATTTGGTTTAGATGGAGGATTTATCCAGGGAGAAGAAAGAATATGAAGGGGAGATAGAGAGACACAGGTATTCCCGTTTCATGATAAAGCAGACAGAATGTGGCAAATTAACATCAAATGTAAAAAAATGCAGTACATCTATAATCAATTAGACACTCTCCTGAAGCATATGTAACTGGTCTCTGGAAGTCAGATTTTGAGGGAAAAAATATTTTCCAGGATTCATAAACTTTTTCTTGATCTATAAAGATCGTTTGGTCACATGAATTAGGGGAGGTCTTTTGCAGATATAAATCTGCAGAGATCTGCTTACAGCAGATGTGGATGGGATCCTTCTGGACTGTAACCCAGCCACTAAGTGACTGGAATTTAGCAGAATTTCTCTTGAGAGTTTTATATTAGGCTGATGGTTCTGGGGCTTACCAGAAAACTCAGACCTCACTCAGCATCAGAAACAGCATATCAAGTTGGAGGGACCATTGCTCTATATCTTGCTTTGGCAAATGTTTGTGTGTGTGTGTAGGAAGCAATAGCAATAAGGAAACTGTCCAAAAGATCTCTTTGGGAGAGGAAGTTTCTCTTCCTCATTTCAATCCTGTTTTCAAGCTTCTTTCTCCATGGGAACCTCTAGCACCATCTTTTCCTCAGGTTTGCTCTCTTTTTGGGGCCCCATCTTTGCTGCACTCATTTCTAACCTCCTTCTTTGGCTGAGCAGTCATCAGTGCCTGCTGGGGATGATTCTGTCATAGCAGTACCAAGTCACACCTATGCAGGGCAAGGACAAAAGAATTTCCTCTCCTGCAAAAAAATGTGAAAAAAATTGCAGGAAGGTGGGTAACGCACATCTTGCTCACAGAGCTTAAAGCATCTTGGTGACCACTACTCCACTGCTCACCAGCTTGTGACTTCTCCATTAGAATTCCAAGGGAAAGACACAAAGAGAGACAAGTCCTGTTTAATCCGAGGTATCCCTTCTGTAACACCAAGTGGCAAGTGATCATATGTCAGGCATTAATTTTGCCCTTTGTACCTGAAGTTTAAGAGCTTTGTCTTCATGGTGCCTATGTGCTAATTTGCGGGGAAAACACAAGTTAGACAAAACCCCAGATGACAGTACATAGTCAAATGAATTAAAGCAATATTTTTAATTGTTGAGAACAACTTAGGCCTTAAAGGAAGAACAAAACTCAAAATAAAATTTTCTAGAGCTCTTGAACTCTCCTCTCTGTTTCAGAGTTTGGCTTGTCTTTTTTATTGCAATGTTGCACTGAAAGAAGGAATTCTGCTGGCATCAGGGTTTCTTTCAGTCTCTCAGTTAAGTTTCCATTAACTTTGCCTCCCACACTTATGTTTATAAAGCCCAAAACTACTTTAAAAACTTTCATTTCCTATGTCGTATTTAGATATCCTTTGTGATTTAAGACATTAAAACTACTAATCAGTGGATTAAATATGGCAGGCAAAAAAGTAACTCAATGGGAGGCAAAGTCAACACAGAACAAACCTCCAAACTGGTGGTAAAAATTACATAGTATGTTGGAGAAACCAAAACATGAATTAAACATCAAGGTCATGAAGGAATAACAAGATGGGTTTACTATTCTTTTGCTTTGAGAAGACATATTAAATTATTGTTTAAAACACTAGTAAAGCAATCTGTACTTTTTTTATTCATACTTTCTTAAATTAAATGCAAAATAAGAAATCATAATTTTTCTGACACTGACCAGTGTCAGATTAGCCTAATGAAGGTGAATGATCTTCCTGTGACTTGCTCCAGTGAGGGAAGCTAGCATGCTTTCAGCTTGAATTTCTAGTAGTTCTCATTATCTAGTCAGTCTTTCTTTTTAAGTTTCTTGACTGATGCCCATCATGACTTATATCTACTTCTCTTATCTATCTCCCAGACATAGTTTACCTGCCATTATATAAGGCCAAACTATCCTGGAGAAATGGCACATTTTGTCATAGTGGCTTAGATGCAGACAGTCCTCATTGTTCTGGTCAGCAGTTACTTGAGAATTTGGCTTCCTTTAGAGGATGTTCACCCCATTTTCCACTGTGCCGTTGTCAGAAAGTGTGATGACAATGCAGCTAGATCTGATCAAGCTGAGAATTAGGGTGAAGCTAACCAAAAGCAAGTTCAAGGCATAGACAACTTTGCATTTTTGAGAGCAGTATACTATTGGGAGCAGAGGAATGGCCTTTGTAAGGGATATTACAGCTGGTTGTTCTGCCTGTTTTGCCTTTTTCTGGAGAAGTTGGGAAGTGACTTTTCAAGCCCGGGTTACGCCCAAGAGGTTGACTTTCACTTCGGAGAGCACTCCACATGCTCACGTACAGTTGCAGGGTCTATTCAGTGATGGTGGCGGGAGCTACTACCAGGGAAGCAAGGACATTTCCAATAATAGGACATAGGTCCATATGACCTCTTTTGACATCAAGAGCAACAAAACAAAACCAATGTTGGGCCATGGCTCTCTACTCATTCTCCTTAGAGCTCATCCTTTCCACTTGCAGGGCAGTAGCAAGAAAGTAAGTAAGCTACAACTTGCTTGGGGAATGAATTTGGGCAGGGGATCAAGTTTTGTTTGAACACGGAGGCTAAGATCACACCCCTCTATAAAGCATTGGCTTAACTGTGGGATGGCAGCTTTGTCCTTGAGCTAACCTTGCAGTTGACATTTGCAGAGACCTCTTCTCTTTCTGCTGCTGGAGCTGGGTGGTTTAAACTTGGCTCTGGCTTGCCCTCTGAGGGGAAACAGATTTAAAATAAGGGAAATCGTTTTCCTAATATAGCTAATTCTGCACTTCACATCACTTATTCTGGGTAAGTCATTGCCAGTTTAGTGTCAAATAGACAAAAATCAATACCTTGGATACTCAAAACCAACATTCTCTTTCCAGCCCCTCTAAACGAGTATCTTCCAGCTAAGCTGGGTCAGCCCTCCCAGTCACTGCTGTCTGGAATTCAGTTACATACTAGAATTAAAAGCTATTACTCTCTGGAGAAGAGAGGCTGCTTTCTCTGAAAGAGAAAGACCTTTTAAAAGTGCTCATTAGTGATCTTTCAGACACAGTCCAAGCATGGCCTTCCCCACATATCATGGCCAATCATCAGTAACACCAGTAAGGCTTCTGATTAAAACCCTGCTTCATCAAATTATTGGGGTGCTCCTGCAAAGACTGTTCATAGTTACAGAACTACTTACTTCTTTTTAGTGTGGTTTTTCTTTTCTTTTTTTTTTTTAATCTTTGGGCAATGAAAATACCATATGCTGTTGCACATTTAATTCTGTTCAGTCTCATCTAAGTGCCAGACAACTATTTATTGATAGGATTTTTACTATTTTCATTTGCTTTGGACTCTTCAGGATAATATTTTAACCCAAGTTTCTAGATTTCATTCAACCATGAAAACATACTTGATAGAGGACAGCATAAAATCTCAGTTTTACAAACTTCAGATCTGAAGTACAAACTGGCATTTGTTTGAACAGCAAAAGGAAGAAACTACATTTTCTTTTAATTACTGATAATATATATAATCACTTGCCATCTCCAAGTGGGTTGCATAACTGGAGAAAACAGTGGAATATTACACTAAAATTAAATTAACAAGATCCGTAGTGGGTGACATTGCTAGTCAAGGCACAGACTCAGGAGAAATACTTGAATTAGGCCTGCTTTTTAAATGCAGATGATTTAATGAGGTCCCCTCTAAGTTCCCAGAGTGAGCCATATCCTTCACAGTGACTATCTGTAAACAAAGCAGAACACCACAGACTGAACAAGGAGCTGCCTAGAGCCAGAAGAAAAAGCCAAGTATGGTCCTCAGGCTCACTGCATGCAATGCATAGGTGTGTACATGCATCAGTGGAGTAACTGAAGGACCTTTGCTGATCTGGGCTCCAGCCTGGAAGCCAGCTAGGCACGACAGAGAATCAGTTCTGGTTTCATTTAGGAAAAATGGCATACAGCATTTTGACAACTTTAATGGGCAGAAGAACCAGTGAAAAATTAGTGCTATAATGCCTTCTAAAGCAAAGGGTATTGAGCAACTGTCCCTCTGAAAAAGCTAGGCCATTATTGTAGCCTGGGTCTGGTGTTTAGCAAGCAATCTGTCATCATCTCAAATACAGAAAGCCACACTGACTGACTTTGCACACACAGAAGATTCTCTGTTTTACTGGCTTGTTAGCAGTCTTAAAAAGAGCAGACAGGTATTTCACCAAAGGGTGCCTGGTGTCTCTGAAAACCCAGAGACTTTTTCTCTGTTGCAACTCCATCCACTTCAGTGCCATTGCATTGGTCTGCTTTTTCTCGTGTTGGTCTTGGAGAAGCAGTAAAAACCTGCTGTGTAACTGTGGTACCCAGAATCAGAAAAACAAAGGCAATAGTTGAAAAAGAAGGAGCATTTCGTGGCCTATACTTTAAAGGTCTAGAATTCATGTAGTTGATCAGCAGCAGCAAAAGATCCTTAAATTTCACTTCTAGTAAAAACATAAATCTTTACATAGCAATAGCTTCTATGAGACTATTTCCTAGCTGCAGATCATCTCACAGACAGAAAGAGTTAGTAGTACCCCCCTACCCCACACATGTTTACAGAACCTTGAGGCATGGGAAACACCTTATTGCTTCTGTTTGAAAGAGGGAGCTGGCACAATAACTGATGCAGACTCTCCCAGAGTTGTTTCAGACCCATTTGGCTCCCAGTGTAGAAAAACTGCTAAATAGTCTCATGGTAAAAAGCCAATTCTGACCCTGGTTGTGGCTTGAATGCAAAAGGCTATGAGACAAGTTTTGGTGTGAGAGTTGTAGGCTACCTCTAACCTTGCAAGCATTTCACATCTTTGCCACTGGAAGCCACCCCAGGCTCTTTATTTGTTACTCTACTTTTTCCATTCCCATATCAATTCCACCAAATAATTGAATGTCTCAGTGACAGGAAAATTACTGAGACATTATGAAATAAAGAGCACATGAGTAATAAATCTGCATTTGCTGAATGACCATCCTTTCAATCTCAGTGAGGCAGAACAGTTTCAAGATAATTTTGAATGATCTGTACCATTCCCAAGGTGTTTAAAGCCCCAAAACATTTAGTAATTGCATTTTCGAACTGCTATCTCAGTCCTAAGTTTGCTGTCCAGATGGCAACTTTTAATGATTAAAAGGCACAAGAAAAAAAGTTCTTTTCAAGGAGAAACAGCTCATAGCAAAATAAAAGGAAGTCTGCTTTCATGGGTCTGGGCCTTTAAGCAGTCAATCTGCCTTTGCCGCACTGTGCTTGAAGCATGGAAGTATTGTTAAAGAAAAGGACTTAGTTCCTGAGGAAAACCCACAAAAAGGGATTTCCTCATTCAGGAGAGAAATTGCTCATGGGCAAAAAAGGTGTTTAGGGACTGTTGGCAGACTGAAAAGCTAGAAGAATTCTGGGTCCCACCAGCAAATAGGAGCTCATCCTTCCAAATTTCACAAAGCAACAGCAGACTGTAATGGGAAGCAAAGAAATTCTAAGATGTTTTCTGTTTTTTGTTTGTTTGATGGCAGTGGTGGGGTTTTTTGTTTGCTAGACTTTCTTCATTATTTCACTTTTCTTCTTTCCTTAACATACTGTTCTTTCCTCTAGTTGTAGAAAAAATGGACAATGTGACAGGTGGCCTGGAAACGTCCCACAGAAGATATACAGAAAAGCTCACAGAGGTGGAGAGTGATCTGAAGAAATTAGGTAATCTACACACAATCAAAGCTCCTTTGTATTATGGCTCAGGGGTGTTCTCCTGGCAAATAGCAGCAGGAAATTTGTCTGAGCAATCTCTGCCCGTGACAAGATACGGAACTTCTATTCCAGTTTCTCAAGTACTTGTAAAAGCACTTAAAAATAGTTCAGATCAGCGCTACTTAGGACAGCGTTTTAAGCATACTTCAAAATTTGCAGTTCTCACTGAAGTCACTTTAAAAGCATTTATAGTTACATAAACAGACACTTAAAGGTTGTTGTTAGGAGAGAATCTTCTGTGAGGTAGAGATGTAAAACATAGCAGAAGCTGTTCCACAGCGCAAAAAGTTCTACATGAAATAAAAATGTGTCACCCAGTAATCTTGATGCTGTTTTAGCAATTAAGACTCAAAACTGAAGACCATTTTAAGAGATGTGCAAATAACCAGCTGTTCAGAAGTCTTACATCTGAGGCAAGTTGATTACTTCCATAAAACGTTTCTTGATCATCTCAGAGAATACAGGACACGAGGTTGCTATGAGTTCAGGTTCTCTCAAGTGCTATCAAAGTTCTCAATTTACAGGAAGATGGGAAAAAAATCATGGATAAAAATTCTACACTTTAAATGTACATTTTTACCTTTCTTCCTCTACATATACACATACATCAATGTGCTTCTTGAAATAAATTCTGTTTAGCTTCATAAACCATATATTGAGATGTGTATTTTTAGGAAAAATTACTTGCAGCTTGATTCTAAATTTTTACAACTTTTTCCTTTCAAAAAAGAGCTGGCTTCTAAAGTATTTGCACACTGCATTTAGTTCAAAGACATGGGGAAATTAAGTGAAATGTTCTTTTACTGACACGTATATAGAAGTAAATGTTACACCTTAAAGCACATGTGACCTTTTGGGTTATATTTGGTTTATTATATTACCCTGATTAAATTTTCACAACTTTGAGCACCTTTAATTCATTCATGCCCACACATTTTTACATGCTGCTGGATGGATGGCCAGTGAGATGTTCAGGACCATCATTCCCATGTAAGTGGACTTGCCATGGAGGAAGTTAGGTAAGTTCTTGAGCAATTTTTGTAGGGGTCATAAAGGTAAGAGAGCTGCTGTAGGGCCAGAAGGATAACAGTGTGTGGTGAATGAATATAGGCCTTCAGGGATTAGCTGTAAGTGGATCTGGCAGTTGTCAGAGCTGTGTGAGGAACACAATATAATTTGAGCTATAGCCAAGGGGTTAATGTTAAGTCAGAGCTGAGAAGATTCTGGAGTGAGACAAGTGGCAGGGCGAGGAATTGTGCTCAAGAAGATGTCCATCCACAAAAGACTCCATAAACACTTCAGGCTGAGGTCTCACAAGCCACCACCATTTGATGTTTGCCATCATGACTCATTCAAAAACACCAGACAAAAGCTCCATACACAGCTGCGTTCACTACTTTACTTTATGAAAACCATACTGCTCTCTCTTGAAGTCATCTGAAATTATGAACTTCAGACTGCATAATTCATAAATATAGCTGCACTTAGATGATGACAAAAATATATGGACTGGGAGTAGGAGAGCGAAGTGATTGAGGTCAAGAAAGGGAGTCCTCCCTGAAAGCAAGTGTTGACTGCTTATTTCCTTGTTTTCTCCGTCCTGGCTGATAGACTGTGCAGCATCAAATGCTTTATCATACTCAGACAAGCTTCCAGAAGTATTCTGAAGGGCAGTGTAAGCAAGAGCAGAGATGGTCCTCAAAGATTAATGGTTTTGCCTTTCTCAAACTCAGAACATGAGGAAACAGCAAAATAAATGTCATTAAAAGCAATAGTAATGTATTAGAGAGAAAACCAGAAACACATCATACCCTGACATATCTGAAGTAGCCTGCTGGCAAAGCTTTTGTCTCTAACCCAGATTGTTTTAAAATAAGTATTAGAACTTTTTTAAAACTAAACCCAAGATTTAAAAAAAAAAAAGGAACTGTATGTGAAGGTTTTCTGCCTACCACAAAAAGGAGGAAGAAAACATGAACAGCTAAAATAAAGTCCTGAGTTTTCAGAAAAATCGAGTTGTAACTTCCAAACATACACTTACTGATACCTGTTTAATGTTTTGAACTCTATTTACCATTCAATTTTCATTCAGAGTACAGCATTATTTGACTGCATATACTCATCAGTTTCTAAAAGTAGTCTTTCCCATACATGATGACAGAATCACTGTATTGTTGTCCTCAGCAAGACACAAGGTCTTCATCAATTCCTCTTTGGTTTTTTTTTCTCTGTCTAGTGGCAGAACTTTGCTTAGTGGTTTCTCTTTTCTGGAAAAGAAGTTCTATTGAACAGTTTGCAGTCTGATTGTACTTAAAATACACTGTGCTGTTTTATATTGTGTTTTTTAAAAAACTTATCCTAAAGCTTTCAATTTTTTTCCTGTACCACAGACGACCAAACTGGACAAAAAGCCTTGAATACTAACACTGAACTGTCCAGCTTCAGATCTGACATTCTGGCTCTTCGTCAGCAGCTTCATGACATTGCAGAAAAAACTACCAGAAACAAAGATACACTGGAGAAGCTGCAAGAGTCTGGAAATTTATTAGATGATAGACAGAGCCAAATGAAAAGTGCCTTAGACAGTAATTCTTTCATGATCATCAGTGTCAATAAGACTCTTCAGTCATATACTGGCTATATCAACAATCTTCAACAAGACACAAGTAATATCCAAACAAACCTGCAAAACCAAGTGCATTCTCATAATGTAGTCATCATGAACCTGAACAACTTAAACCTGACTCAAGTACAGCAAAGAAATCTTATCAGTGTCCTGCAGAAGTCAATGGAAGATACAAGCTTGGCTATTCTAAGAATCAAGAATGACTTTCAAAATCTGCAGCAGGTTGTCCTTCAAGCCCGGAAGGACACTGACTGGCTTAAGGAGAAAGTACAAAATTTACAGATTTTGGCTGCCAACAATTCAGCATTGGCAAAAGCTAACAATGACACACTTGAAGACATGAACAATCAGCTCAGCTCCTTCAGTGGGCAAATCGAGAACATCACCACAACTGTCCAAGCCAATGAACAAAATCTAAAGGATCTCCAGGAACAGCATAAAGAATATGAAAACAGAACTGCTGCCAGATTCAACCATCTAGAAGAAAGGTTCCAGGTCCTTGAAACTGATATAGTCAATATCATTAGCAACATCAGCTACACTGCACATCAACTACGGACACTGACTAGCAATCTCAATGAGGTCAGGACAACTTGTACAGATACCTTAAGTAAACATTCAGATGAGCTGATTTTTATGAACAATACACTAGCCAATATTCGCATAGACTCTGCATCTCTCAAGGTGCAGCAGGATTTGATGAGGTCAAGGTTAGATGTTGAAGTTGCCAATTTGTCAGTAATCATGGAAGAAATGAAGCTGGTGGATTCCAAACATGGCCAGCTCATCAAGAACTTCACTATCCTACAAGGTATGCAGCTTCCCTAGTGATACCTGTAATGGTCTATGCTGAATTCCTGCTTGCATTACTTCTTTAGCTGTGTGGAAGTTAGTGCATGCTGGTACAGAGTCCTGGGGTTTTCCATTATCTAATCCTAAACTTTGGAAATGTACATGGAGCTTGAGTTTTCCATAGTAGCTTTTCTATGCCTTCTTTGCATAACTAAAATGGGGATGTTATGGAAGAAGGTTCTGACTTAGCAAAATTTTATTCTGTCTGACTGGATCTGCTTTTGATTTAGTTTCTAAAATAAGCAACTAAAGGTGTGGAACCTCAAGAAACCAATCCCTGCTCAGGAGGAAATGGCTAAAAAATATACATTGGACTATTCCCAGAAAGGTCCACCCTTACTGAAAAACAAGTTACTATTTCACTTTAAGCCAGTTGTTAGTCTGCCAGAAAACATCCTACTTTGCTTAGTTTTTAATCTTGGGATATTTTATTTTCTCCAGAAATAAATGGCATCAGGTTTAGGAGCTTTCTCCCAGCCAAGTATTATCCCAAATGAAAAGAACACTCATATTTCCAACCTGATGTGAACCAGTCAGGCCTAAAACTCTAATCACAAATATAAATCCAGTGCTCCAAATAAGCTAAGGCTGAATTAGAGCCAAGATTACATGTCAGTAACCCTAACCATTCTCATTTCAACCAGGCCTAAATGATTCCAGTTTGGGAATTTATCTCTGGAGGAGTTTAAATTACATAGATTACATCCAGTGTCAGTGCTCTGAGATGTGTTAAACAAGGACGCCATGTGGGCTCTTTGTTCTGCTTTCTGTGTGTATCCCCACTTTGAATGCTTACATCGTTTCAGGCCCTCCTGGTCCAAGGGGACCTAAAGGTGACAGAGGCCCTCAAGGTCCTCTTGGCCCTGCTGGCCTAAAAGGACCAAAAGGAGAGAAAGGAGAGCCCGGACCACCAGGACCTGCAGGTGAGAAGGGCCCACCTGGGCCAGCTGGGCCACCAGGAGAGAAAGGAGGGAAAGGTTCAAGAGGATCACCCGGCTCCAAAGGTCAGAGGGGTTCTCCTGGCAAGACGGGTCTGCCTGGACCAAGTGGAGACCCAGGGCCACCAGGGCCACAAGGCAAGGACGGTCCACCTGGACCACAAGGCCCTCCAGGATTTCAAGGCCTGCAAGGAACTGTGGGAGAGCCAGGAGTGCCAGGACCTCGAGGACTGCCCGGGCTGCCTGGAGTCCCTGGGCTGCCCGGCCCAAAGGGGCCGCCTGGCCTGCCAGGGCCACCGGGGCCAGGGATGCCCATGGCGCTGCAGAGTGAGCCCACGTCCATACCTGAGGCCAATGGTAAGATACCAACACACTGCGCCCACCTCCCACCGACGTACACAGGCATGTAGCAGACAGTGCACACTGCTTAGGTAGTGGTTCAAATAACCTTCCCTGCCTTAGACTACATCTCTGGTATTTCAGAGGATCATCATCACCACAACAGAATGGTTTGAGCAGGAGGGAACCTTAAAGACCATCTAGTTCCAACCCCTCTGCCATGTACAAGGACACCTTCCACTAGGTTGGGTTGCTCAAAGCCCCGTTCAGACTGGCCATCAACATGTCCAGGGATGGGACATCCACATCTCCTTTGGGCACAAAGAGCCCTGTTAAGTGAAGCCATACCTGTTAGTCTTCTTTCTGATGACCTGAAACTGATAAAATTTAGGGCTAAAGAAAAGGTGGCAGTATTGTGAGTAATAAATAATTCCCTTGGCCACACAATTTAGACTTGATTTTACAGAATCAGGATCCTAATAAGTAAATTCCCAAACTGTTTGTAAGTACTTTAGGTAGCAGCATGCTGTAGATGGGTATGTGTTCCTCCAGTTATTATTTGCCCTATTATTGGCCCATTTAGTTGCCAATAACAGGCTTAACACAAAAAATTCACGTCACAGGTTGTTCTCCTCATTGGAAGAACTATACAGAAAAATGCTACTACTTTTCAATTGAAAGAGAAATTTTTGAAGAGGCAAAGTTATTCTGTGAAGAGAAAGCATCACGCTTGGTTATCATCAACAACAAAGAGGAGCAGGTAATTATCTACTCTTTCTGTTGTTTAACATGTGGAAACCACCAGGAAATTGGGAATCTGAGAGCATCGTGAATTCATATAGTGAAGTAGACACAGTTATTGACCCATTAGCAGTGTGTTCACCCTTTTTCTGATCAGCAGCTTCTTCCCTGTGCAGAAGGGCAGTGTTGGCAGAGCTGGTACTGACCCTGAATGTGGTGGGCACGGAGCAGTCAGAAAGGCTGCTGAGAATTGTAGAAGTTTTTTAGTACTTTTAAAGACGGAATCCATTGGGCCTTGCATATTATCAAAAATGTATTCTTGCATCAGTGCATATAATTTAAATTGTCTGATTTAGTACATACAGCCTAAGACTACTGTGACCCAAGCATATTTTTAATCTGACTATAAATCTAACTTTGCTTTTAATATTATTCAGCATAGCAGTGGGGGTGTCAAGATACAACTGCTCACTCTTTGTTACCTTTTTTTCAATTTGTATCTATAAGACATTGGGTGACTTTATCTTGAGCTAATTTTCCTGCACAGCTCCCTCTCCTCACATGCAATCACTGCAATGGATTCTACTTAGGGCAAGGGGTCACAAGGCCAACTTCTGAAACATATCTTTAACTTAGAAAAATTTCTCTGGCCCTTCCTATTCTCATAACAAGATGCTCATGAAACCAGTGTAGCTTACTGCCTCCAAAGATGGTTGTCCTTGTTATGGACTAAGATCTTTCTTTCACAGCAATGGATAAAAAGGCAGATTTTTGGGAAAGGCAGCTTCTGGATTGGACTAACAGATTCTGAGAAGGAAAATGAATGGAGATGGCTGGATGGATCCTTACCAGTTTACACGTACGTAAATAAAAAACAATGCTACCACTCTTGCTGACATTTCTAAAAGCAGCATCTAGAAATTATCCAATGGATCCAGATGGTTGTAGATGACAATGGTTTAATTTGTTACTGAGGATGCTGTTGAACTTTTTTTTTCTCTCTTCCCTGCACCATGCACAAGGCTTTCTTTCCTTGCCAGAAAAAAAACTGAATGTTGAATGAAAGAATCACATAACTACACAGCACAGTGTTTCTTGCCAAAATGTTTGCTCCTGACTTTTATTACAAAGTTGAGATGGAAAGCACAGACAGTTTTACTGTCTTGGTTTGAATTTTCCTTATTTGCATTACAACTGGCTATAAATAGAGTACTCATTCTGATAAAAAATGACCAATCTTTAGATAAAGCCCAAATCCAAGTGGAAAACACTAAACATAAGGAAAATGCATGAAATGGGGGTGTCTGTGCCTTGGCCAGCTGAGAACTGAATTGGCAACTCTCCAGGAATCCTAGGGCTACACCTAATTTGTCCTAAATGGAACAGATTGCAACCACCAAATTTTTAATACTGAGGAGTAGACTAAAAAGTTTATAGAGCTGAGCATGCTGTGCTTCAGAAAAACAGGCTGCAGTCAGTCAGATGTTACGAAATGATTAGCTGTGATCTCATTGGTGTTCATTTAGATGAAAAACATGGAAAAAGTCAGATACATTTCAAATGAGCTGTAATATTTTCCTCTTTTTCTCCCTCCCCATTTTCATCTTTCTTTCTCTTTATGGCAGCACTGTGACTGATTCCCACTTCAGGCACTGCTTTTAATAGGTTTCCATGGTTTTAGGTGCTCTGTTGTAACCTCAGAGCTGTCGGTTACTGATTTTCAGAATATTTCATTACTTCTGGAAAGCTGTGTGTCCTCCCAGGTGCCTGGTTGGACACTCTGTGTCAGGCAGGCATGTTTTTTAGCAGACCATGGACTGCATCAGCCAGCAACCACAACCTCCATTCAACAACCTGTTTCTTCAGGAAAATGAAGCTTATAAGTCCTCAGGTTGGAAGCATTTCTCTTTCATTAAACAAAAACAGAATGAGGAAAGACTTGCTGCAAGATTTTTTACCTGCTGCGTTCAGTTTCACCATCAAAGCTAATAATCTCAAAAGATGCCTGTATATATACACTATGTACATTCCTTATGAGTGAAAAAAATTCCTTTCCCATCTGAGCATGTACCCCTCAAATATGTGCCTTTGCTGTTCCTCACAAGGTGCCCACCTTGATGTAGTTAGAGGTTCTGAGCACCTTTGCAGTGAGCGAGGGCAGGGCATTGCCATCTTGGCAGTACCTGTGAGCCTGTGGGCTCTCCTCACTCCCAGCTGCCATCAGGAACGCAGTGTGCAGGTTTTGCAAGCTTGGAGCAATGCACATGGAGCATGCAGCACTCCCACCGTGTGTGCATGTACATTCAGACTCTAAAATAAAGTTCATTGGTCTAAATTTAGGTCTCTGAGTTTTGGCAGCTCAAGGCTGAATAGATTCCCTTCTCTGTAACACATCTGTTTTCCATTTTCAGCAAGAGTCATGTATTGTTTGTTTCAATGTGTATTTCCCGTTCAGAACAGATCTCATGATGTTTTCATTAATTTCTTGTGGTGAAAAACTGCCATGTGTACTGTGTTGTGCAACCATATCTCTTGCTTTTTGGTTGAAAGAAACTGGAAAACTGGGCAGCCTGATAACTGGAGTCATGGGCATGGGCCAGGGGAAGATTGTGCTGGGTTGATCTATGCTGGGCTCTGGAATGACTTCTACTGTGAAGATGTTAACAATTTCATTTGTGAAAAAGACATGGACAAAGGTAAGCAAGGCACTAGGTTTGATTATTTTGCCCTACCCATAGTAAATGTCCAACAGCCTGAGGTGAGAAGATCCAGGCTAAAGGCAAAGACAGTGTCTTGCTGAGGAAGAGGGGGAATCACATGTGGAGCCCAAGATGCACTTTTCTAATACTCTGTGTGATGTAGGTGCTGGATGTATTGCACTCAGGAAGAGCAGCCTCGAAACTGGCCAGAGCCATGGCATGCTGTGACCATCTTAACCATCCCCTGTAGAGTTTAAACATACCTAAAATTTGAGACATGTTTTGGCACGTGCTCCAGATGCTAGGCACACTGGAAGCTGTTTTCATAGGCTCAGTGGCCACACAATAGGGAAAGCTGGACTTGGGATGGCTCAGGCATCAGCCTTCAAAAAACCAAAAAGAATTTGTTTTGAGAGTTTGTGCAGCAGGAAGCACTTGGTGACTGCTAAGGAGGTCCTTAAATTCCCATCACTGCCAGGAGAAGTCTCATAGGACTGAGAAGCTGGGCCCGCAGACCATAAGCAACTCGTGTCTTTCAGGTGGAGTGAAGGACTTATAAGCTGTCAATGTGGCCCAGCAGTCACTCAGGTGATTGCCACAGGGCAGCTCTTTCTCTTGATACAGTCATTTCTGCAAGGGCAGAGGACAGGTGGATCACATGGCTGCATGGAGCCATCATCACAGAACTAAGTGGGGTTTGTATTCATGGTGGGGCTCTGCCTGAAACATTATCTGCAGCATACAACCTGTTTAAACATCGCTTTGCCAAGGGTGTCTGGCTGCTCCAGTTGGAAACTTGTCAGCTGAATTTCAGTGAAGGCAGACAGAAATGTCAGCTAGATCCAAAGTTACATTCATCCATAGAAATGCCCCCTAAACTAAAACAAAACAAAGTGCTGAACGAGCTTTGTATGTGTGTAACTCTGTTTAGATGTCCAGAGTGAAGGACTGCGTGTAAATAATAACGTAATTTCCCCTGGACTTCCTACATACATTTGTTATTTTAAGAAAACCTCATGGTTTACAAATATTTATCCTCTAGGACATACAGGATCTGAATATGAGTCTGCTTAAATTTTTTACATATCTTGATCTCTGTAAGTTTTGGTTTTGTAAATTTGGTTAATCTTCACAGACTTCTTAAAAGATTTTTTTTCTCTTCTTTTTTTCTCTCATACTCTAGGGCAAATATTTGGAGTGTAATAGGCTGTGACTTTACAGATACCTACATATTATGGAAATTTGTGTAAAGAAGAAAATCCTGGGAGAGAGCAGCATTGACTTCCAAAATTAAATATTAAAAAAAAAAAAAAAAAGGAAAAAAACAAGCACTGAAAACTGGTTTAAAAGCATAAAGGAATTCAGCAACTCTTCTCCAGCCTCCTGCAATTATTCAAGGCCTTTCAACCCACAGCATCAGGAAATACTGTTGGACTAACTCTGTTATATATTTTCTTCCCAACCAGTAACCACATACCTAAGCAACTTGTGTCTTCTGAGAAAAGATGTTCTATCAACCTGAGTAAGACTGTTGGTCACTCATAGAAAAACACATGAAGCAACTGTGCAAACAGTTGTTTGATTTGCTAAAATCCCAAATGTAGGAAAATTATACAGATACACGAATATATAGATTTTATATAAATATATATATATAGTCCAACTCTTATCAATAATATGGAATATACTTTTAAGAGCTTTTAAAACTTTGTATTTTTGTACAAAATATTTGCTTTTTACAATTTTTCTCTTTTTTACTGACTTTTTCTACAAATATAGTGCACAGGGGCCAAAGAAAACAATAAAGGTACTAATAATTCATTAAGGTTTACTGTCAGGCCTAGCTCAGCTGTAGAGAAATAATTTTCCAGTTAGAAGTATTTGTACTTTCCCAGATGATTTGTTCTGGTTAAATAACTTTTAAAGCAGATTTTAGATAGTGTTTTCCTTACTATATGCAGTCTAGTCTGTGTGTGTAACAATTAAGTTGACTAAGGACTAGATACTCATAGCTCTGATCACAGCCAGTGTTCCATTGGGTCCTATACAAAGACCATGTTAATAAAAACTTTTCCTTCCTTCCTTCCTTCCTTCCTTCCTTCCTTCCTTCCTTCCTTCCTTCCTTCCTTCCTTCCTTCCTTCCTTCC